>OV281286.1:3280000-4530000 GCA_923062465.1 Acleris sparsana
AAAATTTTGCACACGGGATATCATGCAAAATAACCTCACCATAACAAAGCATGACAACGCTATGGAGTTTACCATCACAAGAAACTTTTCGGTTGCCTATTTAGTAAAAGTGACAAACAAACTCTCATCCATATTAAGGCCACGCGATAACAAACTAATTTGCGTGATACGCCATTCATCATGAGCCGTGAAGGGTTAAAAATCGCTTCCCATAAATCCCTGGTTATCTGGGCAAATGGCCCGCGGCGGTATTCGAGGGTTAACACTGCTTCGGAACGCAAAACGCAGGTACAAATGGAGATGGATTAATCCTGTGATATTTTAGGAGATAGGGATGAAATAAAACAGCTGCGGGAGGGTTGGTTGGCTTTGAATCTCGACTACAGTTACGGACGGACTTTAATTGATGAACCACTATAGAAACTTATCGCATAAAACCAAGGAATAGAATAGTATATAATAGAAAATATTTATTAAACGCACACAAGAAAAATAATAGAGATTGTGCCATGAAACAGTTAATAGGTAACATTACAAACACTAGCGAAACTTTTATATAAGTCATCATCATCATCATCATGTCAGCCGAAAGACGCCCACTGCTGGACATAGGCCTCCCCCAAGGCTTTCCACTCAGACCGGTCTTGTGCTTTTCGCATCCACCGCGGTCCCGCGATCCTGACGAGTATATAAGTAGTATATGAAAAAAAAAAAACAGCATTAAGTCACGCTTAAAAACCTTCACAAACACGAATAGACTATTTTGTGGGCAACACCAGAACAACACAAAACCGTTTCCGTTAGATCTTTGCAAGTGACGGCCAGTTTATTTTCAAAGGTATGGATTATGGCGTAGGATTACGTATTTTACCAGTTTTATAATATTCAAAAAAATTATATACGCTACATTCCCAGACTTAACAATTAATTCCTGTGTAATTTCCATCTCGTCGCTTGACGCCGTCATTATAACAAGGTTCTATGGTGGATCAACATTTAAAGTCCTTGTACCTCTTCCTTTTATAAGGTTTCGTACCCAAGGGGGGCCAAAAGGATCCTATTTATAAGCCTCAGCTGTCCTTTTTTTTTTTATGCCATATGGAAAGCAAACGAGCACACAGGCCACCTGATGGTAAGTGGAAACTGTGACCCTTAGACATTCGCATTCACAAGACTGCAAGCCTAAGACTGCAAATGCGTTGCCAACCCTGAGGACTAAGACGGAATGCCTCTATGCTAGTCATTACACCGGCTGTCTTATCCCCAAACCGGAACACAACAATGCGAACACTGCCGTTTGGCGGTAGGTTAATGGATAAGATGGTGCTGTCTCTCTATCAAGCGTAATAGACAGTTGAAATTTTCAAAAATGCAGTAATACTATTGCCGCAATAACAAAAAATGGTCCATAAAATACAATTGAAATTAGCCCTTATACAAGAATGGTAAGGAACCTTCGTGTGCGAGTTTGGCCGGTTTTTTAGCAGCAGTTTTTGCAAGCTATCTGCATTTCAATTAAATAAAAAGGGTGCGCCAAAGTTGAACTAAATTTTTAATGTCGATTATCGGAAATCCGAAAATGTTGTTCCTAATAATTTACATCCTAATAATCACTACTCATAACTACTTTGTTCCTAACGCTCTGAATTCCTAATCATTCAACTTCATAATGTCCGTTGCAATAAACATCGATCATACTACTATTTGTTTTCCTATATTTTCTCAACATAATAGGGAATAGGGACTTAGTGGCAAAACCGACTCGGATCGCGGATAGGTTAGAAGACGAAAGCGGGAGCTTCGCTCCCGCTTTCGTCTTCGAGGTTATTTTTTTTTATAAAAGAGCAGATCATCTTTAACTTTAAAATAGGAGTTTACAAAAAGTTACATCAGTGACATTAGCACTTAAAATTTTAAGAGATATGAGTTTTATGAGCTACGTTAATAGTAAAATAAATTGTAGGAACGAAATTTTTAGGAAAACATTTTTTAGGAGCAGTGATCATTAGGAGTACAAATCGTTAGGAAAATCAATTTCGGGTGATAAACTTTAGCGAAGCCAATATGGACCCAAATAAAAATTAATAAAAACCCCATTATATTGAGGCGATGCCTTCTTACATAGTTCATATCACTTAAACGGCACAATCATTTTTCATGAATCCAAGCTAAGAAGCATCTTTATCCATAAGACAACAAACGCATAATAGTAGTTTACACAATACGTTATCTACACAAATACTAAAAGTACTCTAAGATGGGTTCAGAATCCGAAAGGGAAATGACCAGCATTATCTGCGGTAGTAGGTGACAGCGATGACAGCTGTAACGTAATTTTCAAAGTACATTATCGAACATTGTAAAGTAATGAGATCCAAATTTGGAACATCTTCCAAAATTAAAACCTGTCATCGCTGTCAACTACTACCACAGGTCAACTAACGTGGAACTTACTGCAGTAGGATGACAGCTTCTGTGTTGCAAGTTTTTGGAGCATAAAAAATAGTGATGTTCCTTACTGAATGAATGAAAAATCGAACGATGAAAAAAAGTTAATTTTAGTGACTCACTACTTTAATAATATTAATTATAAAAAAACATAACTCTTATCTCATTTATATTCTTAAACATTCCTTTGCAAACATAATCAGCTAAATATAATGATATACTTACCTAAGTGTACGATATTCATAAAATATTTAGTTCATACTTTGATCTAATCTTTGTTTACGTGAACGTATGAAGCTCTATTAAATCAAATGTGGTATCATTATTTCACAGAGTGACATTTGGCTCTGTCATTTCTCATTTTACTGCAGTGAATTAAAAAGTTCAACTTTAGTCATTACCTACAGGTTTTGAATGCATAATAGAGTATTTATGATATGTGTGTAGATAAACACATACATAGAGACGCTCGTTACAAACAACACTACTCTTTTTGTTGGAGGTTGTAAATAGCTGTGTACAATATGGCCAAAGTCACCACACATTATTAAACGATCCGCCTCCTATCTCGATCTCGCTTACACCAAACAGAATCAACCTGCCTACTCCTTTGCCAAATATAATGTGTTTTTGATACCGCGGTCCGGAGAATTGCTATCGCGAGGTATATTTATAAATAGGTTGAACACGCACGCAGGTTACATGTGTTGTTGTACAAGTAACTTAATTAACGAGGGAAACGTCTTTTGTTCATGGTATTTAGGGTTCCGTACCTAAATGGTAAAAAAAGGAACCTTTATGGAGAGACTTAGGTGTTTGTCTGTCTGTCTGTCACAGCAGCTTTTCTCAGCGACTACTAATGCTTTAAAGGGCGCAATCTGCACATCTCAAATTTTTATTTATATCCAAAAATGTACCAAAAGTCAAAGTCAAAGTTTATTAACCAAAAATCTGAAAAATCCTGACGTATAGATAACTATTTATATTTTATGGTAAAAATATAATAAAGAGTTAACCTTATTACATAGAAAATAATATTCATAGCAAAATAAAGCGATAAGTTTGACTTAGAGGTACCTAAGTATGCCTTTGTACTCGTACATCCCTATTTTGAAAACATTGTAGGTACGTTGTATTTGCGTGTTGTCAAATGAAGTATTTACATACATAACATAGATGCTTCTTTTTGAGGCCATTTGCAACGTCAAAAGATGGCGGGTGTGTAATTTGTTTTATTGTTTATTTTTGTGTATTTAAGTGTTCAAAGTTATTTTCTGTTAGTGATTTGTACTTATAATGCCTTTGCGTTGCACTGTGATAGAAGACTTGGACTTATTTCGTGTATCTGGCATCTTACTTCTCGTTTCAAGTGGACTCGCAGTGGTACATACAGAGGTTAAAACTATCTTGGCCTCTGTCCTACATATCACCGTACAACGTTGCCCCCAATCTTCCTAGAGAAGATTGGATTGTGTTTTATTGCTATATTGATTTATAATTATATATACTTGACACTGGCGAAATCACTTTATTGTGGAAACGCCATATCCCCGCAGTAGCTGTTCAACTCGCCGCGGGGCAAAGAAAAAAAATGCTTCTTTTTTCAGGTGTACATGTAATTTTAAACCGTCTCTTTAACGCTATTTATTCCATCTTTTGTTACTTTTGTTACTTTCTTAAAGTAACAAAAAAGGAAATCCATAACCGTGCTTATTGTCCCCCGATTCTTGATCAAACTAAGTCAATAAAGTCTAGACGATAACAGTGTTAAGGACGTCTTTTAAAAACAAGGTGGAGGCGGAAATAGACGCCGCCATGTCCGGGATTCATTTGCCCCGAGATTGTTCGAGATAAAGCAGACCGGGGCCTTACTACGAGTCACGCGAGATATTGGCGTGGAATGTATTTAGTCGTCAGCTTTAAGTTACTCTTTTCTCGATTTCAAATCATTTAATAAACCCAGAGTGAGGCGAGAGAGGGATGCTAGTTTTATAATTCTCGTAAAATAATCTTACTTCATATAGAATGCAATAGGGTAACTTTATTTAAGGCAACAAGGCCCATATTTACAAATACCTAGCAGACTAATATAATTAACGATATATTATATCTTAAAGTTGCTACCTACTAATACACTTTTGGAGTGCCAGCTAGCCAGCGGCCATGAAATCGCGAAAATAACACACCGCGGCCAGAATTCCTCCTTCAAAATGGCCGAAACATCTCACTCACACTAGGTTAGTATGGGTTGTGGTTTGTTATTTTTTCGCCGAGACTGTGGTAAGGCCGCAGAAAAGGCAGCGATTTTAAAACGAATTTCAAACAGTGCTATTAACGTTTATATCTCGTTTCGTCTCCTGTGTAAATTGTCAGGCGATTAGTTTTGCAAATTTGCTCGATTGATTAAAAAATAACAAAATGGAGTCCTGATGAAGAACTTTGCGGTGGCTTTTTCGTTTTATAATTATAATTATTCAGGTTTAAAAGTAGAATATTTTATAAGTATAAAATGAATAAGAATCTTTAATAGATCTCTAAGAGAGAGAGGTTCGAGTAGAAAGAAGTGGTCTCGGCCTACCCTCCTGCCTGGGAAACAGGCGTGATTTTAATGAATGTAGAATCTTTTCCGTTTAGCTGTTGTTACCTAATGTTATAATAAGTGTACTTAATACTTATTTATGTAACTGGTACATAATGTAGCTTCTTAAGGTACAAGTGCCGAGGTTCTAATTCAAGCTCCAATTGCAGGCACGAGTACCTTAAGAGCTAATTATGAACCGTTGCATACATAACTTTTAACTACAAAAATAAACAATCGCTAACTTTTCTAGCATACTTTATTCGATTTTTCTGCTAGCAAATTGGCGTTAATAGTTTGAGATATTTATTGACAAGTAAATGTTAACAAATGTCATGCAACGCTCATTATAGAATTGTTTTCACGCTTCGGTTACGATATAGGTGGTATTCTGATACCGTTAACGATATCAATATAAGCGGTTTATAGTACGCGACTAGAAAAAAGAGGATTGTGAACGACGCTTAGTTCGCGTTTTTTTTTTTCCAAACACATCTTCCTACGGGCTTAAAAAAATATATCACCCACTAAGTCAAAACCAATTTCAACGATTTTTTAATGTGTTTGCAGTTGTTATGAAAACTTGGTTCGATTTTTTTTTCGTTTTGGAAAACGTTTAGGCTGATTTTTATCCGACCGCAAAATGAGGTTCTATGTTTTCATCGTTGTATTTTGTTTTTTCACCGATTTCTCCGTCAACTGTTAAAATACGCAAAAAAATACTTCTTTTAAATATGGTAGGTCAGTCCAACTGAAGTTGGCCTTTATTTAAAAATACTGTGGTTTGACTTTCACACTTTCACTTCAAACGATTCTTAGACATGAAAATGCTCTACTTTAACGATAAAAAAAACATAGGTATCCGCAATATGCTAAAGGCCGTGCCTACCGAACGTCAGCCGGTGACGAATTGGACACCAATATGCCGATACCGATTCTATAACCTCGATGTTTGTGTTCTGTCAAAAGTTAAGGATGGCTGTGCACTGACCAACCATTGCAGAGCATTTTCAGCAACAGGATATTATTATCGTAATCGTAGATGAACAAACTTACCATTAGTGAAAATAATTATAAACTCTTGTTTCAAAATTATACATTCTAAACATTCAAAGGGTTTTTTTATCGTAAGATGTTCGAAATCTTAAAAAAATTGGCTTTGCTTGTTTTGCAAACTTTTTTGTTTAGTCTTTTTTGTTCACGTGTTTTTTTGCAAAAACCGGTGTTATTTTATTAAACCTGGACCTGCAAAAAAACGTTCGTCATCATTCTTTTAACTAAGTACAAATTTATGTATGGCATTTTAGTCGTGTATTTTAGTGTGAGATTTCTTACGTAAGTGACTGTATATTTACAAATATTTTTTTTAAATCTACATACCCATTCATTTGTTAGTTAGCCATCAACCTTTACAATGCGCACGCACATTGATTTACGGCGGCGGTCAGTGACGGAAATTTAAAATTCGAACGTCACGTTCCCGATGCGATATGATGACGATAACGTCACGATTGTTTATAGGTTAGGGGGTTTTTATATTCGGGTGATTGAACGGGTTTTTGAATTTATTGGGCATACATAAATTTATGATACAGTTTTTATTTTTTCAATAAATGGTTGTTTTAATTTCGAACCTGTATTTACACCTTTAACTATAGGGTTTACTATAAAATAAACGCAGCGTGAATAGGAGATTTATTTTTTTAATTCAAACACTTGAAAAACTAGTAGCTTTTATAAATATCTAAATACAAAACGTGGTCATAAAAACAATATAAATTTAAACAATGAAGATATTAAAGTCCAGCAGCTCTAATTTATAAATAAACAAAAGTTTGCACGTAAACATAAATTATCACTTATCATTCACCGACGCTATGCCGGCAAATAAATAATTTAACTATCTCATAAAAACTTTTAGAACAATCAAGAGTCGTAACAGAACTCGTCCAGTTTACTGAGGACCCTGTCTCCCTCTCCATTGTTCTTTGGGCATCAGTTTTTAATGTCCTAAAGTAGGGATGGTGGGTCTTGCTACGTTGGTTTAGTTAAATGCATTAATTTTGTGTCCAGAGCGGTGTCAGGATAGTTAATTAATTTGAGACCAGACAGGAAAAAAAAACTTAAATAGTTATAAAACAGCGTCGATGCTCGGAGACGTAGTTTTGTTGTGAAAACGGCTAATGAAGTATAGAAGGTTTTTGTGACTGTAATTTATAGCTTATTTAGCTAATTATTTTTTTTATGGCATAGGGAAGGCTGACGAGCACACAGGCCACCTGATGGTAAGTGGAAACTGTGACCCATAGACATTCGCATTCACAAGACTGCAAGCCTAAGACTGCAAATGCGCTGCCAACCCTGAGGACTAAGTTGGAATGCCTCTATGCTAGTCATTACACCGGCTGTCTTATCCCCAAACCGGAACACACACCGAATCTGTTTTTACGATTACATTGACGACGTTATCTAAATTCGGTTTTTATTTACAAATATTATTGTTGATGTAGGTTTCAAGTATTCTGTGATTCATTATTTTGCAGTAATTAGACGTTGGTTTTCATAAGAGAAGCGTTTTTTATGATATGACTAACCCAATCAAGTAAAGAGTTACTTATCGATAACTTGGTGTTTTGGTAAAATTCGCTCTTAGTGAATACTAACAGCAATAACTTTATCTGTAAAGACGTAAACACCATGTGTTATACCAGTTTAGAATCAGTATTAGATACACTATTTTTCAACATATTGGCCACTCTGGTCTTCATACAATTTTTTTTCACCACAAGCAGTCAAAGTTGTTGCAAACTTTAAAGCAAAATGTGAAGTTATAAATTAAGATATGTTTAACAAGAAATTAGTGTCGCTACCATAATGCTCTAAGACACATCCGTTAGCATCACTATTAAAGAATATTTAACAGCAAACAGAACGACAAAATCTCTTTATTTGTGACCTTGGCAGTCATTACAGTGAAGCAAGGTGCTAATTATTAAGAAAATAGAAAAGTTCGATTATCTCGAAAACCATGCAACTTTTACCAAACCTGTAAGTCCTTTTTAGGGACCAGCCCGAGGTGCCCCATGGATGGGTAGAAGGTTATCCATTACTTACGGGACACCCTGTATATTTGTCTGTTATTAATTTCAACCTCCATTACACCACCTCCTACATCCTCCTACATCTAACATTGAGTCCTCTAAAAATTTACTTTGTCCCTAATAATATATACTGGACCACAAAACTAAGTATCACACTTTCTATAACATGTTCTTCAAAGTGTGATACTGTGTGTATGTTTTGCGGTCCAATGTAGTTACTTCAAAACCAGTTCTCAGTTCTCTTACCATCAGGACCTAAGTTCGAGTCAGCGATCTAGATGCTAACTTAGTATTATGGCAGTTACCGGGCAGATAATTTAGGATTCCAATGTCTGCGTTAACCCGCACGCCGTTTATCGAATGAACCATAAAATTTTCGCCACATCATCGAATATTCCTAATTCTAGCTTTAGTCTGGTACAAGTTATAAGCGGTTTAGGTTATTATTAAAACATTTACATCATCTTACTTCTTACTCTTTAATTGAAGAAAGAAGGAAGAGTAACTGGCAATGTTTTTTACATTGTCGTTGTAGGGTTTCTGAACCCTCGCACAACGCAAAAAAAACCTTCAAATTTTAAAATAAGATTCGTATGGATGGAGTCAGTGTTCAGTTATGTTTTTCTCTTTGCAAAACGATTTTAATAGTACATTACTGCTGAGGCCGTGAAGTTAAGGATTCAAGGACGAGTTTGGGATAGAACGAGTCCTTGAATCCCTGTTTCGGCCGAGGATTGTATAGTGTTTTTCTCAAGCAATGTGAGGAAATATTAAAAGTTCAGTATTGCAATCTTACGATGGTAATCTAAAGACTGCAATCTTACGATGGCAATCTCAAGACTGTGCAATGTCAAGACTGCAATTTTAAGACTGCAATCTTACGATGTCAATCTCAAGACTGTGCGATGTTACGACGGCAATCTCAAGTCTGCAATCATACAATGGCAATCTCAAGACTGTGCAATCTTACGATGTGCAACCTTACGATGGCAATCTCAAGACTGGCAATCTAAAGACAGCAATATTAGGTAATATCATGCAAAACTGCACATAATATAGTACCGATTTTTTTTGTCCCAAATGGTTATGGTTATATGGTTGCAGAGTCTAATGGTTTTTGGCAGTATGTAATGTTTCCTTCGTCAGTATAGTTAGTAAACAATTTTTAACAAAGTTAGAGCAGCGGCCAATAATGTTGTTTCCTAGGTTTTTCATACATTACTTCTTAGCCTAGGGAGCCACAAACAAGAAACTTCATGTCTTCATTTCGTGACATTAACGCATACATTTCCGAGTATATTTGAGAAAAATGTTATTCCACCTGGGTTAGTAGTCAGTAATCCTACTACAATCATGGACATAGTCCCCTGATATGTATTTATGCTTCTTGATATCCGACCGCGTTCGATGACGACCTTTTGGCTCTCTCCATCGCTAGGCTGAGCTTTGTTTTAAATACCCTTTGGCAAGGTGTGCCAGTACGGTTGGCGTACCAAAATATTCCGTCGTCAAGCATTTCGCTATTTCATTCCTTATTTATCATTGTCTATAAGTACATTGAATCTTGCTCGCTATGCTTTCATAATGTGAAAAGAATAAATGTAAACAAAAAAATGTCCGTGAAGCATATAAATAATTTGTTAGGCAATGCATTCATTTCTATAATAAATTACCTGACGTAGTTTTAAAGTTACCCTTTCGAGCACTTAAAAATTACTTTAAAAATTCGTTAATGTATTAATTATTGGGCCGAGGATTATCTAACAGACAAAAATGCATGGCCTAAAGCCGAAAATATACTTTATCTTGTCTAGGGGACACCGTTGATGTAGGAAAACATATCGAAACTTTTATTTGGTCGTCTTGCACCGTCTTATAAACAGAAGTAGGAGTTTTTTGTTTTTTCTCCCTCTATCTCCTTCCCAAGATTTTTGGCATGATTTCCTCCTGAACTACACATGTTATTTGATATTATATTTAATTTAATATTTATAGCTTTATATAATTCTTAGACTACGTAGTACCATTGTAATATGAAATAGGGTAGAAGCCCTGGTTTTGGCCACTGTACCCTTTTTGGCCACTTAAGGTTGAAATTTGTGTCAAAATACTGTTAAATTAAAAATAATACTCATATACAGGGTGTCCGGTAAATAGTGGACTTCCTTACAGGGCTGGATAGCTCAGCTCAGGACTGGCCAAAATATGATAAATCATGTTTAGTAAAAGTCGCACCAAAAACGAGATATCTAAACTTTTCAAAATTTTGGAAATGCGGTACCCTGGTTCGCCGTTTTCGATGCCGTGGCCACATTTATTAGTATTTTTCAGTTTCGTTTATGTGAGAGATTGCTGATCAAATTTGCTATAAGACCTTGTTAACGGAATTAATAAAAATTTAGCAGTTTTTTTAATTTTTCAAATCAAATTTAAAGTTTAGGAATCTGAGTTTAACTTGCGGCAAGTTTAACATCGCACGGTGTAAAAAAAATGTACTTACCAAGACTTGTAGTGCTGCTTTCCTAAAAATTGGCCTGGTTAATGGAAATTTTAAAATGATATAACAATCGAGTTTATTGATTACACCAGCGAAGTTATTATTAAGTTTGGCCAACAAAGACTGAATTCTATCAAACAATCGAAATTAAAAAGCGACTTTTGTTTCCGTTTAAAATCATGTCGACTGATTTGAAATATTTTAATAGACAATTTACGTGAATGTTAAATGCAACAGAAACTAATTTCTGCCATAATGATTGTAATCCTAAATTCCATTTCCACAGTCGTTAGTTCTATGTTGACGATGTGACATTTTTCATCGACCTAATAGTCGTAGTATTACCTTTTATCGTAGAGTTGTAGCATTTCACACTCAGGTGAACTATCTTTAAAAACATTTAAAATCAGTTAACTTAATTTTAAACGGAAGTAAAAGTCGTTTATTAAATTGGCTAGTTTGATAAAATTCAGTCTTTGTTGGACAAACTTAATAATAACTTCGCTGTTGTAATCATTAAACTCAATTGTTATATCATTTTAAAATTTCCATTAACCAGGCCAATTTTTAGGAAAGCAGCACTACAAGTCTTGGTACATTTTTTTTACACCGTGCGATGTTAAACTTGCCGCAAGTTAAACTCAGATTCCTAAACTTTAAATTTGATTTGAAAAATTAAAAAAACTGCTAAACTTTTATTAATTCCGTTAATAAGGTCTTATAGCAAATTTGATCAGCAATCTCTCACAGTAAACGAAACTGAAAAATACTAATAAATGTGGCCACGGCATTGAAAATGGTGGACCAGAGTACCGCATTTCCAAAATTTTGAAATGTTGAGATATCTCGTTTTTGGTGCGACTTTTACTGAACATGATTTATCATATTTTGGCCACTCCTGAGCTAAGCTATCCAGCCCTGTAAGGAAGTCTACTATTTACCGGACACCCTGTATAGTGAAGACTGAAGATTAATATTAAGATCAAATATAAAAAAAAATCTATATATTCATAATGCTTGAGATATTAGTTAACATTTAGAGTGACCAAAATAGGTCTTAAGATGGCCAAAACCGGTGTTTCTACCCTATGTTTAAAAAAATGACTGACTGCTGAGTTTCTTCCGGCGTTTCTTCTCAGCAGGGGTCTCCTCTTGGGATGATAAATTCTTGACGTGTAAAAGTCCCCGTGCGGCCTACTTACTGAATAAATGACTTTTATTTTTTTTATCTATATCAAATACTAAGTATTAATAACATCTTTAAACCTAGTTAAGAACCATCCATCATGACACAAGCTCTCTTTAGAAAAAAAACCGTGTAAAATCAGTCCATCCGTTTGGGATCTACAATGCCACGGAACACACATACGTTTAACTTATAACGACCCTTTTTCTACAGGGCTGAATACCCACTTGTTAAAGGGACACCATGGCGGTGCAACCATGGAGGATATCTTACCTGGTGTCTGCTTGGTTGCGCATTGTTTCATATATTTTGCTGGCAACGACTGGTTGTGCCGGTGAAAAGCAGGCCTAAAGCCAATATCGGCCGATGAACTGTCAGTCTGTGGTGCCCTTAATTCATAAAACTGTTTACACATAATATTAAGTAGTACATGAGACTTTAGCCTTACACTTCCACCACCGCTGTGACGGCTCGCATCGCCATAACTCTCTGTTCCAAACGATTAACCGGACTCAAATGTAGTGAAGGGGTTAATGAAGTATCCACGTGATAGGCTGCTTTCGTTGGTGATGTGTTGACGGACCAGTTACGGTCACTTTGATCAATTGACGAGTCAAAACTCATTTTCTACATAGCCCTGTACTTTAATTTAGGCTTTAGGAAGTATAACTATGTTTCTATTAATTTAGAGATCAATAATTCGCTGGAGTAAAAAGTAACCATGACAATTTTTAAAGTATAAACTAATCTGTATTAAATGTACTGTCAATTGTTTTGGATGAAACCAACAGACGAAAAACAGACGTCTGGGCTCGGAATCTGGAAAAAAATCATCAAAATAGCTTGTATAGGTTAGGTTTTATTTGAGGTTTTTTGTCTTTGTAACGAGTAAAATCAGTGCAGTCGATATGGGCGTATTAAAGGTAATAATCGCTTCAAAGAGGTTTTCGGAAAACTGGGTGAAAACGCTTGACCTGAAACGCCAAATACAAAAAGATAGATCCAATTCGTCTTATAAATCTTGCAGGGGGTCAGCACTATTACGAAAGAATATTTAAGACTAAGCTCGGTCTAGCGAGCCATATTAGAGCGCACGCTAGAAATTAAAATGTACACTTTAAAAAAAGTCAGGATCGTCGTCATACAAATCGATGAATAAAACTATATCACAACAACTCTCCTGCCGTCTGTCACATACATATAATTTCAAATACAACGGTTTCGTGTCCCACGCTCCCACACTTCCTGTCTGGCCCCGCCGCTCGCAATATCCTCTGCCGTCTGCGCTCGCGGCGACTTTTGTTGTTTTTACTTTGCGTATTTAACGGGAACACACTGGAAACATAATGAGAATGCACCTAATTAGTGGCGTGAACATGAGGAGGCCTTTATCCTGCAGTGGGTGGATGTGGACTGATATGATGATGAATTGTTTTTTTTTACACGACTGCGCCACGCAAAGATGTGTGTTTTTCAAGCTGTTTGTATGTATGTTTGTTCCTTTGTCGCGCTCTAGAAACTAAACGCGTGGACTGATTTGTGGCCAAAAAATTTGACAAATTTTATTTGGGGAAATTTCAAATTATTTTAATCCGAAGTAAGTCTTATCTATTCGCTGTTTGAATATAGAGTTCGGCCGTTAGATTATTCACTAAGAGCATGACAGGAATAAATTCAATATGGCGGTAGGGTGATTATTCGGCGTTTTAACCGCCGTCATTATTGTCTTCGCATATTATTCAAGATAAACTTTTTAATTGTCTTATGATTTTAAATGGAATTAATACTACCCCGGGTCCGTTGAATTTGAAATCAAAAGTTGCTGGTAATTATCATTGTTTTCGTCAATATATTGAAGACAACAATGACGGCGGTTGAAACGCCCAAATATTCACCCGGTAACCAGACGCCATATTGTAAAGAAGTGAATCATTTTTCATTTCGAATGATCATTGAGGTTTCATAATCATTTATAGTTCGTTAGCAACAGTCGGTTTGTTTAAAGCTTGCTTTTTTTTTAAACAGGCATAACAAAGTTGTCAAATAGGTAAATTAAAAAATCGTAATATATAAAAGACGAGCCAGGGGGAGTAGTGGTACTAATTCTACGTGTACCAAGTCGTGATCGTCGTCTAGTAATAATATACATATATCTGATAAATATTATAGTGCAGATAAACTTACACTAATTTATAATTCAAACTAAGTTTCAGTTTCTTCTACAGAAAAATAAATACAAAAAAATACGAAACGGACATCCAAGACCCGGGAAACATACACAGACAGGGACAGACTCTTGTGACAGATAGATGTGTCAAGCTAATAACATACAATAGTATCACAAGAGCTCATTATGTACCGTTGCTTGCCCACATAACTTTTTCTACAATCAAGGAAACCAATCGCTTATCTAGTCTGCTATTTTTAACTTTTCTGCATATAATTGTTTTTGCGATGTCAATAGTTTCGCAAGTGCCCTATATCCGTGATTTAATCATGGTAATAACAATGCTATAATAGTTATTATAGAACCGTTTTTACTAAGTACTGCTTCAGAATAGCCAGTTCTCTAATAAGTATGAATGAAAACAGTTCTATAATTACCAAACACTTACTCACACTTTGGTTGGGTTTTTGCCTTATTAATAACAAAATTACCGGTTTAGAGCGCGCGGGTAGGAAAACATTTTCCAGTTTGCCGTCTTTAACGTTGCACATCTCAGTTTGTCTTTACCTAAACTATCAAAAGTTGCATTCGCACACTCGTCGCGTGCATCTCGCTAACGAACGCCCGCGGCGCCGCTCGCTAATTCAATAGAGACGTATCGTATCTTAGCTCAAATTGGATTAACACTAGAAGCGGCCATGATAAATTTTCAGAAATGTGTAATCCCTAAGTTTACAGGATGTTTTAGTTTCGAGCTTTTGTTTTGTGTTGTTTGTGCTACGTGCCAAATTGCAATAAGTCATGTTTTTTTATTTTAAGTTATACTGTTTTCAAAAACATTGTTTCTTAAAATAGGTATACCCGCTTTTTAATATTAAGATAAGATAATATTCATGAATTCGTATTCTAATTCTAATAAGAATCGTTTCTTAGCCTTGAACTTATTTAAATTGACTAAATCTATAATTTCAACTTGACACTAACTGTTAAAACTAACTAATGTGTAAAAGGTGTTACAGCTCTAATGTTTGTCAAACTCGCAAGTGAAGTGTAAAACTCGCTAACTCCTGGAATAGGCTTGGTTAAGTTACGGGTTCAATACGTGTCATAGTCATTAGTCGTTCGCTATTTGCCATAATAATAATACGAAGCATGTTTAAAAACGAGATAGCTTTTAATGAGTTAAAAGCATATAAAACAGTGACTTTTACATAATAGTTTCAGAACTGATTTATCTTAAACGATATCTTAAAATTAAATGAGTTTTTTAGAACACGCTGTACAGTTAAATTATTTTCGTTTCTAACAGAGCACAAAAAAATACATAAAAGGTGTTCCAAAATAGTATAGCTTGTGGTAAATTTAATAGGTGTTTTTTAACATTTTTAAGCACATGTTTTCTTGTAATAGTGTAGTCTTTTACCAGCTACTTAGCGCATTTTTTTTCAGGCACGTATACCATAACGATTTACATAAATACACGTTGCCGGCAGTGAGTATCAAATTGCTATCAAATGTATCAGAGTTTCCAACACGTATTCCCGCCTCAAACTTACGTACAGGCTCGTTAGTAAGATACAACTGTGTGAAGCTTTTAATTCAGTTAAATGCGAACTTGTTCCGCACAGCAACTGGCGCCATCTTTGTTTTCCTTTAACGTTCACAGCCCAGTTGCTTGATTTAATGTAAATTAGACACGTTAAGGAGTTCCTTGGCGCTGGGAGTGATAAGTTGGCGCAATCCTGTCATGGCGCTTTGACGCGCTTTTAGCAAGCTTTTGTTTTGTAACGGTGTTATTGTGAAAGGTGTTGAGCTTTGTTTAATGAAATGTAGGTACCTACCTATGTACTTATACAACCGGTCGGGCTTTAAGACCAGCAATAATGAAACAAATTAGTGAAAGATAGTTTCTGTGAAAAGCACAATACAGGGTGATTAAAATTTAAACGACGGCTTAAAAGTATAACTGCTCATAAAATACAGCGACAGAGGTAATAAGTGTGCTAACTTTATTCATGTCAGTACTCGAAAAACATTCAATTTTTAAAACTAACCTGGCATTGGTGCTATATATCTGATAGATTTAAGCGAGCAATTCTTGTATAATAAATCTATCAGATATATAGCACCAATGCCAGGTTAGTTTTAAAAATATATATATATATATATATATAATAAATCTATCAGATATATAGCACCAATGCCAGGTTAGTTTTAAAAATATATATATATATCTGGATATCGAAAACGGCTCCAACGATTTCGATTAAATTTGAAATATAGGGGTGTACGGGGGCGAAAAATCGATCCTTCAAGTTGTCATATTCGGGAAATTTCTTTTTCGATCCGAGCGATGCTCGGTTTTTCGGGTACTTATGCTTAAAAGTAACGGTTTCAAAAAATAAGAATTATGAGAATTCATTAAAATAATCAAAAGTAACTAAAAAAATCAAAGCATTTAACAATAATCAGAATATGGGTTTTATGACCTCCAACTTCAGTTAACAGGTTGGTATCAGCCATAAACTAGAGAGCTGCTATTGGCTATTATTGACTCCCTAAAAATAATTACTTTTATATTTAAAAAACAAATATTTACAATTTGGAACTCCTTAAAATTGAACAAAGAAACTGTACTTTAGCACCTTTTTAGTTAGCTCTTATATCAAAACAAACCAAAATTAGACACACTAACCTAAAAACCTAAACGAACGAATGAACACATTGGGTGCCGCTGACAATTCTAAAGACTTCATATTACATACAACTGGTAGTTTGCGGCAGCGAATAAATCTTTCCCCCAAGGCACTGGACCGGGGCTAATACCGGGTCATTTTTCACCCCGATGGGGAAAGTTGAGTGACGTTTGATACCACGATAAATATTCGCTAATGCGTTTAGTAGACAAGTTTGGATAAATCTGTACCGGACAGCCACATGACATGTGTTTATAGATCCTATCATATAAAAAGGATTTTGCTGACCTTGAATGTAGTTGTTTCGTAACTCGATTAGAATAGAGTAGAGAATTAAGTGAACGCATCCAAGGTCAGAGGTCTTTTTACGTGATGGGCAGTTTATTAGGGTGCTTGTTTGACCTGGTTTAAAGTAACGTAAGTATCTGACGGTATTCAAAATTTATTCATTACATAGAAGCGTTTTCGTAACGCGCTTGTTCGAATCGAAACACGCTATGAAAAGTTGAAAATTTTGTAGCTAAGTTTCTGCAATGCCGTAATTTTGAACAGTCATCGCCATAAAGAATCTCTATTTTCTTGTATGAGACGTGGTTCGGGAATGCTAGTGTGTAAAGGTTGTTAAAGTTAAGATACTTATCTCCAGCTGTCTTCTAAATAAGAATAATAATCTACGATGCATAAACTAAAGAAAACACATCCGCTGATGAACCAACGAGCTCCCTACTAGAATAAAACATTTTTCTTCAGAAATAATCAAGCAAGAAGCCCTTAGGCTTTTTTGAATAAAGAATATTGTTCATACTGTGCACCAGGTGGCGCCCGCGAGGGGTAAATGGCCAATCACACGCCGACCTGCCCGGAATCGCATCACGCTGTACATTTGAACGATGTGCGCTTGAAATCACTCTGTAGATGAAACTTTTGTCATCTATGGGTTCTTGATTGCTTAAAAAAATACGAGATAGGTACAAAATTGATCGGTACTTCGTTACAGTACTTTTAAAATAAAACGGATGTAATTATAACCCCTACTTTTAAACTTGATAGCTCCTCTACACTATCGGCGATAATCCTTGATGTTCTGATCATGTATAATCGGCACGATCATCGTGCGAGGATCCACACTACCGCCCGTAGTAGCTTGCGTATCGGCAAATACAGCCGATTACGGGGCGATGATTGCCTGCAACCCGTGATTTGTCGGTTTTTCGGAAGGGAATCGACGCGTGGTGCGTTGAGCTGCCTACATTTTCGCCAATCATTCATTCCGCGGTAGACAAAATTAAAAAAAAATGCATTAAGATTATAGTGATTGTGTCTACATGCTTCTTTTTATTATTATTCATGCTCCACCATCTTCTGTTCCTCCATTTATTAAATAAATATAGCAGCAACACAATCCACGTCCATCTTGTACAGTCAACGTCATATATAGGTAGTTGGTAGCATCCAAAGTAGCCAAATAGTTCGTTACACGCCCTTGTTACTACGGTAATGATGACGTGTAACGAACTATTTGGCTACTTTGGATGCTACCTATATGACGCTGACTGTACGCTTGCAGTTCGACAAACTACTACGGGCGATCGTGTGATCACACGATAAGTCATAAGAATCAACCCAAATCTGGTGCGAGGTAGCAGAGCAGTGAACGAGAAAAAAATCCACCAATAGGAAAGCTGCGCTGAGTAAGGCTACGAAAATGAAGTGTTCCTATTGGTGGTATTGTTCGCTTTGCAACCTCGCATAGCTCTAGTGGATATTTCAAGCAAATCAACGTCGCGACGACACACGACCACACAGATACACGAGGATAATAAACAGCTGCAGACAGTACCCATGTTCCTCCAAACACGGCGAGAGCAAGCACGCCCACGTATTTCACCTGTTAATTTTATTAATTCCCTCCAACTTGCCAGAGTATCGAGGCAAATTAAATCTAAAATTCTAAACACAATGAACAAGGAAGTTAAACGGATCCGCTAACTGTTTTCGTAGCTTTAATTACGGAGTAACTACAGCGGAATGTGTCACTGAAGTTTTGAATCCTCGCGGAAGTTCGGGTGACATCGGGAGTGCTCGGGTCAGGTCCGACGGGCTGGAGACATTTTCAGTATGGAAGTTTAACAAGTTGGAGCAAAACAATGCAAATACTGGTAGGTAATTTTCTTTAACAACTCGCCCTTGGACATGACAGTCGGATAGCCACATAATGAGAAAGACGGTAGTGTTCCCCTATCTCGATCTCAATAACAATAATGCCTATTATCTGTTCTTTAGATATATATAACTTAGTCATATTTCCTTGAGACTGTAGTAAAAACACGATTTGAAACAAAATACCGCACAGTTCAATCATGACACCGTTATTGCGTGTTTTTCTCATCATTTACAATGAAATTTGAACGGACAAACAGACACAAAGGCGTTATGGTTTCTGAGATCCAGATCGCGGAACACTACCAACTTTCATCATCATCATCATCATCATCATCAGCCCGGGGGCGTCCACTGCTGGACAAAGGCCTCCCCCAAAGAGCGCCACAAGTCACGGTCTTGAGCCGCTTGCATCCAGCGGCTCCCCGCGATCCTAACCAGGTCGTCAGACCACCGGGTGGGAGGCCGTCCAACACTCCGTCCACCGGTGCGGGGCCGCCACTCGAGAACTTTTCTTCCCCAACGGTTATCAGTTCTACCAACTTTATCATAATTCAATTCGCGCATTCTGAATTAGCTAGTTTTACCTATCGATTTCGCTCGGTCGAGGAACTGTACCAAATAGCCGTTTTTAGGGTTCCGTAATCAAACTAGGAACCCATCATTATAGTTTCGCCATGTCCGTCCGGCCGTCCGTCCGCAGCCTAGCTCAGAGACTCTTAGTACTTAGAAAGCAGTAATTTGGCATTAATATACATTATTAGCCAAGCCCGCAAAGTGGTAAAAAAAAACGGGTTTGTGAAAAATCGATTAATGGATCCATTTGTGAAATATTAAGCTTTACAGCGCTGTATTTTGTTAGAGTCAAGTGTTCAATGAAAGCAAATATAACGAATATAAAAGACAAACTATCACGACTAAATGGACTTAATTGGTGCCTGAGATACAGGCCACTACAGAGTTTTTCAGCTGCGATGAGTTCTGTGACAGCTCATACAAACACGTATTACACTTGTTTCTTTTATATAAAAACTAGCCCTAGGGCTATGCTCGGGGTTTCTCTGCGTGATAGAATCAGAACTGATGATATCCGCAGTAGAACTAAGGTTACCGACATAGCCCGAAGAATAGCTAAACTGAAGTGGCAGTGGGCGGGGCACATTGCTCGCAGGACTGATGGCCGATGGGGTCAGAAGGTTCTGGAGTGGCGTCCGCGGACCGGAAGACGAGCTGTAGGTAGGCCTCCAACAAGATGGAGTGACGACCTCGTCAGGATCGCGGGACCGCGGTGGATGCGAAAAGCACAAGACCGGTCTGAGTGGAAAGCCTTGGGGAGGCCTATGTCCAGCAGTGGACGTCTTTCGGCTGAAATGATGATGATGATGATATAAAAACTACACTGGTACACACCTAGTGACGCCGTTCAGAAACTTAAATAATAATTCGCCTTCTTTTAAATACTTCGCATGCGAGTATAGTAAGTGATTGAAATTACGAAATACGGGTGTCACAGGACTCATCGTAGCTGAAAAACACTGTAGGGCCGTATTAATAAACTCATCTTGACTGTGAGGCCCGTCACAAGATACGTCAAAGTAAACGGCAAACCATAGAACACTGTCATTTTGACGCATCTCGAGACGAGCATTAGAGTTGATATCAGTTTATTAATACGGGCCGTGTTTATAACTACTAAAACCATCTAAGACAGCACCAAATAACTTTAAATCGAGAATTAGTCCATTCTTGTTGCTTTTGAAATAGTTTTTGTGTAGTATTTTTTTTTTTTATGGCAGAGGGAAGGCTGACGAGCACATAGGCCACCTGATGGTAAGTGGAAACTGTGACCCATAGACATTCGCATTCACAAGACTGCAAACCTAAGACTGCAAATGCGCTGCCAACCCTGAGGACTAAGATGGAATGCCTCTATGCTAGTCATTACACCCGCTGTCTTGTCCCCAAACCGGAACACAACAATGCGAACACTGCTGTTTGGCGGTAGGTTAATGGATAAGATGGTGGTAGCGATCCGGACGGACCCCGCACAAGGTCCTACCACCCGCAAAAAACGGCTACAGAACCCTACACTGAGCATGGTCAGACATGTTCTTGCCCGGTTTTTTAAATAACATTTCTGCTTGGAATCGTGTATTTATAGAGTCGAACCAAATTAACTTATTCCTTTAATTTAAAAATCAGGCGGCGTTTCTTTTTACAAAACTCACCTATTTATCAAAAAATGCTTTAAATCGTCAAAAGTGTTTTATTTTACTGATTCTTGACCTTTTTGATCTCAGGTTAAATAAAAATGTAGGTCGTGAGGTAATTTTAAGAACTCTTCAAACGTAATGACTGGTTTACATCAGCTTAGTACCTACTTGTTATTAGTTTTTTACAATTTATATTAGTTTATAGGAATAAGGTTACTGATATTTATTTTATTGAATTTAGCTAGTTAATTGACACTATTTTTTAGTAAATAGGTATTTTTTACCGTGCATATAATTTTTGTTAAATTAGGTAACGAAATTCAGACTTACATCACTTGTAGTGAGTATTTTGAGTTACATAGACAAATTAAAGCAAAATAAGTTGGTTAAAAAAAGATACAGATAACTTATTTAAAAACAAAGTCAAACAGATTACAAAAACATTCTATTTCGGACGTAGGTATTATAATTTACTTATAACTGACGCCCACAGAGTATTCCACTATTCACCACTCGTTACTAATCATCTTAGTACTAAACGTTAAGTACCAATGGCAAGTACTAACCTCGTGTAAACCGGCCGCGTTGGTGTCAACTCTCGACTCCTACGCCAGCGACTAATTCAAAAGTTTGTTCATTAGATTTTTTACAAGAAATCCTCTCGCCTTCTTTTAATTTCGTTTTTACTTAATTTCGACGGAGAAAAGTTCCCGTTTCACAATGAGTTTGCACAAATAAAGATAAACAAAGTTATGATGGAATTAGAATAAGAATTTGATTTATTTCTTAGATGGATTTTCGACGACGGATGTTGTTCCTTTTATTATTTCTGTACCCTTGGTTGTTCTTCTCTTAAGGCTGGATTACACTGATCCAGTATATCAATTTTGCTAATGCAAAAAACGTTTCGAACGCGTTTGCGTTTCTCTAACAGTCAAGGACTCTTCTTGTTGAGCAATTATGGAACCTTGTCGCATAACGTTAATCATTAATTTTAGCGTAACTTCTTTCATGTGGCTTGTGGAGTGACTCAACAATTAATAGTCCTTGACTGTACAAACAGCAACACTCTTAACTGTACATCGGTGGACCTTATTACAAACGGCATAAGGTCTACCGATGGCCAGTTAACAGTGTGGGCGATGGTACTATCGAACCAACGGAACCCTGACCCACCATGGAACCTTGTCACAATGATTGACGTACGATTGTCGTATAGCTTCGTATGACAGTCCTAACGTCAATCACTGTGACAAGGTTCTATGGTGGGTCAGGGTTCCGTTGGTTCGATAGTACATACGCATAACATTCGGGCCTATTGTGGTCGTGTTTATCGATTTTGATAAACGTGTTTAAAACGTCTGTCACTTTCTCACCAGTGTGTAAGTGCGAGAGTGACGGATGCTTTATCCACCGCGATAAAGGCGACCATAACTGCCCTTCTAAATAAAAAGGGCGCACGGGTAATTTGATAGTCAAAGCAAATTTAACCCGCTTATACATGCGCCATTTTTTCTATGGAGGCCAGATTACAGGTCATGGACACAAACGCGTTCGAGGTGGTTTTCTGCGCAAACAGCAACTTACATCTCATGTTGCTATGCCCTTGCTGGGCATCACGTGGACCTTTACAATTCCACCAACCTATTATAATGTAATGTGATATGCAATCAATGATTTTAATTTGATTTTACACTCAAGGCTCTTAAATCCAGTGATACCAAATCGTTCTTTTACTAATGTAAACACAATTTAATAACGATAAAGCCGCCTTTACCGTCACGTAAATAAAAGTTACGGTAACGTTAACACAATAATAATTACATAAATAATGTTTATCTACGCACATATCGTAAGTCCTCTTTTATGCGTTCAAAACCCGTAGGAAATGACCAGCATTATTGCAACTAATTTTACTATGAAAAGTTTCTTGTCTGTGGTAGTAGGTAAAATTTGTACTGTAATGGTTATAACAGTATAGATTTTGGTAAGGTTATGAGTTTCAAATTTGGAACATGTTCCAAAATTAACACAATTTAAATAGGTCCAATTCTAGGATCAATTGGAACGTCAACTCGTTATATTTTTTAGTACAATATCGTAGGATATTTGAATTTCGAACGACATGAGAATAGGGACTTTATTAGTAGGTATGTCTATCATATGATTTAAAAAAAAACCATTCATATTCGTGACACATGACAGGTTTCTTTTGCCGCCATTTTTGTTGTCAATTCGTCGTATCGTAAGTCGTAATTTTATTTCATTTAGTTCATTTCTTTGTTGAGTTTATTGTGCCACTTATGAAAATTCTGCTTATCCAAGTAGACAACAATTGATTAACATTGATTAAATTTAACATCGTTTGGTGAAATTGGTAGGTACTTAGATATGTTACAGGTAGCGCTGGTAGCAATGCAGGTCATTTGCCTTTCGGCTTCTGAACCCATCTTAGAGTACTTATAATATGTGTGTAGATAAAGTATTGTACGCGACTCTGCGTAATTGGCATTACAACACTCGTGTCATCTATTATGAAACTCGCCTTGCGGCTCGTTTCATAAACCACACTCATGTTGTAATGCCTGTCATTACGCAACCGTCACGTAAACTACTATTAATTTGTCGTTAATGTCTAAAGCGTATTATAGGGTCGAGGACTATCTAACAGACAAAAATGCATGGCCTACACCCGAAACTTAGTCAATAGTAATTTGTTCAAATGTAAAGGCTTTATCCTGCTTTTTCTTGTCTGGGGGACACCGTTGATGCAGGAAAACATATCGAAACTTTTATGTGGTCATCTTGCACCATCTCATATACACATATATAAGTAGGTAGTTGTTTATTTTATTCTTTTCTATCTTTCTCTCCCGTAAGATTTTTGGCATGTTTTCCTGCTGAACTACTGTTATTTGATATTATATTTAATTTAAAACTTGTAGCTTTATATAATGCTAGATTAAGTTGTACATACCATTGTAATATGAAATATGAAATAAGTTTAAAAAATGACTGACTGCTGAGTTTCTTGCGGCGTTTCTTCTCAGCAGTGGTCTCCTCTTGGGAAGCGCTGGTAGTATCTTGACGTGTAAAAGTGCCCGAGCGGCCTACTTACTGAATAAATTTCTTTTATCTTTTTTATCTTTTTTATCTTTGACAACCCCGCGGCGTTTAAGACACTACCCTTCAAAGACCTTTAAATCCTTATCTACATAGATTTGAAAATGATGGCCTCAACAACACTTAACTATAATCTACAAAAATCTAACGTTAATAACCCAACAAACTCAAAATAAATTCATACAGTGTCCAAACGCAAAATATTTCTTATTCATGATGCAACAGACCAAGTTTCAATCGTAGGAAACATGCCAACGGTTCAGGCAATAAAAGTTTCACGGAAACACCCGAGCGCTCCCGAGTATGGCCGATCTAGATTGTAAAAATTGCCGAACAGATGTTCACACAAACAATCTAGCTAACAACGAGGTACGAGTTGGAAAGAAGTCTCTTAGCTATTGGACATTAACCATTTCAATTTTGTGTAAAAAAGCGAGCAAGATTTGTATTGATTTGTATTTGTAAACGGATATATATTTTGGTGAAACCAATAAACTTTTTTAAGGTAACGAAATCGAACAAGAAAAATACTTTTTATTATGGCATAGAGAAGGCAAGCGAGCACACGGACCACCTGATGGTAAGTGGAAACTGTGACCCATAGACATTCGCATTCACAAGACTGCAAGCCCAAGACTGCAAATGCGTTGCTAACCCTGAGGACTAAGATGGAATGCCTCTATGCTAGTCATTACATTGTCTTATCCCCAAACCGGAACACAACAATGCGCCAACACTGCTGTTTGGCGGCAGGTTAATGGATAAGATGGTGGTAGCGATGCAGACGGACCACTTGGCAGGACGCACAAGGTCCTACCACCCTACAGTCTTCAGAATATCCTGGTTGTTCGTTATCTGTTTTAGTCACAGCCAGCAAAATATAGTGTAGATCGGTGTTTTAGTATTTGCGTAACAATAGTTATTGAGATAAGCCCCGAACAAAAATGGTTTAAACTGATATTTGACCCTTGCTTTTAAAAATATTAACAAAAATCAACTGTAAGTGTATAATGAGCACTGTGGTAGACAAAATACAAAATATGTCTTCTCTTTTTTATATTTAAAATTAATTAAAATAAATTGATGTTCGATTTTGAATCAACGTTTTTCATTATATGTCAATATTTCGGGTTTGATTGAAACTTGTTCCGTTTACAAGATACAGACCCTTGACATGGACAAACAGATGGACGGACAGTAGAGGAGGAGGTGGAGGGTTTCTTAGTTTTGCTTTTTGGGCATAGTAGGTACTATAAGAAAAGCATTATTAAGTTCAAGAATTCGTGAAAAACGCTTGGCTTGTCATCATTCTTGAATGGAAGTAGGTTAAGGTTTGAAAATTACATACAGGCATCATAAAAAAAAACAGTTAAAGTACATGCTTTACTCAATCCAAAGCGTACGTTCAAAATAGTACTTTAGAAAGTTACTCAAAGTATCCAATAAACCCGCTTTTAGCGTTAAAAACGAACCTCATTTTCCGCAAAGCATTTCCTTAATGGCCCGCCGTTTAAAAAGAAAACATAAAAACAAAATGGCCGCAACTCATAAGAGCAATGCACGAAAATGTTTGCGCGTCATCACGGTTACGTCTAAGGTAAAAGTTTTATTTATGCGAAAACTTGTTTCATTTTTCTTTCCCGGGCATTTCAGAGAATAAAGCCGCTGGTACGCCGCCCGAGACCATAAATAACACAACATTAAAGATGTATGAAGAAGACGAACCTACTTCTAGATTTATTTAAAAGTCGAGGACCGCCAGCGTTTAGGTGGTGCTGCTTTGAAAAACGCCAAAGCCGTGTCACTCACCTGAATTCTGCGCATTTGAAATTCGAATAGTGTTTTGAGCGTCAAGAACAGAGACGTTCCGAATTTAAAAACGTAGCGTATAAATTACCAAGTCTGTTCCATTTGTTTTTTTTATAAGTAATGTTATGCATTACGTAGCGAAGCTACGTTGGTAGGGTTGGTAATATTATTTCATTTTATTTTTAGGTAGAAGTTAACACGGGCAACAGCAACAGTGATGAAACCAAAACTTTTGCACTAATGCTTTTTGAAAGTGTTGTTATGACACATAATTGACATAATAAATGTTTTATTTCTTGGGTAACTTATTTTGTTTCTTTTCATGGTGTATTTACTACACATTAGGATCCAAATAAAGTAGATTTTTTAGTCTAACTTTGTTAGATTTAAATTTTACCTAACCTAACCTAACCTAACTAACCTAACTTTTTTTTACCTCTATTAAGCCGTTCACTGACCTGTTCAGAAACTCACCTATTTCTGCAGCATCAAAATTATTTTCAATCACGAAAAATTGCTTGTAAACTCGGTTTCAGTGGAGCTAATTTACGTTCGAGATTTGAAAATTGAAAGTTTTTTAGAGCGCAAAAGACTCAACTATTTCAATTAAGAATCTCGTTACGTTCCATTTTCGAACTTTGTTTGAAATTGCAGCCAGTTGGAGAAGTCCAGTTCCGAAGTCATTCCAACCGGCCAGTAATAAGGTTCCGACACGTCCCGACCTTTTACGGTTCTTAACAAAGTAATCGCTATCGAGAAAAATAGAATGTTGCAATTGATGGCGCCATTTCTTTACTTTTGTTAGACCGATGAGGTATGGAAACCTTCATGTGTCGTTTAGCCTATTAAAACCTAACTAGAGACGCCAGCTTGCTACTGTTCAATTCAGTGGCTGGCTTACTGTCATTATTTACTGTCCTGGCTTAATAAGTAGATTTAAGCAACGCGGACATAGAATAAAATGAAATACTGACCTAGCTTGTTTTTGTCACATTCTTCGAAAACTAATCACTTGTAATGATTTAAATCTTAAACTGTAAACTTGAATGCCTAATTACCAAATTTAAATTTATGAAAACAGCACTGTACCGATTCTACTGAGGTTCTCACCGAAGCTTAAAGATTTTCATATTTCTTTTTAAATTTTAGTCAGACTTTAAATGAAATAATTAAATAAATAAATATCAGGGGACAATAGGTCTAGGCTTGTACTAGGGTACTGGGCTACGATGTAAATACTATTATAAAGAGATAGATACTTAAATACATAGAAAACATCCGAGTTTCACGAACAAATGATCATGCTCATCACACAAATATTTGCCTACACCGGGAATCGAACCTGCGACCGCTAGCTTTGTAGGCAGGGTCACTGCCATATAGGATAAGGGTCAACTCATACGGACACGCACTCTGCGCGCACATTGCGACTCAAAGTTTAATTTTTTTACTATATGAATGAGAATTCAGAATACGTTGCACAAAGATAAAAAACGTTATTACAGAAATCTAGAAGATGACTAAACACAATTTAAAGTTGTTATTTCCTAATTAAATCACAGCCTCGATGTGCTCTAGAGCGTCACAGGTCAAAAGGTCGTATCGAAAAAAAAACATAAAGAACTCTATTTTTACATACAGAGTACTTTTGACTTCGAAATTTATGAAATTTATTTAAATTCGGTGGTTAATTCATAAAAGAGGTATAAAAGCGGAATTACTTGAGTTTTAATTTAGGTCCTGCGTGTTAGGTTGGGAAAAATTTATCCACTTTTTACGAGCTCAAGCAATGTACTAATAAAGATATTTTGTGCGTCGGTATTTTTGTACGTTCATTATAAAGAAGAACTGGACAAGTGCGAGTTTGTGGCGCGCACCGAGGGTTCATTACGAAAAAAAAAACTCCCAATTATTGATTTTTGTATTTTTTCCTTACTTACGTTTTATTTACGTTTTTTGATTATTTCTGTATATTTTTAGGTTTTCTTGCTTATTTAAAAGTTTAGTGTGATAGATGAAGTGTAGTTTTAGCTGATTGATCAAACAATTGGTCAATTCCTAAATATCTGTACGAAATATATTACTCTGATTTAAGACAACTGAATAAGGGGTTAATGCTGTATTTAAAATTATAAGTAGATTTAGTAGATTATATATTAATCTGATTTTACACTTCTATTAGTCTACCTATTACACATCTAAATAGAAAAACTACTTACTCATTCTTATACTTTTTAATAATGTTTGGGTAGCAACTTGTTACGGTGTAACTTTTGATCTCATTGCCTAAAAAGGTAAAACAAAATGCATAGGATTGACATTAGTTAGGGTTATAATAACTGATAACAATAAAAGACCAATTAAAAAAAAAATTGAGTAACTTGCTGGTATTTTATGATATTTTTTAACGTTTTTAGATCTAAAATCGAACGAGTAATAATAATAAGCAAAGAAAAAGCTGAAATATTTGCCAAATTTTAGAGAAAATCGTGTTTTTATGAAAACATGATTAAATTTTTGCAGTGGTAGTTCAAGAGTCAGAAAAAAAAATGTGGCTAAAATAAATAAAAAATATTATCCCTTTCAATATGTGCAGTTTATCGAGTACCACCCTGTATATGTATAGCTGCATTGTTTTCTTCGACGGAACCAAGAAAACTCCTTTTACTCGGTCACACAAACCGTCACATGAACCCCGCTCGATTTAAATACAATTTCCCAAATGAATTTCTAGATTTTCTCGAGCAATTTTTAAAACTCCTGAATAATGCCCAATATCTATGCAACTGTTTCCACTTCTAGTTTCAGTAAATGATATTTTAAATTGTAATTTCATACATGGAGACGTCAGTTTGATGTATATTTTATTCAAATTTTGTGTAAGGTTTGGAGAAGATTTTTTAGTTTTTAGGGCTCCGTACCTCACAAGGTAAAACACAACAGCTATCACTCGTGTGTTTGTCATTCAGTGACGGGTAACGTACATAAATTAATTTTAAACATGTAGGCCACTTTTCGGAATTAATTTAAAAAGGAAGTTTTTCAAACTAAGTCGTGCAACATAATATAATGAAAGGTCTTGCTGTAACAATCTCAAATGTATTTTTTTAATAATTTTAAGATCTTTTTAAACTACTAATTGAAAAATATATTTTTTATTTTTATTTAATTGTTTAGTAAATAGGTTACAGGACATTTTTATAAGAAATCTAGGGTTAATATAGTATTTGAAGTAAAAGGAAAATTCTCAAACCTCGCACTTATCCAACGAAACAGACTTGTAGAGGAATAAAAACCAGCATATAATGGTCTCCCAATTTCAGCCTACAAACATTAGCATGCCATGTCATTAAGAGGTACAGTCAGCTAACTTTACTTACTTAATTACTACAGATATTTATCTAATATTAACAGAAAAAAAACAAGTTTTTTTTCCTTCCATTTAGTTGTGTAATAGCACTAATAGTAGTGAAAAATCAGACAATTATAGAACCTACTTTCAATTTTAAATACAGCATTAAACCCTTATTCAGTTGCCTTAAATCAGAGTAATATATTTCGTACATATATGTATGAATTGACCAATTGATTGATCAATCAGCTAAAACTACACTTCATCTGTAACCACACTAAACTTTCAAAATGGCAAGAACACCTAAAAATATACAGAAGTAGTCAGAAATTATACCATCACCCATAACGTAAATCAAAATGGCGCCTCCTAGATTTAAAGTAGCTACTCTAATTCGATTAATAAAACACTACCTCCCTCTCGGGCGCTAGTAATTTGAATGAGACGCTAAGTTTGTTCATTAAGTCTAACAAGATTCCATCGCTGCCTTTGACGCCGGGAAATATAATGAATGTACAAGAAGGGATACGTCTTATAGTTGAAATTAAGCGTTTTAAGTTAGTTAGTTTATTTTTAGGCAAAGTTGTACATCTTAATTTAACATTTTGGTAGAGAAGCGTACGACGGACTTTCCGCAAGATGTTATCTAACTATGCTTACTAATATTAGTAAAGGAGAAGTGAGCTGAGCTCTGTCCGTCTTTTTAGGGACTACTACGACTCGACTGTCCGTCTGTCTGTCTGTCACCTGGTTTTATCTCATGAAACGTCATAGCTTTCACAGATGATGTGAATATTTCAGATGGTGTAAAAACACATTAAAATAAATATTTTCGTTGGGCTCCCATACAACAAACTAATTAAGTATCTAATGTCTAATGGTACAGAACCCTTCGTGCGCGAGTGCGACTCGACCTTCATGGGTGAACTACTAAAACTAGTTTTAATGATAGTTTAAACTCGGAGGAAAGACTTAATGAGACTATTTATTAGGAAAGGGAAAATGATTCGTGAGTGGTAGGACCTTGTGCAGGGTCCGTCCGGATCGCTACTACCATCTTATCCATTAACCTACCGCCAAAGAGTAGTGTTCGCATTGTTGTGTTCCGGTTTGGGGATAAAAGAGCCGGTGTAATGACTGGCATAGAGGCATTCCATCTTAGTCCTCAGGGTTGGCAGCGCATTTGCAGTCTTAGGCTTGCAGTCTTGTGAATGCGAATGTCTATGGGTCACAGTTTCCACTGACCATCAGGTGGCTTGTGTGCTCCTTTGCCTTCTCTATAATAAATAAATAAATAAATGATATCTTATTTGAAACATGAAAATAAAAATAAAAAAATTAATTCTTTAAAGCAGGTGTGTAAGATGTTGATGTTCCAAATGCTTCACATAATGGCGGGTCTTATTTACGAGTACTGTTGATAGTATAAACTGCTTGCCTGCCTTTTCTCTCTTTACTCTTTTACAACGACCTGTATATAAAACTCCCCACAAACAGGGTGACCAAGTTAACGAGCTTGCAAACTATTACAAAAAATTCCTTCACCAACTTAAAAGCCCTTGTAAAATCGCTTGTGGAAATATTTAATTATTTTGAAAGTAAATCGTCAAAGGAAAGTCCCCGGCGATCGGCTTTTTGTGGCTACCCGAGGGTTTATAATTTCGTCCTACTTTTTGCTAAAGTGCAGTTGCATTAGTAATCAGTTGCGGATGCAGTTTGCATTTTAATGGGCGTTTAGGCTTTGAGAGTTTTTAGAAAAGGCAGAATGCATTAAAAATAATAATTACATTTAACTAATGTTACTAACTAATTTATTACTTTTTAGAGTTTTAACTATTTAAAAATAGACTTTTAAGGCCTTTTTTCCTGTCTTTGGACTTGAGTCCCCATCTGCCTACCTATTACATCACATGAGGACAAAACGTAGAGTATATGTAAGCATAATGGTAAAATACATATCTTGTGCCCTTGCTTTATTTCACTTTTGGATTTTATTTTTTAAAGCACAAGACCTTTCACGTGTCTCAGTATCCATCGTTAGACACTAGAATATTTGAATTTGCAACTCAAAGTGGTTCGAAATAATATTGATATTGTAATACATAAGACTTGAAGTTTCTCTGGTCAAAGTATATTAACATTTCAGTGTTTGTTAAGTTTTCATCGTGGTACTCACTTGTTACGGGGACAAAATAACTTAGCCAAAGTAGGCCTTTGGTGTCGCACCTTTTAGCTCTCCGGTTTATAATTCGTTGACGAATTGTGATTTTTAAAAAAAAAAAATAACCCTCCTCACCCCATATTTCAAATAAAAACACCCATAAAACCCAACAATATAGGTACTCCTAACAAAAATACAAAAAAAATGTTTACGTATTTAACCATCAAAGGAATCCAACCCTATACAAATTTTAAACCAATAAACAAATTAAAACACTTCAAAAATCACAAAATCCAATATCTACAAAAAACCACCAACCCGACTGTACAGGATGTTCCTTGATCTTTTCAGGTTCGCAAACCGTAAATAATACACAAAAGTGAGATATTAAAAATTTACTAACCTCTCATAATGCTCATTCATGCGTAAAATATTGGTCTACCAAAACCCCGGTAATTATACCAAACGGGCGAATAAACGGCGTCTGGAACACCCCGTATATATTTTACCGCAAAAGCACAACACTGTAAATCAAAATAAAACACAAACCATTTGAAATTTCACCCACGTATCCATAATGTCGTAAGTGAGGCGACGCGAATTTCAGTTAATGTCTTTTGCTTCTGAGGTATTGGTATGTATTTTTGATATATCGTTGTAAATTAAATTGAGTCTTATCTGTTTATGGCTGTGATTGGTTTTTGTTTGTCGCTTGCTGCCCAAAAATGGGTCCGTTGAATGGACAATGCATGGACGCCGAGAATTGTTCGAATATTAAAAATCATTCGAGCATTATTGAATTGCTCTTTGCTATTAATTTGGGGTAGGGCCCTAGTGGTAGCGGTAAAATCCGCCTTAATATAAAATTAGGGAATCACAACGATTAATGGATTCGTCGCTGTCACAGGCAAATAAAAATATTTCTTTTATATTTGCTTTTCCTAATATTAACCTCAGAAAAGTTGTTTTTTTAAGTGTCACAGGTAGGCGGTAAGCTGTGCGGTGTGAGGGGAGCGTGCGTTACCATAGCGACCTCATTGTTACTTTCCCGGTAACCACCATATCGGTTCAGGTCACGTGGTGCAGGTTGAGTAAACCGCTGTAAGTCGGCCGCGCATTTACGCATGCTATTGTGAAGTCTGCGTAGAGTGGGCCCGACTGAAATGATAATGGGTTTTAACTTCCAATAAAAAAGAGGGGTGTTAAAAGTTTGTGCGTATCTGTGTATCTATTATAATATCCTGCCCTCGATATACAGGCGACCTCTACTTCTAGAGATCTCGGATAAAACTCCTGTAGCAATATCAACCTCATTACTAACGGAAGAGAACTCAAACTGCTTTGGTTATTGAATTTGGGATACTGCTTATGGCCTTAGGAGTACCACATACACACATACACACGAAAAATTTATAACACTCCTCTTTTTGGTCACCATTATCTATACAACATGAGACAACTCAACCTGTTGCCGGTAAAAAAAACACGTTTGTTGTATGGGAGCCCCCCTAAAATTTTTAATTTAGTCTGTTCTTAGTATTTATTGTAACGGCAACAGAAATACATCATCTGTGAAAATTTCAACTGTCTAGCTATCACGATGCATGAGATGTTGACAGACAGACAGACGGACATTGGAGTCTTAGTAATAGGGTCTCGTTTTTACCCTTTACGGAACCCTAAGAAAACTTTAAGCTACCTTCCCCCTAACCTTGACCTTTAAGTCTTCATACAAAAATTGTATGCAACATTTTCCTCAGGTCTATTATTATTTCCCTTTTTTCCCATTTACCTAGTCTACATGATCATAAGAACACGTAGTGTACGCAATTTTCCCACAAAATACTTTCCCGCGCCGCGCGTAAAGCTTGTATCACCTTTTAAATGCGCGGGGTTTAAGGGAGGTCGAAGTTACAAAACACACAAAAGCAGTTAGTCCACTGAGTTATTGTTAGGGTTCCGTACCTAAAGCGTAAAAACGGGACCCTATTACAAAGACTCCGCTGTCCGTGTGTCTGTCACCAGGCTGTATCTCATGAACTTTATATATGATTATTTTACCGTTTTTTTTGGTAATGTTGTATAGATATTACAAAAACATTCGTATAATATTTTATTCATTTTGCAATACATCGCAATAACTGCACTGCAAAATATCAAAATAACTGATATTGATATTTGGTTGGATGTAACCTTTGATATATTACTGCATCAGTGCAATGATGTTCAGGTGACAAAGCACTAAAATATGCGGCTACTTATAAGGAATGACGTAGATAAATACATATAAAAGCAACATATACTCGGATCAAACCCGGCACCGATAGGTGAGGCAAGGTCAATAGGACTCCTCATTATTAAACATTGTTTATTTACCTACTTGTTGACTGAAACGTTTCGTCGTTCATATCAGTTTTAATTTGAATTTAAAAAGTTGACAGCGTGCCAGCCAAGTTCTACTTGTGTTGTAAGACTAAATAGCTAAGATAGTACACTATTGATTATAATTCTATCATTTTATTTTAAATTAGTTGTAGGTAAGTACATTTGAAATCGTTAGCCAATTAATAGTTTTTGAACTAATTTGACTACTAGGTACTAATGGCAATATTTAAAAAACTTTAACTTTTACTCCGTTTTTCAAATACTTGCTTTCACTAGGGAGAAGAATGTAATTACATAGCTACTTATATTAAAATTTAACTTGAATAAATGTGCAAAAGTGTCAGATGTAAAAGCCGCACAGTTTTTTTTTTCAATCTACTTACTCTACATCATATTAATATACTGCTATATTTTCACTTAACGAGTACACTTTGCAAAGATATATTTAAGTTTAAATTTAGACCGCACTTAGCGTATGCGCCAAAATATAATTAGATTATTAAGATCTATACATATTCGATTCTTAAATCCTTTGTGTGTATATAGTTTTTATCAAACTAAAAGACCACATTTACAACAAAAAAAAATTTAGCTGCCATTCACCGAACTTGGCCTGTTTTTTCCACCACATACATAAAGTTTTCGGCAACGATGTAATAATGTAGCTCTCATGGGAAATGTAAAAGTCTGCGTTTGCACGAAATTGCATCACGCCGGGATACGGCCGCCATGTTTATGTTTCGAATGACGTCACTGCAGACCACTTGAAAGTCCGTGTTCGGAATAGGAGATACAGTTAATAGGGAACATGCATGGATTTTTCAACCCTATTTTTACAAATTATGAAAATACTGTAAAAGAGATTTCTAAAACGACCAGGAAATACGGATGATACAATCATTTTAAACTCCTAATTAGACTGAGAGATCCGATATACCTACACTGTGCCGTCATGAAACAGGTCGGTCATATAAAATCGATGTGAAATTCTGTTGTGCTAGAAAGAGATTGGTTCTTTTCATATTGTTTTTTTTCACAGCTACTCAAAAATTTTTTTTCATCAGTATACATACCTAAAATCGGTAGCTTCGTAGGCAGGGTTAGGTACTTCTAACTGGGCTAAGTATTAACCCCCCAGTTGACAACAAACAACAAACCAAATAGTAGATTGTGAGACACGGGAGCAAAATGACATATTTACGGCTAGGACGTACATTCAAGTGTATGTATGTATGTATGTAAACTCTTTATTGTACAAAAATATAAATATTACAATATTGTTACTAAACGAATGTACAAAGGCGAACTTATCCCTAAATGGGATCTCTTCCAGCTAACCCTGAAGTAGATGAGTAAGGACAATGCATAGGGTTGGACACACAAGTTTGGCACAAAAGTAGCAAAAAGAGATGATGATACTATAAATAAATAAATATAAAACAAATAAACTAATATATAAACTTACATATATAATACACATAAATAAACTAATGCTAGTGTTAACGCCCATGGTGGAAATAATTTTGCTACCGTGTTCCACATACTGCTTTTCACATCACCTATGAGGAAAATAAAAGATCGTAGTGATTAAACAAATTACGTATCAATAGTATGCACTTAAACGAAGAAAAAAATATTGTAGTTGATTATATGCATACTATTTTTATATTTAATTGCGTTTACATTTTATACTGGCAACAAAATGTCGTTGAACAGCAAAGTGCCACTTTGATCGCTCCTAGCAGGAAAGGAAAGTCCCCTTTCCAAATACGTGATGTGAAAAAACACTTACATTTTAATAATATTATGTAAGTCAAAGAATTTTAATACGGTCCCTTACTACGAACACGTTGTAATAAAACGCAGTTAGCGAAATCCTCAAAGGTGCGTTATAATTGCGACTCGTGGCTAGTTCAAGCAACATTACTGCGTACGTGCAGGTTTCAGTGCCGCTGAATACAGAGGGAGTCCGTTCCGTATAGAGTTGGGGGAGTTGGGCGTCGAACGAGTTTGAAGTTCAGCAGTAACGCCAGTGATGTTTGAAATATTAAGTACTGCGGTTTCGAATGCAGTTTACGTTTACGTGTAAATTAACGAAGTGGTTATAAAACTCCGATTTCATGTGTTTGGTTTACGATGATACCCATTTCGTATTACATTTCTATACAAATATTTTGAAAATATTACATTTAGGAAAGTGGCTGTAGCTACTTCATAACACGTGGCATTTGGCCGAAAATATTTCAATTGCCGAAAATACTCCATTTGCCGAAAATATTGAAATAAAGACAAATTGAACAAAAACACTGTTTACACTAAAATAAAAAACTTCTTACCACTAACGCCACCTACTGACTACTATTTATAACACTGTATTATACATATTTTTAAATAAAGTTCGCTAATTATTTGGTCAGTGGTCTCATCCTACTTGTTCTTAGTCATGTCACGTATAATTATTTTACCTACTGCTTTTACCTTGTATATTAAACTAGAAGACGCTCGCGACTTCGTACGCGTAGAATTAGTTACCCGCTACTCCCCTACTTCTTCCCGTTGGGGGTCGATCTTCGGGAAATTCGGCTTTATAACTGCATCCCTAGACCTAATAGGGAACCTTTGTACCAAAAATGGAATCTTTAGACTCAGCGGTTTGGGTATTTGCATTTTACCAAGCTTTTATGACAATTCAACCTTTTTTGAATAAAATCGGATTGAGTTTTTAAACATGTTTCAAAATAAAATGTCATGTAAATCAAAAGCACTAAGGAGTATTGATATCAACTTCGAAGCGAATCACCCCCAAAGTAACTTTCTGCCCTTTTTTCACCCCCTCCATCAATTCTGTCAAAGAATGTTTATGCAAAATTTTAAGTAGATGGGACCAAGGAATCACGTTCTCCCATACAAACTTTGCCCCCCCTTTTTCACCCAATAAGGGGTACAATTTAGGAAAATCCTTTCTTATCGGATGCCTACGTCATACAAAGAACACAACCTCCAAGTTTCAGGTCTCTACGATCAGCGGTTTAGGCGTTGATCCGTCAGTCAGTCATTCAGGACAAAGCATTTTATATGTATATCAATACATTAACCTGTCTAAAGGAAAGAGGGGTTTGCCCTACCAGAATGGAGCCCCAGTTATAGTTAAAAGATAAAAAAAAAGATCATCATCATCATCATTATCAGCCGCAAGACGTCCACTGCTGGACAAAGGCCTTCCCCAAGGTTTTCCACAACGATCGGTCCTCTGCTGCTGTGCGTAAAAAAAGATAAAAGATGTTTATTCAGTAAGTAGGCCGCACGGGCACTTTTACACGTCAAAATCTACCAGCGCTTCGCAAGAGACCACTGCTGAGAAGAAACGCCGCAAGAAACTCAACAGTCAGTCGTTTTTTTTTAAATACTTTAGTTTAGTTTTTATTATTATTGGTCCAACGCAAAAAATATAAATGTGCAAAAACAACCACTATCGAAAATTGAATTTAACTGCAGCACGGAAACGCAGGTTACACTGATATTTACTGACTGAATAAAAAATTCAACTAAATTGTCCTGTTAACTTGCTCAATTAAATATAGCAACAAAATGTAGCTATTTGGATATTCCAAACACGACTCAGGGATTTATTATTTAAAAACAAACGCTTGGGAAACAATCGACGAGTGTGACTTGACCCGTGCGTAAAAACTGAGTGTTCTAACATATCTGTGACCTTGATCGCTTGCCTTAGTTCGGCCTACATCTCAGTGTCTACGTTAAAACGAAAGTTGCCAAAATGTACATTCTTCGTCATTTGCAGGAGATCTCTCAAATTGACATATGATTAATTATTATAACATAATATTATAGTAGGTATATAGTTACGTCACTATTACCATCCGTTACCATCACACATAAAACCAATTTAAAAGTTCTAAATATCAACATCGCGAATGACTGAGGTTTTTATTTTTTAAGAATAATTGAATTGAAAATCTAGTAAATATTATTACGAGTATTTAGTAGGTACCTATTTTCTATTTATAATGTTTTATAGATTATACAAGCCTCGAGTTTAGTTCAAGACTAAGTAAATTTTCATCTATTGCTGTATAATGCGTTACGGGCGCATAGCCCCAGTTATTACTGCCGGTCGAGATCATCGAACGAACAAGCAAAATAATACTACGCTACACCCTGTACAGTGTACAAATGCAAACGAGTGGACCTTTCAAATTTATTCGCTATGCTAACGAACCATTCCAAATAATTAAATTGCAATGAGTAACGTGCTTTGTTTGTTTTTTAAATTTATCAACTCGTGCTATGGTTTCTGTGGTATAGATGGGGATGCGTAGACGCGATATATTTTCTATATCTTTACAGTCTAAAATGAAGTCCCTTCCGCAGCGCTGTCTTCGCTTAATCTTTTAAATTAATCAACGGATGTTAGTGTAGTTTTCAGCAATAGATAATGAGTTCTGGATTATGTACGGGTGTTATAGAAATCTTACATAAACCAAAACGAAGCAAGGGCGGGTCGCTAGTGTTAGATAAGGGGTGCCCTTTTTAGGGTTCCGTAGCCAAATGGCAAAAAATGGAACCCTTATAGATTCGTCATGTCTGTCCGTCCGTCTGTCCGTCCGTATGTCACAGCTACTTTATTCCGTAACTATAAGAGCTATACTATGGAAACTTTGTAAGTAGATGTATTCGGTGAACCGCATTAAGATTTTCATATAAAAATAAAAAAAAAAACAATAAATTTTTGGGGTTCCCCATACTTAGAACTGAAACTCATTTTTTTTTTTCATCAAACCCATACGTGTGGGGTATCTATAGATAGGTCTTCAAAAATGATATTGAGGTTTCTAATATATATTTTTTCTAAACTGAATAGTTTGCGCGAGAGACGCTTCCAAAGTGGAAAAATGTGTGCCCCCCCCCCCCCCCCCCCGTAACTTCTAAAATAAGGGAATGATAAATGTAAAAATAATATATGATGTACATTACCATGCAAACTTCCACCGAAAATTGGTTTGAACGAGATCTAATAATTAGTTTTTTTTAATACGTTATAGATCGTAAACCGCATTTTACCTTTCATTCAATCAACTCCAATATAATAAAGAATAAAGAAAAACATTTATTTAGATGTATGGTGGTACGAAACCCTACGTGCGCGAGTCCGACTCGCACTTGGCCGCTTTTTTTAATTACTTACCATATTTTATTTTCTATTGCTGCTGCTCTTATGACTTACTTTGACGCTGGTTGTTTCAAACTTATTCTTGTTCTTATTCATAGTTTTGCTCGCTAAGATATTATGGTAGTAATTTAAAATTAGTATTCCGAGTCAATTTTATTTAGTGGTCGTTTTCTGATTGCCTAATTCATATAGGTACCACATTAAAACAATTTAATTATGTAAAGTAAATTAAGTGCAGTAAAAATGCAATAAGCAATTCATACTACAATGGTAGTACTCAACGTATAGTTAATAATAATGTATGAATATTAAAATCACCAAATTTACGGACCTTACACGTTAAAAACATCAAATATTTTTTAATCCTCGAAATACCCGGTAAATGCACATTTTCCATACAAAACCGAGGGACAACATCGTCACCTGCGTGACCAACTACATAATTATTGAAAACTGTCAAATTTAAATCAAATAATTTAAAATGTTAGCCTATTTGTCTGATTTAATAAGCGTGTAAGCCACGTTAGTAAGAAATATACAATACAATACAATACAAGTTAATTCTTAATAGGTGCACAAATATTAATATTTGCTTCGCTATTGTTAATTAATAAGACATGTTGTGTTATTTTTACACTAGCTTAACATTTTTTTTAGAGGTATTGCCGATTCAATGATTCCACTAACTTAAAGATAATCATGGACCCTTTAATGCAGGAGTTCGAGGAAAGAGGAGTGTTGTCAGGTAAGTTAATTAATGAAATTTCAAATTTAGAATATCAGTAGGAGAGGGGCTTGTTGTCTGATAAGCTGTACATGAAATTTCAAATTTCGAATAGTAATACAGTGTATCGTTGACCTACAGCTTGACTTCCGATGTCATCATTAAGTAAACTATCTATCTATCTACACTACTGTATCTACTTTAGAAGACTTCGTACACACGTGTTTTACTGAATATTCAGTTTAATTGTAAAAAGGTTTTTATTGTTGAGGTTTGTAAAAAGTGATTTCTCTAGTGTGGCTTTGTGTCCACACGAGAAGGTAAATGAGAGATAATTAGCAACAAAAAAAAACTTGTTTTATTGTCGTAATATATTATATTAACGATACTAAATCAAATAATAAAATTTGTGCACTAATAAAAAATATACCTACCCTGTATAGTTTTTCTAAAAACAAATAATTTGTGAAACATGTCGAAAAATGGGGAATAGGTACCTTAAAAGTTGATTCATCCATTTACTTACTTTCCTCTAAACATGAGTAGTACAGTAAATAAACATTACATACCTACGTCAAAATATTTTGATACAACTTCATGAAAGCTATAACAGCTCATATTTCCAATGCAATGTCAAATGTTTAAAACACGACACCAGGTGTAAAACTATGCTTCCGACATTAATATTTATTTAAACCAAGCAGGTACGTCCCTTTATAGTTCGCGGGATGTTTATACGCATCCTTGTTACGAAAAAGAGCGCATCTGCCGTTACATTCCTAAAACAAATTCAGTCCTATTTTATTACCATAAGGATGAAGTTAGAGCAGAGGTGGCTTGAAAGATGTACCGTTTAAAAAAGGGGCAGTTTGTGTCCCAGAAGAATTTATGTTTGACTTGTGCCGCCATTAGCGCCTTTTAAAAATAAATAAGCTGGTTTATATATTAAACTACCGTAAGCGGCTTTACTTCTGCTTTCTTTTAAACGCTAAGGGGTAAGCACACAGGCCACCTGATGGTTAGTAGTAGCTGACGCCCATACGATACTTACATTCTCGAGACTAAAATCTTAAGACCAGGCCTAACAGGACTACAACAATTTGGTGTTAGAAATGTTCTATAGTTAATTCTTATACCGCCAAGGGCGTAACAAATAAATTATTTTCTATTCTATAAATATTTTTGCTATTCGAGTAAATATGTTGACTGAAATATTGTATGCAATAAGTTTTTTTGGCATAGAGTAAGCGAACAAGCACACGGACCACCTGATGGTAAGTGGAAACTGTGACCCATAGACATTCGCATTCACAAGACCGCAAGCCTAGGACTGCAAATGCGTTGCCAACCCTGAGGACCAAGATGGAATGCCTCTACTCGTATGCTAGTCATTACACCGGCTGTCTTATCACCAAACCGGAACACAACAATGCGAACACTGCTGTTTGGCGGTAAGATTTAAATTGATGGCATTGAAAAAAAACCCTATGATTAGTGCTACATTCATGCGGCCTGGCTTCTGCAATAATGTATTAATTGTATGAATAATTAGGAATATAATTAATGACGGTATACCTACGTACTAAACTTTATACAAATCCAATATAAGTTTTTATAATAATGAAAGTAAAATTCGATCAATTCCTTTTAAGCGTGAATCTAATATACAGCATGTTACAAAAACCCAGTTTAGGGTTACCAATAATTAGTACGTTGTAATTTTTATTTTATTTTAAACGAATTTTTTTATAAAATTAGGATCGCAATAACGATTTTTCTGTATAAAAAAACGAGAAGAATAATTCTCATTTCAGGTTTTGGGTTCAGAGTTTAGTAAAATGTATTGATTAGGGGTAAACAAACATTGAGTAATCAACAAATTCTAAAAGGTTATAACGTTGTCATGGTGACAACAATACCATAACGACTTGAAAAATACATTATAAGCCGATATACCTATTAAACGTATCAAAAGCAACATTGATGTATCGCCTGTGTTTCTTTATTTTAAATTATTTCTACGAACCCATAAACCATCTAGACCATTCATTCAGCCTTTTTTGTGGCGCAAACTCACCCGAAACCGTTTAGTTTCGGATGTGTTGTGTTATTTGCATTCCATTCAAATGATTATAAGTGTAGGTTACTTGAAGCCTCGGGCTACTCTTATTACAATATCGTATCCTTGTAATTATATCAATTTTAGTAGTTTTGTTTTTATTAATTGTAATCAATAGTTATAATTATGTTTAAGACAATGGATAGAGAAAAGCAAATTTAACGATTTGGATGGAGTAATTATTTACCTTTTTAGTTTTGATTATAATTTAGGTTTAGGGGTAGATGGATATTTTAATTTAAATTAGGTAATTCAAAAGGAATCAGATGAAGTCGAATACTTTGAGGATCGCGGTTTTCCCCAAAATTTACATCCGTTTCTACCCGTATCCAACACGACATATTTCAAACCACCAAACAGCTACCAACAGGACCGAAAATGATTTTACAGCGCTTGTCGTTTACGCTATTCTAATTATCTTTGCTGCGTTATTTGTATAGTAGAAATTACAAAAACAACTTAAGCGCCAGCCGCGATCTGGACCATTTTCAAGTAAACGATCACAATACTGTCGTCTGGCGTCTATAAATCTCCCGCCGCCACCGACAGATGGCGTTGCACTTTTTACCATACAAAAGGTTTTGCTCCAACCACCTGTCTTGGGTTTTGGAACTTTATGTTCACATAATTCAAGCAATAGTGAACTCTTTGTCGTCGCCGTAAGAAGTTTAACGTCTGTTTTATTGTTTGGTTTTGTACATCTGCCACCATGTCCTAAACTGTTTGAATTTGGAACGAAGAATATGAATAAATCATTAGTTGAGTTTTCGGTGACTAATTTGGTAGGTGGGCGTTTTCACTAAAACTAAGGACAAAATTTAAGGAACTTTATCTTTGTCAGTTTTGTGACGATTAACCAATACATTGCGGCCGTCAATGTATATAGTTATTTTTCGTCACAAAACTGACAAAGTTAAAGTTCCTTAATTTTTGTCCTCAAATATTTGTTTTATTTTCATTTAATTGAAAAAATATAATTCTATCAGGTAAGGTCAATAACTATTAGATAGATACAAATATATATATATAAAAGGCAAACCTGACTGACTTTTATATCAACGCATAGCCGAGACCACTGTACCTAGGAATTTGAAATTTGGTACAGGGGTTCCTTTCATGATGTAAGTGAGCACTAAGAAGGGATTTTCCCAAAATCGACCCCCAACAGGAAGAAATAGCGGGAAACTAGTTCTACGCGTACGACGTCGCGGGCGTCCTTTAGTCTCTACCTTAAACGGCACAACCAATTTTAATGAAATTTCACAAAGTGTTTCAATGAATAAAAACCACATGCAAATTCGGTTCACCCGTTTCAGAGCGGTAACACAGACAGAAACACTTAGCGGTCAAACTTATAACAACCTTCTATTTGCGTCGGGGGTTAAAAACTACAAGGTATTTTATGAACAAGTTTTTTTTAAAGTAAACACTGGTTGTCCTTATCATAAATTAAACCTCATTGGGTAGTTATCATTATCACCTTCGCCCATGGACATCTATCGAGCCAAAGCCATCGCATTTTTTTATCCTGGAGCTTTTATTAACTCAGTAAAAATATTTCTTACTCCCATTAGGTTTAACAAATAACATGAAGATATTTACAAGTTTAAAAAAAACACCGAAAAAGATAAAAACGATTTATTAATATCCTTTCTTACAAAACAATTAATTAAAATGTCTCCTGGCAAGCATATAAATAATTAAAAACGTATCCACAGGAGGGCTAATTAGTTTGGAACTCTTTACATTGCATCTCGTTTTTACGCTCCAGTAAAAAAAGGACAGATATAGTAGCTGATAATGAATTGGGGTCCATTATAAACGCCATTCCTGTTAATTTTAATGTTTGCTTTGAATTTTAAAAACAAACTTAGAGTTATGTTAATTCGTGTTCCAGGTGTTTTTTTTTAATAGGCGTAATAAAATTGTTAGTGTTAGTAATAAACTCATGAATGTTTAAAATATTTTTGTTTACTAACGAGCTGCGTGATGGTATCAGTATTATTATGCCAACTACGATTAAATTTAAGCGTTAAGGGTGCGGCTCCACTGAGGCGGAGACGAGCGAAGCGAGCTGTGTCAATATTAACCAATAGAAGGCGCGTGCGGTCGCGTCGAGCGGGGCTAGTGCACGTTAGCTTAGATTCTATTGGTTAATATTGACACAGCTCCGCTCCGCTGGAGCCGCACCCTAATTGTTATTGTTATAATAACTGGTTGCCGCCCACGACTTTATCGCTATTTCCTTGCGAACTGTAATTAGGATTTTCCGAGATAAAAAGTATTTCCCCAAGAAACAAAATATCTCCATGCCAGTTTTCATTAAGATCCGTACAGCCGTTTTTTAGGGTTCCGTAGTCAAACTAGGAACCCTTATAGTTTCGCTATGTCCGTCTGTCCGACAGAGAGCTGTAATTTGGCATTATTATGAAATATTAAGCTTTTAAGCGCAAATTTTTGTAAGATTCAAGTGTTACAGCCAAAACTACACATACAAAAAATCTGAAAAATATCTTCAATGAAAGCACATTAAACGAATTAAAAAAAAAAAACTATTATGTTATACATATACTAAGTAGAATTGATTGGTTTCTGAGATATAGGCAAGTGTGTTTATGAAGAGCTTAAACGCCACATGGTCAGCCATTAGCAGAAATTTGTTTAAGTATTTAGTTTCTTAGTAAGTAAAAAAAAAACAACAAATAAAAAAATGTTTTTTTTTTATCTTTAATTAATTAACAACACTGGCATTTAATAAAAGATATTAACATACTCATGTACCCCGAAGCGAATTGTTTCCCCCACTTTTAACCTCTTGATTGATGGCGTCATTATTTAAAAGCGTTTCACACAGGAACATAAATCATGCAATTACCCGCATTTATTTAGTTGGTTAAAATTTTTGACGTTAAAAATAGGGATGGTCGTAAAAACAGCTTTTAGGCCGCCATTCATCAACGTGTCATGGTTTTGGAAGCGCTGTATGTTGGTACTTTTCAGGGTACCGCAGTTTATACCGGCGGCGTGAGGCTACGGCGTCAGTTCTGTTTATAACAGGACTGTATGTTTATGATCTGTAGCTGTATAATAAAAATAGATGATGCGTTAACTGTTTACTGCGTATGGAAGAAGGAAGACAAAAAGTCAAAACTAAACCAAGAGCTTGGGCAGTACCATTCATATATAGGCATATTATGCTATATTCAAGCTATTCAGATTTGGATTGCGTTTAAATTGCATAACTACCTGCATCGATCTTTTCATCTAGCATATTATTATTTTTAACCTTAAATTTTATATTGTGTTATTATTAAAAATAAAACATAATTTTATAATGTTTATCTTAGTAAACTCTAAAGAATAATCTCCGAGCTATGTCAAATGTATACTCTATTGGGGTCCCGAATTAAATAAATTAATGAATAAATCCAAATATAGGTACTACCTATAGTATGTTGGTACTACCGACCCTCGGTGCGTGAGTTTGACTTGAACCTGGTTTTTTTTAATTTGAATATACATTACCACCCTAAATTGTTGTAAATACGGCGACAGTATTTTTAATAAATTTAGCCGTTGCCGTTTGACTTATTGCACTAAAAGCTGCATAAAATGTTGTTTACCTTTCGGTTTGTGAAAATATTATAAACCATTGTATTTAAAATAAAAAATATTTGATCCAAAATCCGTTTAAATTTTTTGTATCGCGAAGACCTCAAGTCTCAGGATATGCTAATGGGGACGTCATAAGTTCCATTTCGTGTCGCAGGAAAAGTAAGTATAATTTAGTAGGTGCACTTAGAACCTACAAGCCTAGTTCTTAAACTGTCCCCCGATATTTATTTAGGAACACTAAATCTCTAACCTAACCATAGGATCCCAAATAATAGTAAACAGTTACGATATCTTGCTCTCCTTTTCATACAGTGCTCCTAAATCAAAAATGACAAGGACAGCATTCAAAATCTCGTAGGTTTAAAGCAATCCGCCAATCCTGTAATTTTCCCACGGGAAATTCCCTTGTCACCCGTAGGGATGGTTTAAAAAGTTCTAAATTGTACTTGAATAGGTACTATTTTTTCGGGCTTTGGGAGCCTTGAGGTTGTCTTACTTAAGTAAGGGGTAATATTGTTGGCTTTTTCTTGGTATTTTTCACAAACCGTTTCATTTGCCAACGCATTTTTTTAAATAAAAACTATACATATTTTAGGAGTAATTTCATTACACCGTGTAGAACCCAATAGGTTATGTTAGGTTAGTTTTTTTATAAATCCAGAAATATTTACAGTTAAAGAAAAAAAGGTCGGTGGCAAATGAAACGGTTGGGAAAGGATACACATTATTTAGCTGGGGTAATAACAGGATTGATTCAGTGATAAAATACCTATTTTAGTTGTTGTTGTGTGTTTAGTTGGTTTATCTACGCACATATCGTAAGTCCTCTTTTATGCGTTCAAAACCCGTAGGAAATGACCAGCATTATTGCAACTAATTTTACTATGAAAAGTTTCTTGTCTGTGGTAGTAGGTAAAATTTGTACTGTAATGGTTATAACAGTATAGATTTTGGTAACACAATTTAAATAGGTCCAATTCTAGTATCAATTGGTACGTCAACTCGGTATATTTTTTAGTACAATATCGTGGGATATTTGAATTTCGAACGACATGAGAATAGGGACTTTATTAGTATGTCTATCATATGATTTAAAAAAAAAAAAACATTCATATTTGTGACACATGACAGGTTTCTTTTGCCGCCATTTTTGTTGTCAATTCGTCGTATCGTAAGTCGTAAATTGATTTCATTAAGTTCATTTCTTTGTAGAGTTTATTGTGCCACTTGAAAATTCTGCTTATCCAAGTAGACAACAATTGATTAACATTGATTAAATTTAACATCGTTTGGTGAAATTGGTAGGTACTTAGATATGTTACAGGTAGCGCTGGTAGCAATGCAGGTCATTTGCCTTTCGGCTTCTGAACCCATCTTAGAGTACTTATAATATGTGTGTAGATAAAGTATTGTACGCGACTCTGCGTAATTGGCATTACGCAACCGTCACGTAAACTACTATTATATATCCGTTGATAATTCATGTTATAGTTACATAATGATATAAACTTTGGTATTGATTAAATCGTCGTAATGTAATTTTTTTTTCCGTTTTTAATGTATAGTGACGTCATAAGTACCTCAACGACGTCAACCTGTTGCTTTTAAAATTACCCTTTAATCCATTTTTAGTTTTATCAAGGCTGTATATCGGTATGTATGCGTTTTATTATTATTTTTCTGTTTATTTTTCCGCTATATGTATTATGTAAGTAGTTTACGCATTTATAGTATGTTTGTACAGCGTTCCGTGAGTCACTGCCGGTACTGGCTGAGAATCAGCGCTGTAGGTGTCTGACACCTCAGCATTTTGCTGAGCCAGTGTCCGTGTCACCGCCGCGAGGACACGCTGCGTGCTAAGTCCTTCACTGTTTTCTTTAATCATTTGTGGAATGTGTGTCTTATGGTTGGTGAATAAATGTATTTCTTCTTCTTCTTCTTCTTCTTAGTACGATTATATTTTTTACTTTACTACACTCAGGAGCAAAAATACCGGGTTAGAGTGCGTTTTTCATACAAACGAGACTAATTCGAAGCCTTGGTTCCTCGCCTGGGATTGTTTTGAGTGAGGTTTAATGGTGGATACTCCGAGGTTCAATAGAGGAGGTCAATAGTTCTTAATATACCTAACTGATCACACAATCAGTTAACACCACAACGGGAGAGTCTGAGTCAGCACTTGGATTTCCTGACATTTTATTGCCATTTTAGATATTTTTCTGAATATGCACAATTCCGGCGTTAACCGCCTATTCATTCAGTTGGGTATCCTAGGCACTCTGGAAGTCCTGTATCGATGCTCGGAGTATTCATCATAAGATTTCACTAAAGGCAATCCTTGGCGCGGAACCAAGGCTTTGAAATAGCCTCTTTAGTATGAAAAACGCACTCTGACCCGTTTTTTTTTGCTCCTGAGTGTATTATTCAGCTCTATGTCCAACTGTTTAAGTCTCTAACTCATCAAAAGTTTAGAATTTAATGTGGAAAACATACATACAAGCATTCGAGCGAAGGATTTTATTCCTTTTTATTATTTGAAAAACATGTAAGTTTAATTACGTGTATTTAGTTCTGAACAAGCGTATGCTTCATGCCCAGGTGTAATCGTGCCCGCAGTGCAGACCACGAGTGCCCTAGTTCTCAACTGCTTCAATAGTTCATTAGGCAGGTGCGCGGCAGAGGCAACTTGCTCGTACTTCAGTTACGTCGGAAATAAATATAATATTATTTATAACTTTGTTTACATTCTTTTGAAATATAAAATAAGATTACATTGAAATGTTCTAGTTTGTGGAATTAGCTTTTGCTCGCGATTTGGTTTTCGCAGGACTGGTTTGTCACTTCCTTCAGAGACAGTTAAGTTTTATTGGACATGTGTGATGTTAACTGTGCGATTGTGTGATATATGAATATTTCCACAAACTTGTACATTTAATGGAAAAGTAAAATTTAGAAAGGAAAATATTATTAATTATTAGGAATATTTCCTTTTCTAGCTAAAAATAGTATACAATTAAAATTGAGAAAAACAAAACAACAAATTAAAAAAGGTGAGGGCCGCCCCCGGGTGGGCTTGAACCACCAACCTTTCGGTTAACAGCCGAACGCGCTAACCAATTGCGCCACGGAGGCCATGACGAGGCGCGCGAAAATACGCTACAGAAATAGAGACTCCTTATTTCGTGAGCGCGATGACGTCATTGGCTGTGTCTGATAAATATAATTACCTATTATAATACAATCTTTTGATGAACTAATTAATTGTTATAACGGTATTTATATGATAATGAAAGCAAATTGTACAATTTTATAATAAACATATTGTTGTCTGACGTCATACAAGTCATACTAATTAATAATGAATATAATATACGTTGTGGACATAACTACTGGAAATTATAATATTCGTATTAAAACAAGATCGAGCGTTTAAAACTAGTAACACGTTACGACGTAGATAACTATTTATTTAATGACAGTTAAACTTATTGCTTAAAACACTATTTTAATTGAATACGTGGTACGTGACATTTTGAAATTGTCAAGCAACGAAACCACCAAAAAAGACAATGCAATTTTTTTGCAGACTCAAATATTTAATTTTATTGATTGGTATGAAAAAACCGGTGAATATTATCAATTGTATGTTTTCCTTAACAGCTTCTTAGAACCAATTCGTCAGACAGTGACTGTTCGATTTATTACTACACTTAATGGGGCCTTAAATCACGAGCGGTAAAAACATAACCATGATTTGCACAAATTACGGGCTTTGATACAAACGGACACCCACCACGATTCATTAGTATTGAAATAACGATATAATTGGTAACACTAAGGATAAGTTAGTCATGCATTACTTGACAGATTCCGACTTTTTTAACATTCTCATTGGTTTTCCTTATGGGTTACTTGTGGAGTTAAATCTGTTTATACTTTAACAAAATACAGTCACCGATATGTTTTTCATTAGAAGGAATAACAAAAATTTAAAACAGTATTCTTCTTTCTTCTTATTATTCAGTACATTGGCCACATGAGGGCTATTTTACACGTCGGTAATATAGAGTGAATCGACTAGCGCTTCGGACAAGACCATCATTACGGAGAAGAAGCGCCGCGAGAAACTCCAGCAGAAGGTAATTTTTTTCCATAATAAAATACAAAGGTAATAAAGTAATAAATAATTATTTTAAAACTAACACCAATAAAATCATTACAAATGTAAGCTCAATATCATTAAATCAAAAATAGTGACTAGGAGAACAACATGACGAGGTCTCCACGTCAGGAACGATAATCGAAATAACTAACTGAAAAACATGTCCTTGCAAGCGTGAACAGATCGGACCCCACAGACAGCACCCGTTCACAAGTTTTACGCGTATCATAATTGTATTATACTAGCTGTTTCCCGCGAATTCGTCTGCGTAAAAGTTGTTTATCGTGGGTAAAAAGTACGTACCCTAAAAAATTTCTCAGGGTAAAAAAAAATGCCTTAAACAAATCGATACACACACAAAAAAAGAGAAAAGATACAATCACACAAAGACTTAAAAATATCCAGATATTAGAAAACCTGCCATTCATCATCACAAATTAGTGCATTTATTTACTATTAGTAAGTTATAGATGGATTTAGTTTACCTAGCGAATTGTAAATGTACAGGCAGTTTGATTTTCAGCGAGCTAAGATTTTTTAATTTAAATAAATTTATTGCTTGAGATTGACATGCCATTTTTTCCACGGGGATTTTTTTATCATTAAGTTAGATGATGACAAAACGTAACTAAACGATGTCTAAACTGTGAAAAAAAAAGCCAATTATTTTAAATTATATAACGTCGCAATTATTCAATAGGACCTAATTATAAGTTCATAACTAATTAAACAACTTTATGAAAGCACACGTAGCAAGCAAGAATTATAAATAAGCGACACGAACCAAAACACGTTAACTCCCACTCGCTCAAAGATTCATAGCTAGCTCAAACTAATTTGCCAAATTCGTAGGCCTTATGTCATTAATACTAAATATATAATTTAAGTTTGGTAGCCTGCGTAGGCGATGAATATAGGGTAATGAGTTTCGTTTGTCTGTCACTAGAGGGCGTTGGGGACAATGAGTTTGATTCTTGTTAAAAGCCTGGGAATGCGGTTTACTACCTTAGAGGAATAATACACAACTATAGTGTTGTAGTTTATTTAGGTTAAATAAGTAGTAGATATAGGGGATACAATTGTTGTACTGACAAGGAAAGGTACTCAACTGTCCCGCTCCGATTTTGTTGTTTTTGATATATGTTAGAGAGTAGTTTAAAATAACAGACACGTATTTTTTTTTAGCGGTCCAAACTCAACCTGCTGGGAGAAATTGACCTCCAAAGTACTGAAAAGTGACTAAACCCTCTAACTTATATAGAGTTTTTTTTTTATTGCAAGGTTCATCCATCAAGTGGATTGATTATAAATGTTTAAGTAGATGAAAAAATAATGAGCACGTGTTTTGTTATATCTGCTGAAACTCATATTTAATAAAAAATACCCTTCAAAGATCATCCGATATAACAAAACACGTGCTCATTATGAACCTTGCATTAAATCATAAAAACAACTCTGTATAGGTTTAGTCACTTTTCAGTACTTTGGAGGTCAATTTCTCCCAACAGGTTGAGTTAGGGCCGCTAAAAAAATAATACGTGTCTGTTATTTTAAAGTACACTCTAACCTTCCTTTGTAGTGTAAAAGTTGTTTAATAGTAACAAAATGTACAAAATATCAAAGTATCAAAGTTATTAAATATTTGCGTAAAACACGAGGAACTAATCTCCAAGTAGGTAATAAAAAAGAGTAAATGAAAACAAATCTCAAAACTATCGCCGTAACCAAACACAAGAAGGCAAAAGTTATTAAAGCGACTTTATTGAAATTTCATAAACGTAGAATCGGAATGTCACTATCGGTGTCTCAGACTATCATTAAAGACGTCGCATGGCCGACGGCGGAAAGTTTTCCAATAAGGGTTGTTCGGACGATTTGAACGAGGTTCTGAGAACGGGCGCAAAAAGTTTCTTTCGCTTCTTTGTATTTTTTTGCTTCTTGTAATGACAAGCGGTTACAGATCGTGAGGCTTTTCTGAAGAGAAAGTTTAATTTTATCACGCTAAGAATACTTATGGTCGATTTAAATTGACGTTCAAAGTTATTTCAGCATTAAGGATATCGCTATTAGGGACTTGAAAAAATGATTATTGTTCATTATTTTAACAATGAAATAATAAAAGTGTTTTTGGAAGGAGTTCCATTGAACATTTAAAATGAAATTTAACCGCTTTTTTACGGTTAAAAACATTTCAGTTTTTTTAATAAAGTGGTTAATACTGGAAAAGGGCCGAATCTTAAGTACCCGAAACCGACGTGCGTGCATGACTCGATGTATGAATGTGGAAGAAGCGAAAGACATTTGTCAGGATCGTAGCAGGTGGAAAGAAGTCGTCTCTGCCTAACCCTCTGGGAAACAGGCGTGATTTTATGTATGTATGTATGTATGGTTAATATTTAAGGGTCAAAAGAAATTCTGTAGCTAAAAATATCAGATATTTAAATTGTATTAAATACTAATTATAACTCGGAACTATTCAAAATGCTACTTCATCACAAGTTTCGAGCTCATTCTGTATTCCGTTTAATCAAAATATAGCTGCTCAAGTTTTAGGCGAGTCCCATTCAACTCTTACGAATGAACCCGAATGTACTCCCAAAAACGAATTAAAGTTATTCGACACGAAGCTGGTCCGGATTATGTGTGAAAATACCGATCATAATTAGAAATAGAAGAAGAAAAAAAGAAGATTAACTGCCTTAAAGTCAAACAGGTAAAATAAGCAGTAGTCTTTTTTAATGATTTTATTGCACACATTTCCATCTCTCAATCAACTTTTAGGTGAGACATAAATCTAAATGTTGGTGCAATAAAATGACAAATAAAACTACATTTAGAAGATGGAAAGGTTTAACTAAGTATTATATTCGATTTTGTTATTCGTAGTAATATTATTGAACACATAATTATACATACAAATAGTATAAGCACACAATCAATATTTTAAAATATACGACTAGGTAACATAAATAATGATAATAATTTAAGGTTCTTCATCACAATAAAACTAAACAGGTTTGATTGAAAGGTGAGATTTTTAGCTGGTGCTGGTGGTTTTTGACTGGTGCTCAAAAAGTCAAACATATCGAAGAATCATCCAAAATCGCTGATCAATTCAACGATTTTGGATGATTCTTCGATATGTTTTTGGACATTTAAACATTATCAACCTTACCTTTTGTCAATAAATATATTTCATGTACAAAAGTATAGATTTTAAGAAAGAATTCTTACATTTCTAAGCCAAAAAAGCATTTCAAACAGTTACGACGGTCGATTTAAGTTTCCAATAAAGCAAAATCAAATTGGCAAGAACACAGGTGACTTAAAATAGCCAAATGGAGCTGTCGGAATAGATTTAACACGGATTTACCTATTAAGGGGTCCGAGAGGCAATAACTCAAACGACTTGGGGCCAATCCAACTTTGACTGGCTCAAGTTTGTCTACGTTTGTGGGAAATTTGTAACAAACTATTCTGGGAAAACTAGCAAATAGGAATACCTTGACGCGTAAGGTTTTTTTTCGAGCTGAAACAACAAATTAAATGTGATGAGCCACAAGCATCTTAGATAGTCATTGTAATAGAAACTTTGTGGTATTATATATTTGGAAACTAGAAAGTAAATGAAGTAAGAAAATAGTTTTTCGAAGTTGTATTATAGTTAAGTTAGATAAGAAACCTGGTAAGCTATTTTGAAAGTGATCTTGAGTTGAAACTTAAATGTTTGTCATTGCGTTATTTAATTGGACAGTTCATGAGAATAGTTTTTCGTAGAATTTAGCTTAGTTGCTTGATAACTTATCTTTGTAAATGTCATTTTCTTGTTGTTGAAACGTTTCGTTTATATTGTGCGGTTTGCACCTGAAAAAGCTTGGTAAAAGCCGAAGGGAGATAGCATTCGCGGAGCTTACATTGTGTCGACCTCCAACTTTACTTTGTGCCTGTAATAGAAAACATTGTTAGCTAAATTAACACGCAGATCTGTCAAAACCTCGTAAACGCTTCTTGAATATAAAATAAATATTCAGTAAATAATTTTATCTTTTTAAATTTCGGCTTTGTACATTAAAGTGATGTGGAAGCGTGTTTTTGACAAACAAAATGTTTTAGAGTACAAATTAAATGTTTTTTTATTTATTACAAACGGCGATGAGATAGGACGTGTTCTATTTATTATTTTTGTAGTTTTTAATATTAACAGCTTCATTAACTTTCGATTCGAGTAAGACAGCTCACTTTTTTATTTTAAATTAATAAGGGTATTAATTTTAGCAAACTATTCTTAAACGCGAAACTGAGACGTCTTTAAAACAAATATTAACCTTAGAATATACCTATAATAAAAAAATCATATACCCCTTGCTATGTCATGTCAGCCCCGCACCCAAAGTTGCCAGCGATTTTTGAACAATACGTTGCCGTTGATATTAATTATGTCCCGAAAGGCGCGTTATAAGTTAAATAAGCAACTTTATAACAGCTTCCTGCTGTATACAGGCTGTCTGGTAGTTCATTAGAGTATGGGACGTATACATTATGTCGGCGATCGTAAAGGGGTTGCTATCAATACGGTCAAAAACCGAATAATGTAAACGCGCTATAAGTTTTTAAAATTAAGTAGGTAGCTCAGCAACTATGCTTAAAGTATTACATGTGTCGTGGCCAACTGGGAGAAATAAATGCTACATTGTTTATTTTTAATTTCCTTTTCGAATTAAAATCTTTACTATAGAAGCAGATGGACGTTATCTCCTTCACATACTGGCTGCATACACTTTTTTAAAACCAATAAAGTAAAGCCGATCTGACGTCTATGGCGGCCGTAATCATTTGGCGATGACTGGCCACTTTTAAACCGGCACTTCACATCACTTCCAACCCTGCCCGTGCTCAACATTATACTGTCGTCTCATGTAGACTTAAGTAAAAAAGCAGGATAGAATGATTATACGGGTTTTAGAAAATAGGGTAAGGTTTTAAAATAGAGGACTACGGCTTTGATCGCCCCGTTACTTATAAAATCGAAGGATTGCCTTCAACGAGCCCTTAATATATTTTCCTTTTTTTACTTATTGTTGTCTCTATTTATTCTATCGGCCTGCTTGAGGGCAAAGAAGAATGGGCTTAATTGACTCTGGCTGGATATAGATACTCTTTGTTGCGACCTCCTTTGTCATGTTTGAAATTCGAAAATATTTAAGGTTTCTTTCGAGTAGGTCGCGGCGCGGTGCGGCGTGAGGTTTTTAACGAGTTTATAAGGAAAGAGGTCATTAATATCAGCACAGAATTGACGAGGCGTGATTTGCGAGAGAAAATAAGGACATTGTTGAAAAAGGGCTTAAGGTAAACCTTAATAATTGAAAACAATATTAATAGGTATGATGGATAAGATCACAATTCATAATTAATAATATTTGAAGATGGAATTCGTACCATAATTTAAATTTTGTTTTTCGTTTAAATTTCGAATAATTATTTAAGACTACGCCAGGGTCCAGTGGCGCCGTCATTACTGTTATTGTGTTTTCTATTAAACTAAATTATTGTCTAGACACCGAAGAATGTTTTGTTGTATCCAATATTGCCATAATTTCATCAAGCCATACTAATATTATTGTAGAATTTCTATTCTATTCTATTCTCTTCTAACATTATAGATGTGAAAGTAACTCTGTCTGTTCTCTGTCGGTTCATTATGCTTTCACCGGTAAACAGTCTCGAAGGACTTGAAATTTGTTACATAGAAAGTATTGTCATCCTGGAAAATGTCATAATTCCCAATCAACGAGCTCTACGCGGCACATGTCTTATGTAAAAGCAAATGACGAAGTTATACGGTTACCTTCTTAGGAAGCCCGGGCCCGGGCTGTAATCCCAGTAAGGTAGAAGTACCGGTTTTGGCCATCTTTACACCGTTTTTGGCTACTCTAAATTTTAACAAAAATCTAAAGCATTATTCATTCATTTCAGCCTATTGCAGTCCACTGCTGGACGTAAGCCTCCCCCAGGGTTCGCCACAAGGCCCGATCTCCCGTTTTCGCCATCCAGTCACCACCAGCCACTTTTTTCAGGTCGTCGGTCCATCTGGCTGGAGGGCGTCCTACGCTACGCTTGCCGAGCCGTGGTCTCCACTCGAGAACCCGTCTACTCCACCGATCATCGGTTCTGCGACAGATGTGACCAGCCCACTGCCACTTCTGAACTACGTCAGTGACCCTAGTTTTATGCCGGATCATCTCATTCCGGATCTTGTCCCTTAGCGAGATTCCGAGCATACACCTTTCCATAGCTCACTGGGTGACGTGTGTAAAGAATTATGAAATTACAAATTTATATTTTATCTTTAAATTAATTTTCAGTCTTAACTATTCATGAATACTATTTATTTTACAGTATTTTTGATGCTCATTTCAACCTCAAAAGGCCAAAATGGGTACAGTAGCCACAAACGGTACTTCTACCCTATGAGCAAATATTTGTGTGAAGAGCGCGAGTATTTCGTCAGTGAAACTGCGATACCGCGTAACTAACAAATTAAATAAGGTGCAAAATAGACCTTAGCATGCAAGTCAACAAGGTATATTTTGCAACTTATAGAATTAGTTACTTACGCGGTATGCAGTATCTATCACTGACTATTTGTTTCTCAATTTTGAATGTTTTTTTTAATTTCTCTAAATAAGTTCGTTTATCGTTACCTAGTATTTTAAAAAATGACTGACTGTTGAGTTTCTTGCGGCGTTTCTTCTCAGCAGTGGTCTCTTGCGAAGCGCTGGTAGATTTTGACGTGTAAAAGTGCCCGTGCGGCCTAATTACTGAATAAACATCTTTTATCTTTTTATCTTTAGTACCCATAGTACGGTCAGGGACTTTAATTGATGATCCACTATAAAACCTCGACGCATAAAACTAACGATTAATTCCTATGTAATTTCTATCTCGCCACTTGACGCTGTCATTATGACAAGGTTCAATGGTGGATCAACATTTAAAGTCCTTGATGCTACAAGCCAAGAGCTTTGGAAATAAATCGATTAATGTAAGATTGTTTCCTGATATTTAGTTTATTTATTGATAGCGATTTATCCTCAGCCACTTTAACTACAGGTAATGTCGAATATCGAATACTATTGTGTTGTGACCTCTCACTGCGAATTCTTTTTATCTGTGTTTACGTAAATGTAAGTCTGTGTTTGTCTGTGGCATTGTAGCTCACAAACGGATGAACCGATTTTAAGATAGCTTTGAAAGCTCGCTCTTGTATCGGGGGTTTCTATTTATGAATATAATAAATAAATGTTGCAAGCCTCTTTGCCATGGGGGTAGAAAGCTTTCAATGCGTACACGTCAAAGCTCCGGCACCCCTATTTAATTCGATTACGATATTTATATTATGAAAGTCGCTCGTCATTCTAACGCGGTTAGGGGTGACAGTAATGTTATAGACAAGAATTAAATCAGCTGTCTGATGTTAATTTAAAAAGAATTTAGAAAGACAGAAGAGGTGCGTTCACATTTCATATTAAACAGTAAATGGTTTTTAGTCGTGATTGTTTAATAAATTGGTGATTTTAAAGTTGTACGTGATTTTCTTTAAGCAATTTACGCTTCTGTAAATGGTTTATTTTAAAATAAATTAGTTCTAAAGTCATTCTTATTACTTGTTCTCGTATATTGTTAACGTTTTGATGGCTCTTATCTACTTGACAATAATGGCGATCAAGCTAAAAATACCATAACAAGACCTCTGTGATATTCCCGACGGTAAAAAACAAATCGTCTTTGAATCGACGGTTATTCTTTTGTTTTGACGTCATCCCCCATAACTGTCAAGTAGGAGCTATCAATACTAACACAGATCAAACTCAATATGGTTTTCACTTCTCATGCTCGTAAAGTCCTTCTTTATGCTGGGTATAGGCTGCATAAAATCGCATTTTATGCACTAGTGCATAAAGTAATTTTCTTCTTTTAAGACTAAGGCAATCAGGCCTTACAGCCTTCACACAATACACCTTCATTTAATTGATATATTTTTATGAGATTTTGGTTACATCTTAATTTAATTACGACATTTGTATAACTATCTAAATACAAATTTACGAATAATACCTACGGCGTGCATTTACGGTAAAAAAATACAACGCAAATATTTATAATAACTTGGCATTAAGCATCAAACCATAGTCAAGCCTGTCAAACGTCACATAGCCGAAAATTTAAAAAAAAAGTTAAGAAGGTAATCAGGCCTTACAGCCATGCGCAAACACAACATTTTAATTACTTACATCAAATATAAAAATAAAAAAAATATCCTGTAAGTATGTGCTTCTTGTTTTATTTCCTTGCAATCGAAGTGAAAAGCAGAGTGTAAAATTCGAGCATAAAACCCATTTTACCCTCGACGTGACTATCCACACTCGCCGTTCCGGCTCGTGTGGCTATATGCACATGTTGGGTAAAATGGCTCGTTTTATGCACTTGTTGTACAATCTACTATTTTACCATGTTGTATAGAGGTCCACGGCTGCCCTATATCAAAACCTAGTAAGGGCTTTTGACCAAATTTTACAGGAGAGAGCAAAAACATAAATTTAGTCAGCCTTCGAAAAGTTTCAGTTTTTTGGGAAAAAATCAATATGAATTAGGTTGAATACTAACTAAGCCATGTATTAAAGTCTGAATTTGATAAAACATTTATATATTACACGTTTTATACCCCTTACTAACTTTGAAAATGTATGCACCGAAGTTAGTTCACGTAAAAATCTTTTTTCAAAATATAGCAAGAGCACCTGCTAGGTTTTTAAAACTTGGTAATTGTTTCAACAATCTTTAAGAAAATTTAAATCTATAACTGCGTGTCATAGCTTTTCAATAAAACTGCTGTGTAATATTTTTTAATAATTATTTCTATTGAATAATAATCATTAAGGCATCCTTAATCTTCCCCCTGGCCGCTTACAACCAAATCGACCGAAGCGTCGTTCACTGACAGATCCATCCAAAATGATCGTCTCGATTCCGGCATGAGGCAGGCAAGTTTTGATATTATTTCTTCCTTTTTAGCTTTTGGTATACCCCTTGGGTGAAGTATAGGAGGAGGGCTTGAGCAAAATTGTAGGTATACCTACTCGTATTTATTAGAAAATTTTATTTTCTTACTCTGAGTCTTCTAAGTGGTTTACTCCATTGTTTTTGTTTATAACCGCTTCTAGCATTCGTTTCGACCGATGAAACTGTAAGTGGCGTTGAAACGCCATAGTTACGTCGACGATATCTAGCACAAAAACCGCCTTGAGTGTCGCTGCGCCGGCGCGTCGCTGCTGTGGAATGAACTGGCCGAACGAAACTCCTTGCCGTACCCCACTTCCCGTCCCCAGCGCGCTTCGTTTACCATTTCAAAATCCTAGTATGGTGCTCTTTGACCACGCAAAAACCTCGCAAGTCTCAAATACTTGATGAGTTACTAGGTTTTTTACTGGTCAAATGAGAGTTTAATGGTACTTAGGTATTAAAATATTTACCAGTTCAAAAACCTAGTAAGGTGCTATTCTGCGCGGCGTTTACCAGTTCAAAAACCTAGTAAGGTGCTTTGACCACACAAAAACCTAGCAAGTGTCAAATATTTGCTAGGTTTTGAAATGGTTAAGTTGAGTTGCTAGGTTTTGTACTGGTCAAACGAGAGTTTAACGGTACTTACTAGGTTTGGAGGTATTAAAATCTCAGGCTTCTATGGCGATTTTGAAGCAGGTGTTTTTGCTATCCTGTGAGGACATACTAAATGGGCAATAATATGTAAAAATATCATTTTGCGAAAAATTGTCCCTTACTAGGTTTTGATATGGGGCAGCCGTCCAGGTCAAAGACGATATATAGTTTTAAGCGCCAAACATCTCAGCCCTGGTTCAAAACTGACCTTGCAGGCTCTATGGGTACATTGAAAACAAAAAGGTCCCTTCTAACAAGATTTTGATTACTGTGCACAAGCGTTTTGATCCCAAACGAGCCTGACAAGACGTTAGATGTATTAACTAAGATGTAAAGTAGTTAAATTACTGAAGAACTGGTTGATACTATCTGCTTTGATTGATATAACTATACGTAATATCATAATTATTGTATTGTCAACTAGGAGAAAATCTCTCTTAGTATGGCTCACATTTATTTAAGTGTAGTATACTTAGAGTAGGCAAACGACCACACAGGCCACCTGATGGTAAGTGGAAACTGTGACCCATAGACATTCGCATTCACAAGACTGCAAGCCTAAGACTGCAAATGCGTTGCCAACCCTGAGGACTAAGACGGAATGCCTCTATGCTAGTCATTACACCGGCTGTCTTATCCCCAATGCGAACACTGCTGTTATATACAGTTATAAACATTGTTATAGATAGATGTCATCGAAGGCTTTGGAAAAAATACGTACTAGGTTCTACACCTAGCGCTTATCACGCCAATATTTGCTAATGCCGGCTATCGAACCCGGGGTCGTTAGCTTCTTAGGCAGGGTCACTACTTGGCCACGATGTCATTTAATACGGGTAGTGACACAGACAACTCAGTTTGAGTTGTTTATCCATATCAGATCTTATCTCCATGTTGGGTTGGTGGGCCCACATCTCCGACCCTACGTGACTAATCGAATTCTTCTCTATGGTCTCTTAATTGGAAAGAAATTCGTTTTTTATTTATTTATTGGAGTTGATTAATATTTGTTTAGATGCAACTGATAATTTTGAACACTTATTTAAAAAACATTTAGATAAAATCGCTAGACTTTCCAACTTTATTTTATTATGGAATAGGGAACGTGTACGAGCGCACATGCCACCTACAGTCTACAGACTACAATCTTAAGACTGCAATCCTAAGACCGTAAATGCATTAGCAACTTTGAGGACTAAAATGGAATGAAGCTAGTAACTTCACCGTTTTTCTAACCCCACACCAGAACACAGCAATGCAAACACTTGCGTGGCGGAAGTTAGGGTTAAGATGGTGGTAGCGATCGAAATGGACCTTAAACAAAGTCCTACCATCACTAAAACTAATAACACCACCATCATACCATTTTTTTAACTAGCTTTCCAGGGAGCTACCATGACATAGACTGACAAATAGACAGACATGTATGGGCGTCAATCTTATGATACTCCTAATTTACCTACTAAACATTGAGTTCTTGCAACGCTTCTTCATATCGAAAGAAAAAAGGAAGAAAAATAAATTTACTTAACACATGTAGGTAACAAAAATAGACAGACAGAAAACTGTACATTACATAATGTTAAAAAGGCCATCGCCATCGCCAGCTCGGTCTTCTTTATTGGGATGTACACAGGAGGCCGCGACGCATAACGCTAAGTATGTTATTGATTTTCGAACATAGAACATGGAAGCGTTGGCAGCATTTTCATCTTGACTAGGCTTACAGGTAGGTGATTCCTTAGCAACTCAGAACGTCAGAGACTTCACTCGCTCGATCGACTGTTCATGAGAGCTGTTTTTCAGAGAATATCACCTCAAAGTTACTCTTGACTTGCCATAAATACCGACTAGCAGGATAAACTTCAATATTTATTATATACCGTATTACCTACAGCCTGCTCAATTTTCATCCCGTCCTTTAAATGCAAAATAATACGAGTATTTCGTTGAAACCATTCTTGAATGATAATAGTTTGTTCTAGTGATAAACAGACGCTGTGCAGTCTAAAACGCTAGGTATCGGCCATTTTGTTTCAAGGTCAACGATCTCTTCCGGCAGCGTGCGCACCAGACTGGAAGATTTAGGGGTTTTGTATGTAGAGTCTGCGGTAAAATATTGCCAAATCACTGGTTTTACTTACAGGGCTTCAACTGCTGTGCAGTTCAATAATTATGTCGATTGAACTCACACAATACTTAAAAATACTAAAAGTGTTGCTATTGACATGCTATTGTATTGTAAATTTTATGATAGATGTACTTGGCAGTAATGGCGGCAGAGTTGACAACAATACGATAAAATGGCCGGCTGATGGATGCCAATTATACGTCAAAATAATGTCAAACGATATCCGTAATATACAACATATGACTAGGTCCAATTGGTAAAAAAAAGGGAACATCATTGCAATTATGATATAGAATTTTATTGATTTTAGTAAGTAGTATTGCGGGTGGTTGGACCTTGTGCGGGGTCCGTCCGGATCGCTACCACCATCTTATCCATTAACCTACCGCCAAACAGCAGTGTTCGCATTGTTGTGTTCCGGTTTGGGGATAAGACAGCCGGTGTAATGACTAGCATAGAGGCATTCCATCTTAGTCCTCAGGGTTGGCAGCGCATTTGCAGTCTTAGGCTTGCAGTCTTGTGAATGCGAATGTCTATGGGTCACAGTTTCCACTTACCATCAGGTGGCCTGTGTGCTCGTTTGCCTTCTCTATGACAAAAAAAAAAAAAATAAAAAAAAAAAACAAAAATCCTTTTTTTTTCTATATCAGGTATTTTCTGTCTATTCCGTTCATACTTCACTATTCACTTAGATAGGGGCACTGACCTCTCTACATCTACAGGCGTATTTGTAACGTGAGACTCTACCAGTACTTGGAACTTTATCACCTTATACTTACTGATTTATAACGAAAACTGCATATATTTTCATACATAAATAGTACTCGAAATTTTATGAGAGTCTTATCCATGTTATGCATCCGTCAGCCGCCTTTCAACGATAACATGCCAAAAGCAATACGGGTTTACCGAGTAGAATGTCGCTCACAGTCTAGTCGGAATATATTTTCTAACAGAACTATTTTCCACAAGTTTTCTTGAATATATGTATTCATTATCAGTCAATTTTAGGTTAATAATTGGTATAGTGTAAAAAACAAGTTGCTAATGGAAAAAACGTCTTGAACGCGTTTGCATTTCTCATATAGATTAAATTGACGCATACGCGTTTGAAACAGTTTGCCGCATGAACAGCAACTTATAGATGATTGACATTGGTGCAGCAAAAGCATGCCAGTAGTACATTGATGAGTTGGTTTTCACGTTTGAGGCGTGACCTATTATAACCACGCAATAAACTTCTACTGGCTTATTTTTGCTGGACCAAAGTAAATTAGCTAAATTATTACACTCAAGACTCCGTACCGTCAAACGTACTTGGGGCACAGTGGGTACTTAGAACAGTAAGGGTTTCTTTTAGAAAATACACCCTTATTAACCTCAAGGCATTAAGGTGACTCATAGACGATATGTTAGACTAGAGCTCCGTGTTGCCAGAGTAAGTTTTGAACCCACATTGTCTGGTACTAAAATTCATAAATAAATGCTCGTTTTTTTTATAAAAACAAGGGCGTTTCCTATACTATAAAGCTACTTAATCTCGTATCGTATCTGTATTGTCGCTTACCCTCATTATGGACCTTTCTTTAAGCCATGGATCTACGCTCTTCGTGCGGAATTAAAGACCACATTGTTCGTTTTCTCCCTATTATATCACTTTTAATTGTGCCAAAAGGGCTTTATTATAATATGGTTTATGTCGCACTCTTGCTGTCTTTGTTCAATTGTTGTGCAAGAATGAGATAGAAGGTAATAGTTGCACTCACACGTGTCAAGATGGTTTTCCTTTTGAGGACTGAACGATGAAGCAACGTTGGTATTCTTTTATATCAATCGTCAAATTGAACGGATTTGATACTTTGGTTTAATATTGAACACATTTTGTTCGTAGGAATCATCAAATATCTCAAAGTAACATAATCATTCAGCGGTTTAAATATTAGGAAGAGTAAAATATTTTACGATAAAAAGTAAAGAGCTGTTTTAAAAAGAAAAAAAATAATTGAGCTATAACTCTTTTTTTTTGTTGTGTTCCGCTTTGGGGATAAGATAGCCGGTGTAACGACTAACATACAGGCAATCCATCTTAGTCCTCAGGGTTGGCAACGCATTTGCAGTCTTAGGATTACAGTCTTGTGAAAGAGAATGTCTATGGGTCACAGTTTCCACTTACCATGCGATTTTATACAATGCGATTGGGCCCTCTGCTATCTTTCAAAGGACATGTTAACGGTACAACGTAAGGCAGAGTCAATCCACTAGACTAAATACGTGGTGGATATTAAATCAATGAATCTAAATGAAATAATTTGTTCAGTAAATTAGCCACATCGAGGCTCATTTGCACATCGGCAATATGGAGTGTTTCCTAGCGCTTCTGAACAGAAGGGGCGTAACGAACTCCAGCAGAACATCATTTCTTAAACCATAAAATACAATAATACTTAAAAGCATGGTAATAAAGTAGTATTTACGGAAACATAATCACATGCCTAAATCTAAATATATAAAAGGAGAAACTGACTGACTGACATATCAACGCACAGCCGAAACTACTGTACCTAGAAACATGAAATTTGGTACAGGTGTTCCTTTCATGATGTAAGTGAGCACTAAGAAAGGATTTTCCGAAAATCGACCCCCATCGGGAAAAAAAGGGGGAGTACTGGGAAACTAATTCTACGCGTACGAAGTCGCGGGCGTCCGCTAGTATTGATCTAAAACGTATATATTTGCGACATGGCGTCGTTTTGGACGGGTCGGCGAAATAATCTATTTAAATTGGGCCGCCTCGGACAGGCCGCCAACCCGGCCCGTGTTCCGAACACAATAATATTGTTCAAGCTTAGCATGGAGGGGTTAAAGCTTGAATATTGTTAAGGGTATAATGTGCATAATTAGCCACATGTAAAAAACGCATACTTTTGTCGACTACTTCTAATACTGATGAAAGACTCTATTTTAAAGTGAATTGGTTCGGTGTTCTTTTGGCACTGTTAGCCATCAAGGAGTTCCTACTTTTTGTCTCTTTAATCAGACACCTCGTCGTGTTGTTCTCATAATTATTATTTTTATTTTTAGTTTAATGTTTATTGAACATACATTTACAATAATTTTATTTTTGCTAGTTTTAAGAATGTATTACTTCATTACCTTAATATTACTTAGTGTAACATACTTCTGCTGGAGTTTCTTGCGGCGCTTCTCCGCAATGATGGTCTTGTCCGAAGCGCTGGTAGATTCACTGTATATTACCAACGTGTAAAAGAGCCCTCATGTGGCCTATTTACTGAATAAATATTTTGTATTTTGCGTATATTTATACCTCTAGGATATTTATCATCTGTAGACTTGGATGTGTGCAGTAGCTATACCTAACAGAGTTCCTTAACGTGAAAAAAGTTCTATCTTTTTCGGAACCCCCAGTCACACTCCTTGTTGACCATTTTCATAAAAAGCACATTTATAAATAGGGTTCATAACCAATAAAGTCCATCTGTATGTCTCAGGCATTTTACTCAACAACTACAAGGTGTACGTTGATGAAATTTGGTGTACAGGTGTGTTATAAAAACCGGTACTTAGTTTGATACTTCAACATAATGCTTAACAAATACTTACTACTGCGCTTCTCAACAAAAGCACGTAAGCTTTTTTGCCGGTGCACTGTGTTGTTTTTTTTAGTAAGGGTTTCAAAACGCTACACTTAGCATAGTATGACATGCTTAAGCTCCGTTTTTTTAAATTAAGCTTGAACTCAAAATACACGCAGCATGCTAGCTCTAACCCGAGCGGGGCATGTCGCCCGTGTCGCCCGCGGCCGACGACGATATACACGACACGACAACCTCAGCTATGATGGACAGAGACCATGCTCTATGATAGCTATAGGGATTATTGAAACAATAAACGGACTGGACTTCTATTCCGTCGTCTTTGTCCCCGTTACGATAGCTTTTAAAGTCGGCCAAGTGGTTAATATACGATTGCAATAGGAGTAAAATCAATGTGGATAAGGCGGGAGAAGCAATTGCATAGTAAACGCTTGAACGCCGCCGCTGCATCGTCATGGAGTGCTTGGTATACATTTATTGGTTGTCGCTCGATTGTCGACGCTATAATTGGCTAACGAACTGTCACTTGTTGTTTTTGTTTACATTTAGTTGAGCACCTAAACAAATTGAGCAAAGTCATACTTTGACAGCCATAAAACGTCTTTTCGTTTGTTCCAACTATTTAATAACACGTTTAATCGTAAAACTACTTAAGAATGGGTTAAAAGGAGTCAGTAATGTCTGATTGTAGGTGAAACTTGCACTTAGATGTAATGTCAGATTACACCAACCAATTTATCTGACTGTATATATTTTTTGACATCTGTCAAACCCTCTGTCTGTTTATTTTTTTGGAACTTCGCATCTAACTTTAACTATTACTAAGCAGGGCTTTTACAATTTTCTAAGTTTTCGTAGTAACACGGTTAAACTTTTAAATCATAATTGTGCAAATTGGACAAAACTACGTGGTTAATTTCCCGCGGCAACGACTTCGTAAGCGACGAGCGTTTTTCTGTTTGTCGCGGAAACAGATTAAAATGGCCGCCGGCGGGAAGCAGCATGCAGATTAAAAATAGTGGAAACTGTTTCACAATCTCGGTGTTTAGCTGTGTTTTTTGGAATCGGCTTTTTGCTGGACTATAGTAAAAGGGATGAAGGGGAAAGTCATAAAATGCATTTGTTGTTATAATTTTAATTATATACTTTAATGCAATTTTTCTTATGTCTAATGACAGGTTAGGCATTTCAGGTAGGAAGGAAGGAAAAAACTACTTTTAGGTAAGGTACTTTCTTTAAGAACTTATTAACATTCAGGTTAAAAAGTTGATGGGAAATGGCGAATCATTTCAAGTAACATAATAAAAGATATTGCATATTATAGTCTCCAAAAAAAACTCGAAAAGTTAAGTTTGACGGTAAGTACCTACTCCTTTTGAAACTTTCTCGCTGTTAAAAATACATTGAAAATAAAAAAAGGTTGGATGTATACGGTATTCAAAAGTACGGGGCGCAACAAGCATTAAACTTCTTTAAAATATTATTAATGTGTTTATTCGTAATTCGTACCTGTCTGCTCCGAAATGTTACAGGAATATTATCACTAAAGACATATTTCTACAAATAATCAGTTGAATGTACCGCTATGCTGTGCAATAAGCAAAATTAATTTCAATGTTCCCCTCAACATCCAGAATGTTTCAGTCATAATCAAAACATATCCCCGATATTATTGTTCCGTGCTTGAATGAATCCATAACCGTTCTACTCTGCCGATTGCACGATCAAATATCACTGTCCTTTACACATGACAGACGCATAAAAGGGACGGACGATGCGCTAAGGTTAAGCTAACAAAGTAAAAGGTGATTGTTTGAAGTAGGGTTGCGAATTCGGGATTGCGTTTTCGTGTTTGTGCTAATTGAAATAAAGCTTGTTATTGTAATAAATGGGTTTTATTTGTTTGCATGCATTTTTTGTTTTACGTGTTTTTTTTATATTGGTTTTACATTAGGCAATGTAATATCAAAATATTATGTTAAATTTCTATCTTGTTTACGGAGACGCGTCGCGCGTAGCGTTGGGCGGCGCGGTCCGCACTAAATTCAAACATGTGGCGTTGTATGGAAGCGTTTACGGCGAAGCGGTTTTACATGCGTTTTGCTTCAAATACAGTGTTACTTGCGGCGGAGCCCGCGATTGCCGTGTTGTACGCATCAATAACGGCGGTTCCCGTCGGTGCGCCCGCAGCGGGTTCCGCGGCGGCACCTTCTGACAGTCTTCTGCTCTGCCGCGCGCTCCGTTACACGCTCGAGAGTCCGCCGCAGATGCAAAGGCGAGCACCGCTTCTCTCTACGCAACACGCGCCGCATCACGCTGCGCATCTTTATAAACAAACCCTTATATGCCTTATAACCATTATTGCCTAAGCAATGTTGCTTTTGATCGTTCTTTTTATTAGGCTTACTATTATCGTCTTCCTTTGATAAGATTTAGAAAGGAATGCAATGATTACTATTAAAGATAATAAACATATTTTTTTTAGACAATGACAAGTATTAGGAGACGTGGCAGTAGACTAAATTATAATGTAACTTAATAAATCTTTCGCGTTCTATACATTCTATTCAAATATTAAAAAAAACTTGACCTTCGTCCGATCTAGCTTTCTCATGTTCGAAAACCCCGAAGAGTTCTAGGCGATGAGAAATTAGAACTAATAAAAATAAGGATTTTCTATAGACTTCAACACATCCCTAGTTCCTGTCGTGGGAACGAGACCGCACTATCTTCCCACGTCGCTAACCCCGTGTTAACCCTGCAAGGCGCGAAAACGCTACCGTACTCAATTAGCCCACCGTTTAGGCTGTATTGTCAACGCCATAAGGTTTTAGTTGGTTGGCAGGTTGGCATTCGATAAGGCTAGTGTTACGTTTATTTAAATTTGATGGCCTAGCGAATTTATTGTGCTGTGTTTTGGTTGTATTTGTTTATATTAACGATTTTGGATTATTTATTTTGTCTTTAGTGGCTAAAAATATAAATTCCTGTATAAAACAACACTGTTCATTTGACAGTGTTCATCATAGCACGGTATGTTAAGTATGTTCACATACTTTCTTTGTTGATAGTTTTTATGCTGATTAAAAATAAAAAAGATTTGAATTTTATCAAATTAAAGATATGGCATTCTTGACTAGTTGAACTTTGGGAAAATGTTGATTATTAGATATCAAAAGCTAGTTTAGTGTAGAAATTGAGGTATATAGCTACTGTAATATTTTATCATTATTGGAATTATGTCAGCTGAAAGTCGTCCACTGCTGGACCTAAGACCTCTATCATATAATCATCAGCTTATCGAAGAGCTTCCTTCGTGGAGAACTCTATAAAATAGGTATAAATATTAAATTTCCCGGGATTTCAATTGAAATATTAAAAAGTGCTATAATGGTAATGTTCAGATATTTTTGAACGCACTTTATCATTACGCAAAGTAATATGTTTTATTGAAGAGCTTAAATGTCTTTGATTTGTAATTTTCTGAACACGTTCAATATAATATTTACATTACAAGAATATTGTCCTTTCATTAAAAATAACAGTCTATTTGCCTTCGGGGTTACATGACCAAGGTAATCTTGACTTGTGTTCAAATTACGCTTTATAAAAAAAAACGTATTTTCATCAGCATTTTTTTTATTAAATGGGTTTGCTCTTCAACGTTAGAGTAAGCTTACCTAATTGTAAGGTAACAAGATCCACAAATGGTTAGGATGGTATTGCGTAGAATTACTTAATAAGAAGACAAAAAAAACTAGTGTTTCTGTATATACATTTTGATCATAATGACATTGTTGACATAATTATTGATGGTCATAGTCATCATAGAAAAAGTTTCTCAAACACAAACGTTGTGACTTGCGATTTTTTTTTTTTTATGGCATAGGGTAGGCTGACGAGCACACAGGCCACCTGATGGTACCTAAGTGTAAACTGTGACCCATAGACATTCGCATTCACAAGACTGCAAGCCTAAGACTGCAAATGCGCTGCCAACCCTGAGGACTAAGATGGAATGCCTCTATGCTAGTCATTACACCGGCTGTCTTATCCCCAAACCGGAACACAACAATGCGAACACTGCTGTTTGGCGGTAGGTAAATTTAGGGGGACATTTGCAACGTCAAAAGATGGCGGATGTGTAATTTGTTTTATTTTTTATTTTTGTGTATTTAGGTGTTCAAAGTTATTTTCTGCTAGTGATTTGTACTTTTAATGCCTTTGTGTTGCACAGTGATAGAAGACTTGGACTTATTTCGTGTATCTCGCATCTTACTTCTCGTTTCAAGTGGACTCGCAGTGGTACAGAGGTTAAAACTATCTTGGCCTCTGTCCTACATATCACCGTACAACGTTGCCCCCAATCTTCCTAGAGAATTATGGATTGTGTTTTATTGCTATATTGATTTATACTTATATACTTGACACTGGCAAAATCACTTCATTGTGGAAACGCCATATTGCCGCGGTAGTAGCTGTTCAAGTCGCCGCGTTTCAAAGAAAAAAAAAAAACTAAAATTTAGAGCGGAGTGATGACCAACGCAGAAGTCGCGGGCAACAGCTAGTTGTTCATATATTTCAGAAGCAACTCCTAAATTTTCCGAACAATATTCCCGCCAAGCATCCCTGTCCCGGCCGCGATAAGTTCCCGCCCTCAGGCCACAGCCCTCCACAAACTTCTTACAAAATTATTTGAACAAGACCCCCAACTTTTAAACCAAACTACACCACACGCAAATTTGGCCCCTAGAGGCACCACACCGACGCCCGAACATGACGAATGGTCGGAATACATTACGGATGAAATTGGCGTGAGCGCGGAAATCAGGAAAAAGGGGATAAAATACTAGGTTAAATTGCCAGTACGAGTACTTACGCAGGGACGTGTGAGACCAATACTGAGTATAGAGACGGAGGAAAGTGAACCAAAGCGAAAAAAACTTTAAAAGGATCCGTCCTTGGTTGATTTTGGTCTGGCTTGGGCCCACTTTCGGGTTATTGACGTAAACTTCTCCAGTGAATTATTGTGATCCAACTGCGTTCTTCTTATTCCATTTAGTTCCGTGCGTTTTGTCGTCGATAGCTTTCATGAATTTATGCGACCAAATTCAGGAAACTCTTTTTATGGAGGCTAATAGGAAGTTTATTTGGGCTGTAACGTTCGTTCGTAGTTGTTTGAGCGTCGGCGGGACTAAGTGTACTTACTTTTTGATGGTACATTTACTACAATAGTTCTATAAAATCTTGGGGAACGAAATGGGTTCTAAACGAGCAAGATTTTTACCGCTATGTGTAGCCGGCAGCTATTATTCTTCTGTTTTTTATTTTACCTGTTCTTACGGTCTGTTATGTTCCATAAAAAAATTGCATTGTTTTGTTTTGTACTGGGTCTTTCTATAACATACGCAGTAATAGTAACCCAGCAACAGTTGTCGACCACGAATAGATTTAGAAAGTTGAATGTTTACTAGCCTAATAAGTATTTGTGGTAGCAATGAAAATAAAATCACAATTACCAAAGCACATTACTCAGTAGCTGAACTGCAGTAAGGTAAAAACTAAATTTATCAACATATTTAGCCCTAAGTTTCGGAACAAGAGGAAGCATTTTTACACATGCATACATATCTTCTCGCCTGTCTCCCAATAGGGTAGGCAGAGACTTTAGAACGCCAGGTTCACTGGTCTAAGCTTACAACTTTCGCTTCCTATACATTAATTTACCTCCATGCACCTACGTCGGTTTTTAATGGTTTTGCCTAAGTGTGAGGGTTTAAGGTAAATTCCACTGATATCCTTCCTGTGGTGTTATCCTAAAGAAGTAATATACATACCAACACAAACACACTAAGTTTTGCATTTATAATATTTGTTTCTGTTTCTAAGCTGTTCTTTTTTAATCTCACCCCGTATTCTGTGTGTATTTCATACGTTTGCAAGATTGATGATTCGGTTTGTTCTGCGGAATCTTTTCAGCCCTGTGGGACAGGCGCCCACCGGGTGAATACCAAATACCTACAGCGATCCACCCGTTGATGTCTCTGTATTATCCACTGTTTATCTTATAATTACAGCAACGATATCCTAACCTGCGCTAGCGCAAGCCATTGAAGGGCACAACACATAGGATCATTAGGTTCTGTTGCACTTGAGAGTTCATGAAGCGTCGCTGTTACTGAGAACGACATGGTGGCATCATCTTCATCAGTATCATCGATGTGCATGAGATCGACGGAAAATGTGGTAGAAAAATAGTTTATATGGACTTTCTCATCATTATTTGAGCCGAAAGATGGCCAAGGTTTGCCACAAGGCCGGGTCCTGTTCAGTTATCATTTATCACTTTCCCACATTGTGGGTGGTAGGACCTTGTGCAAGGTCCGTCCGGATCGCTACCACCATCTTATCCATTAACCTACCGCCAAACAGCAGTGTTCGCATTGTTGTGTTCCGGTTTGGGGATATGACAGCCGGTGTAATGATTAGCATAGAGGCATTCCATCTCAGTCCTCAGGGTTGGCAACGCATTTCAAGTCTAAAGCTTGCAGTCTTGTGAGTGTGAATGTCTATGGATCACTGGCCTGTGCGCTCGTTTGCCTTCTCTATGACATAAAAAAAAAACACGTCGTCGGTCGTGATACAGGTCTATCCACGCTACGTATTTTGGTATGTGGACGCCACTTGAGAATTCTTCGAACCCATCGGCGATCAGCTCTGCAAGGGATGTGCCCCGCCCACTGCTGAATTAGTCTAGCAACTCTAGCAATTCTTATCGTTTCGATCTAATTTCTGATTCAATTGCTCTGAAAAATTCTTATTAGCATAGCACTCTCTAATTACGTTTAGAATGAGCTTGATCTCTCTTATGAAACTCATCGTTAGCGCCTACGTCTCAGTACCATGAAAGTCATCACTGGCAACACACGCTGAAGACAATCATAGAGTATTTTTTATCCTATTTTTTTTTACAGCTCCCGAGGAAAAGCCATAAACAACATCTAGGTATCGTCGCAAAAGCAAGCCCCAAATAAACGTGCTTGTAATGACTCAACATCTCACTTTAACTTAGCTCCTTTTACTATAAAATTGCGGACAGTTCCTTCGTCTCCTGCAATATAAATGGCCGCTTACGTCTTCCTTATGCGAAGTAATTCAAGCGCTTTTTAAGCTAAAAGGTAACTTTCATACAGAAATTCAGGAAGCTCCTCATGATTCACTGGGAATGCGAATATTCTCAGCGCAAGTCGCTTCGTACAGATGCCTTTTATGACATTTTTAGAGACATTTGGAGGAACTACTACGCAAAAAACTGCACTTTATTTTAATAAAAGTGCTTGCTAAATTATTAGCATATTGTGATCATAATGTATGAATGAAGTATTATGTTTATTTCTCTGTATTCTCTATTTTCTAGTTACCATAAATTAGAAATTAGTTTCCGAGTAGATAGGTCAATTTATATAATACTCTCTGAAGATATTTAAAAGTCCCATTCCATTATACCCGGAGTGTTCTTCCAAATCGGCGTTAAGCCTGGCAAAATAATTACGCGCAATCGTCTTTACGTCAGTCCACGTAACGAGACGGATGCGAGACAGATGTATCTGTGAACAAACGGACAAGCTGTACTGCTGTTGTTACTTGTCTTATATCGTTTTGTATTTTGAGCAGGTTTAATTAAATTTCTGCGAGTTAAAAACGTGATAGTATATACATATAATTTCAGTACAGATGTAGCGCATAATTGCTTTCCTTCGTATTTTCACGGAAACGTACGAACGTGTCATGCTACTTCAGTCAATCTCAGTACTTTTTGTACTGTGACCGACTCAAATAGCAAGACACGTTCGTACGTTTCCGTGAAAAGACGAAGGAAAACAATTATTCACTACATCTGTAAATACATATCATATACAGATTCAGTATCTTGAATAAAGACTACTCAGCATTAAGACAGTCTAAACCTATATATTTTCTTTCTTATCTTTAAGAAGCAGTAAAAATACAAAATTGACTGAGTGATACTGCTGTTGAAAGCTACTCAGAAATAATTGTGTCACGGAATAAGGGCCTGCTTATAGAAGTACCGAATCATTCCACATTAACCCGAGTTTTCCCCCAAATCAGCCTTGGGCCGAGCAAATACGTGGAATCATCGGGGCGTCCGTCGCTCGCCGTCAGCGCTGACAATCTGTCCTGACGGAAATTGCACACGAATTTGCGGACAAACGGACAACCATTATCGCGTATTGCTATTGTGATTGTCATTCAATGACTGTTGAATATTTTCTTTTTGCCCTTGATTTGAGATTTATAATTATGTTTTTATTAGAATAGTACGCCTTCATAGTTAGGTTACGTTAGATAAATAATAAAATAACGTAGCATTTGTTTTAAAAACCAGAAACCGACGTACGCGAGAAGAGATTTATGAATGTAGAGGAAGCGAAAGTGGTATGTTTAGACCGGTGCACCTGGCGTTCCATAGTCTTTGCCTACACCATTTTTTAATCACAGGTTTATAGGTGAAATGAGAGCATTATGAGGAAAGCTGCATTACATTATTTGACGCAGTACAAACTGCTATATTACATTGGTCTACGCTACGGAAAAATACTTTATTTTGACAACATAAGAAACCTAACTAGGAAATTAAACTGTCATAATTATATTTAAAAAAAAATACAATGGAAAGTCGTTGTATTACATTTGCCTCAACATACCACACATACCTTATATACAACACAATTTATACCATCCAGAAACTCACCTATCACACCACCCATTCCACTATATTCCAAGTATCACAAATCTTCAATCTACGCCGCCGAATTTCAGTCCGTTGTCACTCTAACTCACTTTACAATCCCACATCAAAACACATAAACGTCGTTAGAGCGACAAGGTTGGATAGTAACCTCGTATCTCGATGTGTGACTTCTAGCCACGTTCGGGTATTCTCAGCGTCACCCGACACGGAAGACGTGACGTCTTTATGAGTTGGTGCTACGTGATTATGGGTGACAAACGTGTTTGTAACTGACTTTAGAAAAGAAAAGTTCTGTCTTTGACCTGTGTGTAGTAAATAAATAAAAATTATTATCTGGGGTCAATGTTATGCAAATTGACCTAGTCCAAAACTAAGTTCTAGGCTTGTGCAGTCGAGTTCATAAATATGAATACAAGTCACCTTGTCTATTTAATGGCATGTTAAAACTGCCATAGGTATATGAATTATTACGGCGATTAAAGTGACAAGGTACTAAAGTGTTTTACATATTTATGAACTCGACTGTACTATGTGTTCTAGATAATGATTAACATATTTATCTGGAGTACCTATTACATACTGATGTGCTCATCACACAAATATTAACTCTTAGCTGGAATCGAATCTGGGACCCGTAGCTTGGTAGGCAGGGTCACGACCAGCTTAGTTAACAACGTCGTCGGTGTAAGTTTGCGATTATCTCTCAATTTGCTATATTATTTTTGACTTTTGAAGAATTGACAAAACTCCTTAAAATAAATTCCCACATAATAAGCTAAAAGAGCGTTGTTACAATTGTAAGGAAACCCTAATTTGCGCAAACCCGACTCGCTCTTGACTGATTCAATAAATAAAAAAAGGTGTTTTTTTAAGCCGTTTTATATTTCTAACTCAAAATACCAATATACCCTAAACAGTTACACCTAACAAACCAAAACATATTAATTCCCTTAAAACAGTCGGGGAGTCGAACCCATTATCAACCCGCACGAAACCAATTTCACTCACAGCTGGCCTATAAAGGGCATCTAATATGAAAAAATCACGCCGTCCATCTGTATCCCGCTGGGTTTGAAGGACCCTTGGTTTTGTCCATAAATGACGACATTAAAATCATTAGGCAATGTTTGGTTGTAATCATCAACATGAATTTTAAATTAAATTTAATGTGCAGTGTGTAAGTAACCACTTCTTCCATATTTGGGAAAACACCATTACTTAAGAATATGGTAATGAATTTTGTGTATGTTTTGAATGAAAAAAGAGTCCATGTGGCGGAGATGCGGAAAGTAGGACCGATAGTGGAAAAGTTGGGGAGTATTAGATTGGCGTGGTATGGACATGTAATGAGTAGAGACGAAGGGCACATACGTAGACAAGTAATGAGATTGAATGTTGATGGATACAGGGGTAGAGGAAGACTAAAAAAGGTGTGGATGGACTGTGTGAATAATGATATGTCTATGAAAGGTGTGAGTACTGAGTTAACAGCAGATATGGAGAGTTGAAGAAGAAATGTTGTGCCGACCCCACTTAGTGTAGGACAAGGGCAGGTTGTTAGTGTTTCTTAATTCATTTTGAAGTTTGAAGTAGGTTGTACTGAGAAGATATTATCGTTATGTCGAATTAGTATGACAACGATATGTTTTAAGAGAATAGTGAAATAAGCTGCTAAGACAACTTGCATAACGCTATGGTAAAGGAATTACGTTAACTATTAAAATTTATGGAACTGACATAAGCGTCCGACGCGGTAGATTGTCAACCCATGCCAAAATTAGCGTGTCCGAACGTCTAGCAAAAATTACACTTTTCTAGTTTTCACTAACAATATTAATATAATGATTTTCAAGACGATGTAATGTAAATAATGTATTAGCTTTATTATGTATGAGAGGTACTCGAAAAAAAAGCCATCAACATTTTAATTTGCAATTTTGTCGGCATTATTAATATGTATACTATGCCAAATTACAGTTTTGTGGTACCAAGAGTCTCTGAGATAAAACGCGGAAGTCTCTTTCTAACTCCTTTTGGTAGAAAGAGACTGCCGCTTGTAATTTGTAAAGTAATTAAAGTAAAGTATTAGTTGCGCTAAATGTTGTATGGGGCACTATTTAAGTTTACGTACCATCGGCCAAAAATGTGGTCTACCTTACGGTTGAAGTTCATTTGCACGTCATGATACAACAAGTTCGATTTTCCCTTGCAATAATATAATGACAGTGACAAATGTCAACCTTAGCGATAATTAGATGTTACAGAAACTTTTGTCAAAACTGTACAAAAGGATTGTGGGGCTGAACATTTTCCATACAAAATGCGGTAAAGTTTCTCCTTAAACCATCTCCTTTAATTGTTTCTGTTTTGCCCACTGGTAGAGAAAGGCTTAAGACATTAAGTCCGCCATTTGTACCTACTTTGTTTATTGTTCAATAAAGATTAAATAAATAAATAAACCAAGTCCGATCATTACGAGTTTTGAATATGTTGTAGATATTATGAAAAATTAGTTGTATTAAATGGAAAAAAAACAATCAGCAACGTAGGTACTGACAGTCTTTTATAATAACAACATTTAACATTATAATAATCAAAAATGCGAAAAGCACAAGACCGGTCTGAGTGGAGAGCCTTGGGGGAGGCCTATGTCCAGCAGTCGTCTTTCGGCTGACATGATGAATCAAAATCAAAATATTTTTTTTTTAAATAATTGTATTTAATTTTAATTTGACATCTGGAGACTCTTTACATCTCCAAAATTGACCGTGGAGACTTTCTACATCTCCCTTGTTTTGTGTTTTTTTTAAATTAATATTTAATTCTTAATTTTAATTTGACATTTGGAGACTGTTTACATCTCCGAAATTGTATGATTTATTTTAATCCGACAATTACATTATTATTACTACTGGAACCTGTACATCCCTGTGACATTTAAATTGTGTAGCTTAAGTTTAGTATTGTAATGTGATTTATTTGGAAAAAACGGCTTACTGTTGAGTTTCTTGCGGCGCTTCTTCTCAACAGTGGTCTCTTTGGAAGCGCTGGTAGACTCAGACTTGTAAAAGTGCCTACAGGGCCTACTTACAAAACTTTTTAAATAAATAAAAAAATAAAAAAAATGTGGAAATAGAACCTGATTTAGAGTATTAAAAACATTACACGCCCGGAGCTAAAGTCGTTAGAATAATTTGACAGCTACGCGACCTAAGCGTTTCGCCTGACAATCCTCCTAAGGCAACCGTGAAATGACAATTTGGATTGTCCTTTCGTGGATTGAAAAATGGCCTTCATTCAACACGTATTGTCAACGTTCTAGCTCTTATTTACTTGGCAGTAACGGCGTGGCCGAGTTAATAACAATACCATAACGAGTCGAATACGATTTGGATTTTACCGCCTAGGATAGAGCCGCAGAGTACTTACAAAATGTATCTACAAGCCCAATCAATAGACAAACCAACGTCCAATTAATTATAAATATAATCATAGCGTCGGTAAATCCTTCGCCTAATTAAAATGGTTGGCCTGCCGTGTCGTTATGATTTATTTGACAGCTCTAAAGGTAGGTGCGCACGAGACGCGTGTCGCTAGTTTTTTAATGTGGCTTTTGCTGCTTTGAATAAAAAAAAACAATATAGTTTTAACGGGTGCTTTTTTATACCCATAGTTTTTTTAATAAACAAGTATTTTGTCGTACCTATGCTTATTTAGGATTTGTATAATGTTGATGGTAGTCCAATGCCAAAGTTCTTATTGTGTTTTGAATTTTGTTAGCAACGCAGTACTGCGCTATCACTTATTAGTTGTCACCAACTGGCTAAGTATTCAATAGCCCGATGGTTAATTTATAGTAATACCAAAATACTCATATAACGTGTCGTGTGTGAGACAGTTTGGTTTTCAATAATTTTCATACCGCAATATATAAGTAATTAACTTATTATTTATATTTTTCAGTATGTTATCTCTAGTAAGTCTATCTGTTGCCATCGCAGCGTTTGGTGACCACCTATCGCTTTGCGTTGTCAAAAATGAAAAAGCTAGCCAATTTGCCCTTATATACCGACGTTTGTATCGTGATAGTGCTCGTGTTGAATTCAATCTGTCAAAATAGTACCACATAACGACGGACAAAACGTCAAAACTATCACTATTCGATTAGCGTGAGTGATAGTGATCACATTACAGCGTGTCAGTTGTAACGAGTGATATATCACGTGACTTACGTCAATTTCATACATTTTTCTAAGGTGATCACCAAACGCTAGCGTTCGTATTCGATGGCAACTTGTCTAGCCCCGCTGGCCTCTTCTTAAGTTATTAATCCTGATCATTTACTTCCTAACTCAGATTTAAAAGATATTTTTGAAATATTTTTTTTATATCTAACATCGACTTAGCGAGTGTAAACACGCCTTTAATTAGGGGCGGCAACTCTAGTTATTTGTCGACATCTAATTCCGTCGCCGAGGAAAGTGACAACTAGCTCTATAACAGCTACCACTAAAGCTAGAGTTAAACCAAGTTTACTTTTAACAGTTTTAACCAAGTATTGGCAACAAAAGGGTTGCTTTGGCTTATTTGGATCGCTTGGATTTATTTTAAAATAAGTGTAGTTTTCTCCTATTTTATTGACAGTTGAGCAATATCGAACCAAACGCATGTAAATGTAGTATTTTTTCTTGACAATATACTCATTCTATGTATGTATTTAAAAGTATATTCATCTATACAGGTATCGTAATTCAACAATTGCGAAGAACATCTTATATTTAACGTCACACTGAATGCGTTCTGCATTCTGTGGTCCGGTTTTTTCTTATATCGGCAATCATAATTTGCAAACTGATAGAGACGTAAGATGCTTCACCGGCCAGAAAGCATCAATGTGTAGGGTCCCTTAGGTAAGCATATACATTAGGGCAGTGTCAAATACAGTCATCTCCACAGTTTAAGTAGTCGCCATACCTGTTTTTGTATTTCATGGCTAATGAAGAGCACGTGCGAACAGAGGGCGGAGCGTCGTAAACGTTACCTCTGACGTCTATTTCTGACAAATGTCAAAAGTTAATGTAACGTCAAGTTTGGGTTACAGTTATGTCTGGGATCTAAATCGGTAAGTTAATTATTAATGCTTAGTTTTGTATCTAATTTCACGACTCAATATAAATGAACCAATAATATTTGATTTCTTTCACAAATGAATGTTTATTTTTCTTGTACGAGCATATGGGCCACCTTACTTTGTAAGTAAGAGGCAAATTATAAATTACAAAAATAGAAGTTTTGATTAATTAAAGTAACCTTTTCTTAGCTCAAATATTATTTAGGAGTTTTGTAAATGTTTAATTCCGTTTCATGTCTGGGCAATATACCTGAACCGGCGTTAAGCAGAAAATAGCTTTCTATTTAATGTAAATTCTGCGAAGTGATACGCGTACGTTCTATGACATGAGTGTCGGTGAAACAAGGATAAACTCTTCTTTAAGATAACATGATACTAAACAGGCAAGTAAGTAGACCTCCAACCGATAGAAAAAAATACCAAAAAATATTAACCCTATACAAGCTCCTTTTACCTGCTTAGGACGTTTTGCGTCCACTTCCTAAATTCTCCCATTTCTATATAGGTGTACTTTCTGGGGGAACTGAAACCTTTTTCTTCTCTGCATTTTAACCGACTGCACAAGAAAGAAATGTATTTGAACTTTAAACTGACAAGGTAATCTTAGTCTGTTTGTGACTTTGGTTATAAGTTTTGTCGACAAAGCAGCTCGGCCAATGTGGGAACCCAACTCTTGGTCAGGTTAACTCTAAGGCACTGGTCCCACCGCGAGCGAGTTATAATTCATCGCTGAGCTTCAGCTTATTTATAGCTCAGCGATGAACTATAAATGTATATCGCGCTCTTTTATTTACACGGGAACGATTATCTTTTGTTCGTTTCTTGGGCGAGAAAATCGCCGATAGTTCATCGCTTACTCGCTCGCTGACTAATTCGTCGTCGAGCTCACTCTCGAGTTGTTTTTGAGAATCACTCCCTTTCCCACCCCCCGTGGGTCAGTAGTAAAAAGTTTAGGGCCCTCTGGACTTGTTTATGGTCGGTGGACACTTGTAGATATTAATCTATGAATAAATAAGAGGATCACTTCTTAAGTGGAGTTAGTTTTTGAATGGCCGTTGGAGAAACTCTTTTGAATTTTAATAGAAACTTGAATATGAAATGTTTCAATCATTCAATCATACGAAGTATGCAAACACAGCTCTTAAGGTACTCACTCATGCCTGTCATTTCAGCGCTCGCTATGTACCAGTTACTTTAAGTGGTTTATTTTATTGGAACTCATATTTTCGGTACACGAATATGAACAATGTCCTGTTACAAGTGCGCTTTTGAATTTAATTGTCAGAGTGGTGCTTCACCGTTTTTATTTAAAATTCCAATTTTGAATAAATTGCAAACCTTAGTGTTTTATATCAAACGAATAATTAATCTTGGAGGCCGATAAATAAACTGCTTATTACTGAAAGAGCATCGTCTCAAGTTTAAGTGTAAGTGTCTTCTACATCTTTGTTTTTCTATGAAAGAAGAGTAACAAATGAGTATACTGACGGTTGCGAGTGCAAGTGTGAGAAGAAAGAGTTAATACTCTTTCACTGAACAATTTTCTTTGCTTCTTATATACCTTTGTCTAATAAGTCCAAGATGGCTGTCTAAAAGACGCCATTAATTAGTTAAGAAAAGAAAGAAGCTGAGAGTACTGTGTTTGGTTCTGTCCTAATTCAATTCTGTTCGTAGTGTATATGTAAATATTGTAAATGGCCGTCGTAGAACTAAGTTGGACTCGATTAAAGTCCCGTGGCTTAGCCGAGCGCCATTTTGGCGATTTGCTTCACTTGGGCTCTATTTTGAAAATCGAAGTCCCATACTTAGGTATCTCTATCTTTTGTTTTTCTCGATTTTTTTTCAATACCGAGCGAAATTTCGAGGTCCTTGTGATAGATAGATTTTAGATAATCTAAATAGGAGCGATGTTTATTAACTGCTGTGAATTGTGACTCGTCTGTGTCCTCCATTTTGGTAACAAACTTAGTTTAAAGTAACAAAAGCAGAGAATACGCTGCTATGTCTTTTAGATATCACACTTTTGTATCATATATTATTATTAGTGTGTCACTTTCCGTCTTTTCACCAAGCGGTTCCAACGAGTGCTGGCTTCACGGCTAGCGAATGCTGAGTTGGGACCGTTTTCTCAACAATTTGTATGTGTCTTGATATTTTTGTATCTATGTGATGTGGTTTTGTTTTGTTGCGAATGAATGTCTCTTTATCTTTCTTATGTAAAAATACAAAACAAAAATTCTTTTATCTTAACTGTAGTTACAGCGTCTAGATAAGTTAATACAAGGGAATTAAATTTAAATTACAAGTAATTTGAATCATAAATTAATATGAGTGCGAATTGACAAGACACATGCGGAGTGGCGCGCGTCATTTCGGCCGTGACGAATGGCTCCCCAGGGCGCCGCTCTATTTGCGTGGTGCGCACCGGCCCTTACCGCGTAAACTAACTTCAAGACTGACACGATCATATTTCGGTCATATTCGGCCATTTTCGGTGAAGCTCGGGTGTACTCAGATTTGTAATATGTTTACAACCTACATGGTTTACTCTACTTACCACCATTGGCAAGCAACTTATGTAAAGAAAACAAATTATGTATGTGGGACTCAGAGACCCACTTACCATTATACTCTGATTTTTTTAAGATAATGCTTGTGACAGCTTACTTATTACACTTATTTCTTTAACTCTACATAAACACTACATCGGTATAAACCTAGCGACGCCGTTCAGGAATTTAAATAATTAATCGCCTATTTTTAATGACATCGCGAGTATAGTAAGTGATTGAATTTACAAAATACGGCTGTCACAGGCGCCATCTAGGCTAGGCTTCAGAGCTGGTCACTTTTAATTAGCCTAACCCATTTTAATTAAACCTAGATAATAACATACACACAAAATATTACGGTGTGGTTATGAGTATTGTTAAAAAAACCGGTAAAAACATTAGCAAAGAAGAATTCCACTCTAGGAGGTTGGCAACGCATGTCTTTATAAAGATCACAAGACTATAATCGTTTTGAAATTGTAAAGGTCTATAATTCAAATCTTACTTACCATCATGTGGCCTGATAGCTGGTATTCCATCTACATGCCATAAAAAAGGTACATGCCATGTCATTTCAATGACATGGCATGGTTAAAGTGGTCATTTTTCATACATTATTTTATGCACAGTGACCAGTTTTTATGACCCTAGAAAGTAGACAAATAAATTACACAAGCACCAAGTTAACTTGAGCCTTGTAACGGTAGATTTCACTGCCACCACTGGGTCAACATTGCTATTATTACTAGAAAAACTTTCTAGACTCATGTTTTTGTTACAACTGCAGGCTTGATCGAACGATTGTATCAAGTTATAATTAGGTTGCGAATTCTATAGGGGATGAGAGAAATCTTAGATCTTATAAATCTTCATGAAGAATAAAAATGTAAAAAATATTGGGTGAGTTTTGTAAAGGGTTCTCAGGTTTAAAATAACGTAAGTACACAAATAAGCTTTGAAAGTTAATTACATTGTCAATGGTTGTTACGCCATACGGTTCCCACACGGCGACAACGTGACTCACTGAGTCACCCAATTTTCCCGATAACCGATTGCCGGACTCCCACGAAAGTGCTGAGTGAACATTATCGACTTTGGTGAGAATCAAGGTGCCGCGAGTGTCTTACGTTCTCCATCGCGGTAGCATAAGGTCGTGTGATCGATCTGGATCAATAAATTAAGTTAGTTATATAAACCTCACTGTATCTGCACCTTTGTTAAGAGACATTAAAGTTCACTTCGAAAATCAAGTGTTCGTTTCTTGAAGAGTCCCTCCGGCGGCCCTAGCTCGTTTCTGGCGCAGTCGGTTCTTGTGGACATTATCAGTGCGTGCCTCCAACTTCGAGTGCTGTGCTGTGCTGAGAGTCGTTCGTCGACGTAACGTCTACAAGGAGAACCTACGAGTGGCCGAGTGACCGGTAGCAACAGCGGACAACGGTATCACACATCGATTCGTCAAGTTCCAGTTGCAATGCAGATACTTGTACTGTGAGTTTAGAATTAAGAAGTTACATGAATCCTATTGGTTGCCAACCCTATCAGCACCACCTATCCTAGTTAACTTAGCTGTCAACCCCATTTGCAGCCCCATTTTAAGTTACTTTTGTCTTAGATAGCTAGTAGTATTTTAACCAAAATTTTTCACCCACGCGCAAATCGTGTTAGTAAGCCCGATTCGTGGCGAACGCACAGATTCGATAGAGATCTATCATCTTTAGAAAATATTTTAGAAGACGAAAGCGTAGCGATGGCGAACTCAGGTAACGATGTTACTGAACGCAATGTAGATAAGATTGATCAAATTTGGAAAGCCTTGAGATTAGTACCAGAGTTTGATGGAAATTCAAATGTACTTATCAGATTTTTAGACATATGTGACAAATTAATTTTGACATATTCTGATACAACCCCCGGGAATAACCTTAACAATTCAGCCATTTTAAATGGAATATTAAATAAAATAACTGGTCGTGCCGCCACTACTTTAGCAGCGAACGGCATTCCAACTGACTGGAATGGCATCCGAAATGCATTAATAAATTCATTTTCAGATCATAGAGATGAATCTGCTCTGTATACTGACTTATCCATGTTAACACAAGGTTCCGATACCCCCCACGTTTTTTACGAACGAGTTCAAAATTTATTAAGTACAATAATGACCTATTGTGAGTTACATGAATCATTACCTACTACGGTTTCCGCCAAGCGTGAACTGTACAAAAAATTAGCCCTTCAAACATACAACTTGACAGCCTCTCTGACGGACCTGGTATTTTACTATTCAAATTGGGATCAACGAAAATTATATCTCATGACCATGTTTTCATACAAGAAATCGACCTTGACCAAATTCAAAGACAAATAGAACTGGTACAGATCCAATTATCAGAAGCTGCAAACAAACTCCCTAACCAAAACTTCCCGTTTTTTAAAACCCAAATCCTATACTTATTTTCTAAATTAAATAAAACTATGCTACAGTTAGAATCCTTTGAACCAAAGCGTATCAAACGTGGTCTCCTCAATCCTCTCGGTACCCTTATTAAAAGTGTGACTGGTAACCTGGATAACGATGACGCATTAAGATTAGAACATACTTTGGCTATCTTTCGAAAAGAGAATCAAGCAATTTCTACAAGTTTTAATAAACACATCAGTTTGTACAAAGATTTGACTATCCAACAAACTCACATTCTAAATAATTTAACTTACAACCAAAACAGGCTAGAAAAAGCGGTTGCACATTTAATTAATAGCACAAAGGGAACTAGTAACCTTTTTATTGAGTATACTCACTTGTCCCAGATAATTAGTATTTTCAGTGAAAATGTTCAAGATCTATTATCTGAACTAACTAGGTTAGAAAATATATTAGCTTTTAGTCACACCAATTCCATGCACCACTCACTATTAACGATAAATGACTTAGGAAATATGATAAGTAAGATAAAGGCTCTTTACGGACCTGTCTCTATATTAGACATAGATATAAGAAATTACTATGATATGATTAATTTAGGATCTTATTTTATTGATCACAAGATTGTAATCGTACTTAAAGTTCCCATCCTGTCCCCAGAAAATTACGATCTTTTTAGACTATGTCCTACACCTAATAAATATTCCCAAATCATTATACCGCCCTCTCCCTTTATGGCAACCAATTCCAAGGAATTTGTGTACATGGAGGCTGAATGCCCTAAGATTGAAACATGGTACATCTGCAAGCAAAAAAACCATCCACCAGACCCGGACTCAACGAGACTGTATAGCCCGCCTTATACACGAACAAGAAATGGACACACTATGCACACCCACGCCCGTATCACTTACTAAAGAAGCCCTTTTGGAACTTGATAGTCAACATTATATAATTTCATTTCCGGCAGAAACTAAAGTACAGATATCATGCAGACAGGAGGAACACCGTACTCTTAAAGGAAGTTTCTTGGCTACTATCCCACGAAATTGCAAAATACGGACACCCGAATTCACAATCATAAACATGGACGACAAATCCCGAGGATACGCTGTCGAAATCATGACGCTGCCCAAATCAGCATTTTTTCCGACTTCAACGAAACAATCACTTCGTTACAATCTAACTACAATCGACTTGAACACCTTGCACAATATTCAACATCAAGTACTTATGGAACAACCAGCTGTGACAGACGAACCAAATTTCTCGAGTTTATACCATACAACGATACCCACTTATGGCATCATTTTATTCAGTGCAACTCTACTGATTATCTTTTATTACTACTACAAACACCGGCCGAAGACTTTAACGCAGACTGAGATAGAACTCCCGAGAATGGACACTGGTACCCAAACTCTGGAAGAACGTCGAGCCGCGACATTTGCATTAAGCATTGGCAAATAGTCACTCGTCTAGGAGGGGAGGTGTTACGCCATACGGTTCCCACACGGCGACAACGTGACTCACTGAGTCACCCAATTTTCCCGATAACCGATTGCCGGACTCCCACGAAAGTGCTGAGTGAACATTATCGACTTTGGTGAGAATCAAGGTGCCGCGAGTGTCTTACGTTCTCCATCGCGGTAGCATAAGGTCGTGTGATCGATCTGGATCAATAAATTAAGTTAGTTATATAAACCTCACTGTATCTGCACCTTTGTTAAGAGACATTAAAGTTCACTTCGAAAATCAAGTGTTCGTTTCTTGAAGAGTCCCTCCGGCGGCCCTAGCTCGTTTCTTGGTAGTAAACTCTTGGATTTCGTTTGAATACGTCGACTAGGATTTAGAAATAGTTTTATTTATAAAAAGATACCAACCAACCAACAACCAACCCCTTTCAAGTCTTCAATGGTCTTACCTATTTCCATGATATTTTTTTAAAAACCATCCACATTAAACTAACTATCCTACAGAAAGACAAAGAGATATACAGACACACGCATACACAGATACAAACGTTAAACTTATTACTCCTCTCTTGTTTTTCGCGCGTTAAAAAATATCATAATACTTTTTACAGCAGATTAAAATAATTCCTAGCAGAAGAAAGTTTTTACACTTAGAATGACTTTTTGGAATATAAGGCATATGTTAAGTAATTATGTAATATGTAATGTAATTTAGTTATATTATTAATTGCAGTGCCCTAACAGGGTTTATGTTGGACATGAAATATTTTAAGACCATTTGTAAACATAATGCAATAAATTATCTGAATATGAATATGAATATGAATATGAATATGAATATGAATATGAATATGAATATGAATATGAATATGAATATGAATATGGATATAAATATGAATATGAATATCCATGTGTCTCTGCAATCTCAGGTTTTTTTTTCAGCTAACCTACTAAAACCTGAATTTGGTCTTGAGAACGAGTTCTCATCACGTGCCATATAATAAGATAGTATAAAACTTGCCTAATAACATTTATAATCACAAATTATGAACTCCAAGTCCAGTAATAAAACAAACATCATAAATATCTCCAACAAGAAACTTTAATGCAGCATCACAAAGTAATCTCGGAGTAATGCCGCATTTAAAATTCAAATTCACTCCAGGTTCCCTTTGAGGAAATTATTATCACCTGCTTTAATGAAATGAGTGGAATACGATCCTATTATAATTTGAAAGTGTAAATGTTGTGGTTATATGAAGCCTTTTAGAATTAAGCATTGGTATTTTTTAGAATTCTCGGGATTCGTAAATTTGGACGGTTAGAAATTGATTTTTGAAAAGCTTTCGCGGTTACGCTTATTGACGGCGAGCTCTGTAACAAGGAATTTGTAGGCGTTACCTCAAGGCACGTTTCTTGGGGACGTAGTATTCTTTTGTCAAAATAACACTAACGAGATCCTTGTCGGTAGCATTAGTTAAAAAATTAACGAATGCTTTTGCTGCAAAAAGTAATAAATGTAAGTACATTTTTGCTATAGGATTTTTTTTTGTGGAATTGTTTTTTTTTTATATACAGGGTGTATTTGGAAGTGTGGATCAAATGAAGCAGGTCGATAGAGGATGTCTAGTAGACCTATCCAATTTACCCCCATAATTGTTCAGCGATATTTACTAATTTCGGATATATTGATCATCACGATCTTGATTTTTGTAATTTTCCCTTATGTCCAGGTCACGAAATCATATTAATTTCATGTTTTATTTCATTAGTTTTTCAGTGGTATCTTACATAATTAGAGTCATTACGAATCAGCGAAGTTTTAAAACGTATTTGCTCGGTTTTTATTTCAGTTTTTTTTAAAGTAATCGTTAAATAAATATCGCTGAACATACATGGGGTGAATTGGATAGGTCTATACGTCCTCTATCGACCTGCTTCGTTTGATCCACACCTCCAAATATACACTGTATATCAAGCTAATTTTATGCTTTATCATTTTTGTCTGATCATGGACTGGTACACTCAGCAACTTTAACTGTTGAGCCTCTAAGTACACCTAACAACCTCGTAACCGACAGCCAATGACTTATTTTGTAAAAAAAATATCACGTGACTTGACGTTATCATTATAACAGTACCCTTACCATGAATTACAATTACCGTACTCGCTAGCAAGTCGAATGCTCTGTCCCTCGCACTCTATAAGAATACTGCGAGGTATGCGAGGGACAGAGCATTTGACTCGCTAGCCAGTAAGGTAATTGGCGCTCATACATACATTGGTACAGGTTACAAAACTTAAAAAATGCAAGTAACAACATACTAGTAAAACATAATTATAATCATAAGTACCTCAGTAGTCTGTTTTGTAATTTATTGAACGTTACATGAATTTTCTATTAAATTGCTGCAGTAGCTTGCAAGGACATCTAAGCAGTAAAATAAATCAATTTTTGAACTTAATTTAAAATACAGCTAAAATACTTGCGTTGAATCGAAAGAAGGACGGCGGTAGCGTCGGCAAGAGACGCTGAATCGGCGAATTTAGATGTATTTTGGTGTCGCTGTTTTAAAATAAAAGTCAGCATTTTGTCCGTCCACTTGTTGTCACCGGGTATACGGTTCATTTTGCGCATTTCAAGTTTGTTTAATTTTTAATTTTCATGTATATATTCTTTAAAATATGTATGACGGTTATTGAATTATCACAACGTAATAGTTTTATATGTATTTAATTTGTTTTCATTACAGCTCCTTTGATTGCATTTATAGTTCGTTTTAATAGTATAGTTTCGATTCCCTTTACTAAATTCAAGTACGTACTTATTGTTTTATTGTTCAAGGTTTTTTTGCATCATAGTGTTTTTGATAGACAGCAGCGCACAGAAATTATAGTTATAAATAAGAACCTATTAATGGCTTACTGGACCACACTGTTTTTCTTATGAACTAAAAAGAAGCACTGATTTGCCAGATTCCTAAAAATGCGGACTGCGTCTATATTTCACTTGGTATATTGTTTTTGACTCTGTTAAGTAAACGTCTGTAAAGAGTGAATCTACTAGCGCCTCGGAAAAGACCATAATTGCGGAGAAGCGCCGAAACTCCAGCAGCAGGTTATTCTACCAACCATAAAAAAAAAAACACACATATAGTTTTTTTTCTATGCCGCCATTACAAGTAAATAAGAGTTGGTATTACCAAGTGGAGTAGAGCCTCTGCTCGTTGATTATTTTATATAATTTCCTTTTCAATTCATTTACTACCGGCGACCCTGATTTGTAATTTTTAAAGCAATAATATTAATTTTCTATCGCTGCCGTAGTTATTCTGTTTTCCTTTACTTTGCCTTTACTAAATGCGGGTTTATTTTTATTGCTCGTGACAGCTTGTTTCATAGGTAAAATTGTTGCCATAGGAAAAATTAGAAAAAAAATGGTTGTGTCAAGCTGGTCAGTCAGTCAGTTGAGGCTAAACGTACCACGTTAGGTAAATATATTTAAAAAAAACAGGTAACAATGTCACTAAGCTCTAGGCTTGTACTATGGGTACCAGACAACGATATAAATACTTATATAGAGAAATATATACTTAAGTACATAGAAAATATCCATGACTCAGAAACAAATATTAGTGCTCATCACATAAATAACCCAGGACCGCTAGCTTCGCAGCCAGGGTCCCTATCAACTAGGCCAGCGCGACGTCAAAGGTGCAATGGTTGTATTAATAATAACCTCCTTCAGTATTTTAGCAGACATTTAAATAAGTGAACTTCAACTTGTTTCTGCTGCCTCTCCCCAGGTACAGACATGGCGTAATTCAATTTTATCACAGTGATATTAAGTACCGCGTCTCCTCTGGACCAGTTCTTATTCGCGCCACGTTCCAAATGTTAACTAGGTGAATGGGTGACTTGTAACACGTTTATATTAAAATACCTTCGAGTTTCAGCCTTGATGAATACTTATTTGCTTTGCGAGATTTTTAATCTGTACATATTTTTTTTAAGTCTAGTTTGTGAGGATATATGGAAGGTTTTGCTTTAAATTACCCCCTTACTAATAAACGTTGAGTAACGCTGGTATAGCTATACAATGTTTTGTCCTTATCTGTCATTGTGACATTTGAATTTGTCAGATAAGGACAGAACATTGTATAGCTATACCACCGTTACTCAACGTTTATTAGTTAATATAGTTTTGGGTATGTTCAATCTTCCTGGCGAAATGTTACAGGTGGTATAACATATGGAAACGATTCACTTTCAGAACAGAAGTACCTACGGACTGTTCTTAATTTAATCTAGATATTTACATCTATTATATTTTGGGGTTTAATACTTTGCATAACAACAACTTCTACTACCTAATACTACCAATGTTCATTTTGCATAATTTCTATCCGTATAATAAACCAACGATATAATGCATATTATTATGCATAACGATGAAATGCATAATGTCGTAAAACTTAATTGCTTACAAGTAATTAAATAAAAATAAAAAACTTACTGCGTAATACTTACTAGTTTTTTCACAGTTCTGACCTAACAAAACATAGTAAGTACATTTATTTAAAATGCATAACAACAAGAAGTAATAGTTAAGTAATAGTTAGGCTGATAAGATTATACCATTTTTTTTTTTGTATAATATTATTGTTAAATTTTTATATAATTAAACAGCTCTAAATTTATAGTATGTACGTTTATTCCTCACTGAAACTTCAAGTTAGTTCTTCAGTATTTTTCCAGCGTAGACACTAAGGATAAGTTTTGACCCATAAGTTGTCTATATTTTTGAAATCGTCTTTTTGAAACACTTTATTTTGATAGCCCACTTGATAGGTTTGTAATTATTTTTTTCTATCGACCCCGCAATATATAAAGTCCGCCATTATGATACTTGGAATGACGTAAGGATTCTAACAATACCTCATGCATCAAAATCGGTCAAGTGGTTTAGAAGTTATAGTGGAATAAAGGAACTCACATACCTACATACATACAAACATGAACCCTGAAAACATTACACTCCTTTTTTGGGGCAGTCGTGTAAAAAGCTACCAAAATTCAATTGTTGTAAGCGCCGAAAAAGAGCCAATTTCAATTACTTACTCTTAATCCGTCCCCAACCATCTACTTTGTCAATTTTTTCTCCTATTTTTATCTGCAGCGGCAAATTAAAAGGAACACTTAAAAACAAAAGACTCGAGCAATATACGACAGCCAACTTATCTTTGCTGTTGGTAAACTTGAAGCTCACCGCATTAGCTACAACGCTGTATCAGTTTCTAAACAGTAGTGGTGCATTGAACGGCAGAGCTATATTTGTAATTTAATTAATGTAATTAAAGTAGCGCCCTCTGACGGACATGTGGGGAGTTTTTTCGATATATTGTGAACGATGGATAAGATAATTTTGTTACTAAGATACAAAGATTTGTTTTGTTGAAATATCTTTGTACTTTATTCGCAATAAAACAAAACCACATGATAAATAATGACATTCAACTATAAATACGGACTTAAATTAATTTTTAAATTTGTCTTAGGGACCATGCCGCGAGCGGACCTGCTAGAGGGGGTGTTCTTTTTATAGTGGTGTTTATGTTTAATTTTTAATATTTGAGTAGCTTAGTCTTATTTTATTTTATTTTAAATAAGTTTGATTAGTTTTGTTTACATTTGTTAAAGGATTTTATATGTTGTTAATCCTAGAGGAATTAAAATCGTAACGCTGTCTCTCATTTCTGTTAATTTCATGTCACCCTCCATCTTATTTATTTTTCAATTCAATACATTTTTATCCAAGGCTTATTGTGTCCATCCGACCCGGCAGGCGAGGTTGGATAATTAAGTCGAAGATAAAATGGGTTTTAAGACAGAGTTGTACACTCTGCTTTTCACTTCGATAACGAGGAAATAAAATAGTAATAATGTAAAAAACTTACATGAAGGAGAATGTATTGACTGGTAGATTTAAAAGTTCATACGTTTTAAAATACATTTTGTTGGACTTATACGGCAATGGCTGTTCAATAAGTTATTTTGCGTTTTTTCTATTAGCGTGTTCTTCTTCTTCTCAGTCGATGCACTCTTTACAGAGCGGTCGTGGTCAACTGCTAGTACTATCCGGCACAGATGTCGCTCGCCGTATGATATCTCGCCACTTCTCCCGGCTCGCAGACATTCTGGTACACTCATGCAAGGGTCCGCCCACAGCAGATTTGATTTGGTCGGTCCATCGCATGGGTGACCTCCCACGTGGTCTTGTTCCTTCCACTTTGCCCTGGACGACAAGACGTTCAATGGAGTCATTGCTACGCCTTGATAAATGGCCGAAGAATTTAAGTATTCGAGTCTGAACTAGTGTAGATAGACGCTGCTTGATGCCGAGCTCCTCAAGGATGGACACGTTGGTTCGGAACTCAGTCCATGATATTCCAAGCATTCTTCTCCAGCACCACATCTCTAGAGCGTCTATCTTTTTCTTTTCTACTTCTCGAAGCGTCCACGTCTCTGCAGCGTATAAAAATATGGGGAAGATGAGTGTTCGGACTAGCCGGATCTTAGTATTTTTAGTAATGTTCCTGTTCTTCCATATTTTTTTCAGCTTGTCCATTGCAGTTCTCGTCATACCCATACGCCGCTTCAGTTCATCCACGCAACCGCCACTGTTTGATATTAAAGTTCCCAGATAGATGTAGGAGTGGACCACGTCACAGTTCGCAATCTTAGTCACTTCGGGCGAGTTGTCATTGACGCGGTCAACTATCATCATTTTGGTCTTTTGACGGTTGATCTTTAAACCAAACTCCAGACTCACGCGTTCCATCTTCAGAAGTAACATTTCCATACGGCGTGGACAAGTGGCAAACAGGGTGGTGTCATCGGCGTAGCGCAAATTCGTGATCCTCTGGCCACCAACCATTATTCCATCATCCCAGTCCTCCAGGGTTATCCGCATTATCAGCTCCGTGTATACGTTAAACAGGAGCGGCGATACTATACACCCTTGTCTGACACCTGCACTCGGGTGAAAGTCATTTGACAACACATCATCTGTCCTCACCGAAGCTGTTCCTTTTTCGTATAGCTGCCTGAGAAGATGGACAAGATGTTTGGGGGTTCCCATTTCGACAAGTGCGTTCCATAGTTTAGGCCATTTCACCGAGTCGAACGCCTTGGAGAAGTCGACAAAGCAAATATAAGTCGGCTTGTTAAATTCTCGTGCCTTTTCGATGATCTGACGAACTATGATGATTTGTTCTCGAGTCCCTTTCCCCTTTACAAACCCGGCTTGCTCTGGTGCGATCTCCCCAGACAGATACGACTTTAACCTCTCATTGAGAATATGAAGCATTATTTTGCTTGCGTGCGATATCAGTGCAATCAGACGGTAGTTGCCACAATTCCTGGTGGAACCCTTTTTATGTAGAGGACTGAAGACTGTGTGAGTCCACTCCCTAGGCCACACCCCCGTCCGCCAAATCCTGTTGCATAGGGTGTAAAACATATAGATGCCGTGTTCTCCCAAGGCTCTTATAGTTTCAATCGGGATGGCATCCCTACCTGTAGCCTTCCCATTCTTGAGGTGTTTAATGGCAGCTTCAATCTCAGACTTGAGAATATCTGGCTCTTGTTCATCATGCCTGGGTTCTGTATCTGGAAAGTTTTGTGATTGCGGGTCCTGGAATAAGGAATGACAGTAGTTCTTCCAGACTTCAGATATCTGAGCTAGGTCTGTTACCACTTCGCCTCTGCTGTCTTCTATAGCCCAGGTTTTTGATCCCAGCGTTTTCGTTATAAAGCGAATCTTTCGATAAAGATCCCCAGATTCATGCTTATACGCATGGGCTTCTACCTCTTCGCAGATTCCACAGAGGTAGGAGCTGTAGTCTCGCCTGCATTCAGCTTGGATTCGAGCAGACAGTGCGTTGAGGACTCCAACATTCACCCCTCCGGACTTCATCACTCGTCTTTCTTCTATTAGTGCGAGAGTGGCATCTGTCATCCAATGTTGGCGCTTACGTCTCTCATTTGGTGGCTCGGATTCACGAACTGCATGTTCAATGAGTTGCTTTGTTCGGACCCACAACACATCCGGTGTCTCTTCCGCAAGGTTTACGCCTGCCCATTCTACCCATTTTTGGTCTATAGCTGCTCGAAATTTAGGCCCATCCTTTACTTCAAATTTCTTAGGCTTGTCAAGAGTTCTTGCTGCTGTAAGTTTGAGTTTTAGTTTTGAGACCAACAGCTGATGGTCGGATCCGCAGTCCGCTCCGGGTAGTGTATGGGCGTTTCTAATGGAAGTTTTCCAGCGTGACCGGATCAGCACATAGTCAATTTGATTACGGTATTTGCCGTCTGGCGATGTCCACGTATACAATCTTCTTGGATGGTGCTGGAATTGACTATTTGCTATCACCAAGTCGTTCTCAGTAGCAAACTGTATGAGCCGCTCACCTCTTTCATTGCGTGCCCCCAGGCCAAATTTACCGACGCACCTGCTAAGATGTTCAGAATTTTCTCCAATTTTGGCGTTAAAATCACCCAAGATTATAAGAAGTTCTCTATTGGGAATTTTAGAAATGGTGGTCTCTAGCACAGAATAGAACCTCTCAATGACATCGTCACTTGCAGCGCTTGTGGGGGCATAAACTTGGATGATGTTTAGATTTACCGGAGCTGCCTTCAGTTTGATCCGGATTATTCGGTCATCAATTGGTTCATAACCGAGAACACTACTCCTTAGTCGCTTTGGAACAACAATTGCAACCCCATTCCTGCTGTCAGTGTCATTGCCAGAGAAGTAAATGATATGGTCATCTGTAAGGAAATGACCATTGTCCCTCCAGTGGGTCTCACTCAGTCCACAAATGTTTAAGCCACATCTGGTGATCTCTCTCTCTACGATGTCAAGTTTTCCGGGACTGAGTAAGCCTCTTGTATTCCATGTTCCGATTGTCTGAGTCTGCCGCAGCTTCAAGGTAATTCCAGTAGCAGAGTTTCCGTGGGGAGCCTGGTCTCCTACTCCTCCATGGCCGGTATCCCATTTCCCACCGCGTGCCCCGGACGCAGCACGGCGCCGGTTGCTAAGCGGTTCGCATGGCGGTCTAAATCTCTTCGGTTGTACTTTCATGTTGACTATCTTGGGATATTAGCTGCAGTGGTTTCCCGTTGCCTTCTGCGCCAGTCTTTTAAGGGCTATTTATGCCCTAAGGCTACTGTAGCCTCTTCTAGCCGGTAGTCCAGCTAGGTGTGTGGTTATACCGCCATGACTCGGTCGCCAGAGCCTCGTCCGTTATCTAGCAGGGGGCACCGCGGTAACTAACGTCACCGCCGCCGACTAAGTCGGCGCGAGCAGGTGAGGTTGACAATTGGGGTCAGCAGATGTTAAAGCTGTTCTCCCCCTTACCCCCCAATTAGCGTGTTAGGTGTGAGCATTATTTCTTCTTCACTAAAATTCGTAACTCCAAAAGTTTTGCAAAGACAACAACTACCTTATTAATAGTCCAAAATTATAGAAAAAACCTCTTGCCCGCCGATGATTTCTTTTTAATATTCTTTTTTTAAATGCTATTTTTAGCTTGGGTCGAACGTAATACTGCCAAGCCATACGCTGATTTGGTAATGTTTTTGTTAATAATGCTTGTTTTTAATAGTTTTAAATATCTTTTTTGTTACATGCAATATCGAAGGCAAATAAATTAATTTATGTACTTAATGCAGTCACCTCGTCTGTCTGGCTGTAGGGCTTAATTCTCTTAGTCTAGAGAAGACAACACTTTATGCACTAGTGCATAAAATGCGATTTTATGCGGCCTATACCCAGCATAAAGAAGTACTTTACGAGCATGAGAAGTGAAAAGATAATTTCAGTCACAGCTAACATAATAAATCCAATACAGCAATCGTTTCAGACCTTCGCAAAAGCAATCAGATCGCCGGCGACCGCAAATGGAGTGATAATAGGTCGAGGCATCATTATATCATTTTTTCCATCCCTCTTTTGCGATATTTCACCGCAGTAAACATGTTTGAAACAGTAACACAATTGAATTAAAACATTGTTTATATATTTAATGAATAGGTAGTATTGCCGAGCTTAAAATAGTATATTTACCTATAAGTGAGATGAAATAAACTTCAATATACTTAACAATAAATTAATAATGAAAAAATAAATTTATATCTATTTCTTAAAGTACATACGTAACGCATTTCAAGTACCTACCCACGTTAAATGTTAGCTACTAAAAGAATTGTTAAATACTTGTTATTTTAACAATTTACACTTTGGTCTGCAATAATGATCTCTTGACACGTTCCCTGTGCATATGTTGCACGCTCATACGTGCAAACGGTTTTTTTTTGTTAAATGTTAGTTCACACGTTGTGACACGACGACCCTATCTGAGTCGTCTGTCCGTCTTGTTCATTTCTTAGAAATTCATTAAATTTTAGATTGCCTCTTTATATTTGAGAGAAGATCGAGGTTGTGAAGACCCAATTCGGATCTCAACACAGTTGTTCTCCTGCTTGATTCTTCAGGGGGTTGGCTGTGACACGACGACCCTATCTGAGTCGTCTGTCCTTCTCACAAATATAAGTTGGACGATGTAGAAGTGTTTGATAGTGTAGTTGAGTGGTGTAACGACGACTTTAGGTTGTTTGAGACAAGAGGTTTCACCTTGCAACACTAAGCTTGTGTAGCCGGCCTTAAAAGTCACGATAGTTAGATAGGAGCCGTTTGTCTCTTTCTCTAGATTTTAGGAATTTGTGAAACCAGCTTAAAATTCGAGACGACTTTCTCAGAGTAGTTTGTCCTTTTCTTTAGTCGTAATAAAAAGGTACTTAGCTAATCCAAGGAGGTAGATGATAGAGGTTTAAACTAGAAAAATAAATAATTTTAAATATTGCAGCAAGAGATTCGAAACGTAAACAATCTAGGAAGAATCGGCAGACGAATCTAGACCAGTTTTAAAGTAGGAGGCAGTCGGAATCGGCTGATGAATCTAGACCAGTTTTAAAGTAGGAGGCAGTCGGAATCGGCTGATGAATCTAGACCAGTTTTAAAGTAGGAGGCAGTCGGAATCGGCTGATGAATCTAGACCAGCTTGGAAGTAGGAGGCAGTCAGTAAAGCCCTAACAAGAACCCTAAATTTATTACAATCTTTAATTTCTATAAAAAGTCCGTAATATGTTCGAGTGTTAGATAATAAAAGTGAAGTATTGAAATTTAGTAACCTAGACTTGGTTACTGTCCGAGGTAATCTAGAACTCTGATAAGAGTTGAACCCTAACGTAAGTGTTTAAACAAAATGTCTAGGAAAGTCTCCAGAGCTTCGGAGCAACGTCTTCACAAATATATTAATAAAATTTATTCTCAGAATTGTTCTACGGCCCGAGCTTCGGGAAGGACTTCGTCTTCTTAACAAAATTATACTACAAATAAAATGTTTTATTTTATTTCTAATCAACATTCGTTGCAGCTTCCACACTTTAAAACTTTGATGTGACTTATTTATACTATGTGATAATACTTATTTCTTCCACATCTGATACTCTTGTTGTTCACCCGATTGTAGTGCGTGACCTCCCAGTGCCATACCCGATTACCAATTTACTATTAACATAGAAAGTCCTAAGGTTGATGATTCTTCGAGTGGAGAGTTCTTAAGCACCGAATTATGCTTCGGAGTCCTGATGTAGACCAAGGTCTCGCTGGACGTTGCCTCTGAGTTCCTTCACAGACTCTACGGAGTCTAGCATATCATGCTCTAGTCTAAAACCTGGACTGAATCTTATAAAACCTTCTCATCTTATGGGATAGATAGTGAAAGAGGCGGATGAGAGCCCAAATTTAGGGAATAGCACTTGGAGATTCGTGCTAGGATCTGGAAGCAGGAATGGAATCCAAAGACTTCCTAGATCAGCTACTTCAGCATCTTTCATGACCTTCATTTCATGAATTTGTTTATTCTGTAAAAATCCCGCTAAGAGAGCCTTACGTAAATTCATATTTTATTTAAAGATGTAGGATAGGCTCTCTGTTTAGGGATCCCTCTTGTCCCCTAGTAGACATAGACTTGACTAACTTGCTGACTTTACCGATTTAGATCATTCTTTTGCTTTCTTTAGAATCAATGTGCTAGAGTGCCGCCCCGTCAGGAGACGAAGCACATAGGATGTGGCGGTGGAGGTGCCACATCTCCTTTTCGAAGGGCACACTTAACTCATTACATTGCTAATCATTAGAACTTAGGTTACCTATGGGTACAACGTAGACCTACCAATTTTACTATACGATCTCGCAGGCCTTTGGATTCATTTGGAGAGACTAGATTTCTTGATTGGAAGATGTGTACCAGACTAGATAAACAGGTACAGGTTAGGCTCGTGTCGTTTCGGTTTAGTTTAGGTTAGGCTGTGTGTTACAACGTGCAATCATATTAAAGTCAAGGTTAGGTTCAAGTTTGCATGGCGTTTTACCTCGCATGTGATGCACTCACGTGCCGTTTATACCACAAAATGAATCAAATATGGAGCATGCACTGGTAACTTGTAGGCGTATATTCCAATAAATCATTTTCATTGTATCAATTTCTCCTCCGGTATGGCTATTGTTAACCAATCTAACTTTACGTAAGTTTTTACGGATGTTTTTTTCGTACTGCCGCGTTAAAAAAATACTGTGACGTCACGGTCGTTCCGTGAGCGGAAATAAATGGTATAATTTGCGGTTCAAATTCCGACATCTGCGGAACCCACCTGCTGTATAACTAGCAGCTAAACGATACAGATCACGCAGTTATTAAGTGATTGGGAGAACCGGGATTTCTGGGAAGCAACGTTAATTCAGTGCCCGGCTTGAAATATTAGTACAATTTGGTCTCATATTGACATTGTTGGTACTGAAGGTTAGTTCTGTTATGGTTGTTTTCCTGTTTGCGTTTACTGAAGACGTTAAGTATACTGTATTATTTGTATTGAAAATTGCTTTGATGTTTTTATTTTTATTTTTGGTGTTTAACATTGAGGGTAAACCTTGAAATATCGAAACTCACTTCATAGAACGTTTCACTTCGCCGAATTTTCATTTCATCGACAGGCATTTCCACGAGCAGGAGCTTTATTTTTTTGTGGCCATAAGTCTAACCTAACCTAACCTACGTAACGAATGCTAAAGACAACCTGAAAACTATAAAGTTTCAGCAGAAATTAGTTTTCGATGAAATCAAATTCGGTGAAATGACACATTCGATGAAACGTTTGTCGATATTTCAAGGGGATCCCAACTGTCATAACCACACTTGACCACTACAACCAGCGCCTCTATTCTAGGCGGTAAAATCCAAATCTTATTTGACCTGTTTGTTACTGTAGTTTTTAGCGCGGCCGCCATTACTGTCTAGAAAATAAGACCTAAACGTTGATAATACGATATCATGTCAAAAACGATAAGGTTTTTACCATGTTCTTCCTCCCCTCTTCTGTCCCTCACAGTATTCTTGTAGAGTGCGAGGGACAGAGCACTCGACTCGCTGGTGAGTACGGTAGTTGCAACTCATGGTAAGGGTACTGGTATTAAGTTACGATGCACTTGCACGCCCAATTTTTCTAGCAATAATTGCTTCTCCAGTCACCAATAATAGGCGTCTATTTCACCTGAATAAGACGTCTGAACAGTTTGACGGACATCGCTTAAAAAAATTGCCCATCTTGAGTACTCTTTAAGAATGAAGTCGAGAGTAAAGTTTGCTGTTTAGTAACAGCTTAAAAAACTTTTTTTTATGACACAAGCTTTATTCTATCTGCAGCTAAGCATACAATTTTTTTTTTGTGGTCAAAAATATATGTCAAAACTACTTTCAAAATCAATTACTTACGGGTGCGCTAGTATTTTTTTATTAGCCGGATCCCTCGGCATTTTGGTCGATCTTTTGTCCCGGCTGCGCTCACGTGAAAAACAAATTGGCGTTTCTTTTGAATTCAAAAAAAGAATTCGTAAGTAAACGTTGGCATGCGGCGGTTTTAATTTTGCATTTTCCGTTCACCATCTGTTTCAGGATCTTGTTTTTTTCCCATTGAATAACGATTAACATCCACGCATTATCCAGAAGAAAAATATATTCTGCCGTTGATACTTTTAAGATTCATTTTTGTTTATTAAAATGAAGGGAATATTGTCCGTTTTGTACGAGACGCTAGAATTGCAACAGTTAATTTTCGATATTGTCCTGTGACGTTGGCGTAATGTCTCTTTTGTCGTTATTTTAATAACTGTCATTAGGAAGAATTAGTTAGCGTTTGTTGTTTTGGTTTTTTTAATTTCTCTATAATTTTTGTGTTCGACAGAACCTTAGATCTATTTATAGTAAGTTAAGTCAAGTGAAGTCAAACAATCCAGATCTAGTTTGGATGCAATTGGCGTAGGACTGGTCCTTGTGGCAAACCTTGGTGGGAGGCCAAGGTCCGGCAGTGGATGTCTTTTGGCTGAAACGACAATAATGATGAATGATCAAGTCTATAAGTTCAGGTGCTTTTTATCTATTAAGTGTAATTTTTCATAAATCCATAATCACTCGCATCTCAAATATTACAACATTTTTAACCAGTAACCTCACTCAAAATGATCATGTATTTTTATCTTAAAGAAAGTACTCCGCACGAGTAAGCAACTCTGTAAAACGAAAAGGCATTATCAGTGAAAAGAGTTTATTCAATCTTACTGCCTTTTAGTATTGGGTTGACCTAGAATGTTCCTTCAGAGGATAATGTCTGTTCAAGGTCAATGGGATTGCCCTCCAGGGCCCGTGTTAGGTATAATCAAAGTTTCGGCGTAGAAACTGTGAAGATTATGAGAGGTTTTGAGATGTTTGCCTTTTTAGACACGTGTGGTTTTAGCATAACTACCTATTATAAGATTTTTTTGAGCTGGTTGTGTAACCTGCTTTACAAGCAACTATATCCGTTTTTATCCTCAACCGTAAAATTCTGAGTGATAATATACCTAATAACAAGTCTAAGATAGTAATACAAATACAACAAATTGAAAATATTCTAAGTTTTTTTAGGCTTCTGTACCTCAAAAGGAACAAACGGAATCCTTATAGGAAAACTTTGTTGTCCGTCTGTCTGTCAGTCCCCTTATCCCTCCTCTTCTCATCGGCTGCCCTTTATCTCGGGAACGCGTATCGAATTGAAATTAAAACCAAGTATTTTGACACTCTCAAGGAAATCAAAATTTATAGGGTACTAGCGGACGCCCGCGACTTCGTACGCGTAGAATTAGTTTCCCAGTACTCCCCCTTTTTTTCCGTTGGGGGTCGATTTTTGGAAAATCCTTTCTTAGTGCTCACTTACATCATGAAAGGAACACCTGTACCAAATTTCAAGTTTCTAGGTCCAGTAGTTTCGGCTGTGCGTTGATATGTCAGTCAGTCAGTCAGTCAGTTTCTCCTTTTATATATTTAGATTTCCGTTGACCCAGAAATATGAAATTTGGTGCGTAATACCGTCTTATACTTCTTCTGCGTCTTCGTGCGCATGTCCGACTCGCACTCGGCCGGTTTTTTAAAAACCGCGAACATAATCAGTAATTCCGTTTGGCAGCTATGATTTATTTATTTAATCGTATGGCTTTATTAAGCCGAGTCAAGCACATGCACTATAGTTTTATATCTAAATTCTTCACCCATTGGGCCGCGTTATCAGTAAGGGTGAACAGATCTTGAGGGTCTCCATCATATTTTCGGATAGGGCAATCCTTTATAATGTGGTCTACAGTCTGCACGGGGGCACCGCAGTCACACGCCGGTGAATCTCTCCATCCACATTTGAACAGCTATGATGCCACAAACGGACACACAGATACACAAGGTAAACTTAGAACAGCTTTTTTTATTTGGAGGTTAAAAACATCACATTTCGCGGTGGTCTAATTATGTAAACAATTTAAAACTATCCAAAAGGTAACTCGCTTATTGCTCCCATAAACCAATCCTCCGTGGAATCCTCAAATCGCCCAATAAAATGGAAGATTACTCCATAGAACAATAAAATGCCTCCATAATCATTGAGCGATAAAATAAAATTGATTGCCCATTAAATTTAGTGTCCCGTCATAAACCCCACTTGGCGTTAGGATTTAAGTGCTATGAATTTAGGCTTTTTAAAGAATGGTGGATGATATTTAATATCAGCATGTTTTTCACACCCTACGAAAAGGGATGTTATTAGTTTAACATGTGTTTGTGTGTCTGTCTGTGGCATCGTAGCTCCCAAACTGATGAACCGATTTGGCCGCAGTTTTTTAAAAATCAAAATGCTTATTTAATTGGAATTGTTCTTAGCTAAGTTTTAAGAATAGCGATCGACATTGTGTAGGATTTTATTTATTAATTAGTTTTTAAATTCCGTGATTGTTTCACATTGAGGTAAACGTAATTATTACGTTGGATTATTGACAGGAATAGATTTTAAAGGATGATTTCCACCAAACGGCTCGCATCGCATCGGATCGGAAAGGATACGGCTCTATTGAAATTATTATTGTCTATTTATGACGGAGCCGATCGCACGTTGCAGCATACTTACGGCGACGTCCGCGTGTCGCGGAAGACGCCCGCGGTCAAGCTGCTATGCGCGGCTTGGTAATATAGACTTTAAATACTGTGAACATGATTTAAGTACGCTTAAAGACCATAAAATCCGTTCCGATCCGTTGCGGGCCGTTTGGTGGAAAAACTGCTTTAGGGGTCTAAAACGGGAACACTTTTTTTATTATTAAGGGATCTTATTTTCCCATTGATCGATCTTTTTAAACACTACACGTATACCTTACAAAACTATTAATGTTTCTAAAGAAAAACCATACGTTTGCCAAATTATAGTCGTTCTTTGTTGAATGTTTATTGGTCACTGATCAGTGATCACTGGGCTAAGCTTTATAAATTTATGGCAGTGGATACATGTGATCCAGTGACATCTTTAACCTACGAATATACTGCACTACAATTAAATTTATGGTATAGGTGCCCATGGGATAGGAAAGGACCTATGTGCTAATCAAGGTATAAGCATAGTATATTTCCATTCAAATGTCAACCAAATCCGTCCAGCCGTTGCAGCGTGAAGGAGTATCAAACAAATCGCATTTTTACATTTTAGTAGAAGACCTACATACAAACAAGTCTTCGACAGTCATCCAAATCACAGTAATTCCTGTCACCTCGCATGCGAGGCAAATTGCACGTTTCGCTGGGAACCGAGCTACGTTCGATTTCTCCAACTTTGTATTCGTTGTTCTGCGGGGCGTAGCTTGCATTCTTACGTATCGCCGGGGGCTAGGAGCCCCACGGAGTCGCCGAAGGACTTAAGGCTAGGCCCATTTAAACATTATTTTATTTACTGTACAGTCAAGAAATTTAATTTGTGACCCACCTTAGTTCCAAAGTCAATCTGACATTCTACAGCAATAAGGTTGAGTTTCCTATCAATTACAAATGACTTGGCATCTCTAATGACAATGACATCTTCAAGCAGATTTTCTTAGAAATGGTTAGCAGATTAACTTTCGTGACCGTAGAGTCGGCCAAATAAGTATTTTGCTATGGCATACTCAGGGGGCACAATATCGCACATCAAACTAAGCTAGCTCTTAGCTTGTACTATGGGTGCTAGATAACGATATAAATACATAAATAGAGAAATATATACTTAAATACATAGAAAACATCCAGAGCAAAAAGCGCTCATCACACAAATATCTGCCCTACCGGGATTTGAACCCAGGACCTCTAGCTTCGTAGGCAGAGTCACTACCAACTAGGCCAGCGCGTCGTACTAGGTGAAACTTGATGGAATAGTTGGTTACATACCACCATAGGGCCGTATTAATAAACTTATCTTGACTGTGAGGCCCGTCACAAGATACGTCAAAGTAAACGCCATACCATACCATAGAACACTGTCATTTTTGACGCATCTCCAGACGAGCATTAGAGTGGAGATCAGTTTATTAATACGGCCCTAAGACTGCAAATACGTTGCAAACCCAAAGGACTAAAACAGAATGGCTCTACGCTTGTTATTTCACCTGTTGTCTTATCCTCGTGGCGGAACATAACAATGTGTACTGCAGCTATCGTTAGGTTAAAGGATAAGATGGACCTTCCTATCTAAATTAAATTGAAACATCTTTTCATGTTTTCGTTTGTATTCTTAATTACCCATATTTTATCTGCACATTTATTATATACCTACTAGTTCTTGTTTGCGACACCGTCCGCGTAAAAAGTTAACATGGTACTTCACCTTAACAAAAAAAAAAACAAGCGTCTGTCGCTGCGCAAAAACTAGCATTCTGAATTAGGGTAATTGCTCCGATAATGGGACCTCTCTATAGAGCTGTGACCGCAAAGCGGGAGTCTCCAATTACATAATAATGTGTCGTTTATGGAATGATGGATAGGGTCTTTGGCGGAAATTGTGGGCGTGTGGGGCTTTTTAATAGTTGCACAATAAGTCATAAGTGAACAAAATTACATGCTGTTGTTATTTTAACTATAACGTTACAAAATATGATCAAAACTGACATGTCTTGTCAACTAGTAAGTAATGTTAAGTGTGGTCCTTAATTCGTCTACTTAGCAGTGGTTTATCCTTGGCTTAATTATCAATACATTTTGTGAGATACTAAAAATTACTTATGATGATGGTGATAATTTTTTTTTAAATTTTTAACAAACCTCATAACTTTTGCAAATTAATGGAGTATTTTTTTTTACTCTTAAAATGTACTTTTAACTGATTGTAATTGATTATTTACGATAAAAAAAACATGTTAAAACCCCTAAATAATCATTCAAATGTAATGACGCATTAGCAGATAAAAAGCACAGAAGCACGACTAAGACCAATTTACATAACAATTCGGTTTAAATGATAATACCAGTATTAAAACATCAACTCTATTCGTATAATCAATTCAAGAAAACCATCAATAAGAGTCAAACTCCTTTCAAACCGGTCACGTGCTCAAACAGCGAAAAGCATAGTTTAATAACTAGATAAGACTGTCATTTATCACGCACATGTACCCTACACTTAACTTATCTCCCCTAATGCGCAACCCTTTATCACAATATCAAGATCTTGTTCTTTGCCAACCCTATTTCAACCATTCGCCATCCTTTTCAATACGTACAGTGCGAAAAAGATAGCAAACATTCGATGTCAAATGACTCCGAATAGGTTCATAATTCGAACGCAAGAATTAAATCCACAAAAGCGTATCAAGTCATAAATCACTATTCCCGCTACGAATTATTTAAATGCCATAATGACTCACGAGTAAAAGTTAAAGGAGTACCCCAAATTTATCACGCAGGCCCGGGATTACGATAGGGTTAATAAATGCCGGTTGCACGGCCATTTTGTTTTTTATCTTTCCAAATTCGAATTATGAACGGCGATTCGTCTCTGCGGCCAGGATTTTTGCTTTTTTATTTTAAATTTGGAATGATCGATTGCTTGGGGTTTGAGGAATGTATTATAAGGGTTGTTTTCTGTGTGGCCAGTTGTTGACGTCATTTATCGGTATTTGCGGAGTCAGGGGGAAGTGACTTTTATGAGATAATGTTATGGGTTCCGGACATCAAAAATATGATAGGCAGAAATTTTAAAATTCTAACAACTTATTGACCGAGTTTCTAGAGTATTCTTTTTCCTATTGAACAAAAGAGGTCAACTACGCCCATTTAAAGTGAAATATCTTCAACTTGTTTTTTTTTATTGGCTTAACCCAACGCCAGAAGCTTTTTGTTCTTGCCCATCCGCAATAAAACTATTGAGTTAGCATCAAAAGATATCCTTTGGCTAGAACTCAGAAAAAAGGGGTAAATCGCATCAGTATCACTTAAATTCTCGTATAAATCAATCGGCGCCCGAAATAGACGGAAACAACATCGTATTATTTATTTGAGAAAAAGTCAAGGGTTGCTCCTGGAGGGGTTCTGGATGTTTTGTAGTATATTCGAAAGGAAATCTTTGTGAAAAAGTTGTATTCAGGTTTTGATTTCAATATTTATAAGTTTTTTTTTTTATATTTAGAATATGCAAGAACATAGAATTACGAATAGAAAACGAACAAGAAAATGTAGATCAAAGATGTGTCAATTAATTACATAAAATGTTGTATTGTTGCATTATTACACTAAATCTAGAAGCTGGTAACACTAATTTTATAAATTAAAAAAAGTATATGTACTTCTAGTTACTCCTTCACGCTTATTTATTTATATTTATGGCAACATAAAGGTACAGCTAATCAAGGTTTAAATTGGCAGTTTTAAGCTACTTCTAGAAGTAACGAATACCCTGAATTAACACTTAGGCTTCATTTTATCCGAATAAACAAAAACTAAATCCTATCGGACGGTTAACGTGGACCATGCAAGTTGCCATATTTTTGCACTTATATAAATAATATTAAAAAAAAAGTCTTCGTAAAATTTCATTTTTCATTTTCATGTGTATGACCTAATAAACGGACCCAAAAAAGATATTTTTAACTTAATATTGTAAAGTTTTACCAAGTATATACCAGTTAAACGGTCTTGTTAGACACAATAGCGTTCGTATAATCCTCGCCGTTTCCAATCTCCGGTATAATTAGCGATTCAGAACAAGAACACCCCGAGTGGGGCCATTCGTTACAATTTGCGGGTCGATCCGGATGCGGGCCCTAATGGCCGGCCCCAAACATCTCCGCCGGGACCGTGTCACTGGCTGATCACAAAAATCTAAAGTAATGGCTTGGTGTTCTAAGTTTGAATTTTGGCGGCGAGTTAGCCGTTCGTCACTGCCAAATTTTAAATATAGAATACCTAGCCGTCACTTTAATTTTTTGTGATGAGATGAGACTAGTAGGAGATAGTAGTGAACTAACAATATTAGTCCAGTGACGTTTGAGAAATGGCGCCCAGTTACAGCTTCGTTTTCATTGGTATGTGTTTTGTATTTACGTGGACTAGATTTAAAAAATACTGCTTATTTGGGCATTAATGTTTACGCAATAGGGTGATCGTTTTTCGTAGTATTTTAAGTTATTTGTGTAATATATCAGTGCTGTGTCTCTATGCGGGTGGTAGAACCTTGTGCATGGGTCCGTCCAGATAGGTACCACCATCTTATCCATTAACCTACCGCCAAACAGCAGTGTTCGCATTGTTGTGTTCCGGTTTCGGGATAAGACAGCCGGTGTACTGACTAGCATAGAGGCATTCCATCTTAGTCCTCAGGGTTGGCAACGCATTTGCAGTCTAAGGCTTACAGTCTTGTCTGTCTATGGGTCACACTTTCCACTTACCATCAGGTGACCTGTGTGCTCGTCTGCCTTCTCTATGCCATTAAAAAAAACGAGTAATCATTAAACAATGTTGAACCATTGCCTATCCGAAACCAATCAGCAGTCTCTTATTCAAACTCAATTAGTAGCAAATCCAACACCGTTCATTTAGATTTTTCTGAAAACCGGTGTCGATAAGTGAATTATATTTTTTTCTGCTTGTTATGTATGTTCCACTTTTGGGCATATGAAGTTTTTTTTAATTTTATATAAGATAATTTTAATTAATTGCAAAAAATATTTAACTGACAAAAGTTAATGTCGCCATTACCTGTCCATTTGCATCCATTGTTACTTCAACGTACACAATTCCAAATCAGCTAGGTATTTATTATCCACCCGGGCTACGGGGTAATCCGGGACTTATCCCTTTATAAAATTGACAACTATTCAGCCCGGGATTGGCAAGGAACGATTAAAGCTTTTAGAAAATTTGATTTCCGAGGCTTTGATGTTGGATCAATGGGGTAGTCCATTTTGGAAGAGCGGAAATATACAACGTTGGTAGGGTTTCTGAATATGTTACTTGTTCTTATTTTCAGCCCTTGAAATTGCTTTTATGTGATGTGATATACCACAAAGAGCCAATTAAAAGTGGATTTAAAAAAAACGCAAAGAGAACAATACCTATGACGAAAATCATTCACCAGCATAATATGAGATCACTCGACGAATGTATTATTAACCAGCGAGTTTTAGTTGTCATCTTACTGCGTATAAGCAAAATTTCAGCGTATGCTTTCTCAATTTGACTTACTAACTGAACCTTAGTAGCTGGCTCGCTTGATACTCCGATCGACAAGAAGCCGGTTTTAGACAATTTTTTTTTTGTTTCTTTACTTAATACTAATTGCACGAATTTAAACACACCTAAAAACATTTTTTTCCACATAAATAACGCAAACGCAAACGTAATGCACATAGAAGGTAAAGGTATCCGTGTCACGCGCGGTGTGGCGTGGGTGCCGGGGTCTCGCGCCTCACAACTTGTAACGCGCCAGCGCTCGTGTGGAAGACACGGGCTGTTTGAAATAGTCGGGACACTAGTAAAGATGACGGTATGCTTTGAGGTTGTATAAACGCACAAACGAAATGGGGTTTGCACCTCGCAACTTGTAACCGCACTGCTAAGTGATTCTCTAAAATAACTCGCTGTTGGAGACAACGGACGTACTATTAACCGGCGATTTTAAGTTGTCCTGTCAAAAGGTGTAAATAAAATTTTAGGGCGTGCGTAGCTTTAACCATCGAGTGAGCCCACTCGTATGATTTCATTCACTCGATCGAGCAGTCAACAGAGATCCATTTTATATAATAACACTTCCGCACTGCGCCCGACTTCACATTTTCAAAGTTAAAATAAGCAGGTCAGAAATAAATATTCTCACTCAAAATAGGGTTCAAGCTAGACTTTGGCACAGCCCGTTTTTTCACTAGTGCTATGGTATTAGAAATAAAGCACAGGATAATAAACAATTATTTCTACCAAAAAGCAAAAAAAAAAAAAAAGCTTGGGAATAACTTATTCATCATCATCATCATGTTAGCCGAAAGACGTCCACTGCTGGACATAGGCCTCCCCAAGGCTCTCCACTCAGACCGGTCTTGTGCTTTTCGCATCCACCGTGCTCCCGCGATCTGTACGAGGTCGTCACTCCATCTTGTTGGAGGCCTAACTACAGCTCGTCTCCCGGTCCGCGGACGCCACTCCAAAACCTTCTGACCCCATCGGCCAACATTCCTGCGAGCAATGTGCCCCGCCAACTGCCACTTCAGCTTAGCTATTCTTCGGGCTAACTTATTATCAAAACAATAATTAACGCTCTTTCTTTCTAATTATTATCTGAACCGTATATCTAATTTTAATAATTAAAATCTTCTCCGCTCATTTCCGTCTCCCTGTCAGTTGCACTGCAAAGGACGGCGCTACGTGAGCGAAATATCGATTCGACTTTATTTATCCGATACGCCTACATCTCGATTATCGCTCGTGGCGAAAGTGGCCAGTATGTTCGCAAATTGTTTTGTTCTATTTTTAAAATAAACATACAGACAGATACAGATTATGTAGACACGAAAGTGTTGTTAACACATGGTGATTCTTTTTTGTTTTTGATGTATTTGCAAGATAAAGTATAATTCATATAAATATAAAATAATGTTTAGTGTACGTTGTATTACTATTAAGTTAATAAACACCATCAACGTTTAAGGGTCTCAGTTTATAATTAGGAATTCCCTTAATTATAATATGTACCTATGTAGTTCTCCTTTGCAAAGTTAGGTTATCGTTGCCAATCAAATATTGAACACCTAAAAAGCAAAATGTTATGGAAAAAAAACTGCCATTTTTTTGACATTAAGTCTGATGTTTGTTTTAATTTATGTAGGTACTGTATCTACATTTATAACAATGTAGTTTACGAAATGTTATACCATGGTGCACGCGTGTTAAACAAATTTTCCATGCAGAAATAACACACAGTTGTAAGTTAAGGGACGTGGCACGTGTGTTGTTTTAGTAACATATCCAAAGTGGGAAATAGTGAATAACGTTGAACGGTGAACATTATTTTACTATGTTTTGTGGTTATATTGCTGTGCAATGAAAAGATGTACCAATAGCAGTTCATAGAAACGGAATTTCTTCATAATATAATGTAAAAAATACTTCACAATTGCGGTTTTACTGTGTCAGACAAATTGGCATAGTCCCAAACTAAGCTCAAGGCTTGTAATATGGATGGATACTAGAAGAGATGTCAGTTACGATTGTAAATGATTGCTTCTCTCTTTTAATATATTGGTTCTTTTTATTAAAATGTTAGTTTAAAAAAAAACAAACGAGTTGGGCTCACAAAATCAAATAACTACTTTAAATTCCACATGCCTAATAAAATGTTTGGGCAGAGGGCTCACAATAAAATTATAAATCACACCCTTTAGAATAGTTACAAAATATTTTATAGAAAAAAACTTGGGGTCTGTTTGTAACAGGATTGGAACCTTTGTGTGACACAGCCGACGTGGCGCAGCCACTCCACCTTTAATTAATTGGTGTTTTAGTGTAACCTGTGATGTTTATCTATCAAATTAATAAAGATGATTTAAAACTATTTTAACTTTGCTACATATTACTAGATTGGTTTTGTTTGTGTTTTTTTTAACAAACAGTATTTTTCTATACCTTTTAATTTAATATTACGTTCGCGGTCAATATCCTAGTAGCCATTAATCATTTTAATTGTTTTTTTAGGGATTCACTGTATGTTTTAATATTTATAAGTCAATAAAATACTCTTTATCTCTTTACGTTAAAAAATGGATTAAGTATTTTACCGACATTCATAAAAGGACTACTATGTTAAGTTAGGTTAAACTAGGTTAAGAAACTTCTTTAAATTCAAACCGTAAATACACAAAAACCGGTATAAAAACTTTACATCAAACAAATACCTTTCATCCCTGCTCCGTCAAGCAACGAACCAACTGCACGTATCTGTGAAGGGGTTTATTGAGATATCAAATAAAAAATCAGCGGTCGCTCGAACCTCTAACAAGGCCGCGACAATGCCGCCTGATTCGCCCCCAGTTATTGTGCAACGATATTTATGTCTCGAAGGCTCCCTACAACTCGACGAGATCCAATGTTTAGGGAACACCCTTTATAAACAACCTAACAACACATTCTCACTATCCAAAAACAACCTTATTCAACAAAGATAAAGTTGACTTGCCAGTGGTTGGTAAAGGAGGTTATTCTACAGAGTGTTCAAGAAAGGAAATTTACCAACGCATTTTATTAAGAATAGAGAATCTGTCTCGATTCCTGTTTGATTGGAAATATGCTTATGGCTGTTTCGTTATATTGGATTATGGTGCAGCTGATTGCAGCGGTCGTGGAGCGTTTGAGGCGATTTGAAAAACGTTCCAGGAGTGGCTTTTTTTTAATGCCTATTGTAGAAAATACCAGGATATCAGATGACAGAATTTATTTGTTGGGTTATTTAGTGACCGCAATACTATATCTGTTAGAACAATGAATTATGGGTTTAAAAGTCTAATATTTACTAGAAACATTATAAACTCAATTTCCAGTAAACTAGAGCTTAGGATTAGATCTCAATACTTCCTAGGGTATTTCGCATGTTTTTTTTGTGATGATGAACAGCTTAATACTAAAGAGGTTATAATATCTTTAATAATTTTCTACACAAAATGCGTTTTTATTGATGAATGGTTGAATATAAAAGACACGTGTTAACTATTTATCCTAATAAAAGTATTGTAATAATGATATATATTTTTCCTAACGTATTTTTCTCATTCGAGGGTAGACAAAAGACAAATGGCTATTAATTTGGACATAGGTTGTTTGTTAGTATCGGGCAGCGTGCCAGCGGAGTGTATTGTCTTCGAGTCAGTGAAAAAGTTAGTTCCATGCCTTTTTTTACTCACTCTGTATATAAAAACTAACGTCTGTCTAAGATACAGGCGATATTCATCCATTTTCTCGCGTCCCGATTACTTAGTTGCAAATAAGAAAAGAGTAATCTTTAAAAATTCCTTAAGTAACTTATAGCACCCAAAAACACCCCCATTTTAGTCTTTCTGTTACCATGATTTTGTTAGATAGGAACAGGTTATTTTCTCAAGGTCAGTAAATTTAATTAAACAGTTTTCTACATATACTCGTATCGCATAAAGTAAAGTTTTTGCTTTTATCATCACCAGTTTTAGTTTCGTTATTGTTGTCAATTTTCTGACTCTCAATTTTATTGTATGAAAAACATTTTGCTTTTTCCCCCAAAAAACGATACCAAGTTACGCTTTCATAACATGAACAAAACAATCTGCACTCAAAACAATTCACCTTTAACAATTAACGAAACGCGGGTCACTGCACAATCGAATTACTTTTCGAATTCGAATACAAAATGGAAACTTTTTCGTCGCACTGTCGCTCGCAAACGATCCAGCTCCGTGTCTATTATTAATTAAAAACCGAAAACGCACCCGTTAAGCCCCGTTCGAAAATTGAATCAAAGGAGTAATTCGAATGGAAGAGTCGAATGAATTGAGCGTATCCAGCGCGCGGAGCCGCAATTGACAACAACATTTTGCAGTTGACGAAACAAATTGAGAAGCGATTTTCGGCTGTATTCCTTTGTGTTTGTCTAATAACTTTTTTCGACGGCAACGTTTTTTTTTTGGTTTCCGACATGGTTTTCATCCGTTACAAATGTTTTAAGTGATAGTTTTTGAGTTTATTATAGGGAATGCATTGACTGTAATGGAATAATAAAAAAAAAACTTTGTAAAATATATATGTAAAAGCCGTCCAAGTTTGGGTCAGACTCGCATGCCCTTTAGTTTCAGATATAATTATTTTTACACGACTGCCCAAAGAAAGGAGAGTAATGTTCACAAGGTTTACGACATGTACGATTCTTTATTCCATCATAACTTATAAACGCCTCCGCCGATTTAGATGTGTGTGGTATCTTTAGACTCCTTTCACCATCTCGGGTGACATAGAATACCTAAACTGTTAAAATTCAAATAACGACAATGGCAAAATGACAAATATTTATGTCAATTCAAAGTCTCTTAATTATTACAACATAGGTATCACTTGAAGGTTTCAATTTACCCATTCTGCCCTCCTTAGACAAAAGGGCTTATGTCCCATAGAACCGCGCTTTTGTTAGTGACCTTATTTCTTAAGTTGTGGGGTTAAATGTACTTTGACCAACAAATTACGCATGCGTCCTTTTTATTTAGGAGGCATAGTTGGGTCCCATTAGCACCCTTTGGGTATGTAATTCTAAAAATCATTTCGAGAGTTTTTCTTTCAAAATGAATACAATAGTTATGATATTATTATGAGCCAAAGCTTATAGTATTAGCAGCAGTTATTTAGTGATTCAACTTACATCTTAGTTGATGTATCAAACGTCTTGTGAGGCTCGTATGAAATGAAGACGCCTATGCGCAATGATCACAATCTTATTTGAGTATTTCATGTATTTTAGTACTCTTAATACAAGTCTAAGGCTCGGTTTGAGACTAAGTCAATTTGTGTGAAATTGTTTCCTGTTTTTTTTTTGTTTTTTTTTACTTATGCTATAAAGGTTGTTGTTAAAAATAACACCACAAATTTACTGACCAAAAAAAAAGCCTGCAAGCGTTTTAAAACGGCGAGTTCCACTGCAAAGTTTAATTTTTACGTTTAGTATTTCCTTCCATGTTCTAAAAGTTTCTTTGTGAGTAAATTGAAGTTACTTGGAAGTTCGGGCAATAACTGCGTCGAAAACTGTTTCCCAGTTAAATCTTGGTAATTAGAGTTATGCAGGTTTAAAGTATACCGATTTAGCGCTGAGGAGTTTGTAGGCAACTTTGTTATTAAAAACTGCCCGTATTGAAGTACCCAGTTTTTTTCAACTTACTGCAAAATGAAAATTTCGCTATTAATCGCTAGCCTCTACTGTTATTTAAATTTGTGTTATTATTATTTTTTTGTTTTTTTTTTTGTAATTTATCTGTATTTTTTGTTACGATAAGAAAACTGAAAAATAAACGAAAATTAATGAAAATACCAAACCTAACGGAACACTATCACACGAAATACCAAGGCGTTGGAAAAATTAAAATTCTCCCGTAACAGACTGAAGGAACGATTTTTATTAAAGCAAAAAATGGCGGGGCTCGTGTAGGCCCCGCGGGAGGCTTTTATAAGGCGTGCGATAAATCAAGGGCGGGGAAATATTTAAAAGCTTGCTGAGGTTCGCTGGCGGAGGGCGCTGCGGGCTGGACCATTGAGCCTCGGACTGTAAGGTTACTGCGATTGTATACAGCACCTGCCTGCTGACCTTTTTTAAAATATCATATCCAAGTTACGGAGTACTTTTTTGAGAAATATTATATTTTATGTAATTATCACTTTTTAAATTTTGGGACAACCTGTATATTTTATTTTGTATAGTCACTTGACTTTTTTCTACTAAATAAGTGCCTATCCTTGTGAACTAAATAAAACACTCAGTAAATAATTATTTTATTAATTGAGTTATAGATAAATAATAGATACGTGCTATTAAATAGAAACATAAGAACCTGTAATTTAAAATCTATTCGTTTTCATAGGTTAGTTGCAATGAGATTTGTTATAGAATTCAGTTTCATTTCCTTTTTCTAAACTTTTGCAAAAGTTAAGTGTGACACTTTAGTTAATATAACTGTTTAAACTGTTGTATGATTTAATATAAATGTTAACTGGCTAAACCAATCGTTTTATTCATGTCAGACAGAATAACATACGTAAATGAATACTACTAGTTCTGGCCTCACAAGAGAGGCGTCGCCTAGTATGGTAGTCATAAGCAATTTCAAAAATGTTCGGTTAGATATTTTTTAAGTACGAATCAAGGCGTCACAAGCGCACCGCACCAACCTCGTGGGCGAGCCCAGGCCCGTTTCCTCGCACAATACTTTCCATCTGATAATATTACGAGAAAATCTCTAATAACGCGCCGTGAGGATGCGGAAGTTTGCGCTAGATTATTAAACGTGTTTCAACCTGCGCCTGTTTCGATACACTAGCTAGGTGATAAAGAACACTGGACTAGCTAATACATAATCACTTGCTTCGGTATTTCGTTTGTTAAGTCAATTGTCAATTTGTTTCTAAACTGTTAAATACATTGACAGTGACATCTTACTGCAGGTTGAGATATACAGCCTCTTCGAAATGGTTTATTTTAATTTTCAGAACAACTTTTTTCCTAATAATTTTAACAAAAAATGAAAAGTATACCTACCTTAAATTATACAGGGTTATTGGTAAGTCGACCTATTCCCGTTAGGAGGTGATAGGGGTGACTATTTGCGATAAGTTTGACCCCCATATGCATTATGCAAAAGTGAACCATTTTTGAGTTATCGCGTTTATTAGTTTTTTTTTAATTAGTCGGAAATTCAACTTGAAAAATTTATTACAAAAAAAGTATCAATTTAAATCTTTTTTTTTCTTCTGATTTACAAAATCGATTAAACACTGGTTATTTCTCAATATTTAAACAATAATTATCGGTCCAAATTTAAAAAAGCGAGACGGAAAACAAAATATTTTTAATATTTTTTGCGATCGCATTCCACTAAAATGCCTTAAAAACAAAAAAAAACGTTATGAAACTTGGCTTGCAGATTATTTTAAAAACTTAACTGTTTTCTTAGCTCTCCAAAAACGCATAATAAGTAGAAAAATATTTAAAAATAATCTGAAAAAATAATCATCACAAAGGAAGCGGGCGGAAACAAAAGTCACAAATGCAACTTCAAAAATTGAAATTAAAAGACATACCAAATTTAAATCATACATTTTTTTATTTGCTTTGGACAAGATGAATTTGTTGTTCCTATACAAAATTAAAAACAATATTATTTGTACACGTTTGAGAATGCGAATGTTGTTATTTGTGTTTACGAGTATAACAGTTAGTTTTGATAGATTTAGTTAGTTAATTTTAAGTTTTGTTCGGACGTGACTTCCTTGTTTCTTCCTTTGTGATCAATTTTTTCCAGCAATCTTCAACAAAATTCATATTAATTTTAATAGCTCGTTAGAAAGCTGGAAAAAGGTCAATGTTTTATGTGTAATCTGCACGCCAAATGTATTGGTAAATTTTTCTGTTTTCGTGTACTTTATGTTGGAGTTTGATAAAAAAAACATGTATTTTTTAGTTTTTGGCCTCGCATTCTCAAACGTGTACAAATAATATTGTTTTTAATTTTGCATAGGAACAACAAATTCATCTTGTCCAAAGCAAATAAAAAAATGTATGATTTAAATTTGGTATGTCTTTTAATTTCAATTTTTGAAGTTGCATTTGTGACTTTTGTTTCCGCCCGCTTCCTTTGTGATGATTATTTTTTCAGGTTTTTTTTTAATATTTTTCTACTTATCATGCGTTTTTGGAGAGCTAAGAAAACAGTTAAGTTTTTAAAATAATCTGCAAGCCAAGTTTCATAACGTTTTTTTTTGTTTTTAAGGCATTTTAGTGGAATGCGATCGCAAAAAATATTAAAAATATTTCGTTTTCCGTCTCGCTTTTTTAAATTTGGACCGATAATTATTATTTTAATATTGAGAAATAACCAGTGTTTAATCGATTTTGTAAATCAGAAGAAAAAAAAAGATTTAAATTGATACTTTTTTTGTAATAAATTTTTCAAGTTGAATTTCCGACTAATTAAAAAAAAAACTAATAAACGCTATAACTCAAAAATGGTTCACTTTTGCATAATGCATATGGGAGTCAAACTTATCGCAAATAGTCACCCCTATCACCTCCTAACGGGAATAGGTCGACTTACCAATAACCCTGTATATTAGATATTTTTGGACAACCTGTATATTTGCCAATGTGTTTAGTCACTCGACTTTTTCTTACTAAATAATTCAATCCAAAACATAATACTGTTTAAAAATAGATGAAGTAAAGCGATAGATGCGGAAGCAAAGAGTTACCGCTATAAAGCTGTCATCCCGCACGTTGCGCTCGCCGTGTTGCCGAATAATTAATCACAGAGTAGTATCGGACTGTTCATCTGGTGAAGTTTTGATGCGTTATTTACTGGCGGTTATGTAAGTATTTTATGCTTGGATTTTGATTTCCGGACCGAATAAAAAAATGCTTCTTGATAATATTTAAAGAATCTAGGGAGGAGGGTTTTATTTGTCTTATCAGAGCGTATAAACTATATTTTAGAGCGTGCATTCTCAATTATGTAGCTTTAATAAGACCGAGCAATTAATAAGAAACCGTTTTTAAGGGAGTATTTTTTCAGGATATCGCATCATGTAATAAAACATGTAGAAGCATGGAATTTTTTATTGGGCCTCAAAATGACATACCTCTGTTTTCAAATTGTAAAAAGGTACCTCCTCCATTTCTTAATAACTGTTTGTCTCGGTCCAACTTCAAGGCACTTACGCACTTATTTAAGTAACCTAACTTATTTAAGTAGCGGTAATGAATGGCTCCGTATACACGTTTATGGGGCCAATACACCCCGTGACGAATCTAATTTTAGATACATCTTTAAACTAAGGGTGTCAGTTAAGTGTGAGGGCGTGAATCTTGTTTAGTAGTAAACATAGCCATACCTATAGTTTAACGAGCAAATATTAGTAAACAAAATGTTGTAGTGAGGGTTGCCAACAAAGCTTCGGGTTGCCAACAAAGCTTCGGGTTGGACTTTCCGCGAGGAAAAATATCTATTTGTTCAATGGCAAATCAAGGTTAGCTCGCCAGTGTCTGAATGCCGAAGACTCACCGGTGCGTTAAATAATATACGGTTAAATTTACTATTATAATTAACAATAGATGCCTTTTTTTTACGATTGAATTTTTTTTTTTTGTTTTATGTTAGATTCATTGTTTTATATAATGCTAGGTTAAGCTTTATAATTGTATAATATCATAAGTAGTATTTAAAAAAACGACTGACTGTTGAGTTTCTTGCGGCGTTTCTTCTCAGCAGTGGTTTCTTGCGAAGCGCTGGTAGATTATTGATGTGTAAAAGTGCCCGTGCGGCCTACTTACTGAATAAACATCTTTTATCTTTTTTTTAAAATCATAACTGCGAAGTAATTCGCTTTGGAGTATGAATTTTCAAACCGACACAGCTAATATTAGCGTGTAAGTTTAAGTAGGCAACTCATTTTAGCGCGTGCATTCTCAATTAGACAGCTGTATACGACATTGAGCTCTACTCAATTTTCACGACTTGTCAAGTCAAGACTAGTCTAGACGAGTTGTCAAACTTGGGCACATTAAATGTTACCTGAAACAGATCCTTTAAAATTGTTAAATGTGCTCATGTTCATGGATCGTTTATTTTTGTGTATTTAAAAAAACATTAACCACAAAAAACCTCGAAAAATATGCAAAAATAATAATAAAACAGTTCAAACAGAAAAACCATGATATGTGTGTCCTAGGCGCAGCGAACTGGTTGAGTATTATACTGAAGTCACCTATAGCTCTGACTTTCAGCGATGAACTTTATAATGTCAGTGTATATCTCAGTGTTAGTGGTTTTAAAAAAAAAAAGTACGTGGAGGCCATTTGCAACGTGAAAAGATGGCGGATGTGTAATTTGTTTTAGTTTTTAATTTTTGTGTATTTAGGTGTTCTAAGTTCTTTTCTGTTAGTGATTTGTACTTTTAATGCCTTTGTGTTGCACAGTGATAGAAGACTTGGACTTATTTCGTGTATCTAGCATCTTACTTCTCGTTTCAAGTGGACTCGCAGTGGTACAGAGGTTAAAACTATCTTGGCCTCTGTCCTACATATCACCGTACAAAGTTGCCCCCAATCTTCCTGGAGAAGATTGGATTGTGTTTTATTGCTATATTGATTTATACTTATATATACTTGACACTGGCGAAATCACTTCATTGTGGAAACGCCATATCCCCGCGGTAGTAGAGGTTCAAGATGCCGCGGGGCAAAGAAAATAAAAGCTAGTATGTAGTATGTTAGTTATAATTCTTTTCTTTGTATAGAACCTAACACTGTTCAATGTACATTCGTTTTGGTAAAAAATGTAAATAACTATTTAAAAAATACATTTCTCAACAACAAGAGAATTGTATACATAATACTCAAGTCACATTTAAATATTTAAGTAATGACGGCATACACTAAACAATACATTATCCTCTATTTAAACCAAACATCCTGTATCTCTCCATTTCACTTTGAACTCCAAAATTACTAACCACTATGATCTATCTACTAATTACGGAGAATAATGTTGTTTATGTGTTTGTAACGCCCGGAGCGTCCCGGGGGATTTTGACAAACATACTACCAAGTTGGACAGAGATGCATAGTTACGAGGGACAGAGAGATAGAGAACGACTAGCGCTTATTGCTAGTGACGTGTAGTGTTAGGCGTTGAGTTAGAACGGGAGTCGGGATTGGTTTTCATTACCAAAAAGTGATAAAATATAATACATACACACATACATTAAGCCAAGCCTGTTTACAAGAGGGGTAGGCAGAGACCACCTCTTTCCACCTGCAACGGTCCTGACAAATCCCTTTCGCTTCTTCCACATTCATACATCGAGTCATGCATGCACGTCGGATTCGGGTACTTAACTTAAGATTCGGACCTTTTCTAGTATTTTTCAGTATTAATCAGTGTTTTTTTAAATATAATATTCTATACATTTCGAAGATAATAGCCATCTTTCTTTTGTCACAATCAATATAAAAAGACATTAAAAATAATTTTGTTTAAACTAAGTACAGTAAAAATGGGTAAAAAAAAACAATCTTGCGATGGTAAGGAATCACTTCCGTTAATGACCTCTCATAACACTTGGGGTATTGCAAGTACGGTCTGGCTTATAAGTAGGTAGCCGCACATATAGTGCTTTGTCACTTTAACATCATGTTTGCTTTGCTTCAGTAATCTCTTTCAGGTTTTATGTCAACAAGGTACTAAAGTTTTTTGATCTGTAATATTTTTTTCTCTAATTTCTTAATACAAAATCAATATGCCTACTATATTAGGCAAACAAAACATTTTACTATTCTCATTTTAATTTAGAATGTACAAAATGAATACGGCTCCCGGGCCACTCCATCAGCGATTTGCCGCAGGCTTGAAGCATCCCGTGTTGGCGCAATTGTTCGGTTCATATATCCCCGTGAGGTCAAGCAGACCACGAAAGCTCAGAATAGAATACAAACCCACGGCAAAATGGTTATAGTTGCGTTTCTAATACCATCAGTGGCACAAAAACTATCTTTATAATTATTTATAAATAATTATGTAAGTATCATATTATAACTATTATATTATATTATTATATTAATTGTAGCAAGTATTTACAATAACTAGGTTAAAATTTACGTTTTAAGTTTTTAAGTTTTTATCTCTGTCTGTGTTCTTTTTCTGTGCATCAACTATGTAAATTTCTGATTGATTATTTAGTCGACTGGTAAAGACTGGTTTTCGGCATTAGGTCCATCATTTGTACTTATTTTAGTGCAATAATAAATACATAAATAAATAATAAAAACCTGTCTTCAGAACAGCATGACCGTACAAGTGAATTCTGATACTTGCTAAGTTCTCTGCTTTATGTCAAACCCTATGCGTCACATCTTCACGATTTTAAACATTGTAACAATATATGGGCGTTTACATTAATGTTTTACAGAAACGGGCAAAATAAATAATTTTAAATAGCTCCCAGTCCATCATGTCAGAATCACCGCGGGCTAGCCTGGTCGGACATCGTCCATATTTGCAAATTGTTTTAGTGAAACGGAATAAGCTTATCAAATAGAGCAATATTAACATTATTAATTGAACACAACATGCATGTTTTAAACGAATGACTCGCTGAAAATAAACATAGGTACTGTATACCATTTATAGTCGATCATTTCTATTTCTAAGCCACAGTTACACTTGAGACAGAACAGAGAGAAATGTAGAAGATTGCTTTCCAATTAGGGGCTGTATTCGACTCTGTAAGACCATTTTGCATTTCACATGTCATCGTATAGTTCGTAACTTGGTTGTCATCACTGTCAATTTAATAAATGCTATCGTAAAGCTGAAAATATGATATTATTATTTGTATGTCTATGGGAGTCCCGGACCTTTGGAAGGCGTATGGAGCCAACACGCAGAGGCCCTTTAGACAAGTTTAATTTAGTAAAGTTATGGGACACCGACCAGCGATTGTCCCTGAGTTCAAACTATAGAAGTATGCTCCCACGGACAACCACCGGTTAGTGTAAGACTATTTAAGGAGGATGGGAATATTAATAATAGTTTCTATAAATGAACTGATATGGATTGGTGAACTAGGCTATTGATGAAACTATTATTATTATTATTGGAGGGTTGAGGTGGGCCTTGTGCGCTACTTCGACCATTGCTCATCTTCTGTGGCAGCCCTTTGTTTAGAGCTCACCGCAAAGGCCCATTGCGTCCAAGAATTTCCAGATACTTTGGGCAGCGACGAGTTGTACTTCTGTGGGCCCAGGATATGTCGCCCTAGATAGGTACTACTGTTGAGCATTAGTGGTCCGCATGAACCGAGTATGTGCATTCACGTCTCCTCTGTCTCCCAACAGAACCTGCATGTCGCGTCTTGTTTCATACCCAATAGAAACAGATGTCTGTTCAGTTTGCAGTGGCCAGTTAGGATCCTAGTCACTGCGCAAGTCTTTTCTCTTTTGAGTGGTAGAATATCTTTAGAGAGCTGGCTTTTGAACCCTTTAATTCGTTATTTTGAGTATGATTTATATAAGTCGCTTAGCAGAGAATAGGTTTTTCGTTTTGTGATGCCATAAAACGGCTCCAGGCAGACCAGGGGGTTGTCAGAACCGTTTCTAGCGTGTTTATGTCAACAGCAATATGGTTTTGCAATGGAACAGAATAATATTAGTTAGGATTTACGTAAACACTGTTACATCCGGCTTACATCAATGAACACCAAGACAATAAGCATCTGCTTTGTCAATCAAACGGAATTATTACAGCGATGCGAATCAATACGGTGCTCAGCCTAATCGGATACGTTTTAGGCGTCCTAGGCTCACAAAATGCACAAAGGGTTCCTTCAAACGTCAATAACTGAGTAATGGTGCTATTGGCTTGGAAATGCAGCATGTACGTAAGCTAGTCTCGGTCTACTGTCTAGACTTCAGAGAGGTTCTCTAAAATAAGGTGATAATGCTTTGCTAAAAAGATTTAAAGTTCAAGTTCAGAAAATTTACATCCAGTATGTAATGTAATCAGCATGTATGGAGAGCCTTTCGGTTGACATGATGATGATGAAATGTATTGTTTTTCTTTACTTTATTTAGATTTTATGAACAAAATACATGTTAAGCTTGTTAATTAACTATAGGAACACGTAACTGTCACGAAAATGGCAATTTTAGAGATCAATAGATACTGAATGGTACCCAAAAAAATAAATTATGACAAGGTTTTTTAAAAGCGATCCAACACTATTATTATCACACGATGTTGTATAAAAAAAACTGTTAATTTTTTTCATCATTAATAAATATTTTATAGTATAAATATTTACACGATTGTGTACAAAATGTCAGTTATGTATCTTTTATAATCTATGAGAAGAGGTGAGTGTGACATACAGACAAACTGACAGATTTATACAGCGAAACTATAAGGTTTACTTTGACTTGCCAACCTAAAAAAATAAATACATTTCCATTAAATATCCATTCCACAATCTTCCTTTCTCCCAAAGCCCTAAATCGTCTTTTGACTGAAGCAGGAATTATCTTATGCCCGTGACGTCCGCGTCGTGTCATTATTTGCGTAACCGCCGGCGATGCCCGTCATCTGTCAACTGTCATGACAGATAAACATGTTTTGTGGACTGTCACGGGATGTGTACAGTCGGGGGAGAAAGGGTTAGGTATTTTTGGGGTGTTGTCGGTTTGGATACGTTGAAAAGTGCGCGGTTTTGAATTAGGATTTTAGTAGGAACGGTAACATCGAACTCTGTTCGTCTATAGAACCGTGTCAAAGTCATTGTGACACAGTTCTATATTTATGCCAAAATAATTTTATTGTTTCAAACAAAATCATTTCGCAAAAAGGTATTGTTTACGGATTTATTTTTTTGTCTAACCTAATCTTACCCAGATCTGAAACTACCAAAATGACCCATTCAATAACCCAGGGGAGCGTAATTGGATGTCTCTTATTCTTGATATATATCAACGATCTGTCTAAAACTATTCATTTATTTGACGACATTTTGACACTCTTAATGACGTGCCAAAATGAACACAATTGAAATAGCACTTTAACCTCAATCCTTTCAAATATTGTAGTTTGGTTAGACGATCACAACATGCGTCAACTCTTTTGCACTTTTAGGTATACATATTGATTCTACCATAAAGTGGAAACACCACATAAATGCTATATCCGCAAAACTAAGCCGGTTCACATACGCTCTGTATGAATTCAAGAAATGTACAGATAAAAAAATTGCTACAAATGCTTATTACTGGTTTGGCTTGGTTACTGTAAGGCATTTTATGGGGAAACAGTTCCCATGCGTTAAAACTGTTCACACTCAACGCTGTTTGAGATAACGTGACAAGCTGCAGGAATCATTTTATAGAACAAAAGATCCTCACTCTAACATGCATGTACATTATGGAGGTAAGCATTTTTGTTAAAAATAATATGTCACTTTTCCCCCTATGCTCCCGAGCAACAAACCTACGCCAAAATATTAGACTGGCCACACCCGCTTCTAGATTGAAAATGTTTCACAAGGGCCCCTTTGCCATGTCAATTAAAATATTTAACAAGATACCCAAAGAAATACAAAAATAATCCAACATAAATACATTTAAACACCACATAAAGACATAATATTATTATTTTCCCTAATACTCAAATATGACTGAATGTGATATTTATATGTTCCTTATTTTTATTCTCTGTATAAGAATATATTGTTGTATGTGATAGATTACGTTATTTCTAAGTAAATAGTAAACTATAATAATAGTTTAATAATTATGACCCTACCTACCTAAATTATAAAATTGCGCACGTTCTTCTACCATTGCTGTGCCCCTGCGGGGTTTATGTTGACGCGTTTTTGCGTACGTTTATTCTAGAATTAGACTTAAAATATTTCGTTAATGGTGACGACTGTACTCCACCAAAGTTAGATTTTGGGGTGTTGTGAATAATGGTAAGATGCTCCGGCTAATGGCGACGTACGTACTCAAGTTCAAGCCAAAATAGCTTAAGAGAGGTTTACTAAACGATCTCGTTTACAAACGGTCATGACTTTGATATTCTTAATCTATACACCGCGGGCTGAACTTGCAATTAAGTATACATTTGCTTGACTTAATTCTTAGGATCTCAAACAATAGAAGCATAAGAAAATTGTACAAGAGCCTCTTGCATTTTCAAGTTTGATCTATATAAAGATCTATATGTATACAGCATGTTCATATTATGTAATGCAGCAGCTCTCATCCCAGTCAAGTTATTAGGCTTGACATTATTTAAGTTTTTTTTTTACATGCTGTTTATAAAAGAAGATACTGACTGGCTTATCGATTAACGCACAGCCAAAGTGGCAGGACCTAGGGACTTGGAAGTCGAAGGGAATATTCCTTGGTTATCGTAGGGGTAATCCATCCCTTAAGGTGTTAAAATAGGGGGAAACAAACTATCCCGTGTACGAAGTCGCGGGTACTAGTCTAATATAAGCGTAAGGGTTAATAAGTGACTCACTCATCAAGATAGAAAGTGACGGCACGTGAGTTAAGGCGACATTCAATTTCATGAACCTTTGTGAAGCGGCTCACAACTTCATACTGGGTGCCCATTAAAAATAAAACCGGCCAAGTAAAAGTCGAATTCGCACTCAAAGGATTCCGTACTATTCTTGTCTACGCAGGGTCCCTTTTAATTGTTAATTTTATTTTTATTTTATTTGTCGCTATAGCGGCGATATGATTAATAACCACCTCGAAAAGGTAGGTACTACAGTATTTAAGTTGCTAGCTAAGTCCATAAACATGGAAACCCTCGAGTTATTAGAAAGAAACAGTTTATTAAGGACCTGTGCAGTTTGTTAATTGTTACACACTTTAAAAAGTTGTTAATGTGGAACACAAACGCCAAAACCGAAGCCTTTCATTTTCATATGAATTATATTTTTGTTATTTGTTATTAAAGTGGCAATAGAAACACACACTCTGTAACCTATTACGGTTCATGGGATACAGCCTGCTGACAGGCAGACAGACATGGACAAATTGACACCATAGGCTTTGTAATATGGTCCCGTTGGAACCCTTTGCGTACGGAACTCTAAAAACAAAGCCGCGATTCCGACAACTTCCCTTTTCTTAATAAAAACACCACCTGTCACTCGCTTACACTTTCAAAACTCCTATATCCCCATGCGACAGATATGAAGGCCACGTCTACAGAGAATTTAATATCTCGAATCGATGCGCAAAATGGCGAATTCTGATTTTCTGTGCGAAGATTCTTGTAGTCATGCATTCAGAATAAAATTTAGCTCTTTTCATTTCAAATCGTTCGAAATAAGCGGTCGTGTTTTGTTTTCTTTTCGCTATAAAGCTGGTTGCTTACGTAAAAGGCTATAGGAACAGATAGTGAACGAATTTTATTGCGATTTCGGGTTATTTGTGTGATAATTTATCGTAATGCATGCAAAACTAGAAAATGTGGTTATTTTTTCATCCGATCTGTACTGATCTGAGTAAAAACTTGTAGATTACCGGATAAAATCGCAAATGCGTTTTTTGAAAATAAAACAATTTTTTTTTTATAACGTTTTCATAAATTCCCATGATCAATAAGGTTTTTAATTTTTTAATCAATATTCTGTTTTTCGCGATCTAACGTCCAGTGGCAATAGACAAGATTTGGATGAGTCAGGAAGGCGGTCACCTCGAGCGCTTATATCATTTCAATATATTTTGGCAGTTTTCGATAATCGTTTACGCGTTAAGTGTCTTGTCTTGGGCTCCAGACCTCAAAGTAGTGTTCAAATTTAATTAGAAATTGTTTAACTTTAAACCTTATGTCTGCTGTCAATAGTACACATTGCTTTGGTTTACTATATAACGATAACTTAAAGTACTGTTCACGATTTTATAATAATAAAAAAAACGCTTGGTAATTTAAAGTTAGCTAGTTAGCTAGTTACGATTTTAAAGTTTTCTCGAAAAGCAATGTAATGCAGTTTTTTTTACTGTTTTGTGAGAACACGCAAACTTAGTTTCATTACAATTTGTAATGTTTACCTTATAGAGTCATATGAGTTGTTACCGATACATTGCGTGCCTTATTAATTTGTATAAAAAAATATGATTAACTTTTTTAACAAAATATATCGAAAGATACCATTGGGATACCATACTTTCAGCCCTAAAAATCCATGTTCGTATGCAAGACATACATTGTAGATTTTCGAGTGGCTTGTAGAAATGTAAATATTATTATTATCATTATCAGGAACTGAACTAAATTCAAACATTAGCGCGTGCGTCGTTTTAGTTAGAAATATAACCCTATATCCTATCACTTTTGAAAATTAATATCTTATATTACTCCCGCGCTATCTTGGCCAATTTGTTAACATCAAAGCAATGGCGTGGCTTCAGAGCAAGCTTGAGTAAACAACTTTTGTTATCTTCAATGTATTTGAGTGAATTTATAAATAAAGGTTACAGAAACAAAACAGTTTCAAACTTGTTTAGTTATGGAACCCTAAGTTAATTGGCGCAGTCCGGTAGGATTGATGTTTTTTTTACTTTTAAGGAAATCGGTTTGATATGACTGATACAAATTAAATATTTAGAAAAACTTCCAAGACTCAGGAAGGAATTGACGAAAACGAAGCGTTAGTTACGCTTATCGCATAAAACCACATCGTATTTTTTTTTAGAGTAGTTATTTATTAATACTGAGTTCAAATCAATAAAAACAACATTACACATTTTTTATTATAATAATTAAGTATAAGATGAAACTTCATTACTGCCAAGTTTCTTTTCCTTCAAGTGCAAGTAACAAGAACGCATTTTCTAACCTTTAAAAAACTAAACGTTAAAAAACCGCGCCATTCTTCATCTTAAACGCTCTGAAACCTCATTCATTAATGTTTAAACGCTGAAGCTATCGCAAAGCACCGGGTTTACTTACAAACATAAATTAGCCAATCGCAATAAATCCCCGAGTCACACCTAATGCGGGGGCCAATCAGAGGCCGCGATTTACGGCGGGAAAGTAGGCCCGAATAAATATGACCAACGATTTATTACTTGCAGGACCATTTGCATTCTTGGGGGGTGAGGGGAGAGGAAAGGCTGTTTAGTTATTTAAAGATTGACCGGTAAGAAAATAGAGGGAGCTTATCCCTTAAAGTCGAAAAGTTAAAAACGTAAAAAAAAAACGTTTCCGGAACCCTTGTATACATTTTCTAGGTGATTCTGCGTAACACACTGGCCACTTTGTTTTTGTCCGCATAGATAAATAAAATATAGCCTTAGTTACTCAATGACAACAAAGCATTCTATTGGTGACAGAATTTTCAAAATCGGTTCAGTAGTTTTCAAGTTCGTTCATTACTTAAAAACATCAAATCTTTTCTATAGATAGTTTGTTAAAAATCAAGCGGTTATGTATTACAGTTCAAAACACCATTTAAAGAAAGGACGGACGAACAGACAACGACGGCTTTTTAATAGGGTCCTGTTTAGCACCCTTAGGGTACAGAGCCCAAAAAAAAAACAAGTATCATTTCTTTCCGCTTGATCTCCCAATTTTGTATAAATAAAAAATAATATTTTCTATTCACATCGGTTTATTGTTACTTTTGTGTAACACCTGTGCATAAATCGAAATTATGTAACTGATGATTAAAACCGCATCAAAATCCGTTGCGTGGTTTAAGAGGAGTTAGCGAATATAAGGACAGATAGACATACAGACAGACGCGGAACGACTTTCTATTATATAATTTAATAAAGATTACTTTAACCCTTAAAGTCACTAAATTAATATAAATTTATTTCACTAAAAATTACAAAAACATGACCTTAAGGAATGTATGGTTTGTTCGTATAGTAATACCACAGATAAAAGAATACAAGTACAGATACCCAATCCCATACAGCAAAAGCGTGCCGTCCTAAAGTAGGCAATTCTGTAGGCAATTTTAGTCCCGTAGTCACACCAGTAAATGGCGTATCTGAGCCACCACTACTATGACGCTGGCAGCCTACCTATTCGTTTTATTGAGATATTACCAGATGGCGTTGACTTCAAAAAATATATTTGACTTTAAAATTGAGGCATCTAGAAAATTGTTGTACCTACTTAGTAGGAGATCCGAATAGAAGAAGATTTCCACCGGGCTGTTTATTCGATAAAACGTATTTTATATCAAATTTTATATGCTAAGTAATATACGGCGAATAGTTAGGCTAAAAAAAATCAGTCCAGTAGGTATAGGTATAATTAATTAAAAAATAAAATAACTTTGTACTAAAGAAATGCAAATTGCTCGTTTATTAGACAAATTGCATACTAATCTAATATGCAAACGTTAGGTTGAATTTTTTTTTCCCGTCAAACTATTGGGTTGGCAGGTATAAACAGCTAAGTCGGTAGGTACTAATAATTCGCACCAAACCTAACGTTTACATTCTATAGGACTTGTATTCTTTTATCTGTGCTATAGGCTTCATACTTTCGATTAGTACCTATATAATTTGCCTTTAGAGCCGCGTCCACTGCGCCGCGTTTTTGATATTTTTAACATCTATCATGTTATTCCGAACAGAAAAGGAGCGTGGCCAAAATGTTTAGCCGCGTCCGCTGCGCCGTGTTTTTGATGTTTTTAAACATCTAGGTACTTAACATGTTTTGTTAGTTTTTCAGCCACAACCTATTCGCCACATATTATTTAGCGTAGGCATCTAATTTGACATAAAATAGGTAAGTACTTTTCATCAAATAAACAAACAGCCCGGTGCAAATTCTCTCCTATTCGGATATTAGACCATTATAAATTAATATCTAATCGCTATATTCCTACCGGTCACATTGTAGTGGCGTTTTATTAATTCACGGGAACTGCCCTGACTATGATGTCTACGATAAAATAGGAATGGGACATGTTCGGGAAGTTTTTTGCTGACATAAAATAAAAGCAATAGGTAAAAATAACTGGTTTATTTATTATACAGGGTTATTGGTAAGTCGACCTACCTATTCCCGTTAGGAGGTGATAGGGGTGACTATTTGCGATAATTTTGACCCCCATATGCATTATGCAAAAGTGAACCATTTTTAAGTTATCGCGTTTATTCGTTTTTTTTTAAATTAGTCGGAAATTCAACTTGAAAAATTTATTACAAAAAAAGTATCAATTTAAATCTTTTTTTTCTTCTGATTTACAAAACCGATTAAACACTGGTTATTTCTCAATATTAAAACAATAATTATCGGTCCAAATTTAAAAAAGCGAGACGGAAAACGAATTTTTTTCAATATTTTTTTCGATCGCTTTCCACTAAAATGCCTTAAAAACAAAAAAAAACGTTATGAAACTTGGCTTGCAGATTATTTTAAAAACTTAACTGTTTTCTTAGATCTTCAAAAACGCATAACAAGTAGAAAATTATTTAAAAAAAATCTGAAAATTTAATCATATCACAAAGGAAGCGGGCGGAAACGAAAGTCACAAACGCAACTTCAAAAATTAAAATTAAAAAAACATACCAAATTAAAATCATACATTTGTTATTTGCTTTTGTACAAGATGAATTTTTTGTTCCTATGCAAAATTAAAAAAAATATTATCTGTACACGTTTGAGCATGCGGGGCCGAAAACTAAAAAATACATGTTTTTTTATCAAACTCCAACATAAATTACACGAAAACAGAAAAATTTACCAATACATTTGGCGTGCAGATTGCACATAAAACATTGACGTTTTTCCAGCTTTCTAACGAGCTATTAAAACTAAAATGAGTTTTGTTAAAGATTGTTGGAAAAAATTGATCACAAAGGAAGCAACAAGGAAGTCACGTCCGAACAAAACTTAAAATTAACTAACTAAATCTATCAAAACTAACTGTTATACTCGTAAACATTAATAACAACATTAACTTATGTTAGAATAAGAAATGGACAGCCATTTTGAAAATGAACTATAAAAATCCTGATTATTTCAATTTTAATTGTTTATTAGTTTTAATATTGTAACTTTTGACATAAGTTAATGTTGTTATTTGTTTTTGTTTGTTTACGAGTAGGTATAGATAGAGTAGGTAAGCTAATAAAAAATGTATGATTTAAATTTGGTATGTTTTTTAATTTTAATTTTTGAAGTTGCATTTGTGACTTTTGTTTCCGCCCGCTTCCTTTGTGATGATTATTTTTTCAGGTTTTTTTAAAATAAATTTCTACTTGTTATGCGTTTTTAGAGAGCTAAGAAAACAGTTAGGTTTTTAAATAAATCTGCAAGCCAAGTTTCATGACGTTTTTTTTTGTTTTTAAGGCATTTTAGTGGAAAGCGATTGCAAAAAATATTGAAAAAATTCGTTTTCCGTCTCACTTTTTCAAATTTGGACCGATAATTATTGTTTTAATATTGAGAAATAACCAGTGTTTAATCGTTTTTGTAAATCAGAAGAAAAAAAAAAGATTTAAATTGATACTTTTTTTGTAATAAATTTTACAAGTTGAATTTCCGACTAATTTAAAAAAAAACTAAAAATCGCGATAATTCAAAAATGGTTCACTTTTGCATAATGCATATGGGGGTCAAAATTATCGCAAATAGTCACCCCTATCACCTCCTAACGGGAATAGGTCGACTTACCAATAACCCTGTATAACAAGTTCTAAACAGTAGGACCCGAAGAGTAGGACAGGGTACCTATTTACTTATTCAGTTTACGAGTATCTGTGTAATCACTACACTTTGTAATAGGTACGCTTAATTTTTTAGAAATATCAATAGGTACCAATCTGATAATTGAATAAGTATATAATATGTTCTGTGAATAAACATTTCATTGCATTTCATTTCATTTCATCATGTATAATCGTTCCGTGTTTGTACTAACATTTAATACACCAAAACCGCCAAAACAGTATTTTGTAATGGCCATTTATGTTTGTTAAGACATTATTTTATCTATTACGTTTTTTTTGCTTTTAATATAAAACTAGTATTTTGAGACAATATTACGCATCACCCAAGAATTTACAAAATCGAAACGCTTGGAGCCTGTGATTCCATAGAACTTTCGCGATCCGTGATGGCGCCATCTAGTGAAAGTACCCAATAAGACGCAGTAAGCTTGAAAGCTCACACGTATTGTATGAGTTAGATAGTGTTCATATAATTTTTATTGCATTTATTAAACTTATAAAATATACCCTTATTTTATGTAGAGAAGGATGTTTTTTAATATAATTAAGATGCGTTGAATTTCTTAACGTGTAAAACTCATTCAATCATCACGATTACTGGTTCAATTGTTTCGATCGATACCTGTGCCGCCATCTATGAGTTTATTAAAGTAATTAATTATACGTTGTTCGAGTTGGGAGGCCATGGTAATACGAACAAACTTTAAGGGTCAAGCGAGTGCAAAAAAGCTTAATGGTAAGGTCCATATTTTACAATTTTTTCTGAAGCGGATTTTGTTAAAAAAATTATCTCGTGTTTTAGGGCCGTATTATTAAACTGAAAACCCGTCTCAAGATACGTAAAAGTAGACGTCAAGTTATAGAACACTGTTCCGACGTGACTAAAAATTAAATAGGTATTAAAATGTCTATACGTAGGACATTTCCAAATCTAACTACAGATGCAGTGAATAATCATAAGACATTGTTTTTGGTCGGAAATTCGAATTTATCTTGCTTTCTCAGTCGGCTTCAATACCCGTCTATTAGCTTATTGAGACAACATAACGTATACGAACATACATATCTGTACAAATCAGTGTTGACCGGTATTTTACCTTCAGAATAGTTGAAAATATTATCGCACAACATCATTACATTTACTTAAGTACAAATAAACACAACTTTTTGCTACAAACGCTATATTTTAATCGCTTCGCAAATTAAACTGAACAATAGTATGAACAACAAAAGAAACAAAATGGCGCGCGCCATTCTTCACCGGCAAGAAAGAACTGTAGCCTTTCCATTAGCAGCCTGTCACAACCTTCAGACGAAAGAAAGAAACACGCAAGAAAGCAAAAAAGAGGCAAGATACGTTACGATTATCTACTTGAAGGATAACCGTTGCTCTTTTTTTATTGCATTATAATATTAATAGCATCTAAAATGTGTTTTATAAGAGATAGCTTTATAAAACCGTAAGTGAAAATGTTTTCAAAGAACGAATCGAGAATTCAGTTTCGAATAAATAAGTGTTACAATGCTTTATTTTTTACTTAAAATGTGTATATTAACACACATGATCCCTAATTTATATATTGTTGTTTAAATGGTTATTTTTTTTGGTGTTTTAATGCAACAAATTGCATTTTGAAAGTTGGGCGGGCGGCGAGCGCCGCCAGTCACTTCCCGCCCGCCCTGCCGGACGCACGCCGCGCGCTTAAGCCTTCCCAAAAGCCTTCGAGAATCGAAAACTAACGCAAAAAAAACTTATTTTTTTGTAAAAATTCAGTATTTTTTCCTAATTCAACCCGTCTAAATGTAACATTGTTGTGATTTTTTTAAGTGTTTTTTTGTGTTTCTTGAGGAGTTTTTGAACTGTTGAATTGGTAAGTTGCAATTTGAATATATTTGTCTGGTCTGTGAAAGTTTGCGCGACTATCATTAACTTTATTTAAATGTATCCATTTTAAACTTGTTTACGGCTAGTTGTAAGTTAATTTTAGAACAAGTTAGAGCTAGGTTATTACTTAACAACTCAACGAGCGTCTACAAAACTAAGCATTCGATTTAGTTAAAATAATTATTATATTTTACTATGGCATGTATCACACAGGGTGTTCAGATATTTTTAAGAACACAAAAAGCTTAGATGATTTTTCTCTGTTTGTACCTAAATTTAGCTAGTTATTGGACGTCAACGTTACCACGTGAGGTTAAAGTTACGTTCTTCAAGTTAACTATTCGTCTGTCTGTATATCACTGACAACAGACAGTATTGTTTCTAAACTTTATGTTGAATAAGTACAAATCTGATATAAAAACCGACTTTCAAAATAAATCTGTATTTATATCAGATTTCCATACCGGAATATGATTATGGTATCATACTTTATAATCTACACATGGTCATTTAATAACCATTTCAAAGTATTTACGAACACATACACTTTCTTGAATTTTAGTAAAATTTTACCATGTGATAAAATTATACTGTGGAGCAAGGAAGAGATTTTGAACCGTTTTTCTAAATAATGTACAAAAATATAGGTATTTAAATACAATAATCTTGTTGTCTAATTCGTTTCGTTTGGCTGTTTTGTTTTTATATAGATATACCCTTGAACGTGTTACTTAGGCAAAAATCCCGATCAATTAATTTCAATGTAAAATAATCTCGGTTTTCAAAACGGTTTAAAAAATATTAATTTTTAGTAAGTTACAGTTATTTATTTAACAGGCACTATAAAACTAAATCGCGAACGTAAAAAAAAAACTTGTTAAAACATGACAAAAGTTAATTTAAAAACATTGACACGAGCAAGATATTGTTTCTCAATAGGGAGGGCATTTCGCCGTCTGTCTGTCCGTCCGTGGCTCACTAACCCAATTTCGGCAGCAAAGACCGATGATTGGCCCCTGGGGAGCCGTTCGCACTTTCAATGCGATTCTATCGATTTGGGACGAGCCGAAAATTGGAGCTGATTTCAGTTTGACGCCCGTCAGAACTCGTGTTAGCTGGTTAATTGACACTGATGGGTTAGGTTTCGGCTGTTAGAATAATTTAGTGGGTAAGTTTTTTTTTATTAGTTCTTCTCTTGTTTGTAGATAAAAAGAGACGAAGGCAAGAAAAAAGAAGAGTTATGATTTTGGAAGTCTTTGTATTGTAATGTCTTGTTCTGTTCATATGTGTGCATAGGGATAGGGATACATCTTTAACGGTAGCTACACTATTAGAGTTTACCTTTTGGCTAACACATTTTTTTTAAATTGTTTATAGTATCATAATTATTATAGACTGTATAAAAAAGACAATAATATTTTTCTTCTTAATAATACTGAAACTGTTCTGCCTTTGCAAAAGTGACTCAATCAATTATTCAACAGACCACGCTTCCATTTTTATCTGTCGATTATAATGGCACATTCTTAAATATTTTAACTATTAAGTACTATTATTTGCCAGTCTAAGGGGAAACATATTAAAAAATACAGTGTTATATTTTTCAGTTAGACAATAAAACAGTAATAATTATAAAAAGGTATGTAAGTACCGAAAGTATTCAACGGTAGCGTGGTGATGCATCAATTTACAAAACGATAACGAAAACAAATTTTCAACATTATTTAGAACATCCACAATCTACAAACAAGTAAATTCCCAGTTTGCCCTGGCTCACACTGTTAATTTCATATTTCCCGAGTTCCCGACCACCAATAAAAGAAGCGCCCTGTACTAAAGTGACTTCGAAAAAGTGTCGGTAGTTGTCGGTATTGGCGCGCGGCGGCTGTCACGTCAGACGTGATGTACGACGTAAAACGGAGCGGGTCCCGCGGCGCGGTGACGTCATCCGTCAATAGCCGTTTTTGCGATGCGTTCCATTTTCGAAATTATTTCGCAATTCGAACGATCCGTTTTACGTTGACGTGTGTTTTTTAGTAGATTGGTTTGTACCGGAGATGTAAGTGTGGTGATGTGCTTCTAAAATTGGAATAACGTAAAATGCTTGATATTTTTAAACAGCTACTAATTAAAAAAAAATACAGGCCATCATTATTGTTAGTGGCCAAATAGCATGATTTTAAAAACTATGTGAGTGGACATTGTTTTTTCTACGTCTTCTTTAATTACACATTTAATTTTACTTGTACTTTTAATTGATACAGTTGTTTTATCTCAACATAGCGGGATTGCCTTACATGTAGGTATATAAGTACTTATATACATATGGTAAATATAATAGTAAACCTAAAAACCCCATCAAGGTTTTAATAACCTAATTCTTTAGCACCAGTTTTTAACTCAATCGAAAATAGAATGTGATAGAGGCAATTGTATTTAGGCATTTTAATTCCACCAATGCCATCTATGAGTAGGTACATTGAAGGTCTAGTCTAGGTTTTACATCTAATTTGTATCCTAGAAATTTGTAAAGAAAAACTGCTTTACCCGCCGTTCAATTTGAACCCATAGCTAAAAAAAAACACTACACTATTTCGTCTTCTTTATTAGGGTACGAATCGTGGAAACTCTTGAATATTTAATTTGCGTTCAAACAGCTCCGTGTATTGTGTGGACAGGGCTTTTATAAAACTTGTTTTCATCCAAAACACTTACATTATCAATATATTGTTAACTCAAACATCACAAGACCATCAGTTCAAAGGTTGCTTCCAATTGAAGGTCTCACAGTAATTTATTTGATGTATGTATATTATTCGAGAAAAACTTACTGTTTTTTCTAAGACTACAAAAATGAATATTGATGTGTTGATTTTAATAATAAAAATGGTACTGCCCATTAAACTTTGACATTTGGCATAAATGATACTGATTCTCATGAAGATCCTCTTTTTGCATTATGAACTTTCGGTCTGCTTCTTGCCACGATGTAGTGCATTTTACTATACTGCAATGTAAGTACGTAGGTACAGTCAAGGAATTTAATTCCTATACCACTTTGGACTATGTCAAAGTGACACTGTAAATAAAATCATACGAAATCTCTTACGTTTTGATTGATTACATCACTTTGACATAGTCCAAAGTGGTATAGGAATTAAATTCCTTGACTGTACATGTCACACAATGTAAACCTAGTTCCAAAGTAAGCTCTTGTACAGGCAAGATACTAAGTATGCATTCGGAGAATGATGTGGTTATTGAAAATTTATAGAATTGACAATCGTTAACGTTACCTACTTCAATGCTTATACATTCAATGCTTATACAGATAAATCAAAGACGCACTGCAAATTTCTCATATCGCAAATATTTCCCCTTTGCTCCAACCGTCTTTGAAGGCTGAGTCACAAACAAACTGAGAGGACTAACTGCGTCGACAGTTATATTTTAATCTCTTTATTTGTTCCACACGTAGTAATTAGTCCCGTTTATCGTTTTACACCAATTTAATTGCCGTTAGAACCAATCAAGGCATTAATTCATCACCTCATTACCAGGAGCCAGGTGCTTTCGGCAGCGACTTAATTACGGGGTATGTAGGTCGCAATGTCATGCCGACGGTGCAAGCCACACGCTGACGATACGAATGTGGCAATGTGCATGTTGCCAAGGGTGTGGCCAAGGGTTCCGGTGAGGATATACAAGTTGCTTAACGTTAACGTAAACAATTATCGAATATCGACCAAATGTATGGAATACGCTATTTGACTAATTTTAGAAACCCTTTTTCAATAATTCTTTATTACATAAAAACCACACTACATTGATATTTCCTTGAGGTTCTTCTGTATTATCCATAGCGTTCTGTATGACAAAGACCCTGGAAAATCCCAGAAATTTGGAAATATAAAGAAATTACAGGGAAACTACTCGAAAACATTGCCAGTGTAGTGCAGTGAGCATTGATCATTTCCTCATTTTCTCATTGACCGAGTAACTGACAGTTTCTTATACAGTTTGACATTCACAATCTGTGAATGTTCTCTTCGGTACAATATTATTTCAAAGTGATGAGAATTGGTAAACAGTTACACATTTTGTTTAAAATAAACTATACTTCATTTAATTTGTATACAATAACTCGACGACGCCTCGTACGCGTGGAATTAGTTTCCCGCTACTACCCCTACTTCTTCCCGTGGGGGTCGATTTTCGGGAAATCATTTCTTACTGCACCCCTAAACCTCATAGGTAACCTATGTACCAAATTTGGAATCTCTAGACCCAGCAGTTTGGGTGTTTGCATTGCACCAAGCTTTTATGTGAGTTTAACCTTTTTTGAATAAAATCGGATTGAGTTTTTAAACATGTGTCAAAATAAAATTTAATGTAAATCACCCCCAAAATAAATGTCCACCCCTTTTATAAATTGTTCCCCTAAGGGGGTGACCTTCCATCAATTCAGTTAAAGAATGTTTAATTTGAAGCAGATTGAACCAAGGAAACACGTTGTCCCATACAAACTTTGTCCCCTTTTTCATCCCCTTAGGGGTAGAATTTCGGAAAATCCTCTCTTATCGAATGCCTACGTCATACAAAAAACACACCCTCCAAGTTTCAGGTCTCTACGACCAGCGGTTTAGTGTGCGTTGATCCGTCAGTCAGTCATTTTATATGTATAGAAAGTTTAGCGTTTAGCTGACAGAGGCCCCAGCGAATAACCAAGACGTATTATCGCAACGCACGAGAGTCCCATCATACATTTTGAGTGAGAAAAGGAAATAGTACATGGTGGTAAAGGCAGAATTACAAACGAGAGTTTGTTAGAACCACCCGTGTAACATACAATGTTTTTCATCACAATTGCGAGGAAAAAAAAATAAAAAAAATATCATATTTTTAACTTATTTTCTTTGAATCGCACAATTTTTATCAGTAGGTACTTGTAAATTATAATTATCGGCACTTCGACAGACTACATCATTTTCTATGACTTACCACAGATAATGTGAAACGTGTTCAGGAGTCCGATTCTAGTGACAGACGAGATCAATAGTTTATATGCGAGATTTTTAGAAAATTGTATGCAACTGACATTTCATCTCGAATTAAATTTCATATCTTAGCACAAGAATTGGGGTCCTGACGTATAATGATAGTTTGAGTCCACGCATTATATTTTAAAAAAAAAGGTTTTACGTACGATAGGGCGTAATCGTAAAAAAAAGGCCCGCGGGTATTATTTTGGATTTACGGTCGATTTTTCTAGCATGTTAGGACACTATTTACGAGCAAGTGTGATGAAAACATCTTTTGCATCTTGGCTAGGGCCTTTGTAACTCACAAACATTACCGTGTACTTGGGTCACTGTAACTCAGTTATAGACTTAGACCACGCCCGCGCGCCGCCTGGGCCTAGATTGATATGATTTGTTTCAATAAGCTGCAACCCCGCCACCGCATCTGCGCATGATTGATATCTCGAGCATCGGGCCGATTATGGTGACACTTATCGACGCGATAAAACGTTTTTATCTCAAGATCATCGACATTATATCACTGTCGACGTAAGCTAATATGGTGGCATCGGTTACATTGCATTATCCACTTTTGACAACGATATACGACAAACGTCATATTTTATCGACTTTGCTTAATATGGGTGGCCACTTTGGATCGACTTTTGACATCTCAATTCGATAAGTTTATACAAGTGCCGGGTTGGTGACGACAAGACATTTCATTTGGAAAAATACTCAACTCATGTAAAATTTAAGCGTAAGTATTGGTTTTATAATATTTTTACTTATTAAAAACCGTTTAGTTACTTATAATAAAGGCGTTTTACATTATAATTGGTATACCTAAGCTGTATTTTTTCGTAGAATGTCTAGATACTACTATCTCACGCTGCAAACGGAGAAGGAAAGGCGAAAACTACAGCGCAGGACGATTCGAGACGCGTCGAATCCTTTCGAGCTTCCGGAGGAAGAGTTCCGGCACGTCTACAGTCTGTAAGGAGATGGCTCTCCATTTATGTGCCGAACTCGACGTCGACCTCCAGCCGCACAATAATGACGGTTTACCCGTCTATATTAAGGTAATATTTATTGTTTATCATACATATACATAATGTTACTTTAGGCATAAGGTGAAGAGCCAGAAAATTATTGTTAAAGCAATTCGTAAAAATGTACCCTTTCACAGGTTCTAACATCGTTGCATTTTCTGGCGGATGGTAATTACCAACGCAGAACAGGGCAGTACCACGGTTTGTGCATTGCACAATGCACTGTGAGCAACTATCTGGCTCAGTTTACGGACGCTGTAATCAGAAGGTAGGCATGAAAGTTGAAATAATATATAACATTATCGTTTTCTAAATTGTTAATGACCCAATGGACCTATAGTTTTGAAGTGAAGTTTATTTACTTACTAACATTTTCATATGTGCTACTTGCTTTAATTTTTTTAATTAAAAAGTCCATCAGTTATAAGTCTTCCTCCGGGATATAACTATCTCTGTACCTATCAAATTTTTATAGGTATATTTTAAGGCTTTGAACAGTATAGACCAAACAACAAAACAAACAGGCACACTTACACAATTATAATAATTGATTTAACCAGTGCACAGTGCTGCAGTGTTATTAACACACCATCCTGTGGGAAAATTGCTTTTAATTTATTTTATATTTTGTAACTTTTTAGTGTAATAGTACTAACTTTTTTATATTTGGGTTATCTTTTATTTAGTTTTCAAGGTTGCTATACCCTAATATGGTTCATGTTTAGCACTATATTACACTCATTTAATATACCTATAAATGAAAATTTAATTACTGTCCTCACATTATGGCACATATATTTCAGACAGGAGTTGTTGTCTTAACTTAGCTCCACATGGATACCCTGTAAGGGAACCACAAATAATATACCTACTCAAGTTTTAATACTGACATCATTTAATTACTACAATAAATGGGAATTTGGTTTTTAAATAAAACATAAAAATAGTTAAATATGAACTTATAATTATTCACAAACTTGATGTTAAATACAAATGCAATTACAGTAGGTATAACTAAGTATTATTTTCAGGCTCATGAGAAGATGGGCAAAGTTCCCTGGAACAGACCCCAATAGACAAGCTGTTGCTGGGGAGTTTAGCGCAGCTTACAGAGTGCCCAATGTGTTAGGGACCATTGACTGCACACACATCAAAATTTTCTCGCCACCACTTCCCCACAGCATAAACTACCTCAATAGAAAGGGGTTTCATTCCATGAATGTGCAGTTGGTAAGTAAAAAACATTAAGCAGGTCAAAACCCCCATGTAATTGCTCCTATACCCCAACAGAATTTTATCATTCTATAAAAACAAGTTTTTAATTTAAATTAAAATGCATTGAAATCCATTCAACCTCAATCATTTAATATAATTTAAAAAAATAAAGAAATAAAAAAGATTCATGGCTCCTCCTCAGTTATAATTTGTGTGTCCTCCAGCCTGAAAAGAAAAAGGATATCATTTTATATTTTATTGTTACATTACATTATTATTAATTGTTACATGTAAATTAATTTGCCATAACGATAGAGAACCATTTTTTTTACCTATACCTAAGTACATACATATAACTTGTAAGAGTTTAGAATTTAATTTCTTATTTACATATTATTTTTCAGAACACTTGATATGGAGCTGGCTGCCACAAACAGCAATGAAATCCTCACCACCCAGCAGCTACCGGCAAATGGGCTTTTACTAAGAGTGGCCCAAGAAAAAAGGGCCACCATAGTAAATAATTATTTTGCTTACTATTGTGTTTTATTCCATTCCCATATAAACAGTTAAAGTAGAAAACTATATTTTAACAGTATAAAAAATAGGATCAAGCTATCTGTACCAAACTCAATCTTGAATTAAGATTAAGGTTCGGTTCAGCAGTTTAGCAGCTAGAACGTAAAAGACAGACTGAGTTACCTTGCATCTACATATTAGTGTGGATTATAAATGATCTACCATATTATGTTTGAGTATGGATAAAATTAAAGCTTGCTGGTTTCTCCTTAAAATCCTATTCTGCTCCCTCAGAATGTCTTGTGTTCTGACTTGAGCTGATTCAGTTTTACTAGTTGTTCTATTATATTCTGTAACGTAAAATACAATTGCATTACTTTTATATAAAAAAAGTCATTATGAAACAAAGGGCATTAGGTAAGTTTGTATGGACAATATGGTCATATTTTTTCCCAGCGGACATGGATAATTTTCTTAAAATAGTTTAGAGGACCTCTACCTACATATAAATATATGACATTAAATGTCTTTGATAATATTCGAGCCAAAATATTAAAAAAATATACATTTCAAGTTTTCATTACTAAAAGACAGTATTAATAGATAGAATATATAGAATTTTGAATAGATCATTCTGTCATAATAATACCTTCATAACTTTTAGGTATGCCCTTCTTTTTCTTCTGTTCTTTGTGTGCAATGTAATGTGGTAAATAAGGCGATGTAGGCTAAAACGTTAATGTTACCCGAAAAATATGAATGTATAGTTAATAAACAAAATACTTACGATTTTCCAGTATGCGACGGATTTCTCCGGGCTAAACTCTCGCAACATCGAAGCCAGATTTTGCCACTCGGACTCGTGTCTTTGAGATCCGAGTGGCCCACTGAACTCCCAGTTTGCGAATAAGGGGTGGCTGGCCATATATTCAATATTTTTTCTTTATTGTACTGCTGTACAGCGACTGTAACACAACATGATTGTTTTAATCATTAACAATAAATAAAGAAATTGACAATGCACTTAAACTCATATTAGTTCACAGTGTTAAACTTACACTTTTGTTGTTTGTCTCATTTTCGGTTTATCCAAGAACAATTTCGGACCGAACTAAAATTCCAATACAAACTTTAAACTTTCGTAGGTACTAAACTACTAACCATAAACTAATAACCATAGAATATAGAACTACCGAATCAAGATGTCAACATAACCCATATATTTTTAATAGTATGGCGTCCGCCTTCTTTCTATGACTAATTTATAACTTCCCATTTTAGAAGCATTATATAATGTCCGTCATTCAACATCCAACATGTGCAAAAATGTATTGATTTCGTGACACTAGCAACTTTTTTGCAAATTGGTAGTAATCTCATGTGATTCTTGTCACACTGGGCTTAAACACAATAGTCGTCGCTTTATCGACGCAATAACTTTATCGACATTGTCAACCATATTAGGGATTTCGATAAAATAGACGACTTTGTTAAAAATTTATACATATCCACACGATAAAAAGGTGCCACGCATAATTGGCCCGCATGTTACGTTTATCGTTCAACCGCCGGTCCATTACTACTAAAGTATTGGGAATCACGTCACTGTAATAGTCAAATAAATAACTAACTATGACGAACTTCAAACCGAAGGTAATGTTAATATTACAGCATAATTATGAAAATCCCACTTTGTACAGTCAGCGTCATATAGTTGGTAGCATCCAAAGTAGCCAAATAGTACGTTACACGTCATTATTACCGTAGTAACAAGGGCGTGTAACGTACTATTTGGCTACTTTGGATGCTACAAACTATATGACGCTGACTGTACCGGTCTAAAATGTAGTTAAATAGTTATAAAGATTTGAGTGTTATTCATAAAATACACACTTAAGGGTTAAATTTTCGAAAATAGGGTAGCAATTTGCTAAATAACATACCTAATTGCAAAAAAACAAAAAGTTCAAATTAATCTTCTAAGCCAGTGAATCATTACTGCTTTTAAGTCCAACAATATCTATCGATAAAATACAAGTTGTCCAAACCATTTGGCTCAAAATTTGAATAAAAATACATGGGTGGTAGGACCTTGTGTAGGGTCCGTCCGGATCGCTACCACCGCCAAAGAGCAGTAGGTTAATGGATTCGCATTGTTGTGTTCCGGTTTGGGGATGAGGCATTCCATCTTAGTCCTCAGGGTTGGCAATGCATTTGCAGTCTTAGGCTTGCAGTCTTGTGAATGCGAATGTCTATGGGTCACAGTTTCCACTTACCATCAGGTGGCCTGTGGCTCGATTGCCTTCTCTATGTCATAAAAAGAAAAAAAAAACAATAATTTTGCTATATTGGTTAGTGTTATGGCTTTTCGAATAAAATCATAAGGTCCATAAGCAATCAATCAGGCCCTTAATAAATTTTTGATTAATCGATAAATTGCCTTTACATTTTCCCAAAAGGTACAATTCCACGACATTGTTCTACAATTAACTAGTCTTCACCATAAATTAATTCATCCAAAATTAATAAACGGTATCACAAAACGCTACACCTAGGGCGCTTCAAAATTTACACAATCTTAATAATGGCCGGCGAAATTTTCGGTCAAATTAAAAATTGACGCAGGACAGATTGGCCCGAACTGAATATTCTGGATTACTCGAAAATCCGAGCATTCAATTATCACATCATGGGTCCGTGTTAACATGCAAATTGGTCCATCCGCAAAATTTTGCGAACCCTGTCCCTCGGCTAATAGGAAATGGGCCTTTTCCGTCCTCCAGGTCCTTTGTTTTGAGTCTGCGGGGCTTTTAATCGACGGACGTCGTTAGAATTGGGGTCTGTTTTGGTAAATATGCGATATAATTAGGGTAGTGCTTTGAATGATAGCAGCGGTGTTGAGAATTGTTTGTGTTGAGTGAATTGTGGGAGCTAAATGATGGTAATTCACGGTATGCAAGCGTTAGAGGACAGCTGAGTGAGAAGTGCTCCGAGTCCCATTTCAGATGCGTCAGAATTCTAAAGGTATTTTTTGCTACAGTATTTTTCGATGAACGTGTTGGTATAAATTACCTAGTTGTAACCTGAGAAAATATCACAGGCTATGTTAGCTGTAGTAGCATTAACCCAATGAGAAAGAATGTGACACCTTTGCTGGACTAAGGTCCTTCGGGAATAGCTCTCCATAACCGGGAAAATGCAAGACTCCGAGCTCCACGTAAAACATGCTTTCTTGAAAACGTAGGAAAAACTTATCTCAATGATAAAGTAGATATTTTAACATGACTTAAAAAAATTGCATAGCCTTATAAATTACAAATATTACATGCATTTCAGTTTGGCCAACGCAAATGTGTTGTCTTCGTTTGTGTTTTTCCTCAGCACTAGGATTTTACTCTTATAATTAGTATAATATGTTTAAGAGTTTTAAAATCTGTATGATATCTAGGTACTTAGTTTAATATATAAAACATTATTTTAATGCGCAAGTTAATGATCTAATTAAGATTAATCAACATCTCAAACAACTCCAAAAAAGAAACTAATCCCCCTTTTCTTAATCCAAATAACCTGAGTATCTTCAAGCTGAAAGTTGCAATAAGTCTGAATCCTTGGCTATTAAGTGTTCATGTATTATTCTCCGCTCGTTATCTGAGAGCCGTCGCGTCGAATACGAACTAAACCCTCCTTGAGAAAATCCACAGCAGGACGAACAGTTTATACGGGTTTGAAGTTATATTTTCTGAAGCAGTAATAAGAGAAACGGTGGAATTGTGATATGATTTACAGTGATTTTGAAACATTTTTTACAATACTTTTTGGAATAAAAACGGACGGTAGAATCATACAGAAACTAACAAAAGTTGTGCACAGAAAATTAAAGACAGAAAACAAAGCAAAGAACATTAATTAACAAAATAATAATACTTCCGCAAATATTTATATATAAAATACAAGAAATATAATATACTTATATGAATAACACCAGAGAATAAATACATATTCCATGATGAGTCTAGCCAACGACACATAAATTCAGCACTATGTGAACGCTCGCTCAACGGATTTTAATGATCATTTCATATATTATAACAGGTTTAATCCTTATTTTCGTGTGTGTTTCATTCTGATACCTTGCAGGTTACAGGAGATGCGAACATAAATGTTTGTATTCGTAAGGCTATTACTGCCATGCTGAATCAAAGCGAATGTGGATGGCTGGTTCTAAAAAAAATACTAGGATATTACCAACATTTATATTAAACTACCAACTAACCTTCTAAACGAAGAAGTAAGTGAAGATGGAATAAACAAACAAACTTTCGCAGTTATATTATGAAAAGTCCTTGGCGGAAATGTTATCAGCAACTCGGCACTCCACGACGCACTGCATATTTCTCCATTACACCAAGTTTGTTATTCAACCTAATTCAATTAATGAATCGATCTTGTTCGCAAGGGTTGCTTCCTCCAGTGATAGGCCTGACATTCTCCGTAAACATGTTAATTGCTTTACTAACATAAACCTAGTTTAGAATCAGACTAAGATGATCCTGAATTTTCCTAAAATTACACAATTACGTACATAATTTAATAGACAAGTGGAACATTCTTAATACCCTGTCAGATATCTAATTCAAGACGCGAAGCAAAAATACATGAACATTGAAACATTTTTATTTTCCATTCTAGATACATTAAATTCAATACACAAACTTTTAAAGCTCTTTAACCTTTACTTATCTTACTCTACCATTTCGAAGAATATTTCAATCAAAAAGTGTAGCAAAACCGCCGCAAAATAATCGTTTACCTCCCGAAACCGCGTCAAAAACGTCAAGTTTACGTGATGTAATGATCAAGTTTTTTGGTTACTTGTTTACAAAATGAAATATCCATAAATCGGATTCAAACCTTCGTGCTCATCACACGGTTTTCCCTTGCGGGAAACTATGATCTTCGGCGAGAGATCAGCAAGTATACTTACCTGGTAAAAAACGAACATTCTGTAGGTACCTTAGCCAGTGGAATTACTAGCATAGATCTTAGTCCTCAGATTTGGCAATCTTGTGATTGTTGTCTTGAGAATGCAAACATCTTAAAGCCCTGCCATCCTACACTCAGGTGGCCTGTGTGCTTAACCTATAGATTGGGTATGTAAAGAGTTCCTAAATATTTATCCAGTGCCTATACCTATTTTTGAAGCAATACACTAAAACTGGACCAATGAGTTGGGAAATGGCCATTCACACTTCAGATAAACGTTGAAACCTAGGTCACGCTTTAATAAAGCTTGAAATAAACTGCTCAAGTTTGAGTCGGGCCGCGTCGGTCCGCGCTGCGTCGTGATTTATCCTCGTGTACGTGGGCCTTAAAGTGCTAAGTTTAGTGAAGAAAAATATGATGTATGGATGGACTTGAACAGTAAGGTTAATCTTTTATTAGTGAGACATTTTGAGGAAAGAACATGAGGTTTGGAATCATATGGCGTGGAGATTTATTGAAGTGCTGAAAGTTACACTCGGTTTAATGTAGCCTTCATATCTGCCTAATGAAGAAAAAACTTTTTTCTATTATTTTGATGATGAACTGACTTCGGGGTATCTTAATTAAAATTGATCTTTGATTTTTTTATAGCTGTATTGTTTTCCAAAGATATCAGACGTATACAAGATGATTCTAAGCATGAACAATATAATAACATCTTATCTTACTAAAGCATTGTAAATTGCGATCTAAAACTAAACAGATTGTGACACACAAAACGTTATTCAATATAATAATAGTCCCTCTTACCCTAAATATTCCTAGCAAATCTACAATAGTCAAGTTTGTTCACAATCCAGAAATATTTCTATTCAACGGATTCATCTCGAATTTGCCCAAAGTGTTTATCTCAGATATACCCCTTGTAAATAACCTGAATACTGCCTAATCCATACAATAGGGCATTAGCATAATGGTGGGGGTTCGGAGCTAAGAAACGAGCGGTCAAGTCAAGTTGGAATAAACTCGTGGCTGTAGATACGATTGAAATGAAGATGTGTTAGACAGAAATGTTATTGGCGGTGAAGATACCGAATTTCGTAAAAGAGAACATAAGTTATTGGACTTTGATGCCGGGTGTATGATTAAAATTAAAATAAGATATTCTTTCCTTCTTTCAAAGCCTAGTGAAAATAAAATTTCAGCAATGTTGAGTTCAAGAACGAAAAAGTACCAATTATGCTACCACCACAATCAATTTACTTACAATTCATTCACAATCCTAAAAGACAATAGAAGACTTTGCAAAACATGAACGACTAGCCAACATTTTGTTTTTAATAACCCATCTGTGTGAAACAATGGCAAGTGGTTAAAGTCTTCAAAGCGCCTGAGTACCAATTCTTAGGGTTGGCAATGCACTAACTGTCTCGGGATAACTAATGTCTATGGGTCCAGTTTATGGGTCCCTACTATTTAATCGCAACCTCCTTAAGCATAATCATTACGCAGTATTTTCATTTCAATGAACGGTATTTCTCACAAGTTAACCTAACCTAACCTAACCTACGTAATTAATGTTTTAAATATCCTGAAAACATCTTGGTCTCAGCAGTAAATGACGTTCCATGAAATGAAATTATACAATCAATGAAGTAAAATTCGATACGATTATGGGTTACCCAATTCACCATCATATTCTCTATTGCGTTCTCCATTTCATAAAAAATCTAATACACTTTTACCACGTTTCCTATCTTCACAATATTCATAACGACGTCGCTAAGTGTATTTGAATGTTTACTCCCATATTTGCTCACTCTCAGCTTACTTCTGCGAAAAATATTTATCCACACACTTTGTTATTTTAATGCTTTTGAGTTTTCCTGGAACCGGAATGGTGTTGGGTTTTTTTTGCCCCTACAATTTTATTGAGTATGCTCTATACTAGTTATTACTTAACTGCGTTAACTATACCAGTTGATTGAGGAATCAATTAGAGACAATTTATTAGAAATATTGAAACATACGACTTTAAAATCTTAGGATTGCAGTCATACTTAGTCGGTTTAGAAGTACTCGTGTGCCTTCTTCATGGCAGAAAAAAAAACGATTATTTCTTAATCTGTTGTATGTCTGTTGTTTTTTGTAGGTTGTGCGTACTTTACGATAATTGGCCAAACTTTGGTAAAGATATGATTTTAACTGTCATTTGGCAGCTTCTCTTTATGATGGTTGCTTTGAAAAACGTGATATTTCTGAAAATAAAGGGAGTATACTATTTTGTTCATATTATTGTGAATATGAAGCATTTTTTACGAAGTTCACTCAACTAGCAACCATAGTCACAGGAAATTAGGCACTATACTCAAGCAACGCTATGAACATTACGAAAACTTCCCTTCATCATGTCATCGTCTTAAGACAAACAAAACATATCGACGCCCCCGGACAATAAGTCGGTAATCGCAAAAAGTAAATTTTACAGGAAAAAATATATACTGGTTTTGTTGAATATCTTTGCAACCGGTTGGAGTACTAAAGACATTGATATATCAAAAGAAAGCATTTTTTTTAAGGAATATAATTAATATAATTAATACTTTATATTACGCGTTCAGTATTAAGCAATGAGAGAAAATGCATTTTACAGATAATGAGTTAAAATTTATTCCCAGTACTAGTGACTTACTGGATTATTGTGGGAAATCTTTTAGAAGTGTTGATTTGTAACTGCCGATTATGGACATTTATAACGATGTTTTTTGTTTGAAGGGCTAAACGTAATATGTCATTACTAAGGTTTTTATAGTAATTTAAAACCAGGCAAAATGACTGCATTGTATAATAACTTTGTTGTTCTGGGGAATATAATAAGAACATTATTAAAGTAACCGTGCAATATTGAATGATATCGAAATAATAAAATGACATAGTGTAAAAGAAATAAGAAAGTAAGTCCTTTGTGATTTTCAGGATTCACTGGTTATTGAAATACGTTTGAAATTCGTTAAATTCTGTTTTTTCGGGACACAAATCACATATAGCAAGATAGCCTTCCGGGCTTAACAGGCAATGAGGTGGCTGACAGGATGGCCAAAAGCGGTTTGGTAAACGGTTCAGAGGTTTTTGTTAAGCCTATGTACTTTGAAACTTTCTTAAAGTTTAAAAAGGAATGGTTTGAGACTTCGAAATTATATTTTGATGAACGCGCCAAAACGAAAGGAATATGGTACGTTGCAAAGTGAGCCACCGAGTGCCCTGGTTTTGTAATGTAGAGTTAAAACGTTCTTCAATTGTCTTAGCACATAGGCTTCGGTCTGGACATATTCCACTAAATAAGTTAGGTTTTTTGATGAAAAAAGTTGACAGTCCATTGTGTAGAGTGTAATAAGGTAGAGGATATGCACCATTTCTTAGTGGAATGTATCAAGACCGAAGCTAAAAGGAATTTTTGTTGTAGCAAGGCCAATTTGTGGTCCCGCTCTCATTTTTCTTCAATTAATTATATATAATAATAAATAAAATAATTTAACCTCTGTACCACTGCGAGTACACTTGAAACGAGAAGTAAGATCCCAGATACACGAAATAAGTCCAAGTCTTCTATTACTGTGCAACACAAAGGCATTAAAAACACAAATCACTATCAGAAAAGAACTTTGAACACCTAAATACACAAAAATACAAAACTAAAACAGATTACACATCCGCCATCTTTTAACGTTGCAAATGGCCCCCCGAGGAAAATGTATTTTATGAGAAAAACAAGTACATGTCACATTGAACTATAAATATAATATAGATTATCTTGACTGTGTATCTTATATGAACACGACAGTAAGTAATCTGCATTAATGCTAATCTGTCGCTTCTGCTAATCTGGGATTTTGCTATTCCGGGATGTTGCGTATCTATCCTTCCGCTGCAGAGGGTTCGTATTATTCAGGAAGAAAATACCCGCACTTATTACACAATCTAATAACTAGGCTTACCGCATAGATAAACTATTCTACTGTCAGGCGTTCTACACTAGCCAGCTGTGGTATCAGTACACTAAGCGGTCTTTTGACCGACTTCGATTCAGTACAACAACGCGTTTCGAGCGATGCTGCGGTTGCCGTGGCGGTGTAGCGCGTCCGGCATGTTTGCCGTGAACAGAGTGGATGACTTCTTAGCCGTATTGCGAAAGAGACGTTGGTCATTTGGTGCGAGGCTGAGCGGATCGGGCAACAGTATTGTTCAGGCGTGCACGAACTTTTTCCATTATTTTGGGAGCGAAGTTTGCACAGGAAATTATTATTATAAATTAAATTAAATTAAATTAATTTAATTAATTAATTAATAAAATTAAATGTTAAATGTTTGTAGTATAGTTAATGAATTGATGGGTAATACCTAAATAAATAATCTTTTTTTTTTTTTTTTATTATCCTCACGATGTATCGCCCAAATACTTCATTATTAGGGCTCCGCACCCAACAGGCTCTTTTGCGAAGCCTACACTGTCCATCCGCCCCTCCGACTGTCTGTCCTACTGTTAAGATCTTTGTCTTTTAAACCGTTACAGATAGGGGGTGGGATGGTGCTGTGAAGAATGGGTTCCCATACAATACATATCTATCGTTAAAATGGTAAAAAATACAAGCATCATGATATTTGGTGCGGCTTAAGTCTTACACCAAACACCAGGTAGGACGGTACCCTCAGTGCGCGAGTCTGACCCGCAATTGACCGGTTCTTTGCCTAGCGAATCGCACCTTAAGGGCTGGCCTAATATGGTTGCGTTTATCGCACCAGAAAATGTGGATGAAGCATCCCTCACTCTCGTACTTATTTATATACATGTCAAAAAGTGACGGATATTTTATCGACATTTTGTCACGCGAATATTAGGCCCCCTGGATTAAAAACCTGTATTAACTGTGCAAAGAGCAAATAACACAAATCAATGAAGATCAGTAGCCGTGTTGTTCATGTAAGTCCACTCGAGCCTTCTTTTTATCGTGTGCATCAAGGATTGAACCCTGGCCACGGGCCAAAGTCCGGCTGCACTAAGCCGATCAGAAAACTGCTGGAAATAAAGAAATTAAAGCACTGCCCGTAATAGACTACGCTTACAAAATGCTGCGGACGCTGTTTTCCGAAGAATTTTATTCGGTAATAAGTTGGGATCACTGGTTTTAACCCCTGCCGCAAAAAGAGGGAAGTTATAGGTGAATTTGACCGCTATGTGTGTGTGTTTGTCTGTGGAACCGTAGCTCTTAAACAAGTGAACCGATTTGGATGCTGTTTTTTTTATTTAACAGCAGGTAGTTATAAACTAGGATTTATGAGAAGCGGTCGGGTACTTTAAAAGACATCAGCTCTAAAAGATGGGGTCACCATTGTATTAGAATATAATAATACCTACTGTGCTTTTGTACGGAACCCTCGGTACGCGAGTCTGACTCGCACTTGACCGATTGTTTTTTCAATTTGGAGCAGTTGTTTGGAGGTTATGACCGTACAAAATTTTTGGCATTTCATTTTTATTTATACTAAAAAGAGGGTAGACTGGCCATTCTTAACTGTCAGTTTACCCTCAGACTTCAGTTATGCCGTGATCGTGATGATTTCAATTGGCAACATTGTCAAAATATTGGAAACTAGCCAAGTGTTTTAACCACGGTAAGATAACTTTACTTCCTTTGCAACAATTTGATAAAATACTACAGCGGTCCACCAGCAGCTTCACCCCAGCTGCAAATTTTCAAATTTCCCGGTGGATTTTTTTTTCTTTCATACAAAACTTGTCTTGACAACAACGAACACATAAAAAAAAAACAATTTCGTACAATTGTCCGGAAGTGTGTGCGTATTTATATTTCGGCGATTATTTTTATTTACCTATATTTGGGTTTAAGATTATTGATAAAATGTGCATCAGATTTTGCAGTTTCATCTGAAATAATACAAGCGATAAGTGTCTGCTCCCCCCTGATTCATTATTTATCTTAAATATTAAACATAAAATACTGTACTTTCAAACAAGAACTCATAGTTAGGTACCTACATAGGTAATAACTTACTTAATATGAACATTATCATTATAGGTAGGTACATATTATCTAAACAAAACTGTTGATAGCGTAAGTACTTACTCTGGGCATTATCAACCATAAGCAGCATCCGTTTAACACGAGCATTTTTTAAAACTCTGTACCTTCTCGGTTCCATAGTACCTAATTATTAATTATTTATACGTATTGGTAGGTAACATACTCAATAGATTCACAGGTAACAAACCACTTTTTATTTCGTCACTGACACGTAAACACAAACGCACTTTTTTTTAACTAGACGCTCCGATCAATAATTATTATACGTCACTTTCGGTCAACAGAAATTTGCAACTGTTTATGTAAACAAACATTACGCGTTGCCGGTGCGAGAACAGACACGTGGCAAGTATCTATTACTTTCTAATGTCTTATCGAAGACAGAGATAAACGTACCTTACGATGGCCGAGCGGCAAAAACAAAGACGGTATTGTGGGTAACGGTTCGTGACATGATCTGATTTGGCTTTAAAATAGTACGCAAGTAATTGTTACGAATATTTACGAACGAATTATTTCCCTTTAAAACTTTGTTAGTAGCTAATGCCGTGTTAAGTTTATTAAATTAAATACAGTATTATTGTTTACCAAAAACTTCATAAAAATATTTACGCCAATAAATCGGTAATCGCATTTTACCAAATATAAAAATAATAAATGCATTTGTATTGATGTGCAGCGACGCTTTTCTCGTAGCATTTTGAAATAGCAGTTTCCCTACAATAAAAACGTCATTCTTAATATCTTCTAAAATTACATTAAAAAAAATCTGAAAAAAATATATAAGATGTATTCTAACCCGTTGATTCCGAATTTCGCATAACAATAAAATGTCCATAATATCACATTGCCGACTTATTGTTCGGGGGCGTCGATATATAAAACATCTTCGCTGAAAACAAGTCTCAAGAAACAAGCGAAGAGCGATTTCAGACGAAAAAAAAACTGCTGCTAGTATCGCTTTTTAAAATTCTGGAAGCTATAATAGTAATAGTTTTATTAAAAAGTAGAGAACGCCCGCGACTTGACTTGAATTTCCAAAACAATATTCTTCGTGCACCAAGAAATCTAAGAAATGTTACCCCCAAATTTCAAATTCCTGAGTCCTGAAGTTTCGACTGCGTTTATGGATCAGTTAGCCAGTCAGTTACTTATTATTTATAATATACAAAACCAATTTAAGTTGTTATTGGCAGCCTTATTGGTAAGCCAGTATGTGTCACTTAAATACTACCTTAGTCACTTTTTAGACTTCTGTAGTCAGAGAAATTCCTACTTTTTTGAAGTTGGTTAAAAGATAAAAGATAAAAAAGATAAAAGTCATTTATTCACTACGTAGGCCGCACGAGCACTTTCACACGTCAAGAATTTACCAGTGCTTCCCAAGAGGAGGCCCCTGCTGAGAAGAAACGCCGCAAGAAACTCAGCAGTCAGTCATTTTTTAAACATATTTCATATTACAATGGTACTACTAAGTCTAAACATTATATAAAGCTATAAATATTAAATTACATATAATATCAAATAACGCGCGTAGTTCAGCAGGAAAACATGCCAAAAACCTTGGTACAGAGACAGAGGGAGAAAAGGGGAAAAAAAAACCGACTTGTGTATATAGACGGTGCAAAAATAAAAGTTTCGATATGTTTTCCTACATCAACGGTGTCCCCTAGACAAGATAAAGTATTTTTGCATTTGAAAATATTATTATTGACTAAGATTCGGGTTTACGCCACGCATTTTTGTCTGTAAGATAATCTTCGACCCTATAATACGTTTTAGACAGTAACTACTTTAGCAACAAATGATTTATATACTTAATAAAAAGGAAACCTCATCCCCTACAGCTAAAACTAGAAATGCTATTAGACCAAGTTTTCTCGTGATCTTAGAACACTGTTAAAAAATAAGAAGATATTTTTAATACAAATATATTTTGAAGCGACTTACAGTCGTCTTAAAACTTGAGTAGGAGTACGTTGGGCTATAAATTTGAGAGACCATGCCTTAGACCACACACTAAACCTTCTCCACGCTTGAGACACGCCTCATCCAAAGTAAGTCGCGTCCTACATGTAGCTAAGCAAACACGGGTGCAAAGAGGCTGCCTCCAGCCCAGACAGAACTCCGCCCGTCGCTCCGCACCAACAAACTGAAGCTCAGAGTACACTGGTCTGTGGAAATGAAACAAAATGACGGTATAAGTAGGTAGTTGTGGACAGAAGATTCATTAGTTTTCTTGTTGGTTTAATTGCAAAGCGATCTTGTTTTGTTTTTGTTAGGTTAACTTTATGTGTACCGTTCTATATTCCGTATCTTGAGCATAGATTTCTTCCAACAAGACTGGTGGGAGACTGCCTATGATAGAGGTAAACAAAGAAAAGGAGGAAGACCGTTACCTAGCATGGGGACATTACAGGCTGTTAAGTTAAACCATAAATAATAGTAAATAATATAACTGGAATCAGTTACAAAAAAAAACCAGGGACTAGGGGAAAATTTTGTGAAATCAAACACTCCGTAATGGAAAATAAATCTGATAGAAGAAGAAGAAAATAAAGCGGAGGATACTTAAAACCATAACCCCGATCTTTAGAACGTTAATTTACGAAGGAATCTATTGACTTTGGAATCTCTATTGATCTATTGGAATTTGGTATCTATTGACCATATTCTATTTGACGAGTTATCGTATTGTTTTTACCTCTGCCGCCATTACTGTTAAGTATCCATATTAAGCTTAGTTTTATAACAATCTATTGGGCCAATCAGAATTAGAATTTTAGAAGATTATTAGCTCCGAAACCAACTAGAGACTTTTAAAATGTTCAATTTCTACAGTTATTAGTATTCTTTAAGCAAGTCTTGTAGTAACTTCGAAAAGCTGCAGTTCAAGTGTGAAAATAAAGTGCACGAACGTGCACCGGTTAACCACTTTTGTTTTGTACAGTTGCTACAATTCTAGAAGTAATATTAACACCAAGTTTATCAAAAGGACAATCGCTTTCTCAAATAAGATATTAAACTATGGTAGGTAACTTAAAAATTCTAATAACAGTTCCTTACATACATACATAATTATAATACTCACGCGTCCATTCCCGGGATGGAGTAGGTAAAAATGTTTGTTGTTAATTCTGTAACCATATTTCGCATCAGGCTAAGATATATTTACCACTGTATATAAGTGACAGGTTGCATGCCTAACAATACTACACGCCTTCATTCCCTTAGTTGCCTTTTACGAATTCCACGGGAAGCCATGGATGGCACTATTCTATTCTAAGCTGGCAACCACACCCTTTCTTGTTTATTACAATTTCACTAACCTAACTAGATAATTTGTTCCGAATTTAAAATCATTGGCTAATAAAGAATGCTAATTTAAACATTGAGAGAAGAAACAGGTAATGATGCGTTTACACGTGACAAAGTTTGGATAAGGCATCCTTCACCTTCTGACAAGTAAATAAGTGTCCATCCACTAGTTATATATACTAGGCCACGGGTTTACGTTGTATCTGTGTATTATGTGGCATTGTAGCTTTATCTATATTGTAACCTAAACGAATGAACCGAGTCGGATGCAGTTTTTATAAACAGGAAGCTACATTTACTACTGAGGTTCTGAGCTATCTAGATATATTAAATACAAGCCACGTTCATCAGGGGTTATGTAGGATTTTAATGGTGAAGGAATGGTTCAAATTGGTCAAGTAATTTCGAAGAATATTCAATGCAAACAAATAATCAAATCTTTCTTCTTTACAATGTTAGTGTAGAAAAATGAATCACCTAACTAGGGTAAAGTCACCAGTGGCCAGCCAGAGACCAGTAGTCGACCTTATGAGTGCGAAGAGTGGGAAATATATCTTTCGTACTCTTCCAACTTGTACAAAGTATAGGCAGAGGTCGACTACAGGTCCCTGGCTGACCACTGGTGACTTTACCCTACATACATAACTTCCGAACGGCTGCACCGAATTAGATGATTTTTTTTTGTAGTGTTCGTTGTTTGCAGCTGAGTTAGTATTTAATAAAAAATTGTCTGACCCTTAACGCTGGACCTCTAAAGTTGCGGTCGGAATTATGTCACTGTTTTTTCTATTTCATAGTTTACACGAGCTAAATTGTCACGTGCTGCAATTTATTGACAGTGTCTTCGAGTGCGACGATTAGTGTGTGGTGTCCGGAGGCCGTGTTAGTGGCCCGCTCATCAGGCGGCGTGATCGAGCTGCTGTAATTATGTATTGTGCACTGCTGGCTAGGGTTGACGCTTGTAATACAAAATACAATAAAACAATCTTTATTCGTTAAATACATGAGGGAATGATACAAGGGATCGAGTCACCCTTTAGGCAATATGTAGCCTGGGAGACAGCGCTCTTCCTCCGACAACATGAGGCAAGATTTAATTATGCTATTTAAGTACAATTTATTTAGCTCCTAAATTTACTAAAGTCGCTAATAGATAAGTTGAGACAGGTACGAGTAGTTAAGGCAGTATGTTTGTATAATTAAGTACTATTTGTTTAGTTGCTTATTTACGAAATTTATCTATAGATTCAAAATAAACTTAAGCAGGTAATTGAGGTAGATTGCGTGTGTGTGTGTGTGTGTGTGTGTGTGTGTGTGTGTGTGTGTGTGTGTGTGTGTGTGTGTGTGTGTGTGTGTGTGTGTGTGTGTGTGTGTGTATGTGTGTGTATGTAGTGCGAGTCTGGAATTGTTATCGTATAATTGTTAATGTAACCCTTACTCACAAACGCCCTATAAACCTCTTTTAGTTAAAGTTTTCATCTTAGGACTACACCTTTCTGGTGAATTTGTACGCGTGCCAAGAAGATCAAATCGTTTTAAAGCCATTTTTTTATTATTATTGGATTCGTGTGGGCATTGCAAAGTTTAAAACAACATCATACCAGAAAATATTTTGAACCTTATAATATTATAAAGATGCGAAATTTGGGTGCGTGTGTGTTAGTTAGTTCCTCCTGGAACGGCTGGAGAGATTTGGATGAAATTTGCTATACTTTTATTTCAAGAAAGTTTTCAAGTTCCTGAGGGAATAACGATTCTCAAAATCCCTCGCAACATGGGAGAACCGAATAACTAATTCTACGCGGATGAAATCGCGAGCACAAGTTAGTCCCATTAATATTTAAATGCGTAAGTTTGTGTGAATGTGTGTGATAGTTTGTACTCCTTCACTCTGCAACGGCTAGAAGGATTTAAATGGAATTTGGAATCGAAATAGGACATAAGGTACCCAGGATTAAGACATACTTAGGCTACTCCATTACAAGTAAGATTGCAAAATCATTGTTAAACCTTACTAAACTACCGTCCAGTGGCAGCCCTAAGGCGACTATAATTACGTTTTGAGACGCGAGAACGTGTTTAGGTCGCTCACACTAATTTACACCGAGAATTGAACCCGATCTAGTTACGTGGCGCCCCGAGGTTAGCCGGGCACTTGAATGTCACTATACTGGTGAAATGTTACTGAAATATAGTATATAACAATTAACTTTGCGGGTGGTAGGACCTTGTGCGGGGTCCGTCCGGATCGCTACCACCATCTTATCCATTAACCTACCGCCAAACAGCAGTGTTCGCATTGTTGTGTTCCGGTTTGGGGATAAGACAGCCGGTGTAAATGACTAGCATAGAGGCATTCCATCTTAGTCCTCAGGGTTGGCAGCGCATTTGCAGTTTTAGGCTTGCAGTCTTGTGAATGCGAATGTCTATGGGTCACAGTTTCCACTTACCATCAGGTCGCCTGTGTGCTCGTCAGCCTTCTCTATGCCATAAAAAAAAAAAAACTTGCTCTTGCCCGCGACTTCGTCCGTGTAGTCTTAGTTATTCAGCTATCCCATGTTGGGACAAGATTCAAGATTCTCAATAAAAAAGAAGAAACTAAATGACTGCTCGATCAGCGCACAGACGAAACCGTCGTACGAGTATCTAGGGACTTAAAATATGGGGGGAGTATTCTTTGGACATCCCTACGGGGTAAAAGTCGAGGGGGTAGCGGGAAACTAATTATATTCTAGCGTCCTCTAGAATAATTATATTCCCTCAACAAATTATATAACCACAACTTTAAACCTAGAACTTGCTGCGTTCCTATAATGCTAAAACAGCATATAAGCTAATAGTATTATTTTTCTCCTAAATAGGTATCACAGATGGCGGTAGTGCGTCGTAAAAGTTAGGGTCCGATCCCGACGATTAATTTCAGGCGTCGGCTAGAACAGACCAAAGCTAGCCTAGGTCTTGGTAAGGCTAGGTAAGTCGAGCGTAGTTAGTTCGTTGAAAATAAAGAAAGATTTAATTTTAATTCTTTTTAGTAGTTTAGTTTAGTTTAGTTTATTTATTTATCAATGTAATGTTACAATATAGATTGCATTGCATGTCAAAAAATACGAAATTACATTGATATCGTCAACAAAACATTAATACAAATTGATAAAATAATATTAAAATAATACAATAATATAATAACACTCAAATAATCAAAAACAACAATGATAAACAAGTAATAAATGGTCAGTTTCCGATGTCAATACACAAAACTAATAAAGGTCAAATATCAATAATAATTTTACAATTTAAGTTGCATATATTCGTCGACAGAGTATAATGGATTATCCAATAAAAGGTTTCTCAGCTGATGTTTGAATGCTTCGTCGGATGTTACATTTTTTATCTACGCACATATCGTAAGTCCTCTTTTATGCGTTCAAAACCCGTAGGAAATGACCAGCATTATTGCAACTAATTTTACTATGAAAAGTTTCTTGTCTGTGGTAGTAGGTAAAATTTGTACTGTAATGGTTATAACAGTATAGATTTTGGTAAGGTTATGAGTTTCAAATTTGGAACATGTTCCAAAATTAACACAATTTAAATAGGTCCAATTCTAGGATCAATTGGAACGTCAACTCGTTATATTTTTTAGTACAATATCGTAGGATATTTGAATTTCGAACGACATGAGAATAGGGACTTTATTAGTAGGTATGTCTATCATATGATTTAAAAAAAAAACCATTCATATTCGATGACAGGTTTCTTTTGCCGCCATTTTTGTTGTCAATTCGTCGTATCGTAAGTCGTAATTTGATTTCATTTAGTTCATTTCTTTGTTAAGTTTTCATAAGTGGCACAATACACTTATGAAAATTCTGCTTATCCAAGTAGACAACAATTGATTAACATTGATTAAATTTAACATCGTTTGGTGAAATTGGTAGGTACTTAGATATGTTACAGGTAGCGCTGGTAGCAATGCAGGTCATTTGCCTTTCGGCTTCTGAACCCATCTTAGAGTACTTATAATATGTGTGTAGATAAAGTATTGTACGCGACTCTGCGTAATTGGCATTACAACACTCGTGTCATCTATTATGAAACTCGCCTTGCGGCTCGTTTCATAAACCACACTCATGTTGTAATGCCTGTCATTACGCAACCGTCACGTAAACTACTATAAGTTTAGCGGGTAGACGCTCATAGAATGTGGGACCGATGACACGCGGGTTCTTAGCCGCAAGTGCCATGCGACAAGTAGCTATTAGGCAAAGAATTAGTAGAGAAGTAGTTGGTCTCCGGCCCTTTAGGATATTCTGTTGCGTATTGCCGCTGGGGTTGCGTCGATTTGCGTCGTTCGATACGCAATACGCAAGCAACCAACTGCGGCGCGGCTGGACTAAGCCGTCTCGGTCCGTCCTCTTGAGTTCGCTTGTGTTGGCTCGTGGCGCGTTTGATCACACATGCAAGCCGCGCGATGTAACTTTGTTGGAATATTAACTACTGTTTATAAACACTGTGGCTGTAACGCGGCATCGGTGTTACACTGACTTAAAAAGAAAGGGGTCTTTAATTTGACCTCTAAGTATGTCTAGTGTCTGTTTCTGCCATCTAGTTCCTAAGCGCATGACTGATTTGGACGCGGTTTTTTTGTAACTACCTCTGTGGTGGTTCTTAACTAGCTAGTCTGGCCATAAGTTCTGTTACTAAGGTTGTGTGAAATAAAACTAACTAATGTTTATTTTTTAATTTCAAAACGTATAAAAATTAAAAGCTCAATTAATGTACCTTTTTAAGAACAAATATTCATCCTATATTTTCGATGCAATGTCTGATACGAGCTTTTAGCATTCACAGCCGGGATCGATACAATTACGCATAACTTTTCTGTAAATTTCACTTTTTAAAAACGCTTTAAGGTTAGTTTTTGTTAACCACGGAACTTTTTTTGTTTAATATTAAAAAACTTTCTATCCCTGTGTATGTTTAAAAACCAACATATATAAGCATACTAAGCTTAATATGGATACTCAACAAGACTCCAACTTATGAAGCAAGAGATTTGGTGTGTTTTTCGTATTACTGCAAATTGTCGTGAAATCGTAAAGTCAATTTAATGAGACATCAAGATTGACCGGTGCACAAGCGGATCTTTAGTTGCTTGAAATACATTTGTATCAGAATTTAAAGCCTGTTAAAAGTCTGTTCAATATCTCACGCAAATTTGAACTCTTTACAAGAACTCTCACAAAAGTTGTGGCCGTTATCAGTATCATCGTCGTGCGTAAATTAAACTATGATTTTCTAGTCCCGAATGGGAATACTTCAAGCTCGTACATCAAATATTTGCAATAGTTTTAGAATAAATTATTTTTATTTTTATTTTATATAAATCAAAGTTTTGATTAATATACAGGTTTATGTAGGAAAACTTTAGTAACAGAACTTATGGCCTAACTAGGTAGGTTTCATGAAGGTTAGGTTATGATTAATAAACAAGTGATATAAAAAATATGTCTTCTATCAAACCATTGCATTAGAATTATGAAAATTCGGATTATGATAATTTAGATTTATGACTCCTCCGAATTATATCGTGTAGGGCAAACATATCTACACGCTCCTATACCACTAACAATAAGTTCTATGTTTGCATATATATTTGACGCAAAGGCTGTGTAGATTAACGCTTTTCACGTGGTAAATATCTAAAGCCGCCACTGGCAGACATTTTTATATTTAAATCGTAACAAACCAGCCCTTAAGTAGGTACAACAATGTCGGTCTCGCAAAGTATGTCTAGATAAGGCCCTGTAGGTGGATTAATTTCGCTGTTCTTCGTTTCGGGGATTCATATGGGAATAATGGGGTACTGAACTCTTTAAAATAATATTGAACATTTAATATTGAACACAAGCTCTAGACTATTGTAGTATGGGTACTAATAAGACAATTATATACATACTTTTATATATAAATATACTTAAACAGATAGAAAATATCCATGACTCAGGAGGAAATATTTGAACCCTAGTAGCTTCGTAGGCAGGGACACTACCGACTAGGCCAAAACGTCATCAATAATCGCGCATTATGTTACTTTATTTTATTTTATAAAGTTTAATAGGTAAAGCTCCCTGATGTAGATCGTAATAGCATTCAAGTGAATAAACCAGGGAATTAGAATAAAACACTTTGGTTCCAAACACCGAACCGCATTGGGTCTAATTCTGCTCAAATAAACTTCGTTAACTTCCAAATGTCCAACAAATTGAACCATCTTCCAGACGTAGGTAATCTATTCAATACCAAGAGCACCACATCGAGTCATTTCTTAAAGCAAACTCGGGTACTCTGGCACTGTAGTTAGACAGACCCTAAAAACTACAAGGGTTTAGTGTCCTAAGGGATTTTGGTGAACTCAAATGACAAATTGACGGTAGGTTTGACCTTGAACTTGAACTTTGTTGAACTCTACTAGAAGATGACCTTCAACACTTACAAATACTTTGTTTTACTTTTTAATTGCTCGGTTCACACGTGTTATCTGAACTACAGCCAGTGATAACCATGTGAAAGTATTCTATTGTGTTCATTTTAATATTTAGTGCCAAGTACGCAAAATGGGGTCTATTTTGTATAAATATTAGGGGGTTTGGTTCTGAAAGCACTTACTTCCTAGCAATTTTGTTGCAAACATTTTTAAGTTTGATTAAAACGTTTCTTCGAAGCTAATTAATCATTATATGTTTCCTGTTTAAAAAAAGCAACTTGAGGTTTTTTAACAAATTACGATAGTCGTATAGTGTAAGTAAATATTGTCGGACTTGTAGGATAATAATATTATGTTATTTCGCAGTTTATTTAGTGGAGGTTTATTTAAGCCATAAATCGTATTTAACAGACGCGAAGGTTATTCAATTATTTGATAATTTTGCTGTTTACTAACTCTACAATAAATACAAATAAAGAACTTATTCCGAGAAACCGTACTGAAGAAGAAACAACTTCAAACAGAACGTACCAACATATTATTTGACAAACAAAAATTGTAATACAATAGACTTATTTATTTCTTGCAAGTTGGTATTAATGTTGAGTTGATTGTTTATACAATATGAAAATAATAACTGAGATGTTTCTATAAGTTGAAGCCATCGAAATAATAATATATTTTTTGTACTCGTCGATTAAAATCTGTGTATTAAGATTTCATAGAGAATAATGCAACGTCACTCTTTTCATCATTGACACTTCCGAAACAACCGAAATAACCATTTCGATACGCTCAAGACAACTGAAAAAAATTTGAAAATAGAACTACGTATTTCAATAATATGTGTCCTTGTTTAAGGAGACTCGATCCGATACAAAATTGCCAATCTATGGCGTTTCGGAACGTAGCAGCGTCGCGTCATCTGTCAAAAATCTATTTTTACCTGCTTCTGTATCCAGGGCACAAAAAAAATAAAAAAACTACGGTTTGTGATTGGCTAGTTTTTAGCCAACAGAACAGCACAGTACTGCAACAATTACGGACGCCGTGGTTTGATACAAATGTCGAATTTTAATGAACTCGTACAAAAAGTATTGTTCACAATAGTGTCATAATCAAGCTTTTTTATCTCGTATCTTACTTAGGCCACTCAGCAAACTTCGTGGCCTAAACACGGTACTCGACTAAAAAGCTCTCTATTATAACACGATTATGAAAATAACTATTTTAACTTCAGTGTTGACCTTTTAACATCCAGCCAACCTTTTAGATGGTAAAATATTCACTTAATTGACAGTTATAAAAACATGTCAAAAGCTATATGATTGTACCCAATAGATAAGAGCCCCATTGCCAAATATTCACAACCGGGTCCCATTTTTATCAAAATCAGTGAAGCCCGCGCTCATTGGGCTAAGTCGCCGAATAAATGTGTAGTCATGAATAATGCTATTAAAATTCAAGCAACGAGGCTTTCCTGGAAATATCAAAGGTCTTTAAAACGTAATAGCTTTATACAGCAGCGAATAAAATATTCCCTAATCCAAATAGGACTCATAAATTTAAAACAAAAGCAACACCTCGGGGTCATAAAAAGGCTATATTTCTTGGTTTGGGTACTTTTGTTAGTCTCTGGTATAGCCTGAAATTCTAAGAGAGATTTTCAGGGCATTGACTAGAATTTCTTGTGTTGAACTATTGAATTCATGAAAGAAAGGTGTTATCATCGGCGTACTGGAAAAAGATACACTACAGGTTCACAATGGCACTAATGGAAAGGAATATCATATTGTAACCTAATGGTACAGTGTGGGCGACTTATGGGTATGTATTTTGCTATTTTTAGACGTTATAATCTGCTTCCACGTCTGTGAATATTAACAGATTAGTGTCGTTAGATTCGTCTTGGTTATACATATTTGAATAAAAATGAGTGAGAGGGGGTTATTTTTTAACATATACAGCCTTGGCGAAAGGTGTTGACCACCCATGCGTTTTTCATATAAAAGTAGAATTTTAAAAGGTGCAGTTTTATCTTATACTATAGAAAGTTGTATTTCTATCGGAAATATTAGTCATATTAATCCTTGAAATAAATACAATTAATAATTTTATTGTAGCTTCAGTTTTCACTCGCAAATAGTTACTTTGAAACAATCCTAATGATTTGCACAAGTTCAAATATATTTAAATATTTTTCGTCTTTGTGTATTTTAATATTGGAAAATAATACTTTATTTATAAGTTACAAAGCAAGCCAAGGCTGTATATCGACGACAAATTAAAAAAATCTCACAATAATTATCACGTACGAAATGATAATGACTTCGAATTGTTAAATCTCGAAAAGTTACTAAGGTAAAATATTGTCTTTCTGTGTACCCTTCCAATATTATATTTGCTTTTTATTTAGGTGTTTGTATTTAGTAAATTGGGTGAAGCAACCTATTCTGATGACTTATGGTTAATAACAAAGCATGCATATTAAAATCAGACCACCAAATGACCAGACCTAACACGTTAAACACCTCAAATCACTAATAACCTTCAAACAATCGGATAACTCGGTAGAGTATTCACATTTTTGATACAAAACATGGGGACATCGTCCTTTGCGTTACCAATTAACAACTATATAATCATTCAAAACCGTACGAATAATTTCAAATCATAGCCTTTTTGTCTGATTTTATAAACGTGTAAGCCACGTCGTTAGCAAATATAATAGTTTTTCTAAAACCATAATATGGGAAACAGCGAAAAACGGGCAGAACTTACCTTAAAAGCTGATTCACAGACTTCCGTAATCAATTTGTTTGTCACCTCCTGTGGAACTTTGCGCCAATAACCGTTTGGCATGATCGGTATTCGTATTGGATGGTCAAGCAAGCGCATGCTACTCCGGCTAAAAGGGACGATCTCAAGTGCTTCCGTAAATCAAATAGTTTATCGCGTAGTTAGTAACTTGTAACTTTTGGACGCTTTGACCTAAAGTTATTTGGTAGTGAGCTAGGTAACAAAGAAGACAATATCTACAACATATGTACAAATAATCTTTTTTATAAATTATTTTTTCTGGCACTCAGACCACCTCATGGTAAATGGGTCTCATAGACATTTGAGATTTGAGATCCTAAGACCTCAAATGCGTTGCCAGCCCTGAGCACTAAGATGGAATACCTCTATGCTAGTAATTTCAACGGTGGTCTTATCCCCACACCGGAACACAGCAGCGCTTGGCGGTGGGTTCATGGATAAGATGGTGGTAGCGATCCGGACGGACCCTGCACAAGGTCCTACCACCACAAAAAATACCATGCTTATGAAAACAATACTTAAGTGATTTACTAATTTTGACGTAATTGGAGGGTGTTGATGTCATTACACTGAACAATATTACAGTTGTATTTGATACAACTTAAATTGAAACATTGCTATAACCTCGTATAAGCAAAAGCAGAGTTTAATGTATATATTTAGTCTAAACCAAGGGAAAGCATACAGTTATTTATTAATCAGAATCTACCGATATTATCTATAGAAAAATTTGCAATCCTGATTCTTGGAAATCGCTTACAGTAATATAAATTCCGCAAACAAACTCCAGATATTAAATCTCATGCCCCTCGAATGTTCACTCGGAATTATCTTAAGACTACCCCAGGACTTGCAGTGTTTCTAATTTTCTTTCCAAATACACTCGGCTTTATACCTAAATTTATTTCAACCGTGTAGCTACCCCCCCCTTCCCCCTCTAACGCGGGGCAGTCCGTTTCCCCGTGAATCCCGGGAGCACACTACATCACTAGAGCCGTCTGATTCAACCTTATTAGCATTTAAATTAATTTTTATTTTATTTTAATAAAGCTGCTGTTTAGGCCGAGATAGCTGTAAGGTGTTATTGATACTTGTGACGTTATGGACCTGACATGATTAACCATAATGCTTGAGAATGCAATAGCCTATGAAACTCAAGTCTCACTTACACAAAAAATTTATGTATGTTGTTCCTTCTAAATTGCCTTTCTAATGACAGGAAGGCAAACGACTTAATAAGTGGTCTCCTAGGATTTGGAACCTCAAAACTATATTAATTTATGTTATTATATCACAGACTGTGTTTTCCCCCAACTGGAACACATAAGAGGTCCTATACAAAATGCTTAACGCTAGCGTTAATGATTTTCGAAAACTGACAAAATGTATTAAACTGACATATTAGCGTTCGACGAGATCGCCCGGCCGATTTCTTGAATCCGAATTTTCGACACCGTTAACGATCGTCGAATGCTTGTGGTAGTACACTAGACTTTGTTCTAGAGGTAGTGTAGTGTTAAGTACACACTGAATCCGATCTATATTCGAGAATGGTCCGTTCCTTATCCTAATAAATAAATAAATAAATAGATTAAGGAGCCTTAGCGCTCGCAATGGTTGATCATTTCTTTCCAGCCATTCATTAATTCTCGATCCATATTTATTTGGATTTGCCTTTGATGCAATGCATCAGGGCTCTAAAGGTGGCATTACAATGTTGGCAATTGCCACCGGTGTTTAGTATGAATTTATATGTGGTGCTGACGAACCTGGTCGGGAAGTTTTGGATTGCGCGGTCGTGGTAACCTGTCGTTGTTTCATCATATCTTAAGGTGTTGGGAAGACAATGTCCAAGGTCTTACTACTCGGCTTGGTGCTTGAGATATAAATGTCTAATTTAAGCTCATCTCGTCTACGAATTCAATCACAAGACAGCCCAGCGAGCGCAGATTTGAACAAAGGGTACAAAATAAATCGTTTCATTTCTGTTCCTTATATTCCATTGGATGTTTCTGTTTTTTTGTTTATTAATTTATATCAACTTAACACTTGTAACACTAAAAATATTATTTTAATTGCTAATAAATAGAAAGCATAATAGACTGATATATAATATCCGTGCATCAGAGGCAATTAAAAACAAAAAGATTTGCTGTGAAAAATTCAAACCAAGAACAGTTAGCAGAATTCGCAAAATTATTGGCAAAAATAAGTTAGCCAAGTTAAGGGCCGTTTCTGAACAAAGGGCAGGAACGGAATAACTGAAATAATCAAAGCTTTGTTAAGGAGTTTATGGTAAATGCAAGTTTGTTTTTATTGTTAAATTGCCCCGTGATTCTGCAGCAAGTTCCGCCATGAATCAATTTGTTACTTTTGATTACCTTCGTTGGGTTATTTCGTAGGATTAAGTAGAGTTTAATTTGAAATAAAATATTGGACTTGTATTGGTTGCGTCCATTTTATAATCCATAGACTGTTAAAAATGCGAAAATAACTCTGTCGCATAAGTTGTACCTCTAAAATGACTAAGTCGCAAAATTACTTAATTGCAAAATGACCTCACCGCTTGTAGCCTACATCTCAAAAAGTGTGAGTCACAAAATGACCTCCTTGGTTTTTTTCACTTATTTCTGCCTTAACAAAGTTGACGGAGCTCCTATTCTTGAACAGTTTGGCCCTTTGGGCATATGAAGTTACCTAACGAACCTAGACCTACCTAGTAACACATGAATTAGTCATTATGACGAAAAGTAATGTGATCGTTTTACGGAGTCTGTAATTTTGCTACTTATTCCGTGTCCATCTGCCTTAGGGATGTAGTAAGTAAGGATTATTAGGAAACTAATAGTATTATTGTAACTTCTTTACATGTTTATAACCTTTTAGTATTTGCACTACTTAACGGCTAATAAACCTACGTAAAGAGAATTCTCGCATCAATACGATTTTTAATATGGCACACTACATAATACCTAATTTTAAAGATAACTATGCCGGTTTTATATCTAATAAAATAAAATAATAATTGTCTTACTTTCATTAATTATGGTTTAGAAGTTAAAAAGTCGGCGAAAATCTTGATTTATTATCGACAGATCAAATGCTCGGGATTACTGTTAACTAGAAAAGTTATGACAGTATTTTTTTTTATAACTTATAAATATGTTCTTTGAAAACAACCTTTGTATGAGCATACGTATTAACATTGTTTTGGGTTATCCTGCAATTTTATCATTTCAAACGGGACACATCAAAAACATTTTTAAAATCACAAACTCAGCAGTGTGGCAAGGGCGCGCCACCGTCGAAGCCAAATAATTTCGCTAGTGGTCTGAATTTAAATCGGATCCCACGAATGCACACGCTTGTGACACGGATTATTGAAATAATAATGCGTGATCTTAACCATCCGATTACTAAGCTTAAAGATCTAACCCATCGATCAGCAATTGATTCTCATTGCAAATGAAATGAAATGAAATAGTTTTATTACGGAAAACATGTTCCATAGAATGTACAAGAAATAAAAATACAATAATGGCACAATTTGAACTTAACTGATAAACTAAACTAAAGAAAATAAACCACCACTATACAGGGTGTACAATCCAAATGGGTCAGTATGGAGAAGTCGGAAACTATGAGAGATAGCGAGATCTGTTCTTAGGAACCATGACGTCGATTTAAGATTTAATAATAATTACATTCAAACTTTTTTATTAACTCTCATACATAACCGGGAATCGAACCTGGTCAAAATCAATGTGTATAAATTCTGCAAGTCGCAAGAAGCACAACACTAATGGAATAATAATAATAATAATCTTATGTATGAGAGTTAATCAAAAAGTTTGAATGTGATTATTATTAAATCTAAAATCGACGTCATGGTACCTAAGAACAGATCTCGCTATCTCTCATAGTTTCCGACTTCACCATACTGACCCATTTGGATTGTACACCCGGTATATGCGGCGCCATGGGTCGCCCGGATCCCGCGATGACAGGCTTATGGTAACCCCTCCAATGGTCATGAAGCGGGCTCGCGTCCCACTCCCTTACCGCCGAAAGCAGAGTGTTGGAGGAGGTGTAAGATGGCTCCTCGCGCGCAACAGCGCGGGCAGCCTGGCGCGCGCCCCCCCCGCGAACATGGCGCTTGCGCTGCACCAGCGCGGCAGCCGGAACATGGCGCGCCACGCGTCGTTGTACTGCACGCGCGTATTCCTCGCCGCAGCACAGGAGTAGTGTGACCACAATTCAACTGAGTAGACGCTAGTGCAGAAAATTATGAACAATTGCGTTCTAACACCTTCGCTGCACTTGGCGAATCAAATGCAGACATGTGTGGGGCGAGGACTCCGACTACTGAAGCTATAAGGGCAGTAAAAGGTGCATGTGCAATCTAATAAAATAAAAGTATAGACTGTCGAACTTTCATTAATTATAGTTTAGAAGTTAATAAGTCGGCGAAAATCTTAATTATTCATCTACAGATCAAATGCTCGGGATTACTGTTAACTAGAAAAGTTTTGATAGTTTGATTTTTTATAAATTTAATGTGTTTTTTGATCAACCTTCGTGTATGAGCATATGTTTTAAATATATTTGTGGATGTGGATGTACATGCAATTTTGTTATTTCGAACAACTGGCTTTACAACTCCACCAATGAATTATTGACGGGCTGGTCTGACGGTTATAGTGCCTCAGATCAGATGACGTGCGTATCAATGTACGAGCTCATTTACTCGAATGATCGATCAACAAGAAGCCACTTTTAAGGTTGGACTCATTTTCGACAGATTCCTGATTGGACACATTCCGTTTTGATCATGTTCTAGTTAGGTCACATTTTGTTTTTGTCAAAACCTTGTTTGGATTTATTTTTTAAATGACAAACTTATACTATATAACAGTCGCGAGGCGTTCGTACAAGCCGATTATTTACGGCTTTACCAAAAATTCCTATGCATAGAGTAGGTATACAAACAAAACGTAAAACCGAAAATAACCCGGTATACTATAGCTTTACCTTGCATTACCATCTTCATAATACGATGCATAACCAAAACGCAATTTATTTACTAAGCCGAAATCTATCGCAGTAATACTCGCTCGCACATATTCACTTACCTACAAGAAAGAAACAATAACAATATATTCGTACACACGCGCAGTTACATTTCACTGCGCGCGAACTTACACCCACAAAATTATTACAAGTCCTGCGGTCGACCTTTGCCGCACTTGAAGTAACACATTCAAACATTTTTCTAGCGCTTCGAACTCACACACAGACACGGCCGCACGTGAGAAAACAATAAAAATCAGAGTGAGAGACCGCTCTAGTCCACAATCGGGCGCCGGCTTATTTCAAACCATTTTCAACTTTAAGTGTATAGCACGCGTCACTTTCTTTTCTCGAGGACGCCGTCGCCGCCACCTACGACCTTCAAACTTTAATAATATTTTGCATCCTTTTTTCATTACGCAATATTACGCGACGCCATTACTTTAGTTCGCGTCGTCGCGCAAAGATACAGTGTAGGTAATTCTTGTGAAAGTTGTTTTGAATTACCTATTTATTTAGTGTTTTATGATTCAAGTAACTTGTGAAATTTAGCTCGCTAAGTGTTCGTTTCGTTCGTGTGTTCATGTGCTGTAATGATTTGTTTGTAGTTACCTACTGTTTGGATTATTTGTTTTTGTTCACGACGACGGAGGTTGGTGTTTCTATTCTATTTTTAATACGTTAGGTACCTATAGGTTTTACCCAAATCTAATTTAGGTTATATTCGTGGTTTTTCAATATTTTTGTCTGTCTGTAAGTACTCAAAGTAGGTACTAAATATGGCCGCATTGGTTCAAATTGAGTGTTGTCTTACAGATTACCTACTTAATGAGCTAACATGTTTTTCAAGGTTATCCTTTGAAAATAAAAAACATGTCATTAAGTTAGGACGCGCTCGCCCAGACCTAAAAATTGATTATATAAGCGTAGAGATGGATTCTTCAAACACTTCCATAGTGAATTATATGATAAATACAATTGGCTGACTGGCAGCTGCAAATTAAACAAATTGTTTTGCTATTCGTGTTTGCTGTTTGGAATCGAACCGGTTTTGCAGATATCAACAATATATATAATTCAGCTAAGAAACATGTTCAAAGCGAGAAACATATACGGAGTTGTATATTATTACATGAGTTCGGTAACAGTAGAATAGAAACTTTTTTTGGTAATAACTTTGAGGCCCACAATCTATGATAACGTATTAGCTCATTTTGTTAAAAAACCCCGCAGAATTATTCTTGAATATAAATAAGTATCGAACTGTACCTAGCGTATTTCAAGTGTATATAATTATATTGAGTTTTCAATCGGTTTCTATATTTATTTGCATGAACTTAGTTTAGGTTTACTTGGATTGTTTAGCGCTTTATGCGTATGCGTGTCATGGTTTTCTTAATAGGTACAGGAAGGCGGGTACGGACGGCGCATGCCGCGGGCTGTGGGTTTTCTTTATTCGGTTGATTTTGTTGCACGAATTTGTAAATATATGTTTAATTAAGTCTTTTTTTTGGTTTCTGTGTGCAGACCTGCGGTGCATGTATTTAATTTGGTTTATTTTTGTTTTGTTTTTAACAAAGGACAACTTTTTATTTTGCATGATAGGTATTAGCAAACTAATTTTTACTGTGTTTTGATTTCTAACGTAAATTAACTATATTGTCTGTGTGTTTAATGTGTGCGTACGCAACTAACGGCTTTTTTCAAAGCCACTTTTGTCATACTTGACATACACTGTTCATGTAATACCAGTGATGTCATGTATGGCGAAGGTGGTGAACACTAACTGCAAGGATCGCACGTAGAAACAGTTACCGCACTTACTTCAGCACTGCTTTTTGGGAACTAAAAGATGACATCTATGGTATGTTTTTTTTTAATTAATGGAAGGGGCAAACACGTACACAACACACGCCATACATACACCTTTTTTTGCTCCGGCTTGTCTATTTATTTACGTGACGCTTCGCCACTGCATATAACACAAACGACTTAGCTTGCATAATTAATAAGACTGAGTATCATATTGGCCCAAAATGAACGTTCATTACAAGTTTCTCTATGCATATATTATATCATACTTACAAACATTCCTGGCAAAAACGGAATGTGTCCTAAAAAGAGCATAGCTAAAACTGAATGCGTCTAACTAAACAGTGTCAAAATCAGGAATATGGTCAGGGAATCAATAGTCACGTGACCGAACATTGCGTAGGTAGGTACACATAAAATGTAAACAACCAACATAATCACTAAATACAATAAAAAATACATTTAATTTGGCAAGTTCAACTAAAATTAATTAACCGAGTTTCAACCACTTACCTGTGTTTTTCACTCATTACCGTCTTAATCTACATTAAACCCTGAATTAAGTGAATTCCACTCAAAACTATGTACTTAACATAAACTGGAACCAAACTTCAGAATGTACAAGTTTCGATGCAATCTCTAAAGACATTGCTTGTGATTGGCTAAACCAATTAAGGAGAGCCCTGGAAACTTCTTCCCCTCCACCTTTAAGATCCTAATTGTTAGGACTGCGAGGGGATCGGGAGCGCATGCTACGCTGGTTGCGTTTCCCTAACGAGGTTGGGGTAGCATCAAGTTTTAGAATATGCATTCTATAAACATTATGCCAAAGCCGGTTCTATAGAAACATGTTAATTCCGGCAGTAAAAGTATGTCCAAGTGTTTGCGAATTGCAGCGGGACTTAGGTGATAGGTAGTTTTGGAAGTTGTGAGAGGAGTTGTTTGTTGTGACGTCATTAAACCTATTCAGTGTTATTCTCTTCTAAGAACTGGGTACAGTCGTTATACGACTTAATGCGGGGTCCATCTGGATCGCTAGCTACTTAGGTATCTTTACTTACCGCCCAGCGGCAGTGTTGGAATTTTGTTCCAGTAGTAGCCAATGTTACTAGCATATTAGGCATTCCATCTTAGTCGTCACGGTTGGCAACACATGTAGAGTCTTATGCCCGTATGAATAAACTGATCTCAACTCTAAGTCTCGTTTCGAGATGCGTCAAAAATGAGTGTTCTATGGTTTGGCGTTTACTTTGACGTATCTTGTGACGGTCCTCACAGTCAAGATGAGTTTATTAATACGGCCCTTAGGATTGCGGTCTTGAGATTGTAGTTTTGAATATGAAAAATGTATATGTGTTTGAGATCCCAATTCCCTTCAGCTCCTATTTCACCATCCACAATGATAGGTGATAATTCAGCATACATTGCTATTTTAACAAGTTTTCACATCACTGGGGATTCATGTAAGCTACGCCATGTATTACACTGAAATGTCACTTGTCACCGGTCATTGTCATAATAATTAAATAGGGGGGTGTTGTGTGCTTGTTTCGCTTTTTCTTTCCTATTTATTTTTGGCTGATTTAATTTTTTTGCGTAATTTCTTTTCAATCATTTACAGTAAAACTAGTCAAATAATACAATTTAAATAGGATTTTGGCAAAATTAATCAATCCTCACTCACTTACTCTCTATAGATTTAATGAAACTCAATTCATTCCAACTTATCCCAACGCTTTCAGTCATCGACCCAGTTCGCTACACTTAGGAAAACACACTCAGAATATTTTACGTTTTTATATTTTTTATACACGAGGCGTGGGAGGCGTGTGGAAAAAGCCGCGAGTTTTTTTTATATTTCCCATTTAAAAAGCCACTTGGTTAATTTGCATGATTGGTTGTTTTTAATTTAGGTAACGTAAACTTTAGGGTTTGAGTACGAGGTTTTCAACGGGGCTCCATTTGATTCCGTAAATTCATATTGCTTTTGGCATGTTATGGTATTGTTTCTAACTTGGCCGCCATTGGGTTTATATCGTTTTGGTATAATGTTTTTTTCGCATAATGTATCTATGGTATAAAATCGTTTGACCTAAAACTTTTATTATCATAAAAAACTAACCTAACATAACCTAATCTACACATTAGACGAAATAATTTTATGACAAATGATACTCGTACATTATGCGAAAAAAAAAGAGTTTCGAATAACACCCGCCGCCATTACTGTGAGGTAAATCAGAGCTATCATTCTCGTTGACAATACGATGACATGTCCCGGATTCAAAACTGGTTCTTTGACAGAAGCACGTGTTCCCTTTAGTCCTCAAGAGTACATACTCTTTAAGCGAACAATTGTCCTCGCATGCGATACCCATTATTTACATACAAACATACTCACGCCTTCATTCTCAGAGTGGGGTAGGCAGAGCTACAGAATTACCAACAACTCTAAAATCTTGATAATTCTGTAACCACATTTTGCACAATCAGGCTAACATGTTTCCCAGTGTGTTAGTGACAGGTTGCAAGCCCATCGCCTAACAGTACTACAAGCCTTTATTCCCTTAGTCGCCTCTTACGTCATCCACGGGAAGACATGGAGTGCAATATTCTAACCCGGCAACCACACGGGGGAAAATTATGGACTTGTTTCTCTAATTAGTCCATGGTGATTGTCTAAAACCCGACAGTAAAAGCCATTAATTTAAAAGAAGCCCCAGTGACATAATTTTCTTGAACCACTTGCCACAGATACGTCTTCGGAGTAAGTATTACCCGGCAGATTACAGTTGCTCCTCGCTCTCAGGTAACTAACCCTTAGGGCCGTATTAATAAACTCATCTTGACTGTGAGGCCCGTCACAAGATACGTCAACGTAAACGCCAAACCATAGAACACTGACATTTTTGACGCATCTCGAGACAAGCAATAGAGTTGAGATCAGTTTATTAATACGGGCCTTAGTCACCTACCACTTTGGCCTTACTGCTTCGTCAACACAACCAGAATCAATTAAAAAAAAATCATAGCACTTAAAATGTTAATACACTGCTCAGTGGTAGAAAGACCTTGTGCAGGGTCCGCTACCATCATCTTTAATTGTCACGTAGTAGCAAGCAGCATTGCTCCCATTAATGTGTTCCGGTGCGTTACAGAACCGGTAAAATTACAAGCAAAGAGGGATTCATGGCATGTGATCTTAATCTTTTAAAAATATTAACGCATTTGCAGTCTTAAAAATTGCAAATATCCAGGCCGTGTGATTGTTCGCCTTTTTTTTGCTATAAAAGAGCCTTGAATTTTGAGTCACATCCCAAATATACGGATCTCAGCAATCAAGCCCCTAGATCCCATAAGACGACCCAAGGCCGTCACTCCATGACGTCACTTGTCCGGGACATGCCTGATTGGCATGTCGAGTGACCCGGGCAAATTAGGTCGTAAATAGCCCGGGATTAACCGGATCCCCAGCCGACCCGGTTAAAAATATCGCATGTGGATTAAGTTTAATTGAGGTAATTCTGTGATTCGGGTTATTAATTTGAAGGTTTTAAAAAGGGGTTAATTTTTATTGCTTTTTAAAAGCTTCATTACAAAGGTAGATTTATAAAAAATAGGTCTAACACATTTTTTTATTAGTTTACGACGTTAGCTTTGCTGATAGTGGTCTCTCCAAGAAGCTAGTGGTCCCGGGGAAAATATTTCTGTAGTAAATGCGAGTACTTGATTCTAAGAACTCTTGAATTCTTGGATATTTGCTATGTAAAAAACATAAGTACATACCTACCTACGTTATTCACTTTATAATTGGTGCGGTTATCGTTGCCTACTAGTACAGAGCCTAGAGCTTAGTTTGGGACTAAGATAATTTGTCTGAGATTTGTACCTAATAAGTAGGTACTTATTTTCAACTAAACATTGTATTTATTAAGTTTAGTTTATCTCTTTACGGTCCGCTCTCGATTTGCTTCAATGTGAGTTTGCTGTAAAAACCTTCAGTGAAAAAATATCTAACTGATGGTGAAATCCGCATCAAAATCCATTTCGTGGTTTAGGATGAATTAGCGGCCATACAGACTTACAAAAATACAGACAGGCATGGAAAGCGACGTTCCATTGAACTTATAACGTATCCATAGGATCCTAAGCACACTAGCATCTCTTAATCACAAAGACATAAAGACTCAACTACTCCCAATTAGTATAATACTCGTAAAAGCTTAACCCTGATCGCAACTTACGTTAAAACTTTCAACACAACCAACAAAGTGCTTTCCAAGACAATTGCTATCTCTTTATACCCCGAGGCGAACACCGAGAAAGTATACTTTAGTCCAGTAACCCAGTAAAGCAAACATAGGCAAGCTATAATTTGGCACCATATAGCACTCGGTAATAACGGGCCGGAGTTGGTGTGCACAGACTTTATTATATGTTATTTGAAAAGGTTTCGCTCTGGAAATAGAGGAGGTAAAGGTGAATGGAATCGTGAGATGGTTTTAGTAAAGCAGGCTTGTCTCACTCGGTAACGTTGTGTTTAAATGTGGTTTGAAGATACCTATTAAGGTGATCCCGAGGGAACTTGAATTTTAGGGTTGTCACATTGGTTGTGTGTGTTCTTGGTAGCCTTCTTTTATAGCATAGAGAATGTCTGGAGGACTAAGACGGAATGCCTTAGTTCTGGTATTTTCATTGCTATGGGAACACAGCAGTAAAAACACTGATGTTTCATTGTAGGATAAGATGGTGTTTGCGATTCAGATGGGCTCTGCACAAGTTCCCTTAACCACTTAATAACGTTAGTATAAATAAATCCCGTGCCTTTTTGGTTTGGGTTTACGACAATTCAGATCGGGTCGTACTGAGAGCAAATCGGCCTGTAATGCATTTGGTCTGTTAGACAAGTACTATAGTGGAGTAAGTCTTTTTTCTAGTGTCGTTTGGTCGGGATAGAAGGCATTCCAACTTAGTCCTCTGAGTTGGCAACGCATTTGAAGTTAGGATTGTAGGCTTGAGAAACAAACGGCCTGAGTAGGGTATGCCTTCGCTTTGCCGTAAAAAAAAAACTCAAGTCTCGGTATCAAAAATATTTTCACAAATATAAAATATTAAATCGTGCTAATAAATTTCAACTAAAAACCGTGTGCTCGTTCAACTGAATCTTTTATGAACGTAAAAAGTTGTTATTTTAATTATTCACGAACGATCCGACGGCTGTTGGCTGGTGGCCACAATAGGAGCGGAAAGTAGCCGGGGCAGAGGTGCGCAACAATTACGTTGGTAAGGCACAAGCGGACAGCGATTTGATTAAATATTCGTTTGATTGTTAGCTTATTAAAAGTAGTAGCAGTAGTACAGCAAAAGTAACAAAATATATAAAAGATTAAAATAATAGAAAAATACATACGTCTTCGAACAACTTGGACACTGGCTCTACAAGTGCTGACGTGAGGATCCTGCGCTTCTATCCTACCCCTATTGCAATTGTATTGTCGATGGTTCGGCCGCCTTACTGACAATTTAATATGAGCTTACGTTAAAATACTATAACAATAGAGGTCAAGACAACGGGTGCGAGGTATTTATTGCAAGAAGGCAAAGGAGCACACACTTCTGGCCACCTTATGATAAGTGGAATCTGTGACCCATAGATATTGCATTCTGAACAATCCAATCTTATGTGAGATTTCACCGGTTATCTTATCTCCATAATGTGAACACTATTTGCTTGGCGACAGGTAAAAGGATAAGGTTGTAGCGATCGTGGTGGTAATGAAGGTGCAATATTTTTCACCTAGTTCAATCTTTAAATCAGGTGAGAGGCTTTGACCTTGATGCACACGCGAAAATGTGTTGTTTGCTGGTTAACTTAAGAGATTCACTCGCCTGGTCGCTCTTGACTCGGACCCCTCGGGCCGAGTAGCCCCGCAGCCTAAGATAACCATTTAGCAGTTGCAACAAACCTGCCCATTACTGCAGATGCGCCATTGTTCCGGGAATAATAACCGGGTAAAAATGACCCGGCTCGCCCGGGGCCACGGATTGGACGTGAGCAGTGGACGGGTTACGTTGAGATAGGTTTGTGATTTAATTTAGTTTTAAACTAGGGCTTAGGTTCGCATTTAAATATTTCGCAGTGAGTCGTCCGTCCTGCATGAGTAATCTACGCATAAATTTACCTACGCTTAAAAAAGGTGCACTTACTGTGCAAAAATACTGTGATATTGTAAACTATTTATAATTATTATGTAATGATGTAAACCTTTTTCTTGAAAAAAATATACCTTGCCGAGTTTTTTACGCCGGTTCTTCTCGGGGCAAAGGTTTTATTTTTCGAACCGGTGGTAATGCTTTTTGACATTCATAGGTGCATTATATTATGCCTAAATTGAAGAATAAAGAACTTTGACTTTGCTGGACAGCAAAACTGACTTTTTTAACTTTTGCGGTCCAGTTCGGTTTTGGAGTTTTACAATTGTGTTAAAGTAATTTTTAGTGTGTTTTTGTAATAATTAATAGCTACGTAATAAATAAATAAAACCCATTTTTACCCGGACAATTACTTTGCATAGCAAACTTTCTAAAATTGACAAGTACAGTACATGATAATTTCTTAACAGCTATCGAATGAGACCCCACTTATCATATTTTGATTTACTTGCACCAAGAAAATGTATAATAGAATTTTATTTAACAACTTTGTCAGCGTAATATCAATGTATAACTATGCTAAATAACCGCTTTGTAGTACTAACAGTCTCTAAGTTTAACCACGGACAGGCGGACTTGTGTACTACGAAACCCTAAACAAAGTCAAAATCGATTCTAGTCTAATAATAAATGATTATTATGCTAGTATGAAGTAGCTCCTGCTAATTGAACGGCCACAGTCGCAATTGCGTCTATTATCCGAGTGCTGGATCTAGACGCTACAGTCAGACTACAGCCAAAACCTTAGCGGAGTTTGGATAAACTGATGGCATAATTCTAAAGGCACCGCAATCCGCGGCACAGTCCAAGTCAACAACGATTGAGCTGTGGTGTTTTACCTAGTATCGTGGAACGGGTATTTTTAAACACTTTTATGCTGGGTTTTATAAAGATCCGTTAGATCAAATTTCGGTCAAAAATGTCAAAACTTGCATGAAGTTACTAAAATTTACATACATACATACATAAAATCACGCCTGTTTCCCAGAGGGGTAGGCAGAGACGACTTCTTTCCATCTGCTACGATCCTGACAAATGTCTTTCGCTTCTTCCACATTCATACATCGAGTCATGCAAGCACGTCGGTTTCGGGTACTTAAGATTCGGCCCTTTTCCAGTATTTCTCCGATTTGATTCGAAAAAGTACGCCTAGGGCGGCCTCTTCCGACCCTAAAATTTGATCTGACATATTTACTAACGGGCCTTTATAAAACCGGCCCTTAGTGTTCAAGAGGTCAGTTAGCCTAAAAACTTTATTTGTGGCATACAATAATAGGTAAACAAGCTTTCAACATGTTTAGACATTTGCATTTTCAAGACTACAATATTAACAATATTAATCAGTAAATTGGCCTCATGAGGTCTTATTTTACACGTCGATAATATGGACCTTCATGCCTATCACGGCCTTAGCCATTTGTACGACAATAGGTTGCTTTACCCTTGGATTGAAAAGTCGAATACTGGCTTATTTCATAAAACCACATTGACTCGCGTTTACTCACTTTGAGTCACATATTTAAAAACTAAATAATAACTATCCGCACCAGGTTTCGGTTATCCACGCACTGCTAGTAAACAAAATAAGAAAGAGACAAACTTTGGCAATTTTAAATCATTTCGACCTACTTTGATTATTACTGGTGCTCGTAACACTCAAAATAAAATCTAAAACGAATTTTAAAATAAAAGCACCCTTAAGTACATCAAGCTATTAAAATACTTCGCAATTCCACCAGCCCTAGTATTTTTCCCTCTTCAAATCCAGTAAACAACTGCGCAAGTACTATCCTAAACTCTCTCTCGACTCGCCAACTCGCCAGCTAACTATCCCAACTCCCACAAAGCCTGCAGAATCGAATGCACTTGCCCAAGTACGAATACAAGTCTTAGTACTAATAGAACAGAACTGGCTAACAATTTGTTAAGACATGATAGGTTTCGAGTTTCGGCAAGTATCAAGAATTATTCAATGCCTCAAGCTTTTAATCCGAAACAACAAAGGACTGGAGTCGGACTTGCGCACCGAGGGTTCTACTGTAGGTATTTTACAAGCTATTATTTAACTTACCATGTATGTATGTATGTACGTATATTTGACCCGCTTCCCGTCAACGTAATGGGCTGAAATTTGGAATAGTATCAAAGAGCTGATCTGATGATAGTGTCGGAAGGTGGCGACAGGATCTCCGCTATTCTTACCGTATACCCACCGTGTGCTCAATAGTTTGGTCTTGATAAGCAAATAAAGATTATGAAATCAAAAAGTACAGTGGGCAACAAAAGTTTGTCCCAAAAAATATTATTTTTACAGAAGTTTATTTATATTCCAATGTGAATATCGATTTCGAATCGGATCAGCGCGAGCACAATTCACGAATCTAATGACGTATGTTTTATCAAAATCGGTTGACCCGTTGAATAGTTACGAGGGGACATAGGAACGGATACAAACGTACAGGTCAAACATATAACCCTACTTATAAAACATGAAAAAAGTAGGCACGAACGCACAAAAAGACATGAAGTGCTGTTAGTTTTAATGAAATAAATTATAATCAAAACTCAATTATCACCCGATATCCGCCAGCTCAAACAGATATACCAACTTCCTCAAAGGCAGATCCCGCGCAATCCTAGACCTAGATCCAAACTAGGCTAACTGGGCTGACGCATACCAACTTTGCCTTTGACTGCACTATTGCTTGGAGTTAGGTAGTTGCGTGTTCAATATTTAGGTGGTTTAGGTAGGTTTAAACTGGAATTATTAGGGTAATATTGAATTTGTTGTTTGCTACCGTCAGAATTTCCCGTTGTCCTTTAATACACTTGCACAAAAGACTTGCAAGCATGACTCAACGCTTTTAATGGGGGGGGGGGGGGGATTGAGATGGGCCTTGTGCTCCACTTCAACCATTGTTAGAGCTGCAAAGGCTCGTTGCGTCCAGGCATTTCCAGATGATTTCGACTGATCCGCAAGAACAGAGGAATGTGGAGAAAGAGAAAGAGATTTGTCAGGATCATAGCAGGTGGAAAGAAGTGGTCTCTGCCTACCCCTCTGGGAAACAGGCGTGAGCAAGAAGCACAATTTTCTTGTCTTTTTCTCACTTGTTAGAGTAAGACAGCAGTCAACTTCTGCAATTTTTATTGCTAGTCGGGAACTGGTTCACAATCGACTTGCAAAATTCCAGGACATATTAGTTAATTTAAATAAACAATAATACACCCAAATAATGTTTTTTGATAAAATCATACTAATTCTACTGATTATAAATCTCTTCCAAAGAAAACCAACACAAGCGATCTCTCAGACTCCCATTCATTTTATTTTACATCGCTTCAATGGCCCATATACTCCTAATCGTGTCCATTTTATATGAAAACGAAGGTTCCGAGTACTGAACGTATTTTTTTTTAACCTTACATAGTCTCACACATGCCGCCAACGCTCATAACTCCCAAACACGAGACCAAGATGGCCGATACCGTGTCATGTCCGAGAATTTACGGTCTTAAGATCGGGTGACGAGGAATTTTTTATATTTTTATGTTTTTGTGATCCTACCGACGCGTATTAAAGGTAAAATTTTACTCTTTCAAGTGTACTATTCTATACAAGGTTTTTTAAATGCCGATGTGTTAAACTAGTATAGTTATTTATCGTAAGTCAGGCACCAAAAGTCAATGCATACAATAGTCAAAAACAAAAATAAAACACAACACACAATAACATGTCAAAAATAAATTATATGGTGATTTAATTGGTTAGTTATTGATAGTTATTCATTGTCTATTGTTAGTATAGGTATATGTGTGTATACAGTAATTCGCACCGTGGCTGTCAAAAACTTACAAATAGGGTAGCTAAATAGATAAAAATCTCGGATCCAGCGCTCCCTCACATAAAATTCGCCATTTCGAATTAGAATAATGCATTTGGCATTATTATTGAATACTCAAACTTCCAAATATTTATTCAGTAAATTGACCATATTATGATGGCTCTTTTAACGTCAGTAATATGGAGCGAATACTAGCGCTTTGGACGAGACCATCCATCCAAGAAACTCCAGATCTTTTTAAATCATAAACGACAAAAATACTTAAAAGTAATTTGGGTTTCAATTTTTTTCGTTGCACTGAAACTCTCCACTCTAAATAAATGTTCAATTTATTTTATTATACAAAATAAAATATACTTCCTACAAAAACAACCACTCTGTCACATTTCCCGGGGACAAACTTCAATGCAACGAAAAATATTTTAACCCAGTTACATTAGAAGCTAATAAAGTAATAATTATTATTAAACTAGAGCCATAATACGTATTGCATTATTTGGCAGTGGAATAAATTTGAACTTTTAAACTGTTAAATGCAAAACAATACCTTTCACGCGACGTCATTGTGTACCTCTTCGTTAAACCCCTTAAGCTTAAAATGCATATTCAAGTTACTAACTTAAAGCTAAACTAAATTATAAAATGGCACTCTTGAGCTAAAGATGAGTCGGGGTCGACGACTACTAATCTTTAGAGCCTTTGAGAGCTAAAATGTTCTGAATAAACATTTTATCATTTTAATAATTAAATTGCGACTGGTCTTATTAAAAACACTTAAATTTCAGCGCCATACTTAACTAAGAAGTAATACATTAACTATTTAATAAAATTTCATAAATTAATTGATAAAATTAACGCAAAATGGTAAATTTTATAATAAAGGTAAGTTCCAAAAGAAATCTGCCAGGTGCGAATCGGACTTGCACACAAACGGTTCCGTACCATTCTTGTAAGGGAAGCCTTCCTTAAATTTTAACTTTATTTAATTTTGTTTTTATTCATTTTTTTTATAACGGCAATAGCAATACATACTCTGTGAAAATTTCAACTACCTGTATCGGTTCATCAGATACAGCATGTCGGCACACAGACAGACGGACGGACAGCAAGGGCTTATTAGTAGGGACCCGTTGACTCACTTTGGGTACAAAACCTTAAGAAACATACTAATAAGTGTTTTTTTGAACCTACACATACATCAACGCACGCCTTCATTCCCAGAGTGGGGTAGGCGGGTAGAATACACAATTACAGATACAGAATTACCAACCTAACAACTTCTTGAGAATTATGTACTCACATTCTGCACAGTTAGGCTAAGATGTTACCAGCGTATTAGTGACAGGTTGCAAGCCTATCGCCTAACAGTACTATAAGCCTTTATTCCCTTAGTCCTACGTCATCCACGGGAAGACATGGAGTGGTACTATTCTCTATTTTTTTAAATCTTTTTTTTTTTATTAGTTTTATTACTTGTATATCACCTGGAGGCCCTGCCAAGATGCATTACGTTAACTAGCATTTATATTCGTTTTGTTTTTAAACCAATAGCGTCACTGATACGAGGGCGACAATGAAAGTTTTTAGATCTGGCCACTTGTAAAAAATTAAGTTTAAATTTTGAAAATGGAACTCTGCCAATATTATTGAGTATGTATTTTATTCATTTGTCATTTGTTTTACGATTTGGCGGCAAATTGAAAGTTGTCTGTGTCACGTCAGCATGAATTTAACGCGAGAAATTTTTCGTGCAATGATTTTTTATGACTTTCGATGTCATTTAAGTCAACAAGAAAGTTATGATAGACTACGATTGGCCTTTCACGATGAAGCCCCATCTCCTGCCACTGTTTACAATTGGTTTAATGAGTTTAAACGTGGTCGCAATAATCTCACCGATGATCTGCGTGAGGGCCGGCCTTCTACGGCAACGACTGAAGATAACATCAGTGTTGTGCGGCGTATGATAGAGACTGATAAAACCTGACGTGACCTATCAGCAGTTTCGTACAAGCTTGGGCATCGGTATGAGTCAAGTGCACAAAATCCTCCATGAACATTTAGCGGTCAGGAAGCTTTGTGCCCGGTGGATACCTCATAATTTGACCGAGGCCCAAAAACTCCATCGTGTGTGTCATTTCACGGCACCAATGGTGCCGTGAAATCGTTTTGAGATTTAACGGAGGTGACTCAAATGCTGTGTTCGACATACTTACGGGCGACGAAAGCTGGATTTACTGTTATGATCCCGAAACCAAAAGACAGTCTGCTCAGTGGGTGTTTCCTTCCGAGGAGTTGCCAACTAAAGTGAAGAGAGGTCGAAGCGTGGGAAAAAAGATGGTAGCCTCGTTCTTCGGAAGGACAGGTCGTTACGCGACAATTGTTTTAGAGGATCGTAAAACAGTTACTGCAGAGTGGTACACTAACAATTGTTTGCCACTTGTCTTGGAAAAAGTTCGCGAGAAACGACCTCGCAGTAGGATCCTCCTTCACCACGACAACGCCGCGTCACACATCGCCAGGCGAACGATCGACTATTTGGCGACGTCAGACGTGGAATTATTGGGTCATCCGCCGTATAGCCCGGACCTCGCACCTTGCGATTTTTAATTATTCCTGAAAATAAAAGAAAAACTTCGAGAAAAACGTTTTATGGAGGCCGAGGAAGCTGTGGCTGCGTTTCAAAAGGCCCTTGAAGAGACCCCTAAAGACGAGTGGGCAAAGTGCTTTTGTCAGTGGTTCCATCGGATGCAGCGATGAATTGACGTCAATGGACACTATTTTGAAAAGATGTAATAAAGCTGATTTTCTAAGAACTATCAGTTTGACCCTCGTATATGACGTTATACAAAGAGTCACGTGATCTACCAGTGACGCGATTGGTTTAAATACGAAACTAATAGAAACGCTAGTTAGCGTAGTGCATCTTGTCGTAAAACCAAAAACTTACATACGTTTAACAGCTTTAAACAAACCGATTTCTACTAGAATTCCAAGTTATTCAATCTAACACTTTGTAGACTAGCCTCAGGTTCCAGGACCGGGAGACAACATTGTATTTTGTAGCCCGTGATTCTAAGGATAACGCTTTAATTTGAGAGGAGCTCGTAAAGATAGTTTTTTGTGCTATATAATTGTTTTGTTACACTGTATTCAAAGGTATAATGTGACAATGTTACAATAACTTAAACCCTGGAGCGTAGGCGATTTTAGATTTTCATACATTTAGTGAATGATGAATGATGATGATACATTTAGTATGGAGCGACACCGACGCCCGAAGGGTTAAAAGTTACAAACTGAAACTAGTTTAAATTTGGCCAGGATAACGCAAACGACCACACCAGTGACCTGATGGTAAGTGGAATGTGAGACCGATGCGCGATGGACTGTTAGATTCTCAATCCAACAATCTTAATACACCAAATGCGTTGCCAACCCTGAGGACTAACATGGAATTCCTCTATGCTGGTAGTTTCACCGGTTGTCTTATCCCAACACAGCAATGCGAACACTGTTGACGGTGGGTTAAAGGATAAGATGGTGGTCAGGGGTCGTATACTACCGCCCTAAGCCAATAGGCAGTATGTCAGATAAAACTCCCGTAGCAATATCAACCTTATTACGAACCGAATAGGATGAAAACTGCTTTGGCTGTTGAATTTGAGATACTGCTTATTGGCTTAGTGGTATTACTTTTTATTCAAAAATACCGTAATTCTATTTTAGTAATTCGCTTATTGTCGAATATTTTTGTTAATTACCTAAATAATCAATACTCAAATAAAAAGTAGTCACCGCCGCCTATGGAAATTCGCAACGCAGCGTCACCAATGCGTTGATAGGCATGCTGGAGCGGCAACCGTCGACAGTGACTTTAATGCTGCGTCCATCAAAAAAGCTGGATAGCCATGTGCTAAGTCCCTCGGAAATCCCGTACGAAGGTAGCTTCGAGAGAAGTGCCCGATGCCAGACCCGATCGAAGGCTTTTGCGATATCCAGGCTGACAGCAAGAGCCTCTCCTTTGCTCTCCACGGCTTCAGCCCAACGGCGCGCGAGGTGCACTAGTAGATCACCAGCTGATCGACCAAGACGGAAGCTATATTGGATGTCACTAATATCTTGGCATTCCAAGGAAATATCAAGGAAATGTTGCAAAATAAGGAATATATTTCAATTTGAATGAATATCGATCCCTGATGGTGGTAACAATCCGGACGTTAATAATACAAATGGCGTAAACAACTCCTTTCAAATCGGCCTTGTGAAACCTGTCAGTTTTAGGATGCCTTTACCTTAAAGCTCAATTTATTATAGGTATTACTGAATAAATGAGAAACCTTTTAAACCTCGACACTTCCATTTATTTTGGACAGTTATCTAGAATCCAGGCTCTTTCAACCTCCGGCCTTAATAGATTAGACTGCCATAATGAATTAAGTTTAAACTGAATTAGCATATTTATCTGGATGAAGGAATCAGTTCTTATAGGTGAAATTATATTATTTAGTCAGAAAGTTAGGGACTAGTAATTTTTACGACACTAAAACATTGAAATAGAAGACGAATCAAATGATCTCAACGGTCGTATAGAAGATGCTTAACGCTTAACGCTAACGTAAACGATTTTCGACAACGTCAAATATCGGCCATATGAACTCGATATTAAATTCTGTTTAGCTAGAAAGAGACAGGAACCAATCTTTGATGGCTTATTTCTTGGTTATGTTCACAGGTTTTCTAATAGCTATTCAAGAATTTGTTACATGAATCAGATTTTATTGAAGCTGTCAAAAAAGTCACGAATATTCTCTATTGACGTAAACACTTGACGCGACTGTCCGGGAGCTTAAGACGATCTAATACCTTTTCGATTACGATAGCGGTAACGTTCGCCAAATGTGTAAAGCCATAGATGAATTGTCGAGATGTATCAACGATATTCTAAATATGAAGTTCCTATTGACGTTACATTTGTTTCAGTCGCGCATAAACAACTGCACGGATTTGGATGAAATTAAGCACATATCTTGAATTCAATTATACAATGCTATTTATTGAAATATTTTAAAGTTCCCGTTCACGGTAAATGTTTTTACGCTGACGAAGTCGTGGGCCGACCTTAGTAGGGACTAAATATAGTAAGGACTAAATGGACAACGATGTAGTTAGTCTAGTTTCTCAACGGTGCTAGTTGGTTCGATTCCCGGTGAAGGGAAATATTTGACTGTAAATCGCGTTTTTTTTTCTATGGTGCATTCTATGTATATAAATATTTAATGCTCTATATAAGTATGTTTATTGTTGCCTAGTGAGTCAATTTGTGTATATTTGTTTACCACCGATGGTTAATGACAGTGGTATGTTGCCTACCGTAGTCAAACCATCACATACGCTGCAAGTCAACATTTTTTCAATTTTCTACCTCAACTACTCTATCAGAAACAAACACGGGGTTTGATTCCCAGTCAAAGCAACTGAAACACGCCGCATCAAATGTTGGGGCCGAATCTCAAACATTTTATCTAGTAAAAGCAGAGACCACAGGTAACTACACAAACAGTAGAGTACAGATCACACAGTAAGATTAAAACAGTAGTATGTGAGCGAATAATTCCTTTAATATCGAGTAACAAGCAACTATGGTGCAGGGTGCTAGTCATGATGCTGATAGAATTTATATGGAATATGGTAGAATGTACGTGTTGACGTAAGAAGACAGATGTCGTAGACCACTTATCAACTCCATACTTGTGGATAGAAAAAGGAAACGGAATTTTTACCAGCATCTTGGCTAGATATTTGTAAATGATAAGTTTTTTTCAGGTCTGAATTAAGGTAATACACACCAATTAAAAAATATAGCATTAAGTCTAGCAAACACCAACTGCATATTTTGATACTGTCATGTCTGATATACCTATGTATGAATGTGTTGAAACCTATATTTTCTTCTTGTTATATTAAATAACCTATTGGTAACTGCCACGCTTAGACGAATTTGACGACGAAAATCGGCTTGTCGAGAAAATACCTAATTAATAAATCTTAATCGTCTGTTATTTGACAGCCGTCTAAAAATCCAACTAGCCATTTAGTGCCTCTTCATACTATGAAAATAATAACTATGCAATTGATAAAAATCCCTTACCCCATAAATCCTAACTAAGAACCCGTGAAATTAAATTAGCTTTTTAAAAAAAAAGACAATCAAATCGTTCCATCAATTTGGGAGCGATACCACAGAGAGTCGCACACATAGATACACACGTAAATCCTCTTTCTTGTCGGAATTTAAAAAATATACTTCAACTTTGAATTTAGAACGTATACTGATCTCCCCAGCGCACTGTGGCACGTGTTTACCGAAAGAGATTGGCTCTGCGAGACTCCAACTCGTACTGAGTTTTCGTCCGTTTGATGCGCTGTTTATACTAATACGTAGCAAATGCATGCAGCTGCAGGCTTTTAAGAACTATCTGCGGCGGATCTGGATGTGGATTTAAAAAACAACCCGCCCGTGAGGACGTTGAGGAATTACTTACTGAAGTGCTGAAGGCATACTCTCATTTGCGTGAGGAAGCAGGGTAATGTCACAAAATTAGTCCTATTTTTTCGTCAATACCATAGCAAATTATATAGATAAGTAATTTAAGATATTGGTAAAAAACGATATCATTCGTTACTATTTTACGAATAATATTGAGCGTTTTAATATATATGTGATACAGCTGTAATGTAGTAACAACTTCAACAATATGAGTTCATTCCTTTTGATTTAAAAGTAAGTACCATAATAAATATACAAAACATTTACAAAGTTAGTTGCTTTATGTAGTTTTATCTACGCACATGTCATAAGCCATCTATTATAGGTTCAGAAACCGTAGGACATGACCAGCATTATTTGAACCAATTTTACTATGAGAACTTTCTTGTCTGTGGTATTAGGTAAAAGCTGTACAGTAATGTTATAACAGTATCAATTCTAGAATCCATAGATATTAAAATAGTTTTCGATACAAAACGTCAATTCAGGATATTTTTTGAATATAAACCGCACTACATTTGATCTCGAGTGACATGAGAATAGGTACTTCATTCGTTTGTCTAGGATTTAAAAAAAACCTTCACATTCGTGACACTGACACAGCACAAGTTTGTTTTGCCGCCATTTTTGCTGTCAAGTCGTCGGCTTCTAAATCCATCTTACAGTACTTATAAGTAATATGTGTGTAGATAATGTATTGTGTCTCTTTTATTGTGACGGGATCTAGATCTTTTGTTCGTTTCTTGAGCGAGAAAATAGTCTATAAGTAGCTAATCGTTTTCTCGTCGGAGCAAGACAAGTGGTGGGACAAGTGGCTGACTCACCAACAAACAGCAGTGGGAGCTGTGTGGGTAAGACGAACGTTGAAATAACTAGCATAGAGGCATTCAAGTCCTCGATTTTGGCAACGCATTAGCAATATTAAAATTTATCACCATAAAATTGAAATTTTGAAATTGTATATTTCTGTGAGCTCTGCCTTCCGCATCATCATTTATTTTAGCCCACATCCACCCACTGCACGGTCTCGTGCTAGCGCCATCCATGTTTTCCAAATCTGACGAACTGATGCGCGACTTGCTAATCTCAACATTCCGTCAAAAAAAAAAAAAAAAGAAACAAGCAGTGACAGGTAGACGAAACTCGCCGTTTATTTCCCCGACGAGCTATGGAACTGTTGTTTTTTGGAACCAACGCCCTGCATCTCGCATGGACGGATCCAAATTGGTAGTGAAATCGCGGCTCACCACAGAATTCACATGAGTGGTCTTTTCACCACAATAACGTATTTGAATTTATCGCTAAATTTTCCTAAATTTTACCAAAGTTTATACATCTATTTAATTGGTAGTTATTGGCTGTGGAAAATTTTGCAAGGTCTGCGTTTGATTTTCGCTAATTAATGGGAAATTGTTTTATAAAATAGAACGTAACCACTGTCATGATTTGCCAAAGTCCTGTTACTAGATATTTTTAAGTAGATGTACAATTTAGTACTTTGTCACTTTAACGTTATGTTTAAACTGCTGGACTAATCTGCCAAAGGCGTTAAAGCGACAAGGTACAAAACTATATAGCTACTTAAAACGTTGGGTGCGGTACGGGTACTTTTTTAGGGCTTTTGGTTTATGACAAAATATGACAAATTCGACTGGTTTAGTAACATTATTTTTATCAATTTTTTTCCTTAGACAGAGAGTTTTTTTTTGAATCATAGAATAGTGAGTTTCTTATTAATATAGTTTTGTATAGTTTGTGGTATCCTAGGTATTAAAATATTATGAATTTGTTATAACAAAATAAAGCTACACACACTAAGCCAAGTTCTAATAAACGAAAAAATACATTCCTCTTTAATCTAACGCCTTTTAATATATTCAGTGTCAAGTACTCAATATCTGGGTCCAATTAATATGTAAATCAGTCATGCTGGTACTCAATGTTCAAAATACAAAACACCGAACACATTCTAACCCAAAATTAAACTAACACTCAAAACGTACCTTCCGAATTAATTTCATCGTGCCCTATGCGTTTTCAATTACGGGCCATTTGTTAGATTTTAATTAAGTTGTAATAAAATAATTAATTCTGCTGCTGGAATATTAAAATGTGTAATTTATTACGGGTTCTGATTAGGGGAGATGTTATCGGCGCCGGCGCGTGGAGAATAAATGAGACCCTGGCGACTTTATTTACGTGTCAGTCATTTGCGTTACGTAAAATAGGATGAGCTTATTAAATCTACACACACGTTGGACATTTTTCATAAGTCCATTGCGCCATTTGGCGCAGCGTACTGCCAAATCGAGATTGTTAAATCGTCAGTCCGAATTTTGGACTCATAATGAGTCACGAATTATTCCTCGTTCCATTAGACATCAGGAAATACTCGTAACATTGTGGGTAGTAGCATCGTGCCGCGTGGTCCGTGAATGAACGGATTGACATCCATGCCTTGCCGGTTTGACAGTTTAGAATAGTTACACTGCCCTCTAAGCCAAGAGACGATATCTCAAACTCAATGGCCAAAGCCGATTCAACCCTCTCGGCTGTCCTAAACCAAAACCTAGTAAGAGCCATTGAGAAAATTTTACAGGAGAAGCAAAACAAACGTTTTTATGTACCTCTTAAAAACTATAAGCCCTAGGTTATTCATTGTTAGTGCTAAATTATGAAAATAAATTACTCTAGAAGAAACAGCAAAAAAAATTATAAAAACACTGTAAATGCCAGTTTTATGAGACTTAATAGTATATTTGTCGCTGTTACTAGGAAATTGATCTGACTTCTTGGTGTGTTCGAGTCTCAAAAACCAAAATCAATAACCTAGCATAGTCTGTTACTAGGAATTTGATCTGATTTCTTAGTGTGTTCGAGTCTCAAAAACCAAAATCAATTACCTAGCATAGTCTGTTACTAGGCATTTGATCTGATTTCGTGGTGTGTTCGGGTCTCAAAAACCAAATTCAATAACCTATCATAGTCTATTACTAGGAATTTGATCTGATTTCTTAGTGGGTTCAAGCGTATTTCTCTTATGTAAAAACCTAGTACCTAAGTATGTGTGTTGTGATCATTGAAGTTTAAGATTAAGTGTTCAATATTTTTAGTAAATACTTGTTACATAATTATAATGATAAATAAATTTTCTACATGTTCACCTCAAAGTTGGTTAAAAATGTATCTGATTAGATGAAAATATTTATTTATTTATTTATTGTCATTTTCATTTTATAGTCTTATTAAATAATTAGAGGAGAGTATAAATAGAAATAACGACGAAAATTGTATTTATTTCAAAAACTTTATTAAAAAACAATATTAAACTTCTTCATGAACTTCACCACCTGTTTGCAAATCTACTGATGCGTTATTTACAGACATTTCATGCCAAAATTTCCTCCTGCTTTCTGGCATGAGAGGTACGAGTTTGTCAATTATGCCGTCCTTTTTGAAGGTTTTAATGCCTCGAGGTCCTGTGATTGCATTGGGCAATACTGACACATTATAATTTTTTATAAGGAAGTCCAATTCCTTAAATTCTTCTTCAAAGCTGGAATGAAAAAGATAAGGATGTAAATATGGCATGCTCGTAGAGCCGAAGCTTGTCAATGAATTAAATTAAACCTAATAAGAAATCCCATTACTTAGTGACTATAATATTTTCGTAATAAGCACAAGTAAAGTCATAAATATATATTATACATACGTCCCCAAAGAGACAAAAATATTTTTACTTCTTTATGTCACTGACAATTAGGTTCATTTTATACATTTATTTGACCCTGTGGGTGTATAGCTATATATATATTATTAGTGTATGGATATGAGTGCTATGACTGTAACAAACAAAATAAAACAAAGTAAAGCACATAGGCACATTGATTAGATTCTTATTAGTGTCCAGACGAAAACTGCAATATAAATAGGAGAGCGTAACTAATGTTAACCATTAATAGTATCTACCTACCTAAAACAAGACAAATTTTATTTCAAATTTAAATTCACAGAAAAAGTTAACAATACGTAAGTACTTACCTTGATAAAGCGGCTGCGAGAATGAGTTTGCTTCTATAACTATTTCGACTCATTTTGGTAAAGTTTTAAGAAACAAAAACACATCGTTCAGCGCCAGCGCAAACTTAGTGACTGTTCGGCGCGGCGCGCGTTGACGACCCTTCCCCCACCGCCGCGGACCTCACCGCGCCCCCGCAGCACTCCTTTCGCATCGACTTGCTAGATTTTGTATAGGAATAAATTACAAATTCTACAACACTGAATAGTTCGTTTCCTAAATCAAAAACCTAGTATGACTAATTCACCAGTTATTTAACAAACACAAAAACCTAGTACGTGCAAATTCCAAAATCAAAAACCTAGTATAAGCCGTCCGTTTCGTAAATCAAAAAACTTGTTTGAATAATTTCCCAATTCAAAAACCTAGTGCACGCTATTTAGCAAATACAAAAACCTAGTGAGTGCAAATTCCAAAATCAAATACCTAGTAAAAGCCGTAGTTACTATTTCTTTGAATTTGGATATGTAACTTGCTAGGATTTTGATTTTGGTATCGACGAGTAGCAGGTGGAGTTGCTAGGTTTAGGGGGTCTCATATCTTCGAAACTAAGGGCGATAGAATTATGGGTGTTTTTGCATTACACGCAGCACTAAATTTAAAGATGTATGGTGTAAAAAAACTAATTTTGAAAAATTTGGCTCTTGCTAGGTTTTGGTTTGGGACAGCCGCTCTGTTGTGGGCAATAAGTTTGTACCTACTTGCTACAAGACCCGTATACCGGTGTTAATTTTGTGTAATTAATTAGAAATGGATATATATATTTTTATTATTGTTTCAGGTTAAGGATTTACCTACCATGATTAAAAGACATCATTAAAAAGGTATGGTTGCCGAAAATATTGTATGACTACCTAGTAGTACAGTCAAGTGTAAAAATATGGGAGAACGGAACATCTTAAAAATATATCCCAATGTACCTTATTCCAATGTAATAAGACCTACGTAACATACTTATGAGAGGATTCTTCCAATATATATTTTTGCACTTGACTCCTTAAAAGTCTACAGTTTTGCTACAGAATGTGTGGAACCTTTTACGCCCTTACCATTTCATTCCAGTCCTAGCATAATGACAGGGTGCGTGCTAACCCCGGCGTGAAGGCTCCGCGTGGCGCGTGCGCAGCGAACCGTGCTAGCCCCGTAAGTCTGCACATCGATTCGTCACAATTAAAAAATACCCATGCGGTTGTGGTGGTTAGTTGTCTTGTGCCCCGTGTAACCTACTGACAAAAAATATTGTTGGCGTTTTTGTGTTTAGGGCCATATAAACTTTGACGTGTTATGGTTTCGTATTTAACCCGGCCCGTGGACGATACGATACGGTTATACGGTTTTTACCGCCTAGAATGCCTTGCTGGCCTATTGTCTAACGCACTCGCATTTGCAATCGACTTCAAAGTGGAAGAATTGTTTTTGTTTTGTATGCAGACTTGCCTTCGAATGAAAACGATTGTGAATGCGAGTAAGTTAAGCAATAATCCTTCTGGTGCGCAGGGAAGACCGATGACATGACTAGGGGCATTCCGTCTTAGCAGCTTTGCTGTTATCAATATAGATTAATATATAATTCTTTTAAGAAGAAGATATAGGAAGAACTACACACAGACTAAGATGGAATGCCTCTATGCTAATAATTACACCGGCTGTCTTATCTCCAAACCGGAACACAACAATGCGGACACTGCTGTTTGGCGGTAGGTTTCTGGATAAGATGGTGGTAGCTATCCGGACGGACCCTGCACGAGGTGCTACCACCACCAATTTTTTTTTTTTAATGGATTCAAGAACTTTAGTTAGATACAACCTTAGGAAAATTCAAGCTTTGAACACTAGGGTAGTCATTAGCAATTATACTTTAAATTAATTCACTGTCGAAATGGTTCTGCACCGGACGGGAAGCAAACCTAGATGAGTGATAAGCCGTGCGCTTGAGTGGCCACCTCGTTATGTAGATACGTGTATCTACATCCAGCTCGATGTAATCGGGAAAGTTAATACTGTAGGAGCAATATGCAATTCTAAAACCAATTGTAACCAGTAATTCAACAAAAGAATATGCTTTCAACGGAATGTTTACGAAAGGAAATATAATTAAGGTACAGAAGCAGGATTGTCCATAATTTGCTGTTCAGTAACGAACCTGCGAGGCTAATACGATAAAAACTTTGCCCTAAGATAGCATTGCGCGTAGGACCTTGTGCAGGGTCCGTCCGGATCGCTACCACCATCTTATCCATTAACCTACCGTCAAACAGCAGTTTTCGCATTGTTGTGTTCCGGTTTGGGGATAAGACAGCCGGTGTAATGACTAGCATAGATGCATTCCACCTTAGTCCTCAGGGTTGGCAGCGCATTTGCAGTCTTAGGCTTGCAGTCTTGTGAATGCGAATGTCTATGGGTCACAGTTTCCACTTACCTGTGTGCTCGTTTGCCTTCGCTATGCCATAAAAAAAAAACAAAAAAAAACACTTTTTTATGCAACTGTCATATAATGAAGCCTCTTACGATTATATTGACTATTTTAGGACTACGAAACGAAGCGAGTGTTCTAACAACACACATGAGTAATGCTCGTTTTAGTTACACTATGGGTAACATTATGATACTGTAAACGATATTAATATGAGCGTTTTATAGTACGAAAATAGAAAAAGAAATTCAAAAAATCCGAATTCATTCCACAACGTAATGACCTTCAAGAAACAAGGTCTTACCCATACATTAATACACGTTTTCTCACGCTAAGCAACTTCAAAACACAAAATTCAAAACTTGCCACCCGTTTCCTTCGCCCTTCAGTTATATTAGCAAAGAGCGAAAGAGACCCCAAGAGCGGTGTTCTTGCTTGATATACTGGGCTACTTTAAGATTAATGTGTTAAGTTTTCAACAATGAGGCTTCTTACAGGAGACTGATTTTTGTTTCTGACAATTATTTATGTTTGTTGCTTGTTTGTACAGTCAAGGACTTTAATTAATATCCCACTATGGAACCGTGTCATAATGACAGCGTCAAGTGACGACATAGAAATTACATGGGAATTAATCGCAGGTTTTATTTGACAAGGTTCTGTAATGGTACAGTCAACGTAATAAATAAGTGATCATTTATGTACCTTGTCGCTTTAACGTCAAATGTCATACAAAATTGTGAAACGATTGAAAGCGACAAGGTATCGATCACTTATTTATGACGTTGACTGTACATGAATTATTAAAGTCCGTCACCGCACCAGTTTAACTCCTCGTGAAACGTGTTATAATTATTAGGTTATTTCTAAAGCATTTTGAGACGCCTTTTTAAATATTAAATTGGGGGATAGGGAGGAAGTTGACCTAGTCCAAAACTAAACTCTAGGCTTGAACTATGGGTACTAGATAACGATAAACATACTAAAATAGAGATAAATATAAATACTTAAATATACGAGTATACAGACAGATGTTTGATTAGCACTTGTAGCAAATTCTCTATCATAACTTTTAATAAAAAATAAAAATATGTGGATTTTTCAATGGCTGTCTTAAAAGTGTTTTATACTTCTAATAAACTGGGATTTTCTGAAATAACTATTTTAAATCTACACCAAATAACGCTCAAATAAATGTTTGAGTAAAAACAATGACTTAAATATAATATTTCTATCACTGTACTAAATTTCACGTCAATTGGTTTGGAGTTAAACCGTAAAAACGGAATAAACAAACATCATTTCGCATTTATAATATTAGTATAGTATTGTAACTGTACAACTTACTTTAGACAGTTATTTTATCCGTTCTTAATTTGACGAAACCTAACATAATAAACATCAGGCAGGACCTTGTGCGGGGTCCGTCCGGATCGCTACCACCATCTTATCCATTAACCTACCGCCAAACAGCAGTGTTCGCATTGTTGTGTTCCGGTTTGGGGATAAGACAGCCGGTGTAATGACTGGCATAGAGGCATTCCATCTTAGTCCTCAGGGTTGGCAGCGCATTTGCAGTCTTAGGGTTGCAGTCTTGTGAATGCGAATGTCTATGGGTCACAGTTTCCACTTACCATCAGGTGGCCTGTGAGCTCGTCAGCCTTCCCTATGCCATAAAAAAAAAAAAAAGATTTAAAATGATGTCTCCTAAACCGACGTTTATATGTATCCTGTAAAGTAAGCAATGTTGCCTGAACTTCTATTCAACATCCTTTGTAGATTTCAAAAACAAACGTAGACCCCAAAATACATTCACTTGCTTCAATGTTAGAAAGAACAAATGAAAAGCTGCAACAGATAGCGATATTGAGCAAGACGATTCGTTCTAACAAATCCGCAGACCATCGACCAATAGCCTTAGCCGCAAACTAGCACAAATTGAATTTGGACCAATGACAGCCGAGCCACAAATAGATCGCGGTGCCGGCCGATTTGCTTAAGACAACAGTTGTGCGCGTGATCATTGTTACACGATACGGCTTTTAAAAATCTATATTACATTGTGTACGGCGAACGCACAAATATCATTATTAATAATTCTGCGTACTCAACACAAGCTTTACATGTCGACTTTACTTTTACACATTCAACATCTGCTACCCAGCATCGTACATTTTTCACGATTGTTATATAATAAACCTAACGTAACCGTAGTTTTCTACAGTAGTAGCCTTTTAAAAAATGCTGAAAAGTGCAACTGACTTGAATAACTCGCATTGGGATCACTGTTTTGAACAACGCAGGCGCGATATTGTTCTTATATATTAAGAATTACAATATCGCGCCTTTCGTTGATCAAAACAGTGATACTAGTGCGAGTTATTCAAGTCAGTTGCAATTAACCAGATAGTTGCAATTGCAAGACTCCACCTTAAAGCTTTTGAAAAAAAAAAAAAAAGACAACTATGTATTCTGACCCTTTATGTTTTTTAAATCTATATATTATGATACAATCCCTCACTATTTGTCCAGACCGAATCAACGCGGCTAACATAGTCTACGTCAGCGGAGATTCTGTTGTCACTTTCTAGCACCACATTTGTCTGATCACCTTATAGACGATAAAAAACAGTGTTATCAGGTTTGCATAGTGTTAAAAAACCAACTTTTGTATTACCTAACATAATACCATAATACGTAACATTTTGCAATTTTTCTTTACCATTGTCGATATATTTCCCTTTACATTGATCCACTGCTATTTAAATATACGTGAAATAAAATGTAAAATTAGTTACTTTTCTTTCATCAACATAGCTTGGCAAAATTAAAGCGCTTTTAAAGCTGCTTAATGTGGCGGTGTACTCCGTTCAACCTCTGTTTAGCCAAGCTGTATATTGTTTTCAACATGACGTGACGTGCCGTCGTTCAATGGAACCACTCCCACAGACCCCGGCCTGTTTGCTGACTAGAGACAACACGCTTGTCTCGGGGAGTGAACGAGCCTCCGGTGGAAACCTGGAGCTAGCTGACTTGATGAAACCGAGCTACGGCGGGAATGTTCCGCAGGTTCCGGTTTAATAATATGTTAACCCGTTAGTCACAGATTATACAGGGCGTCCCTAAAACCAAGATGGCTGATAGGTTTTTCCACCAGTGTTACTAGTATTTTGTAAATGTGTTTTTGTATAATGTTACTGAAGAACGTTATATCGAATGTTATGAAATCATGATTATGTAGCGGTAGCGAAAGAACAGGAACGATATTCATATTATTCAAAAGTTTTTGATCAAGCTTTATTTTATTACGAAGTTATGAGGTATGGGCTTATGAGGCGTCTTCGTTTTGTTAGTTTCAGGGCACGCTGTATACAGGGTGTCCCATAAATAGCACGTCACAGTGACACCGGAGATTCCTCAGCCTCAGACGAACCGAACCAACCTAACATGACTTCAGTAAAAGTTGCACCGTTTTCGAGTTATACCAAAAATATCATGTGTCATACCATTTTAGAATTGGCATAACATACGCATGTTTTTAAAATTATTTGCTCATTTCGTGTCTAGTAAAAAAAAGTCATGGCAGGTGTTCAAAGTGAAATTAATATGTTGATAATTTAAGTCAAGTTCATTACAGTATTTTTCTACTTTTACGTTAGTAATTGACATAATAATGCTTCTATCATCTTAATCAACTATTCATGAAAGCGTACAAATAAAAAAAACTAAATTCTAAAGCTATCCCAGTAAATGCGGGCACTTGCAATGTTAAAAGAGGAGAGAAATTGGAAAAATCTTTAAATTGGTATAACTCGAAAACGGTGCAACTTTTACTGAGGTCATGTTAGGTTGGTTCGGTTCGTCTGAGGCTGGGGAATCTCCGTTGTCACTGTGACGTGCTATTTATGGGACACCCTGTATAACAGTGCAAGTACAAAAAGCGCTCTTTCTAATGAAAAAAGCGGAGTTAAGTTAGCTCAAACGTGCCTACTTTGTGCTTCTGTTTCTTTCGTACTCAACCCAACTCCCTTAAAAGTATAGGCTGGATTGCTTCGCGGAGTGCAATCTGGTAGTAAAGCCGCCGTTTTGGGAGTCACTAGTTTGGTCTTGATTGGCAACGAATACTAGTCCCATCATCAGGGTGGTAGCACCTTGTGCAGGGTCCGTCCGGAGCGCTACCACCATCCATCCATTAACCTACCGCCAAACAGCAGTTTTCGCATTGTTGAGTTCCGGTTTGGGGATAAGACAGCCGGTGTGATGCACTAGCATAGAGGCATTCCATCTTAGTCCTCAGGGTTGGCAACGCATTTGCAGTCTTAGGCTTGCAGTCTTGTGAATGCGAATGTCTATGGGTCACAGTTTCCACTTATCATCAGGTGGCCTGTGTGCTGTTTGCCTTCTTTATGACAAAATAAAAAAAAATGTTGATTACAGAAACTTGTTCATTAAATGCATAAACAAACACTATCCTAGACATAATGAGTATCTTATATTTCAGAATACGGGTGCATTATACGAGTATCAGTGTAAGGATTCATTATTATTCTAAAGTGCATCTGAGCCGCACACCAACTACAACAGAACTAAGAAGTTCGTAATATCGCCAACTTGCGGCCGAAACTTGGCTCTTAATGCCGTTGCAATTTTGAAATTTGTTTCTTGTTTGAAATTTGCTGTACAACCATATTAAAGCGATGTGATTAGCAGACTAAGACGATAATTTTAGAAATTGGACTTTATCATATTAACATACCTACATACCTTCAAACCCGTGACCCCAGAGTGTAGAATTACCTACAACTATAAGAACTTGTTGATATTTCTGTAACCCCATTTTGCACCAGCGTAATAGTGACAGATTGCAAGCCAATTGCCTAACAATACTACAAGCCTTAATTCCCTTAGTCGCCTCTTACGACTTCCACAGAAACCCATGGATGGCATTATTCTAAGCTGGCTGACACCCTTCCTTGTTTTTTAGTATTTCATTAAACTAACTAGATTGCTTGTTCCAAAAATTATTGGCTAATAAAGAATGCTAGTTTACCCTATGGTGGCCCTATTTTAAGTTTCCGGGAAAGGAACGCAAAACAAACAAACTTTGGGGAGGCCTGGGGGCGCTACGGAACGCTCGGTGCGCGAGTCCAACTCGCACTCTCTACCATCTGCAGGTTTTTTTTTTCGAAAATTCCCTAGGCATCTTGAGATCGGCACATCCCTAGTTAGGCATCTTAAAATAACGATGTTATAAATTAAATAACTTAACTATGTTGGCCAGAGTGACATTGTTTAACAGAACCGAAGTTTTTAGCGTCAACTTATGAATAAATTATAACTCGAAAACTTGGCTCTAACGAACGCTGGTTTTACATAATTAATTATAGCAAGTACGTTCAGCGCCAAGAAGCGAGAAATTAAGTGCTATCGGCTCCGTTAAAAGGATAATTTGTCAGTTAAAATTATATTACTTATAGTATTTAAGTGTTAAGTAGTCTTAATTCAAAAACAAAAGAGAAACTCTAAATGGAGAGCTCGAAAATCATGGTACATGCGGTTCTAAAAACAATTTAGTTCACCTTGTGTATACTCATTACATATTACAAATAATATCTGGTTTAGGTTAGTAATGACTAGCATAGAGGCATTCCATCTTAGTCCTCAGGGTTGGCAACGCATTTGCAGTCTTAGGCCCGTATTAATAAACTCATCTTGACCGTGAGGCCCGTCACAAGATACGTAATAGTAAACGCCAAACCATAGAACACTGTCATTTTTGACGCATCTCGAGACGAGCATTGGAGTTGAGATCAGTTTATTAATACGGGCCTTAGGCTTGCAGTCTTGTGAATGCGAATGTCTATGGGTCACAGTTTCCACTAACCATCAGGTGGCCTGTGTGCTCGTTTGCCTTCTATGTGCCATAAAAAAAAAAGTAATATTATTATTTTGATAGGATATTGTGTAAATTGTCACTACCACATAAATATATTATGTTTCGTAAAATAACAATTTTAAGTGGGCAACTCACGTGTCAATGTCATCATAAAATGAATTAATATTTCCATGACAGTTTCCTTGTGACAGCATAGTTTACAAAATATAATTTGCACCGATTCTTGCAAACGCTTTATAATCAAACAGGTGTTAATGGTTATAATCCTTAGTATTTAAAAAAAACCGTAATAACATTTAGGTACATTATGATAGCAATATAAAAACCAGATGGACTTACATAACGTGGAACATACGACATCAACTAACAGCCGGCGAACGATAATATCCAATAATTAACTCGCCGGATGTTAATGTATTCCACAATATATATAATATTACCAGTACATATCTCGGCTAATTGAATTGTATGTATAATGCACGAACTAAGTAAGCCTTATGAACCAGTTAAGTGATACAGTCATTAATCATGCGCAGCACATACAAACACACATGCATCATGTTTATATTTACGAAGTTATCAAGGAGACCAAGAAGCTGAAATACGTTTTGCAGAGCAAACTTTGGATTGGAAATATACCTAACCTTGATAGGTCACGTGTGTTTTAGGCATGTAAAAAAGAGAAGCAAGGTGTGTTCTGTTTATTGTGAGTATTTGAATGAAGTGATGCCGCGCTAAAGACATACCTAATTAAAAAGAAAAACCGCGCAAGAGCATGTCAGCATATGCTTAGTGTAGGGTTCCGACGCCGCCAACGACGCCGTTATTACAAACACAAAAAAACCATGTTGAAAAACAATATCATGAACACATTTTCTGTTTAAAATTATTTTGTGCTGTCTTAGATTATATTTAGTTATCATAAATACTTTGGCCTGTATCTTAAGAACCAGAAGCCTACTTAGCCGTGATAGTATTACTTTTAAATTCGTTATTGTAGTTTTGGCTAAGGTGGTGGCGGGGCATGCAACGGCAGCAAAAATGACACTTATTTAGTTCAGTATTTCCTAAACAGTCCCCTAAATCTGAACATGTACTCAATAACGCTATTTTAACGCTACCATATTCAAGGTTTTATTTACAACTTTGCCTAAATATTGTAAATGTATATGCCAAATTACAGCTTTGTAGTATCATGGGTCTCTCTCTCAGACGGACAGACGGACACTAAAAGGACGGACGGCGAAATTGTAAGGGTTCCTAGTTTGATTTCGGAACGTAGGCGTTTAACCAAATACAAAAAAGGTATTCAATTTAAATCTGAAATAAATGACTTATTCTCATTATATTATCTTTGTTGCGAGAAAGCTAGTATGATAAGAAAGCACGCTTTACCCAGTTTTGCCACCATGGGACATGAACACTTTGACAGTGCTGTGAAGAAATAATGTAAGTATAGTTGACAGAATATAATTTGCACCGATTGCACGTTTCTAAGACGAATCGGCGCAGATTAAACCTCAACTACAACCACTTACGAGTAGACCAGCGTTTCTTACAATAAAATTCCAAAAAGTATTACTGAACTTACTGACTCTAAATTTAAATCTGTCGTAAAACAAAAACTAATTTCCCGAGCATATTATAAAGTAAACGATTATATCATGGATAGGGATGTTTGGCAGTGAGTCGTCCGTCCTGCATGAGTAATCTACGCTAAAAAAAGGTGCACCTACTGTACAAAAATACCGTGATATTGTAAACCATTTATAATTATAATGTAATGATGTAAACCTTTTTCTTGAAAAAAATATACCTTGCCGAGTTTCTTACGCCGGTTCTTCTCGGGGCAAAGGTTTTATTTTTCGAACCGGTGGTAATGCTTTTTGACATTCATAGGTGCATTATATTATGCCTAAATTGAAGAATAAAGAACTTTGACTTTGACTTTGACTTTTTCTTAAACTGTGGTCCGCGGACCCCTAGGTAGTATTTAGTATATGTACGGGGGTCCGCCGCAGTCTCACCTATGCTATGGACCATTTAATAATTATGAATAAATGCTACCAAAAGTCTCGTAATCGCTACGCACACCTCTGTCAAAAAGGATGATCTACTCTTGTATATCATCATGTCAGCCGAAAGACGTCCACTGCTGGACATAGGCCTCCCCCAAGGCTTTCCACTCAGACCGGTCTTGTGCTTTTCGCATCCACCGCGGTCCCGCGATCTTGACGAGGTCGTCACTCCATCTTGTTGGAGGCCTACCTACAGCTCGTCTTCCGGTCCGCGGACGCCACTCCAGAACCTTCTGACCCCATCGGCCATCAGTCCTGCGAGCAATGTGCCCCGCCCACTGCCACTTCAGCTTAGCTATTCTTCGGGCTATGTCGGTAACCTTAGTTCTACTGCGGATATCATCATTTCTGATTCTATCACGCAGAGAAACCCGGAACATAGCCCTCACCATAGCCCTCTGAGTGACTTTGAGCTTCCTTTGTATATATTAAAAACAGATTACTACTCGACATCAACTTAAATATCGCCAAATTAGCTGCGAAGAAGCAGCGTCAATTACGTATTTTGTTATAAATAAGATTAGTTTTGCATTTACTACCTAAGTACTAAAATAAATGTTCTGAAACGTGTTGCTGTTTTTATTTTATGAAGGGGTCCTTGGACTTGTGCTTGAATTTCTAGGGGTCCGTGGACCGATAAAGGTTAAGAACCGCTGACTTAGACGATCGTTTATCAATGTTTAGAAACTCAATTTTACATAAAAGTTCAATACTAAAAACATTCAAAAGTTTCATGTAAAAAAATTGCAACGCCCCAACTCTTCCATAACCAAGCCCTAATAAACAGCCCTCGAAACCATCTTAAAATTCTTTCCGACCGCGAAAACTCCGCAATAATTATAAAAGCACTCAGCGGAGCTTCGGAAGCTTTGTGAAGTTCCGTGTAATTTATCACGACGCACCTGCATCGGAGTTGCGGCGCCGATTCAAACTTTCCGATAGCGGAACTAGATTCGTTGGTGCAGTTCAGAATAGGAAATATTCATGAATTATTAAATTTAATAAAACCTGATGTAACAACAGAAAAAAATATGTTTTGATTAGCTATAAAAACAATTAAGATATAAGCGAACATAGATTTGTTTCTATCAAAACATAACTTAACATGGAGTATCGAATCTCTCCGTCTAATCGCTGCACGCTGCCTAATTAGCAGTTTACATTGCTTGTATCATTCGTATTTCTTGGCCGATTTTAGTTTTAATTTCACTTTAGGATTCCTTTGTACGGATGGACGGACAGCACAGGTTTAGGCAAGGGTCCGTTCACACAGACCGAAACAATTCTTAATGAATTGCACATGCAAAAATGAACCTTATTAGAATGATTCAAAACTCTGTCTCCAACATGTAGCTGCCGAAACCAGACCGCTGAAGAGGTTTTGAAGGCGTTGCTAATGTAATTAAAAACTTAGATTTGATACTGTAGACTTATTAAAGGTTGCTGGTATACAGAAATAGTGGCAAAATTATGCGCAGCGTTTAGAAAGCTAGGTGACTTGCAATTTTTTTCTTGTTTAAGCTCAACGGATTACTTTAATGGGGATAAACGTTTTGATATTGCTTGAAGAGCAGATTTAGATTATCAAGATGAATGATTTTAGTTTTTATGTATTTTAGAAACAATTAAAAATAGGGGAATGTAATAAAATAAAATGACATAAAATTTACACAATAAAAAAATGTTGCATACGCAACACAACATAATAAAAATCTGCATTCCTCTCCAAGCCGGTAAGTGTAAACGAACCTTAATAGGGAACCCTAAAATGATCAACCTAACCGCAATGGATTGCTAATGTAAAACATACGTACATACCTTTACGCCTTCATTCCCAGAGTGGGGTAGGCAGAGCTGCAGAATTTCTAACAACTCTAAAAACTTGTTGTCAATTCTGTAATAACATTATGTACGATCAGGGCTATGATTTTTACCATGTGTATAATATTGGCAGGGTGCAAGCCCATCGCCTAAAAATACTACAAACCTTTATTCCCTTAGTCGCCTCTTACGACTTCCACAGAAACCCATGGATGGCATTATTCTAAGCCGGCAACCACACGGGCAATGGATAAATAAGATGGATTATTAATATTAAGTCACCATGAATTAATCTATTAATAAGTTATACCCACTCACGTTTGCTATTTATTATATATTATTTTTATTACTTTGTTTAGCTTAAAAAACAATAACTATCACACTGAACTTAATATTAAACGAAATGAGACCTCTGCTTCGTAAATCTGTGCCGATCCATGCGCGCGTCCGATTTGCAATAACTTTGGTAAAACATGATTCATAAAACAGCTGTTTAGCCGGTGTTAACCGGCGGGAACCGGATCGGGCCGCCTAGAACCGGTTGCTTGGGGAATTACTTTCTATTGTTTCCGGGCGTCGATTTCAATCGGCTTTTAGGAAAAGAAATTTCACATTTTGTTGTTTCTATTTAATCATTGAGTATCATTATTAGTTTGCCCCTTCGAATCCGATCCGTGTTGTGTATATTATTAACGAATAAATGTTTCCATCTTACAAAATTCTCCAACAAAATGTTAACTGCAGAACATATATTTCACACTGAATACCCTGAACGCTGCACCGTAAGATATGTCCCACAAATCCACGTTCTACCTCAGTACACTACTACCAATATAAGGGGACCCCTCCTTACCCCTTATACACGCAATTTCGGTGCCCGTGGAGCTGGAATTGAGCTAGCGAATAGGTCTAGTGTAATTGGTATGTTTATGTAGTTACACAATGACAATATTTCATACAGACAGCTGCCGAAAGTGAGGAATGGTCCAGTGTCAAACGAGTCTTCGAGGAGGTGTAAAATATAACAGTTTGTAAGAATTGGTACATTTTTACAGTGTTTTTAAAGAAATTCGATCTATTTATATTTGAAATTCGAATTCCTTTCATCATTTAAGGATTCGCTATTTAAATAAAAGACTTCCCCAATATAGTTGTTCAAGTTATTCCGTTGTCATGCGACGCATCTGGATCGCCAGTGTAGAGTTATCATCTTATCATAAAGGCGCAATAGCTAAAGTATGCTTTAAATATGATTTGTCCTTATCTGTCATAGTGTCATTTGAATTCGACAGAAAGTGACACAGTAAACTATAACTAAAATAGATTTATAGCGCGTTTATGGAAGGGGGTTATTAATTTTAGCCCTTGGTTATTATTTGACATAGAGACAATAGCTCTTTACTACTAGCGTACCGTGCATGGTTGCAAGCATATATTATAGCCAGATATTGGACAATTATATGCCATTACGTGCAATAATGTGGGCATGACTCCAAAGATTAATAAAATATAATTAATTGAGTTCTTACATAAAATTTAATTTTGTTCCTTTCATCATCATCATCATCATCAGCCCGGGGGCGTCCACTGCTGGACAAAGGCCTCCCCCAAAGAGCGCCACAAGTCACGGTCTTGAGCCGCTTGCATCCAGCTTTGTTCCTTTGCTATTGATGATTTATTTGTGTGTAATTAAATATCCGGGAATATTGTCATGGATTTACAGTGCGATAGCTCTTAGAAGGTGCTTCGGATTTGTACTTGACTCTCACTCGCTCTCATACGATCTTATTAAGAGCGAGTGAGGGAGAAGTGCAAAACCGAAGCATCTTCTAAGTGCTCACAGACTCTAGTTTCCTTTAACATCAACGGATTGCGAAAGTAGTATTTCGGCTTATAAGTTTATTTTAAATGTGAAAAGGTATAAACTAACCTGAAAAGGTCTTTAAGATATTAATTACATTAATTTTATTTATTTATTTAAATCTTAGGAGTCATGTCCACATTACTTGGATAATGACGTCAACTGGTCCGAAGTCTGACTATAGCACCCGAGAGGTACCAATGCATTTACCTACATACAGACAGTGACAGTGTCAAAGTCACAGCAACGAAACAATTGTAACGTAGGCCATTTGCAACGTCAAAAGATGGCGGATGTGTAATTTGTTTTATTTTTTATTTTTGTCTATTTAGGTGTTCAAAGGTCTTTTCTGTTAGTGATTTGTACTTTTTATGCCTTTGTGTTGCACAATGATAGAAGACTTGGACTTATTTCGTCTATCTGGCATCTTACTTCTCTTTGAAGTGGGCTCGCAGCGGTACAGAGGTTAAAACTATCTTGGCCTCTGTCCTACATATCACCGTACAACGTTGCCCCCAATCTTCCTAGAGAAGATTGGATTGTGTTTTATTGCTATATTGATTTATACTTATATATACTTGACACTGGCGAAATCACTTCATTGTGGAAATGCCATATCCCAGCGGTAGTAGATGCTCAAGTAGCCGGGGGGCAAAAAAAAAAACTATTTTAACGCCAAACCTCCAAAGACTTACCATAATTAGACGGGACAGCAGGTATAACAAAAACAGGTTCCTTTATAGTAATTATTTCTTCATTATAAAAAGGTTTTGCAGCCTCTTCTAGATACTGAACTTTTGCGGGTGGTAGGACCTTGTGCAGGGTCCGTCCGGATCGCTACCACCATCTTGTCCATTAACCTACCGCCAAACAGCAGTGTTCGCATTGTTGTGTTTGGGGATAAGACAGTGTAATGACGAGCATTGAGGCATTCCATCTTAGTCCTCCGGGTTGGCAACGCATTTGCAGTCTTAGGCTTGCAGTCTTGTGAATGCGAATGTCTATGGGGCACAGTTTCCACTTACCATCAGGTGGCCTGTGTGCTCGTTTGCCTTCTCTATGCCATAAAAATTTCTCCAGATTGAGTTCAACTTTCGAAACACCGACCGTCAAAAAACCGGTCAAGTGCGAGTCAGACTCGCGCACCGAGGGTTTTGTATTTAAGATAATATGGTTCGAAAACGCAAAAGAGAATACTCATTTTGTTGTGAACTTTATTTTCTATGCACGACAAAATGTAGGCTGACTGAATGGACTAGCTAGCTGGCTGTAAAAATGTAATAATTATTTTTAAAAATGTAATAATTATTTTTAAAAATGTAATAATTATCTTTTAAATAGGAAATTCTCAGGTTATGTGGTCCATAAAGATGAGACCAAGGGTATTTTTTTGTTCATATTTAGATGTAAATCAATATGTAGGTACGTCACGAAATATTATACTGAAAATAGTTTTGAAATTGGGTGATAGCAGTCTTTCATATGAGACTCCATTTGTTATTATCAAATTACTTTCATTTTTCGTCCCCGTTGTAGTCCCCTTTACAAATAATATCAAAATAATTTAATATATGACAGGCAAGCAAGTTATACTAAGCTAGTGTCCTAAAATAATCTGAATAGTCCACACCAACCGCGTCACTGGTAGATGACGTGATACGAAAAGTCACGTGATCTACCAGTGGCGCGACGGTTGAAAACGAAACGAATAGAAACGCTAATTAGTGTACTGCATCTTGGCACGCCACTCTGATCGCATTTAGTAAGCGTATTTAAAAGCGACCACGGTTCCATCAGCGGTAGGTATGCCAAGAGCGCCTGCGCTATCAGGAGAGTCTGTTTCGTGTCCAGTATCCAGTAACATCACCACCGCAATATCACTGGTACCACCACCGCCACCAGAAGAATCACCACCACCGTTACTCTTTAACTAGTAAAACTATACTCCAAAATCTAATTAAAGAGCAAAATCTTGATTTTGGTTTAAGTGTAGGTCTTTTTAGAGATAAAACTTACCGTAATATTACTGGTTACACGAGTTCTCATTCATGTTTTGATGCAATAATGTTAAAATAATTAAATAATCAAGATGGGAACTGTCAGATTTTCGTCTTTAATTATATTTTCGCGTATGTCGTATTATAGTCCCTTGACTACAATACGTTCCTTTTCACCTAAGCTAAAAAATGGGTATGTCAAACTGTTGACTAACATATAGCTCTATAAACGTTTAGTCAACGCGATTTGGGCACAAGTTACTGCACTATAAGTTCTGTAATTGTCGTAAGTTTGTCATAGTTGGGGCTAAAAGGTTCTATAAAACTGGAAAGGCAATATGCTACACTATTAATGCAAGCAATCTAAATACCAGAACTGAACAAATCAGTGGGGTAAAAGTCATATAAATGTTCTTACTCGAATTATAAGTGATATAATGATGTTTGAAGCGACGATTTTGCCGTTTGATGGCGCGACCCGAACACTTTTAAATATTTTTTTGTACTTAATTGTTGTATTAATTTCTACTTAACAAGTGATGGAAGGCAACCTTATGTATAATGATTTACATCTTATCTTTTGGTGGGGTCCTTACGGATACACTTCGACCCTGTGGGATCTTCTGTGTTAATGATTAAAATACTGTCAAACGTATTTTTATGTTCGTTGAATTTTGCTGACATAAGCAAAACACTTAGCGAAATTTTATTTTTTGCATAACTAACATATATATCAGTTATTAATATTTTATGAGCTCTTTTTTTTTCAAGAAATGAGAATTTACTGTAAATAGTCATATTCATGGTCAAAGTCATGTAATTTATTGCATTTAGGTGTTTCAATGGTGTTATAATTATTACAATAGTACAACATGAACCCTGTAAGGGGACAGCAATTTACAAGTTTATTAATTTACACAAACTTAAGCTATTTACTAATATCTACTCGAAATCATGCAACGTGTAAAAGCTGTGGTGAAAAAATTAAGCAAATAACCTGTTGCATGTAGTTGTGCACAAAACTAATATGGAATGTCAAATAATCAATAAATACAGATGTGACACCAACATGCAACAGTTGATTTACTTAAGTTTTTCACCTATAGCTTTTAAAAATACCTTTAATTTTTTATATAATATTTTATCTTCCCCCATTAAGTAGTACGTCTCCCCTCACCTATCGACGTGGAATCGGCTTTCACCGAGTGTTTTACACCACACCATTCGCATTCAGCCGACCGGCCATCTCAGCGGTTGTCAACCGTTCAGCAGTCTCATCCTCGGACGCCCGATCGCCTGCGATTTGCTATCACAGCAGCTGTAAACATACGGGCTCTCGCGTGCCCCGTACTGCCCTCGAGACGTCAGTTAGCCTTCTATGTAATGGGGCTTCTAAACGGGCCATGTTTTGCTGCAATGTGTGGCTGGCAACTATTGCTGTCTTACTCTTACTTCGTATGTTAGAGCAAGACGCCCATAGTTGCCGGCCACAAATTGCAGCTAAACATGGCCCGTTTAGAAGCCACATAAAAAAAGGGTTTCCCCACACCTAGCGAAGCTGAACGGTAGTAGCTCTAATCGGCTCTCATCGTAGCTACTCGGCTGTAGTCGGACCTGTTCAGCCCTCGCCAGCGCCAATCGGCGGTACTCGGCGATGTAAGAATGCGAACGCGTGCGGTTGGCTGCATGCTAACAGCGTCGTGCGGATGCGAACGGCTTTATAGCAATTTGTTGTTTTCCGGTCGATAGACGAATGTTTCCCGTCGGCCGAGACTTTTCTCTCGTATTGCTTGCGACATAAAGAGTTTTTTGATCAGCTAACGCCAATTCCGTGTCGATATGTGTGGGGAGACCCTTATGGTCGGTGGTATTCTCTTGTAAGAGTATATTTTTGCCAATAGATAACATTTATATCACTATACTCAGAAGACAATATTTCAACTGTTTGGGGTTCCTTTTTGTATATGACTAAACCCTCGCTCTGTGTAGCTTTAACTTAATTTCTTGATTTTGATGGCGTTATACAAATAGTCATGAGTGAAAAAATATTTCAAGATCGTTTATGTTACTTTATCTACGCACATATCGTAAGTCCTCTTTTATGCGTTCAAAACCCGTAGGAAATGACCAGCATTATTGCAACTAATTTTACTATGAAAAGTTTCTTGTCTGTGGTAGTAGGTAAAATTTGTACTGTAATGGTTATAACAGTATAGATTTTGGTAAGGTTATGAGTTTCAAATTTGGAACATGTTCCAAAATTAACACAATTTAAATAGGTCCAATTCTAGGATCAATTGGAACGTCAACTCGTTATATTTTTTAGTGCAATATCGTAGGATATTTGAATTTCGAACGACATGAGAATAGGGACTTTATTAGTAGGTATGTCTATCATATGATTTAAAAAAAAAACCATTCATATTCGTGACACATGACAGGTTTCTTTTGCCGCCATTTTTGTTGTCAATTCGTCGTATCGTAAGTCGTAATTTGATTTCATTTAGTTCATTTCTTTGTTGAGTTTATTGTGCCACTTATGAAAATTCTGCTTATCCAAGTAGACAACAATTGATTAACATTGATTAAATTTAACATCGTTTGGTGAAATTGGTAGGTACTTAGACTTAGATATGTTACAGGTAGCGCTGGTAGCAATGCAGGTCATTTGCCTTTCGGCTTCTGAACCCATCTTAGAGTACTTATAATATGTGTGTAGATAAAGTATTGTACGCGACTCTGCGTAATTGGCATTACAACACTCGTGTCATCTATTATGAAACTCGCCTTGCGGCTCGTTTCATAAACCACACTCATGTTGTAATGCCTGTCATTACGCAACCGTCACGTAAACTACTATTTTGCCTTATCATAGACTTAAAAGCGCGCTGGTTGTAGTGGCGGGCGGCGGGCGGCTTTCGCGCGGGTCTCGACCCGCGCCCGACCTGTCTCGCCGTGTGTGTGTATGCTTCCATATAACTCTATGTTAAAAAAACCCGCAGAACTTGACTCAGTGCACGACCCGCACCCGCCCGCTGTGTGAATTACGCTTTATCCGTGAAAGCGTAACAAACAGACAGACGACGAATCAACAGAATTAATTTCACATAAGTACCTATATACTATATACTATATATATATACTATACTTTGTTTATACTATACTATTATACTAATACTATTACTATATATACTTTACTATATTACTATTTAGACTAATAATTATTATAAAGAGTTTGTGAGGTTCTGAGGGGTATTTTTTTTTGTACGAAACACATTTAGAAAATTCTTTTACCAATAGAAAGCCACGTTATTTGTGAGTGTGATAGGCTATAATTTTAACCCAAAAAAAAGATTATTGCCCAGAGAACAGCTAGTTTATAATATTTTTATAGATTTTCTTTCTACGGCAATATGAATCTATCGATGTATATATTGTAACTAAGAAAATGATACCCATGTCGAATTATTCAAAAATCATCATCGCCGCCATCTTGAATATCAAATTAGATGTCATTTTTAAAATTTGCGTCCGCAAAACTGATTAATGATACCCATGACAAGCTTTTCATAAAACATCATGACCGCCATTTTGAATTTCTACGTATATTTGACATCGTTTTCTAAATCTGCCTCACCTTAATCTAAGAAAGTGACACCCATGATGAATTTATTTATATTTATCAAACACACACGGGAAATTTTTAAATTTGCGGGATGGGATTTTCCCGTGTTAATTCTAAGAGCTATCTCCATTCTTAATGTTATCCAAATCCGTTCAGCCGTTGCAGCGTGAAGAACTAACAAACTAAAACCCCCATTTACCGCCTTAGGGGCAGTTTTTCTAAAATCACAGGAAGTTGTATTTTTCATTTTATTTATAAACCAAATACTACTTTTCCAACTACAAAAATGATCACAGTTCCATACAAATTTTCACCCCTTATTTTAACCCTTTAAGGGATGAATTTCCAAAAATACCATGTTGGTGCACCCTAAGGGTACTCAAGGAACCTTCAGATTCCTTAAGTCCAGCGATTTATGCTGTACGTTGATTGATCAGTCGATTTTAACCCTCTCACTTCCTTCGAGGATGAAATTATTAAAAACGCTCACGTAAAAAAAAAATTTCAATCTTCGACCTAAACACAAAATTTGAAGATTCCTACTTCAAAACTGACGGAGTTTTATACGAATTTTCATTCCTTATTTTACCCCCTTAAGGGGTGGAATTATTGAAAATCCTTTCTTAATAGATCTCTACACTGTATAAGGTATCAGTGTGCAAAATTTCAAGTCTCTAGATCCAGCGGTTTGGGCTGAGCGTTGATATATTAACAATCAGTAAAGAATAATGTTTCCACCCGAGCGAAGTCGAGTAAAGTTAAGTGCTAAGAATATAATAAAGCAATTTTAGCGCTATTATAGAACATGTTTTAATTAATATTGAGTAATTGTGCTGTAAACATGTCGAGTGAACGTTTAAACGACATGGTTCACGTCCAAAAAGTGAAAATGGTAAGAGTCCAGTACAGTACTTTTATATGACGTTTTGCATTCTAAATTCCATTTATGACTATTTCATGATTATTAATCCTAAACAACTTTGCTTACACTACTACTCTTCTTTTTATGCTCACTGAGCTTTTTTTGTGGGGGAAGGTTTCTCCTCCTACCAGTACCATCGCCAGTACCAGTACCATCACCAGTACCAGTACCATCGCCAGTACCAGTGCCAGTACTATCGCCAGTATCAGCGCCAGTACCATCGCCAGTACCAGTACCAGTATCATCACCAGTACCATCGCCAGTACCAATATCATCGCCAGGGAAATTACGACGAGCAGTAGCAGGATTTAGACTGTCAGTTGTAGTGGCAGTACCACTGTCAGTACCAGCAGAAGGGTTAGAACCTTCAGCTGCAGTGACATTACCATCATTATTACCAGCAGAAGTCGTAGGTTTATTATTCTCATTGGTATTATTACCACCTTTACTATCAGGAGAATTATGACCGTCACTTTTGCCATTATTTTCAGAAGTCTTATTACCGTCATCTTTACCAGTACTATTACTAGTTCCATTACCAGCTCCAGCTCCATCAGTAGAAGTTTCATATTTATCATCATTGTCAGGACCATTGAGACCTTCTTCATCTTCTGGATCTACTTCGGGGGATTCAATCATGTCAGCTTTGTGTTGTTTATGGTACTCTTCTTCCCCGGCTCGGTCCGCGAAGATGCAAGTCCTCACGCACTCATACTCATCAAAGAACATGTTTTGGTTGGGTAGACATCCCTTCCAAAGACCGACTTCGCAGCGGGACCCGGGTTGGTAGTAGTACATGACGGGTTTTGGGTGCATTCCGCAGTCTTCCCATCTGAATTTGGCGAAACAGACATCAGGAGGAACTAAAAAAAATAATGTAATTATTACATATAATATGAAAACCCCCAATGTAATATCGACCCCCTTCTTACTTACATACAGATACAATAGTATAAATATAATATATTTTACGACCGTACGGCGCGAGCCACCACTAGTAAACTATAGCTCGATCAGTCTCTGTACCTAGATGAGGCAATGTAAGAAACACACTTACATGACGCTTGCACGACAAATGTAAGTTTGCACAGATTTTTTTAATGTCTACAGAAACAAACACTGATTGGAAATGTCATATCTATGTATCCTGCCCATCGTCTACAAAAAAAGACAGACAGAGTTTGCCGAACACTTCTCAGGGATCAATTGATAATGTAACCGTAGGAAGAGTTAATCTACCACAAAAAAGCGACTTTTTCTAGATGATTCTCATGAAACGGAATCGAATTTAATTCTCCATCATCATTATTGTTGAATGAAAGAGCATGCAGCTTGCCTAATATAACAACAGTGATGACTTTGAAATAACTGACCTTAAGCATGAGGAAATTGAACGTCATAACTCTGAAGTTATTAATTTGAAAAGGGCGCTAGAGGAGAAACAAAATAAATCTGACATTTTAAAAGTATTTCTCACCGAATAGTCATCACGAGAGTCTACAGTTTTAACAAAACTACATTGTGATGGAAATGCGGTGAACACCCCAAAAGTTAGCATCAAAGGAGACAATATTATTCCCCCAGCTAATTGTTCTCCGATTGAAGACAAGGATAATTCTCAGGTAAATACAGAAGCAATATTACCTATACCGCGAATTAACCTCCCAAGTGCCGAGAAAACAAACAATCCAGGTCATAATGGTAAATTTCTTTCTGCTCTATGTCCTTCACTCGAAGAAAAGGTTGTTTCTCAAAAAAAAGAAGAAAACGCATTACCCACAATGTCCATTTTGCCCCCTTCTCCCAATTTGCCCACTTTGACATCAAAAGTATCACCTTCCCAAACTAAACGGGTGCAACAGATTACAAGAAGAAGAATAGTATTGTTTTCAGACGAAAGCTGTGCTCATCTTAGAAGATTTCTTCAGAATCACCTAAGGGATTCTTTTATGGTCACTTCTTTTTATAAATCTCAAATATCTACCGATATATTATGTTATTGGAATGCTGTTTGAGCTTATTTAGAGACTTTTCTAAGTCGGATTATAATGTGCGGTAATAATGATAAAAGTTTAATGTAACTGCAGTCCGTGCTGTACGGCAATTCATGTAACCCATACAAATGTAATGCTAACTGACATTTTTTGTAACAATGGATTGATTAGAGATATTTATAAAATAGAAATAAGAGAATTGTTTAAATTAATGTGCAAAGAATTCAAATTTCATACAACCTTCGTAAAAGATTATAGGCACAAACAAATTACGTATAAGTCGCACAAGTTGTTACTAGCAGAGCTGCTACTGAAACACTTGCGTTTAAATTATGAATACAGCTACTATAATTTCTCGGACCACCATACAGACGGAAACAAAACTACTAACCTTTTAATGAAGGTGTGTGCTGCAACTCAAACAGAATGGCAAGCGGAAGTTGACCCACCTTCAGTACAAGCTAGTTCAGAAGACGAAATCCGATTTTTTCCTACATAAAAGTGATACTTTTACTATGTTTCATCAGAATGTGCAAGGTTTACGGTCTAAGATACGCCGAATCGAAATATTGGTGAATGAAACTTTCTACAACGTAAAAAAAATGATACCTTAACGTTACAAATCGATGGTTATAAAATAGCTTCATATTTCTGTAGGGAACGTAAACCAAGAGGTTTACGTTAAAAATCGGTTTTTACGTTTTCGTTTTGTTTTTTTATTATTTGTTTGTTTGTAATATTTTCTTGGTAAGGAAAACGTACACACCTAGCTTTTGATGACATAAAGCTTGTCCCAAAAAAAAATTATGCGTATAGTTAACAAAAATAAACCAAAACAATAAAAAATCGTTTCACTTGTTAAGTTTGATTATATTACACAACTCTAAATATTTACAAATAATATATAAGTTTAGTCTCATTTTCCGTGCATCCAGAAATATAGTATTTTTTTGTTAACACCTGCCACCAGATTGTTAACATCGTCATTAGCAATTAATTATAAGCGTCCTTCCACTTTCTTTTCAAGCCATTAACTGAAACGGCATTACTCTTGTGTCTAAAGAGTTTTTAGTTACACGATGCAGTTGGGAGGATTTGGGTGTTTTTCAACCAATTCGATGAAATTTGAATTCTAACAATGTATCGCTTTTTTCGTGTAATGGCATAATTCCAAATGAGGACAAAATGTGACTGGCTTATTATAACGCTTTAAAATTGCCAACTCTGTTTTTTTTCCTGTTTTTTTGCAACACTGTTTTTGCGGAGACGAGCGGAGCAGAGTGGAGCTGTGCCAATATTAACCACGCCACGTCACGTCGAGGGCGCCTTGCGCACGTTAGTTTAGTTTCTAATGGTTAATATTGGCACAGCTCCGCTCTGCTCCGCTCCGCTCCACTCGTCTCATCTCGTCTCGTGGAGCCGCACCTTTATTGTGCCGTTAGCAAGATAAGGTGTACTACGATTTCCACAGGAACAGATTGCCTGCTACACGAGAACCTTCTTGGCAAATGTATCTGTTTTAATCACCTTAAACTCTTCACCGACTGTTTTTCTATCTGTTTCGGAATAATATTCATGACAGAGCAGGGACGTGAAGTTGAGTTAGAATTATGTTTTGTCATTAATTACTATATTTTTTTTTTTTTTTGGTATGTTTGAATAAAGTTTTCTAGATTGGGCCGCAGTTAGTGGTTTAGCGGTTTTGTTAGGCACCTTAGTGTGCTTATAGGTTCTTATAGAATAACTTTTTTTTATTATCTGCACCGTTGATTTTGATGTTTGAAACTTTTTAGCCAAGTCTGGTAGAGAAAGTGTAGGAATCTTCTGAAAAGCTGCAATTATCTTTTTTAATGTTTTTATAAATAAACCCGGTCTTACGTCCTCGTTCCCGCCCTGTTTTGAGTACCCTTTGAGCGGTTCAAGTAGAAGTTTTCATCTTCAATGCTACTTTTTCCGTAGGACTGGAATGCCTGGATATTGAACATATTTGTACAATATCTCGTCGTGTAGTTTTCCTTCTGACCACTTTTTTTTTACAGTCTAAACGTGACAGCTTCAGACTTTTCAAATGATGTAGTGACCAGTCAGGATCTTATTAAGCGACATCCAAAAGTATTTACATATTTTTAACTTCATCTACAGTTAAACTAAAATGTAAATGTCATTTTTTTCTGGGACAAGCTTTATAGAACATATTCAAAAATCGTTCAATTCGACCAGCTTTAAGGAGAGAGTAATGTAATCAATTAAAAAAAAATTAAGGTAATTTCACATTCACAAGACGAGAGCTGAGTTATAACACAATAAGATTTGCCTTTGAAATTCGTTCTACATAGGTAGGTATACCTACGTTAAAACGACGTTACTGTTAAAATCCTTTATGTCTTATTCGTAACAGCTCTTGTGTATAACCTTTATCCATCTTGGGATTTTGATACTGGATGCTGATTTAGCACTTTTAGCAGGATTAAGATACTTAGCAACCATATTTTAGGTATACTCGTATTACATAATTTTCTTATCTTTCGATAGCATAATAGTTTAGTTTAGATTAATTATGCAAAAATGTAATATTACATTATCATTGACGACAAACATAAAAATAAAAATAAATAAAAATTATGATTCGTTAGTTTTGTATTTTTAACCTATATCTTGCTAATATTTTTCTTCATATCAGATGAAGTACTTGGGATTGTGTCCAACACATTTAATTTATTATACTAGTATTATATTATTGTATCTCTTAAAAGAAGCATTTTCATACGATATGACATATTTTTATATTTATCTGTCCCCTTATGCCATTTCACATTTCAATAGATTTGTAAATAGATGATTTTCATACCTGTCTGTGTTTTTGGAATGATGTACAAAGATAAAAAAAAGATAATCTTTAATATTATCATTATACTGTACGTCTGAACTATAGTTATCTTGAGCCGCAAGAGAGTTTTAATTGTTAATAATTGGATTTAATTACTTCTGATGAATAAAGATAAGGGGAAATTTTGCGCACGGGTTAATGCTATAAGTGTGGTTTTATGAATGCATTCATAGTATTTATGGCAGAAATAGTAATAAAACGTTTATCAATGTGTCGAACAGAAATATAAGGTTTCAATGAATGACATAAATGTAAGTGTGATGATTACGTCATTGAAAACACACGTACAGTACCTACTCCTAGCTTCTTAGGGTCTACAAACGCGGAATCGGCTTGAGCTGGTAAGATGTTTTATGTCCATGCAGTAAGAGTCAAAAAGGCTTCGTTCGGCTCGGCTCGATTCGGCGTTGCAAACGGTGTGACGTCATTTTCGCTCTTTGTGTATGGACAAAAAACTTTTTCTTACCGGTTCAAGCCGACTCCATGTCGATAGGTCTGGGGGAACCTTAATAGTTTTCGGCTAGCTATTTATATCTCACTCGCACTCGCAACTTACAGTATTATTCGTCACTCATGTTTCATAAAACGAGTCGGACTTGCTGACCGAGGATTCCGTATTTAATATTATATTATGGTTGGAAAACGCATAAGAAAATCTCATTTTGGTATGAACTTTTATTGTCTATGAAGTAAGGATTATTTTGATAAGCCTAAATTTTAACATAGATTTATTTAATATGAGTTTTAACCGAAAGTAGAAAACACGCGCTCATAGTTTTTTCATGTTCTTAAACCAGTAGGAATTAAGGAATAAAAAAAAACTATAGAAGTTAGAGAGTTTAGTCACTTTTCAGTGCTTTGGAGATGTATTTTTCCCAACAGGTGTAGGTTGGGCTCTAACATATATCAAAATCAACAAAATCGGAGCTGGACAGTTGTGTAACTTTCCTTGTAAGTTTTAGTCCAAGGTTTTTCTTTTCTATTACTCAAAATGTTTCGGATGACAGTTGACCACGCGGTTTATCACTACGCACGAAAATGTCATGTCAATAATTTTGAGTATAAAAGAGAAACGTTAGTAGCGATGGTCAATTTAGTCATGGCTGTTGGTGTCCAGCGGGAAGCGTTTCGGCAACAAATAAAGAAAACATTCATTCATGAAATAACAACAAAGAACAGAATAATACGCACAACTATAATGTGACCACCACATTAAAGGGGGTGGGTGGGGGGTCTCCGGTCTCAATGTGGGGAGGGGGACCTACCAACATCTAACGGCATCTTGTATCACCCAACTCGCCAGCGCCACCAGCGTCAGACAGTGGAACTAAAGTGTCCTACACCGCGCTAATGAAGTTTCTACAGTCGGTTGACATAATATACGAATTCCAACTTCATCCCAATAGACTTCGGTCCCCAGGCATAAAACCCGCCTGGAGAGAGATCTCTCTATGTCCTCTCTTCCTAGAAGGGGTTGAAGGAGCTGGTGCAGGGTCCGCCCGCATAGCTATCCTTTAACTTAGCCAAGCAACAGTGTTCACATTGTTGTGATCAGGTGTGGGGACAACACCACCCGTGAAATTACTATCATAGAGGCATTCCATTTCAATCATTCAGATGAGGGTGTTTAGTCACCCTGTTACCAGGAGTTCAGAACCTGTAAGGGTCTGCTCCAAACTGGCTGGCCTTAAAGTTAAACAGATGTTAATTGAATCGTTTTTTTTCCTCAGGGTTTCCCCAGCGTTGGCAACGCATTTATAGTTTTGAGGTTAACATCGTAAGATTGCAATCTTTTGATTGGAAATGTCTATGGGCTACAGGGTCCACTTAAGGTCCTGTGGAGTAAAAGCGTCAACGGGGTAAGTCAGCGACGAATCATGTACTTATCAGGTCGCATGTTTGCTCTGCGTATTTTCGTTTTTTTTGGCATGTAGAAGGCGATCGAGGATATAGACCCCTGATGGTAAGTGAGATCTTCGACCCATAGATATTTGCATTCTCAAAGCTACAATCTAAAGACCGCAAATACGTTGTGAACCTGAGGACTAAGAATGCCGCTATGGTAGTAATTTCACCGGTTGTCCTATCCCCACTGGACACATCAACGTGAACCCAGGCTGCTTGGCGTTGGGTTACAGGATAACTCAGTTCTTTCCCAATTTTGAATATTCCACCATTTGCAACAACATAGGCAGTACTGTAAATTCCTACCAATGCAATTGGAACCAAACGTCACATAACCGTCACAAAAGGGTACTTTTTTTTCAAACTCGGAACACAGCCAAGCCAACTTTGAATTGCCGGATAACATCAGTAGCCCCTCAAACGAACTTCAAAGGAAACTCTAGCACAAGGTTCAGTCATTTTTTTGATTTCCAACATAATAAATGTCATGTTTATTATCGAATTTCAAAATTGGAATGGCCATTCCCGTTACGTTCATCGATACTGCTCCCCGAGGTGCGTTTACAAAGATGGCTACGCCTCGAACGATTTGTTTATTGTTTGAATATTGATCTGTCTCATTGCGGTATTAACGTTTAGTATTTATACCTAGTCGGATTTCGAATTCGTTAACGAGATCAGGATGCCGCTTGATTAGGAATGCGACGGAAATTGTTTCTGAATTGGTTTTAGTCGTTGTAGTGAGATTGTCCTCAGCAAAGTCGATTTAGAGGTTGTTCTTTTAGATTTATTACATATTAAACATGATTTATTCTCGTTAAACAAGTCTTTATTATTAAAACACAAAAAAGGCTTGGAATTGTGATATGTATAAATAAAATAGAACCTTAAGTTCACAGGCATAAAACCAAAAACACAGACAGGTGAATACAGACAAAAAAAAGTAAAATCAAATTGAAAAACTCAGGTCACTTTGAAGTTTTCATAGCCTTACGACACGACAATACTTCTTTTTAATATAATTTTCAAACGGCCGCACTTAGAGTCAGTTAGTAACGGTTTAGGCCAATTGTTAACAATTTATCCTACCATTTTTGAAAAAGGGTTATGTGTTTAACAGAGCATGAACTATTAGCCGACTTTAATATAAATATGCGGTGTTATACGATTCTTCGGGAACGAGAAAATGTCGTAAGGCTGCGTCATACCTACTCATCGCCAGTTGAGTTTCATGATTTAACTTTTTTTACATAATTATTTGGCGCTAACAATGGGCCTAATAAGGAGACTCAAAGTCACTCAGAGGGCTATGGAGAGGGCTATGCTCGGTGTTTCTCTGTGTGATAGAATGAATGATATCCGCAGTAGAACTAAGGTTACCGACATAGCCCGAAGAATAGCTAAACTGAAGTGGCAGTGGGCGGGGCACATTGCTCGCAGGACTGATGGCCGATGGTGTCAAAAGGTTCTGGAGTGGCGTCCGCGGACCGGAAGACGAGCTGTAGGTAGGCTCCAACAAGATGGAGTGACGACCTCGTCAGGATCGCGGGACCGCGGTGGATGCGAAAAGCACAAGACCGGTCTGAGTGGAAAGCCTTGGGGGAGGCCTATGTCCAGCAGTGGACGTCTTGCGGCTGACATGATGATAATGACATAATTATTTAATACAAGGACGATGATCTCTATCCGCATCGCATTTATGAGTTTTCTGCATGCGTCACACACATTCAAATAACTCCGTACAAATAAAACAAGTGTAAAATGCGGCCACAGTTATGAGATGAGCAATAAAGTGCTGTGCAATTTCACTTTCATCATAGTACGTCGTCTGCGTCTTACACGAAATTGAATGTCGCTGGGAAAACTTAAATACTTTGCGACTAGCGCTGTCTGCCTGCCATCTAGCTAATATTGTAAAACTGTACTGACGACTTTTCTTTTTAAAAGTCTTCCTACAGGTCTCCCTTTCTACCGCCAAACAGCAGTGTTCGCATTGTTGTGTTCCGGTTTGAGGATAAGACAGCCGGTGTAATGACTAGCATAGGGGAATTCCATCTTAGCCCTCAGGGTAGGCAACGCATTTGCAGTCTTAGGATTGCAGTCAGTCAGTCACAGTTTCCACTTACCATCAGGTGGCCTGTGTGCTCGTTTGCCTTCTCTATGCCAAAAAATAAAAGGGATCCCTACACAAAGAGTACCAACGCGATCCTATTATTAAGGCCGGCCTTCCGTCTGTGAACAGGGTTGTATTTTATAAATAGCACAAGACACTTAAAATTTAAACAGAGCGAATTATCGAAGGATAAAAAAGGGAGCCCGTCGTTTTCGTAATATATAATTTTTGTTATAATGTCACTGTTGACATAATTATTATTGATAGTCATCATAATTTTTATATTGCAGTAACCGAAAATATTTCTGAATTTCTTAAATACCTAACGTGTAGACAAGGCTAGGTTCGGTTACAAGTGTTCTACCGATTATGATTAAATTTCGGCCGATAAAATAATCTAACCATAAAATCAAATAATAACTACACGGTCTTATCCTCTTATTAATAAATACCCAATAGCTAAAATATTCTTAATATATTCTTTGTCCTAAACGGTCATTGTAACATTTTGAATTTGAAGTAAAAAAGAATACATACTTGACAAAAAAATGTTTTAACGTGTTTTTATGAATAATGGGTTTACGATATTTATAATGTCGACTTTACATACATACATACATACATATTAAGAGGTTTTATCTATTCATTACTTATCATCTCTTCACGTGACCACTGCTATTGTAACGCAGTCGAAATCGAGGTAAATGTTTTTATTTTATTACGCAATAAATTCTCGTTTTATTAATTTAAAGCAATTTAATACTTAATTACTTATCATATTTTAAAAGTAACTATTATTGAATTTATTCGTAAAGAAGCTATTAGCTGCGTAATGGCTTTTTAAATTTGTGTATCGTGGTTGTAGTTCTTACAACTTCTTACTCACATGTGACTTATTTCATGTGATCTGTATTGATGATTGAATACTAAATAAATAACTGATGTTAAAAATTATTTAGTATTTTTACTATATATTAATATTTAATATTTCTTATTGTTGCAACTCTTTCTTTGTTCTTTCCCGCCCATTTTTACCGCCTTTTGTTCACCATGTTACATGATTGTATTGTTATGTAAGATCATTTGGAAAATGCGAACATTTTTACTTTAGGCATCGGCCAGAATATTTTAGTCGCACTTCCCCAGTCTCTGCGAAATAAAAATGCCCAAATATGCGCACTCCCGTAATATGGCCATAGAAAACAAAATGGAATGAAGTGATAAAAGTGGGATGTGGGGCTAATATAAATCTTTTTAATGTTTCCGCGCAGGAATATGCGAGAGAGCAACTGAAGCTCCGCCGGGTTCATTCAGAGCGATGAACGCTTTGATCAAACTATTTACTCTAAATTATCTTAACTTTTCAGTTTGCTGTGAATCATCGCAAATAATTTTTACTATCCTTACTTACGAAATTATAGATTAGGTTTCAGGGACAAAATAGAAATAGAACTGAATTATAAACTATTTTAAGGCATATTTACACCTTATAGCCAAACCTACATGAATAATGTTAAACTTAGTATTAACATTGTTTTTATCACTTTAAACCGGCGGCCACGACGTCACCGAATTCTGAAACAACTTCAAGATGGCTGTGGTAAAAAAAAAAACCTCTTGCATGATGATCTGACTAACTGATAGAAAACGCACAGCCTAAACTAATGAACACATGGACTTGAGATTATATTTTTTTGGTACCGTGGGGTGCAATTACAAGGATTTTTGGAAAATAAACCTCCAACGGGAAAACATAGGTGGAAGAGCCTTTTCGCGGGTGGTAGGACCTTGTGCTGGGTCCGTCCGGATCGCTACCACCATCTTATCCATTAATCTACCGCCAAACAGAAGTGTTCGCATTGTTATGTTCCGGTTTGGGGATAAGACAGCCGGTGTAATGACTAGCATAGAGGCATTCCATCTTAGTCCTCAGGGTTGGCAAAGCGTTTGCAGTCTTAGGCTTGCAGTCTTAGGCTTGCAGTCTTGTGAATGCGAGTGTCTATGGGTCACAGTTACCACTTACCATCAGGTGGCCTGTGTGCTCGATTGCCTTCTCTATGCCATAAAAAAAAAAAGAGCGGAAAATAACTCTACGGGTATTAAATCGCAGACGTCCTCCAACCGCCAAAAAACGTGCAGTGGTGGACTTCTATTCATCGAGGCCGAGGAGAAGTTTAATTCTGGAGTCCTAGTGAATAAGGGTGTAAGTCTCTTGAAGATCAAGTGAGAAAGGGTTTAAGGCTGGTTTACTCCGTTTATGTATATACCCTTTTGAAGCACAAGTTGTCTACTATATCCCTTTTCACTAGATCCCCAAAATTCACCAAATAACTTCAGATCAATACATTTTAGACCAAGGCAACAGGAAACAGCATGACAATCACCTCAAATCCCATTTCAAAACTCGTTTTCCACCACATCCCTGACTAATTACTTTTTAATCTCATCGTTTCCAGTTATATTGGATTGCTGGCCCCCAGTTCCGTCTGGGGCTGGATGCGCTTTGATAATCAAATACCAGGCATTCGCAAGAGATTTTGGTGAACTTGAAAGTGTATGAAGAACAACACGTTTGTCAATGGCGTTTGTTATTCCCGTAACCGCACTGAGGCGGCGTGTTTTGGCCCGAAAAACGTGGCGGAGGGGTTTTTAGCACAGAAACTCGAAACTAAATTAGAAAAGCGCTCCAGTCGCTACAAATAGTCGCCATAAGAATGTCATAGTCATATTTAAACCTCAATGTCCTCCCTCGTAATCGCTAAAATATCTTAATAGATATATCTTATCGCCACCCTTGAAATAGGTACCGTTAAGGAGTTACGGTGTACATCTGTGGTCTTCATCATCAGTTCCACTTCACCATATAGTACTTTTCAAAAGCAAATGCAATAGTTACAGTGAAAAATACCAAAAATGCTATAGGTGTGCCTATAATATAAGATCCTGACGTGTTGAGAATTGGACCAAATAGAAAATATACCCATTCAAACAAAGTAAAAAGTTTAAAAATCGGTCCAGTGGTCTCCGAGTAATCGGGGAAGATAGGTACATGAAAAAAAATAAAAAAGAAGTACCCGGTTAATTGAGAACCTCCTCCTATATTTATTAAGTCGGTTAAAAATGATTAATATCTCCGAAATAAGTTAAAATAGCTGAACATACATGGGGGGCAGGGCTGCCAGATGAAAAAAAGGCATGATCGTACGTCAACTACAAAAAAATCGTATTCCAAGGAAATTTTGAAATAAAATGATCGTACAACTTAGAAGTTCAAAGTTTTTGTTTAAAATGACAATAACTTGTTCAGAATTAGAAAAATAATGCATTAAAACTATTTTCATCACACTTGCTCGTAAATGGTGTTATTCCATGCCTGTATACAGAAGGACAATGGCCTAAATTGTTCCCGCGGGAATTATGGCGAGTTTGTCATCCCTAGGGAGTAATGACTTTCTTTTTAAAATTTGCAACTCTTTCGTACATCATTTCCGACTAAGGAGGTTTAATTTTCAGCCAAAAGTTAAATCGGTTTCTAATTTCATGTTTAAAAATTAGCTATAGACTAACTTACATTACACAAAACCTATACGCTTCATTAAACTTCATTATTTTTATACCTATTTCAAGTTTATATCAACATTTATCATTAATTTCAGTAATTATACATTTTTATCAAATTGGCTAAATCTGGCTCGAATCCAGGTCGAAACTAAACGCAGTTATTATCTATGGTAGAGGTCACAAAAAAAATATCGTTTCCATTTACGTTCCCGTTCGTCAAAAGTTATTTCTTTATATTTTGCAGAGTTAAAGTGTTTTTCCTCGCAAATGTGATGAAAACCATTGTGTGTATCACAGGCAGTAAGGGGATTACTAACTCGAGTCATTAAAAGCCCTCCGCCTTCGGCGTCGGGCTTCTAACACTCTCGTTAGTAATTCCCTTCATACTACCCTTGATGCACAATGTACTATTATTAGACTTATACAAATTTTCTGAGGTCATATTTTTAACATTTCTGTTGTTGGCTTAAACTTGGTGCAATTTCCGTACGATCATTGTCTAGCGATCGTACATGAGTAGAAATGCCAAAAAAACTTAGGAGTACGACTTAAATCGTACATCTGGCAGCCCTGATGGGGGGGATTTGATATTTTAAGACGTCCTCTATCGACCTGCTTCGTTTGATCCACACTTCCAAGTACACCCTGTTATTTATAAAATTAAAAAAATACTGAACAAGTAAACGTTAAAAACGAGAATAAAGTACATATTTTTTGTAAATCACTAAACGGTAAATTACAATGAAACAAAACGTTTAACTTAAAACATAATTTTCACCGTATAATCTACCAAAACCAGATAATAAATAACTGAATAAAACAAACATGTAATCTGAGTAACTGCTTAATTGAGAAATAATTATTTTGACATTTGCGAACTTTAACAATCGATAAGGATCTTGATAATTTCAATAACTTTACGTAACGCGTCAAAACGTCAGAAGTTCGGTATCGCTCAAGTGGTGCCCTTTTGCAGTTACCCAAGCCGGTTGGCCGACTTGCTGGGTGCTCTAGAAAATCACGAAAATGTCTCAATGGCCGCGCAGGCGCATGGGTCCTAAATGTCAGAGAAATTAAGCCGGTCTTGAAAGGTTAATGACCGGACACCTGTTCTGCTTACAGTTAACACATTTACTGGGTGTGGTGAACAAATTGATCCAAAAAGGAGAAGAAAGGTTATGTACCAACCAAATGTAAAAAAAAGGTCAAGTGCGAGTCGAACTTGAGCACCGAGGGTTCCGTACCGTTTCACAATTTCGAATAAAATAAATATCAGGGGACAATGTCACACCAATTGTCCTAGTCCCAAACTAAGCTCTAGGCTTGTACTATGGGTACTAGACAACGATATAAATATTTAAATACACGGAAAACATCAATGAATGAGGAACCAATATTCGCGCTCATCATACAAATATCTGCCCTTACCGTGATTTGAACCCAGGACCGCTGGCTTCATAGGCAATGCAGGAATGGAATCAGCGCGATCAAATATGTGCCTCCTTTGGGTGAAAAGGGTCTTGACACGTACAAATACAAACAAACGAACAAGTAAATCGTCGTAGAAAGTTTTAAAGTATTAACGGCACCCAAAAAAAGGTTTTAGAGCAACTACTAACTCGCATCCACTTTTTAATCCGGCAAGTTTCAAAAACTCCGCAAATCCTGATTCCTCCAAAAACCTCAACGTGAAAACTTGTCCGTCAAACTTCAGTTGAAGAGGGGAGAGCGGCAAATTCGGGCTACGTGGGAACAACAATACGCCTCCTCTAATAAGCGGAACTACTATTTCATTCAAACTTAGTTTGAAATGAAGTCTGTTCGCCCGAGGAAGCCGTTTCGCATTTCGACGCTTAGTTATGCAAGGTTAGAAGCTGCTATATTGCTTGATATGCAATTGTGCTTGATATAAATAAAATTATTTAATTAAGGTGATATAAGTTTATAGTGAAAATAAGTTTTGTTACTTTTAAATTGCCTGACGCTTTTAATTTACCTATGCTTTTTTCAATAAAAATACCGGTTGTAGCTTCTTCCAAGGTGAGCGCTGTACGTTCCCGTAAAGGTGGTTGCACGTAGGATAAGTAACATTGTTTTATTTTATACGAGTTTCGTGTAATTGTTGTTGGAACATAAAAAAAAGTTACCTGCCTATTTCATTATCCTGACAATAACAGCAGTAGTAAGTGACGATTTGGTGTACATTGAAAATTTAATAAGCTTTCACATCACATGGATTCATATAAGCTGCGCCATGCATACAAATATGTGACCACCTGCAATAGTCACGAAAGTCTCGCATCCTCACATTTTTGGCCTCGTATGCCGTAAGGAGGTATCTATTGAGCGACTTGAGGTCCAGGAAAAGTTGAAGGCACCTGGCCTAGAGGCAGATTCCTTATGAGATGGGCAGACCAATTTGAAGCTGCTGTAGATAGCTCGTTATACCTATGCACGAGGAAGGCAGCAGTTGTCAGAGATGAGTGGCGGCGAGTTGTGAAGCTTGCCACCAGCGCCTGATATGATGACCACGACCACTCTGTCAAGAGTGAAAACGACAAAGATGAAGAATAGTCACGATGGTAACATAGGAGGCTGGTGTTTCTTTGGGTACCAAGAAAATAAGTTCGGTAAAAGGGATATTTATATAAATTAATTAAAAAACCTCAGACATTGTATCTCACGCTTTGGCAACAGTGAAATGGCAAAAATCTATCGGCCTCACAGCCCATGTACAGTCAACATCATAAATAAATATACGTTCCCAAGGCGTCTAAAATATCTACCTACGCGCTCCTATACCGCTGACTAGGTCAATGTTTACGTATATTTGGAGCATTGGCCGTATAGATATTATTGCTTTTGACTTTACTTGTTCCCTTTCCCATCCGTTTAGGAGCTACAATGCCAAAATGAAAATACACTCGCTGAAAATGTTTTGTATACATATTGACTGCAATTAAAATGTACCGGTTTAAGGATCATCTGACGAATTGAGAGACGAATTGTTTTAGAGATATAGCTGTTGTTAAGATGATAAAACTTTAGTCACTGCTTACCATCATCTCCTAGAGTTGTCTCAGAACTGTACACTGACTTCTTCTGTTAACACTTAAACCCAGCGAGACATTCTGTAAATAAAATTGCACAAGGACATTAACTGTTGACTTCATAAAGCCATTACCCGGGATTGCACTCCAATCCCGAGAGTCCCGGGCAACCGGGACAATAAATGGATACGTTCGCGGAACAGATGTCGGCCGGGAAAAATAGCTAAGTCCTCTAATGCGGACGTAACGTGTATTGTTATAGGATGCACTTACGGATAAACGGATAGTGCTCAATCTGAAAGATATTACTTCAATGTTCTCTGAAACAGCACTCTTCATTAGTTAGGTTCGGTGCCGGACGCTACGATTCTTATACAAAGAGGACGCCTGCGACTTCGTACGCGTAGAATTAGTTTCCCGCTACTCCCCTATTTTAACCCATTAGGGAGTGAATTTCGAAAAATCCTTCCTTAGTGCTCACTTACATCATAAGAGGAATCCCTGTACCAAATTTCAAGTTTTTAGGTACAGTAGTTTCGGCTGTGCGTTGATATCAAAGTCAGTCAGGTTGGCCTTTTGTATATATATATATATATATATATATATATATATATATATATATATATATATAGATGAGCGACATATGGAGTTCTTGGCAAATAAACAGAGTGTTGTGTTTTTAAATCGTATTTGAAGTATCTTATTTCTATATTTGTGGGCTCTACACCCAATTTGGCCTTAAAAAAATATTGAAACCAATTTGTTTAACTAGAATCAGCTCAAAACAAGCATTTTAATCATACATCACGTTGTGAAATGGCCTTCAGAACGAAATCGTGTACTTTTACGAAATCTATAAGTACCACCAAACTCTAATACAGAGTTATGTTTGTATGCATTATTTTGCGAATACTTCAGCTTTACTACTTGATAACTATACAAAAATCAACTATAATGTCAATGGTAAGAAAGGGTTGAAAAATAGATATATCTATACTAATCACAAAACCCAATCAGTCAACTTCATTAAAGTTTGTCTCAAAACCCCTATCATTAAAAAAATGGCGTGCATTAAAGTGTTTAAGAGACAAAAGTGATAAAAACGTTTTTCACGTAACATAATAGGAATAAACAACAAATATATAAACCCCGTGTAACCGTATAAAATAAATTCCCTTTTTATTCATAGCTCCTCTAATACACTGGAAGCCGTAGGTGCGAATGAAAAATGTTGCCATATCTCACGAAGAGAACATCTGCGAGCCGCAGAACACACTGTACTTTATGCGGATTTGAAATACATCCTGTATATTAAGATGGGGAATGGTTGAGAAGTTTTATTTGCTTGGGAAAGGAGCTCAATGGGCCTAACCAAGTAGCATTTTACAAACGTTAAGAACTGCTGTGTTCATATAAATACATAAAAACACTCGATGTTGTGGCAGCCGCTGGCCTATTGCCTGAGGCACACGCATTTGGAATCGATTTCAAAGCAGAACAAATGTTTTCATTTTGTATACAGACTAGCCTTCGATTTTCAAAATCAAAACGATTGCGATTGCGAGTGTGTTTGGCAATAGCCCCTCTAGTGACCTCCACTTTAAGAGTTAATACTTATCTGATGAGTGGTAAATTTGAATTTGGAAATCTGTAGTGCTCTGCGGGATTTGTCCTTAAGTGAAATTTAGAAGAATTTGGTATCGAGTACCAGGAAACCAGATTTTTATAACGTCACGGGAACATTTTAAAGTGATGATAGGAAATATAATAAAAGGCAGGCATGGATTCCAATAGCTTAGCTACTGTATGTATTCATATTAAAACATGTATTTATCAACACACGATGACTAAAAGCTTCCATCCTATTTTTTTATTTTATTAAAACTGCTTGATAAATTCCAAGTTTGAGAGTTTTCATAAGAAAGCAAACTGACAGGTCTGTGCGGGCCTAATTTTATTCTGTCACTGGCTGCAAGAATCAAATCATTTAAATAGGACTAATTTTAACTGATGAGGTCCATCCTATGACATTTTAAAGGAATTCTAGAATCGTTTGAGTTTGCAGTATGCATATTACTTAGCTAGCCCAATATTTAATGAGCGCGATGCGAACATTTTTAATACGTTCACTCCGTCCACAGCCGTTCATTCTCATACTACTCGTATTAGGATTCTTGTGAGAGATCTTGTGCCGTATCACGCACATCACAAAACCTAACCAACCCCATCACGTCAACCTCATGCACCCATAAAAGGGGAACAACGCGTGTTGTGCCACAACATGGCTGTGAATGGCCACAGGAAATAACATACATAATTATTTTTATCTACACACAAGTCCTCTATTACGCGTTGCGGTGACAGCGATGATAGCTGTAACGTAATTTTGAAATTACGTTATCGAATATTGTAAGGTAATGAGTTTCAAATTTGGAACATCTTCCAAAATTTAAATAGGCCCAATTAAAGCATGAATTGAAACGACCACTTGGTATATTATTAGTACAATATCGTACGACATTTCATTTCGAACGACATGAGAATAGGGACTTAAGTAGTTGGTCTATGATTTAAAAAAACTTTCATATTCATGACACTGACATAGCATAAGTTTGTTTTGCCGCTATTTTAATCGTAAGTCGTCGGCTTCTGAACCCATTTTAGAGTACTTATAATATGTGTGTAGACAAAGTAATGTATGCAACTGTACATAATTAAGCTTTAAAACACTCGTGTGATCTTATTATGAAACCGCACTCGTATTTTAAGCACTCTCATAATGTATCAGTTACATAAAATACCATTATCTTATGACCGTATCGTATCGCGTATCTTGCAATTTTGTAAACTTAACACAATCTCATGCTAATCCATTACTATTATCTCCACAAAATCAACAATTACAAGAGCCTTCTCACTAGACACGTCTCAATGGCTCTGCAAACCCAAGCATCAGCAACATCACACAATACGTTTGGAACTAGTGCGAGTATTGAGTATACATATACCAGACCCTTTATCTTCAGATCGTTACTTGATGTTATCCGTAGTTACAAATAAACAGTGCGTTTTAGCCTATGATTAAACAATGTGTCAAAATATTTTGTTATAATACTGTTAGATTAGCAGAACGAAACCTCAACAGACAAATCGAAAAAAAATATATATTTTTTAAAAAAATTGTTTTTTTCATTGCAATGAGAAGGCAGACGAGCACACAGGCCACCTGATGGTAGACATTAGCATTCACAAGACTGCAAATGCGTTGCCAACCCTGAGGACTAGGATGGAATGCCTCTATGCTAGTTATTAGACCGGCTGTCTTATCCCCAAACCGGAACACAACAATGCGAACACTGCTGTTTGGCGGTAGGTTAATGGTAGGTAAAGGACCAACTGCAACTCACGAGTATAACCTTTTACTCTCGACACTTCACGTTTGTTTAAGTACTAATACTAACTCTATCATTTTAATTTTGTCTGCTGTTTGTATTTTTACTGCATCTAAGGCATTACCAGCTGTATGTGGAGTAGCACTCAATCAACCGTTGCAGAGATCATTTTGGGAAGGCATACATCTAGCAGTACACGGGTCTCAGCTGATATAATAATAAAGACGTTACTAGTATTGCATGTCCTAATTGCATCAATGTCTACTATTACTTCATGCTTGTTCGTATCTGCATCTATGTTTACTGCATTGCCGTCTAATTTTACTACGTCTTCGTTGGCGTCTGTATCTATACATCTGTCTACTATATCCTTATAACCACGGCCGTCTGTTTCCATTTGTCAAGTGTGTTCGGTTCGGGGAACTTGCGTAGTGGTGGGACGGTGAAGTTACTCCGAGACTGCTACTTAAACAAAATGAACAGTTTTTTGGTAAATTAAACACGTGAATAATGTTTGTTAATGATATAACAGAACGACAGATTAAGTATATTTGTCCGTCTTCGGTGTAATATCTCGGTGGCAACTTTTACAAATGGCACAAATAAGCAAACACACTTGTGCATTTTTAATGTTAGTAATGATGGCATTCACATATATAGATATTCAAAGAGTAGAGAAGGTTTTATTTATACATGACATTCCCTTAAAATGATTGATAAACTAATTGAATGGAACTTGACCTACAGGGAAAACAAATCATTCAATCATTGGTCGCTTACTTTATAATACCGCAAAAGACAAAATTGGATGTATATGATTCTGAACTTTGTATGACTTTAATTACCTATCTCTTAGGTAATTATCGTGTGTTCAATCGTTGACTTACGCGGTATTGCTATAAAAAAGTCATATTAACGATTAACTTGATCATGTCAAGTCGCTTTAACTATTTAACAATTCAAGATCCCTTTCTTCTTCTTTATTTACAAATCAGTCTTTCCACATCATTTTAAGCCTTAATACCAAATCCCTTAGGAATTCCGCGATAGACTTTCTGTTTCCTTATAAGTCTTATAACATTACTAACAAGTAGTTTCATTCCAATTTGCTGTAACAAACATCGTTGAGTCCCAATGTTTTCACATCACTATTCGGGAGACTAACTCGTATATTCCGAATAGTAGACAAAGTGGTTGTTTCGCTGATGTAACGCAAATTTAGCAGAGAAACTATTCTTTTAAATAAATGGAAGATGACAATTTATGGATATGTCCAGTGGAATGCATTTGTTATTCGTTGTCGCAACAAGATCGAGTTTAGCGTAGTTGGGAAACTATATCAATAACGTAACCTTCCAAGAAAACTTGAAGTATTTTGAAGCGTATGAAGTTAATTAAAACACAACATAATACACCCTGTTTTAGATTTAGCGATCCAGGATCAACCTGTATAAATATATTAGTTCTTTTTTCAGAGCCGAGATTGTAGGCGGTAGAAACCATTATCGTCTTTGACCTGTTATCGTATTTTCAACGTTTTAATAGCTCTTATTTCATCATCATCATCATCATCATGTCAGCCGAAAGACGTCCACTGCTGGACATAGGCCTCCCCCAAGGCTTTCCACTCAGACCGGTCTTGTGCTTTTCGCATCCACCGCGGTCCCGCGATCCTGACGAGGCTCTTATTTACTGGACATTAATGGCGGCCGAGTTAAAATCAATACCATAACATGTTAAAGACGACATGGTCAGATTTTCAGCTGACAATTATCTTTTAAGCTTGCTTTACTAAAGTATTCCTTTCCCATTAGGGTTGGCAACGCATTTGCGTTCATAGTGCTTGTTTACGGAGACGCGGGGCGTCGCGCGTAGCGTTGGGCCCGCGGATGGCATCACCGTGCTGTACGCAGCGTCGCACGTGTCAATTACGGCGGTTTCCGTCGCTGCTGCGCCCGCAGCGGGCCCCGCGGCGGAACCATCTGACATTCTTGTGTTCCGCCATGCGCTCCGCTACACGCTCGAGAATCCGCCGCAGATGCAGCGACGGGCACCTCTACTCTCTACGCCCAACACAGTATATTGCCATATGCTTGTGTTTGCACGTGTGATGACGCGGTCCGCTGCACGAGCCGGCTCTCCTGTAAACGGAAAAAAACGCCCGACGAGCCGCGCTACGCCACGCGCGACGCTCCGCGTCTCCGTAAACAAGCCATTAGGATTGCAAGCCTAAGATCGCAGTCTACAAAATGCATAATGTCTATGGGTCACAGATCCTTCTTACCATCAGGAGGCGGTGTTTTCGTTTATTATCACCATGTTAAAAAAAAAAAACTCTATCATCAAGACAAGGTCAAAAACATGTATATCTTCTCCACCATCGCCCGACCCAACTCGTTCTTCCTTAACCCTTCTAAACAAACCCGCATTTTAAATATTGTATGCTACAAGTTACCAATGCCTTCATTCGACGAACATTTATAACATTACAGCCAGTTTACACCAGCTCCCGTCGTAAGGCTGTGACCCTATTATATATCTCCAGAATTACCTAACAGTTCACAACCCTAATGACCTTCCTATGTCTCACTAAACCAATCTTGAACAACCAGCTTCACCAACAGCTAAAAAGAACCTTAGGCTCTTGCAAAACTGGTCGATAGTAGCGTCCCAGTGTTAAAGGAGCTATGGAATGGATGGGTCGTAATGTGCCGAAAGGTCTTATTTATTTGGTTGTTACGCTAGTTTGGAGTTAAGTGTGGCGAATGCTTTTTAGGAAATCGTTTGTTTGCAGACAATCGCATTGAACCCTTGTTTTTTGTGCGGGACGTATTCATTTTTTTAGCAAAAAGTTTATTGTATCGATATAAGGCTCGCTGTTCTAATAAAAGCCAATTCCGATATATATCTACTCAGTTACTTTCAATGTATCTAGTAGTTATAATAAAGGTAAAAAGTGTGTGTTTGTTTGTATGTAGGGGCATACTGAACCGTTTTCAAAACAAAACTGTACTTAATTTGAAACCACATTATCTTTGACTAAAAAGCAAAGGCTATTTTTCATTATGTTAAATCCAGAGCGTAGCGAGGGTGGAAGCTCTATTCTACTCGGTAAAATCACAGAACAGGTAAAACCATGTCGTCCCTTTCTTTCTCAACCTCGTATCTGATGGAAAAGTTAGATAGGAAAGTAGTCTTGATTCCTTAGGGAACATGAGTGCTTTTCCTATTTAAATATTCGATTAGATAGAAGGTTGAGAAAGTAAAGGGACGATATTGCTTTTGTGATATTATCACATTGTCAACGTTACGATAGCTCCTACTTACTTGACAGAAAACGGACTTTTTTCCAAATTGTTTTTGGAAAATCTTTATCTGCTTATCAAGACCAATCTATTGAGTCCTAACTAGGGAGATCTACGTTAAGAATAGCGGAGATCCTGTCGCCACCTTCCGACTCCATCATCAGATCAGCTCTTTGATACCATGATATTGCATAGCCATCGGGTTTACATATATGGTACAAATTTCAGCAAATTACGTCAAATTTAAGTTGCCAGATTCGACCCATACATACATACATAAATGGCAAGTTTAATAAAAGCTTGTAAAAAGGGCGCTTATAGTTGAATATTGAAACTATTTGCCTAACTTCTATGATAAATGACTAGCAAGAAAGCAGTGAGTTTGCAGTCTTGACATTGTAAATATCCATGAGCATGGAGAGCTCACCATCACGTGGCATGTCTGCTCTGCCTTTCCCATGCCACAACAAATAATATATAAAACCGCAAAAAAATACCATTGGGCACTAACACGTAGATAATGATGGGCAATGGCCCATATAACCAATACAAATCTCATGTATACCACGTGAAAGCTAGTTACATAAGCATCATTTTCTAATAAGGAGACAAACTACAAAAACCCCGTAGAACAGAGTTATCAGCCTACAAATATTCACACACACACACAACGTTTATTACTACTTACACTAGCCCCGTAAATCCGACTCACGCTTGACCGATTTTACTTTTTACAACAATTACAGCAAATCACCATCTTATCCATTAACCTACTGCCAAACAACAGTGTTCACCTTGTTGTGTTCCGGTTTGGGGATAAGACAACCGGTGTCATCATTTCAGCCGAAAGACGTCCACTGCTGGACATAGGCCTCCCCCAAGGCTTTCCACTCAGACCGGTCTTGTGCTTTTCGCATCCACCGCGGTCCCGCGATCCTGACGAGGTCGTCACTCCATCTTGTTGGAGGCCTACCTACTTCGGCTCGTCTTCCGGTCCGCGGACGCCACTCCAGAACCTTCTGACCCCATCGGCCATCAGTCCTGCGAGTAATGTGCCCCACCCACTGCCGCTTCAGTTTAGCTATTCTTCGGGCAGCCGGTGTAATGACTAGCATTGAGGTATTCCATCTTAGTCCTCAACGCATTTGAAGTCTTAGGCTTGCAGTCTTGTGAATGCGAATGTCTATGGGTCACAGTTCCCACTTACCATCAGGTGGCCTGTGTGCTCGTTTGCCATCACAATGCCATAAAAAAAAATGGGATCAATAATCTTACATACGTTATAACTCTACTGGAGATTGGGCTGGATTCCATACATTTTTGCCCATCATTTTTTATAAATGCACTTATCGTTGCAAATAGGTAGCTACTACTAAAAATGGGGAAATATTTTTATCTTCCCAGACACACCCGTGTCCTTCCATAAAGCAGCGGTGACCCAGTTCAATTTATAGAGCCTGCGACACTTACGGATGCCTATGGCTAGACCCGATCATAAACACCAATGTTTCTAAATCATGGACGAGTACGAGTGACATAAAGTATTCCGAAATGTCCACATTTGGACGTTTTCCGGAACTGGGTCATACTCAAACAATTTAGAAACAAAAATGTAAAAACTACCCAATTGCGAGTTGGATTCTTGAGTTGTATCCTTACGTTTCATTCCGACTTGACAAGCGGGTGGACAACTCCATGTGCTTCTGTTTAGTCCGGATGCGCTTCAATCAATATAAAAAGTTTTTGCATAATTCCATTTAACTAACTACAAAATGGATAACAAACGTCCAGTATATAATATAACGCTCATGTAGCATAACAACCTTTTGTATAAAATCCATATATGCCTTTGATGTACCATACATTAAGTATGTTAAATTAAAAATCATGAAAAAAAATGAAATAATGATCAGCTGATAAAACTAATTATAAATTATAATATGTTTCAATCAAGTTCACGTAAACCAATATGTTAAATTCGGTCAATCTCGCTTTTACTTATAGGTTCGAGTTGCGTCAAGGCGCGAACCGCCATAACCATGCGGAAAAGAAGCTCCGCTGCAGGACGACTTGTTCCTACTCTTCCTTTTAAGTAATTTTACGCTACTTATTAAGTCAGTACGTGTATATGGGAGAAAATAAAAAAACACATTAAACATTATTTTTCAATTATTCAGCGTTATCTAAATATATAAAAGGAAAAACTGACTGACTGGCTGACTGACATATCAACGCACAGCCGAAACTACTGTACCTAGAAACTTGAAATTTGGTACACGGGCTCCTTTCATGATGTAAGAGAGCACTAAGAAAGGATTTTCCGAAAATCGACCCACAACGGGAAAAAACGAGTACTGGGAAACTAATTCTACGCGAACGAAGTCGCGGGCGTCAGCTAGTTATTAAATATATCGAAACACGTTTCAACAAACTTATAATTACGCAGAATTTAATTTCATCTAAAGGCACATCTCGCCGCATAAGTTTTTTTTAGAAGTCAAGTCTAACCTAACCCAACCTACGTAATTAATGTTAAGCCATCCTAGAAACATTACCTATGGTTGTAGCAGAAGTTAGATTTCGATGACATAAAATTCGATGAAACGCTACAATCCATGAAGTGAAATTCGACCAATACCGTTTAACTATCATAATATACATTGTCTACCATATTTAGCGCAATAATAAATGGTTTGCTGCCAGTGTTAGGAAGATTAAAATTTCTATGTACATAGTTTCATAAAGTGGGTTCTGTTCAGCGGCATCTGTGCCTTGAGTAGGGTTCCCGGGTCCGCTGACGGATGGTTTTCTGCCGGCATACGTATACTGCCGTCCAAAGCCAATAGGCAGTATGTCAGATAAAAATCCCGTAGCAATATCAACCTTATTACTAACCGCATAGAATTAAAACTGCTTTGGTTGTTGAGTTTGGGATACTGCTTATTGCCTTAGGAGGACAGTATAGTTGTGTTTAATGCTCTGTTTACGCAGATTCTAGAATAGCGACGTTGATTACGAATACCATTTATTACTTACGTAATCAAAGAGCATCCATTCATTTTTAACATGCGTTAAAAAAGTCGGTGTTTGTGGAGTTTTGTGTGAGTAAGACCTACGTCATCGATATCCAAATAGAAATAGTGTTATGTAGATTAATTATTCAAAACTTCCGGGTTCAATTCCCGAGCTGAGTAGAAGTGTTTTCCTTCATACTAAAATCGATGACATGGTTCCTAAGAACAGAGCTTAGTATGTCTTATAGGTTCGGACGTTCCTATACTGACCGCTTTCAACGTTACACTTGTATATAGGTGGTTTCTATCTATTTGATAGTTATTAATAATATTTTGAATGCAAAGCATGTTTGTATTTTCCGCCTTCAAGGGTGTCAGAATCAGGCTACTTTTAAACGTGGAAAATTTAGCAGTTGCCAAACAATTATAATAGCAATGAACTCTCAAGATTTTAAAATAATGGTGTTAAAACTATTTGAAACCCACCTAGCCCATTCACCATAGGAAACAGCCTAAATCGCTCCGCTTTACGTGTACCATTATAGCTCAGTCTTCATAGCGTACAAATCATAACAGCCCAGAAGTTTAGCCGCAATGACTTAAGCCGATGTAGTATTAATGGACGCTCGGCATTGTTCAGTACAATGTGCTTTCAGCGGGCGGAGTTATTGGGTGTGGTGGAAGACAGAAGCGATTGACGTATAGTACAAACTATTTAAAATCACCATTTCCACTTGAGAACTTACCTGCGATGAATGGCATTGTTATCTTTTGTTAAATCCAACCTCTAATTACCTGTACAAAATGAAATGCATTAATAATAAAAGGTGGAATATGAATTAGAATTTTACCGTCATAAGAATAAGGTTCAAATTGGAAATTACGAACTCACTCACAATTGACATAGAACCTTTTAGAAATGACTAACACTTGCTAAATGCTACACCCGGTGGTCCTTATTATATGTCATGTCCAAAAGGTTCTAAAGTGTGTCCTATTCCAATTTGAACCTTATTCTCAAGTTAGTAAAGTTGTAATTAATATTCCATCTTTTGTTATTAATGCATTTCATGTTGTACACGTTATTAGCGGTTGAGTTTAACAAAAGATAACAATGCCATTCATCGCAGGTAAGTTCTCAAGTGGAAATGGTGATTTTAAATAGTTTCTACTATAGCTTTTTGTCGTTTCTATTGCCTGAGGTTCATAAAGACCATAAGTGGCTTTGTTGTGTGGCCAAGATGCAAACGAGACACGTTTTTCCTTTCTATTGCTCAAAATGTATGGGGTAATGTCGTGGTCAACTGTCATCCCATACATTTTGAGTGGGTACCTACACTCAGGAGCAAAAATACCGGGTCAGAGTGAGTTTTTCATACAAACGAGACTATTTCGAAGCCATGGTTCCTTGCCAGGGGTTGTTTCGAGTGAGGTTTAATGGTGGATACTCCGAGGTTCAATACAGGAGATCAAAAGTTCTTAAGATACCTAACTGATCGCACAACCAGTTAACACCACAGCGGGAGAGTTTGGGTCAGCACTTGGATTTCCTTACATTTTATTGCCATTTTAGATGTTTTTCTGAACATGCACATTCCGGCGTTAACCGCAGATTCATTCAGTTGGGTATCCTAGGCATGTATCGATGCGTGGGTCCTGTATCGATGCTCGCGGTATTCATCATCAGAATTCACTAAAAGCATTCCCTGGCGAGGAACCAAGGCTCCGAAATAGCCTTTACTATGAAAAACGCACTCTGACCCGTTATTTTTGCTCCTGAGTGTATTATTTTGTCGAAACACCTTATTTAATTTCTCGTCGCATCAGTTTTTTTTGGGGAGTCACAAGTCATAACTAACCTACGTAGGTAATGTTTAAGATATCCTAAATCATCATGGCAGAAGATATCATTCGATGAATTAAAATTCGATGAAATGATGCGTCTTGGCTAGGGCTCCTGGCAGCTCATTGTTCAGCCGGACGAAGTGCTGCCGGTTTTTTTATGCATGGCATGAGAAAGACGAAGGAGCTCCCAAGCCAGCTGATGGTAAACGGGATCCGTGCCCCATGGACATCCTCCCAATCCCAAGACTACGTTGCCAACCCTGACGGCATAGATGGAATGCCTCTATGCTAGTAATTGTGTGGTTTCTACTAATGAACCAGTTCAGCGGTTTGGTTTCCCCCATCTGCATCCACGCAGCAGTTTATAATAATACCTCTATTATATATTTTGAAATAAAATGTTGATTGAACCTTAATAAAATATAAATAAATAAATATAAATATCAGGGGACAATGTCACACCAATTGACCTAGTCCCAAACTAAGCTCTAGGCTTGTACTATGGGTACTAGACAACGATATAAATACTTATATAGAGAAATATATACTTAAATACATAGAAAACATCCATGACTCAGGAACAAATATTTGCGCTCATCACACAAACATCTGCCCTTACCGGGATTTGAACCCAGGACCGCTAGCTTCGTAGGCAGGGTCACTACCAACTAGGCCAGCGCGTCGTCAAATAAATAGTTAATAGTTTTATATTTTGCGTAAAATTGGTTGTGGTGTTAAAAAAAACATTTATATTTGTAAGGTTTTGGTTTTTGAACACGGAAGAGAGATATAATTGAAACAAATTACAATTTAATTAAAGATTAGAATTATCATGCTTTACTATCTCTAATAAGCGATCTTTTTCAAAAGGCCTTATGATTTTGAATAAATAAAATAGAATAAAAATATACCTACCTAGACCTAGGTCCAAACTAAACTCTCAGCTTATACGCCCGGCTAAGAAAGTGGTCTCCAAGTTTTGACAAAAGTTTCTGTGAGATCTGATTATCGCAGACACTGTCACTGTCATAATATTATTGCAAAGGAATGGACTTCAACCGTGGGGTTGTATACCACATTTTTGACCTACTGTACAATGGACAATCACCGTGTTTTTAAATGCTCACGTCCCGCGATCAAGGCGTTGGATTCTGTGATAAAAAATGGTTGTAAGCTTCAAATATAACAGAGAGGTTATCGCCAATCGCTCCTTTATTGCAGCGATGGCTGTTTAATGGTCTTAGGATCACACTTTCTACCGCGTTGCCTTTATACAGCAACAATGCAGCCTATCGCCATACATCACGCCATTCTACCGTTGCTGTACAGTAGATATTTGCATGGTATAAGTCATTTGTAACAAAGATTGATGTACAAAGGCATTAAATAAAAAACCGGTCTAGTGCGATTGGGTTCACGCACCGCCGGTTCCATAACGCCTGTCTTTCTTTTGTTTTTAAGTAACATACCAAATTTGACGCTTATTTGTACTTGCAAATTTATTTTCCATGTTAGTCCTTATATATGAAATTCACCAAACAACAAATGCTGAAATGCAGAGTTTCACGCCCTCCCTTAGACTATTGTAGAAGACGTTAAACATTTTATAAGAAACCAATAAAGGACTTCTTTTATGAAATTAAGTCATTATTCAATCAGGTGTCCCAACTTTAAGTTCAGTGTATAAAAATCGTACCATTCATTACGTCACCCCAACAGTGACATGTAAAGTAAAATTACCCCTCATTATGTGAAGTTATTATGATTGACTTTTGTGACGCACTCAAAGCTGACAATGGCGCTACAGGGGGTGTCGTTTATTTTATTGAATTAACATAGTAATAGGGGGTTTAAAAATGTTACTTTTATTGCTTTTATGATTATAATTGAAATTTATTACTGGAATATTATTATTAAGTAGGACAGCGTCTGGTATTCCATCAGTGATTTTTTTACGTTGGCTCCTTAGTTATAACTTTTTTTTAATGTCTTTTGCGGGTGTGTAGGACCTTGTGCAGGGTCCATCCGGATTGCTACCACCGTCTTATCCATTAACCTACCCCCAAACAGCAGTGTTCGCATTGTTGTGTTCCGGTTTGGGGATATGACAGCAGATGTAATGACTAGCACAGAGGCATTCCATCTTTGTCCTCAGGGTTGGCAACGCATTTGCAGTCTTGTGAATGCAAATGTCTATGGGTCACAGTTTTCACTTACCATCAGGTGGCCTGTGTGACCGTTTGCCTTATCTATGCCATAAAAAAAACTGTATCTTAGAAGAGATTGCTATTTAGCGATAAGAACGGTTTTGTAACATTTCTTCCATATTACTCCTCATGCTGTTATTGTATGTGGTGTTCAATAAATAATATTAGTTTAGTATTGTATCGCACTGTCTTAGAATTTTAAAGTACAATTGATCAATCTCTAGCTCTTTAGTGGTATTTGTTAATTATCTAGTCTATTTGCTGCTCTCTTTTATTCATAACGCGAATTATGGACACCAAAATAACTGACAAAATGTTTTTAACACGAGCAACGCTCTGTATTCCACATCCTTGTCACAACTATCAAAAATTCTAAAATATTTACGCATTTATGAATAACGAAACGACCCTGAAAGACGACGCTCGGATAGAAAACGAAAATTACAACTAGACATATTGATTTTAATTTATAATGCAAATATCATTGAAATCGTTAGAGATTATCATGAACACAAATATGTATATAATTTAATAGTATGGTAGGTTGATAAGCATCCTTATGTAGGGCTTTAACTCTTACATAAAACAACACGATATTAAAAGCAAAAATAAACATAATTTAGGCTAAACAAACAACATTAAATCTATAATGTTACCTCATGTACAACGGCCGCAAGAATTTATTATATTTATATGAAATTTTTTACACGATCCGATACATTTTCGATGCGTTCTACATAAAGTACGGATTAGCATAAACTGTTTATCGAACGGACCGATCGTAAAGCGTTTGGTTTTCATACGTTACGACATGGGTACGACCTTCTAAATATTACACAAAACAACTTAAGATGCTCTGCTATTTTTAAGAGTTTGTTCGAGACACTGATCAAGAGACTTGAAACTTAGTCAATAATAATTTGTTCAAATGCAAAAGCTTTATCCTGCTTTTTCTTGTCTGGGGGACACCGTTCATGTAGGAAAACATATCGAAACTTTTATGTGGTCATCTTGCGCCATCTCATATACACATAAGTAGTTGATTCTATTTAATTAATTTTTTTCTTTTCTATCGTATTTTGTCCCGTAAGATTTTTGGCATGTTTTCCTGCTGAACTACTGTTATTTGATATTATATTTAATTTAATACTTGTAGCTTTATATAATGCTAGACTATGTAGTACCATTGTAATATGAAATATGAAATATGTTTTAAAAATGACTGACTGCTGAGTTTCTTGCGGCGTTTCTTCTCAGCAGTGGTCTCCTCTTCGGAAGCGCTGGTAGATTATTGACGTGTAAAGTGCCCGAGCGGCCTACTTACTGAATATTTTTTTTTATCTTTTATCTTTTTATCTTTTTTTAAAACACCGACTCTCATATTTGATTATATGTATAATTTCATCGAATTTTATTTAATCGCAAGCTAAATTCTGCTGTAAACTTATTGTTTTTAGGTTATCTTAAGGATGTGTTACATAGGTTAGATTAGGTAAGATCACCAAAAAATTATAACTCCTGCACGTGTTAATGCCCGTCGTTTAAATGCCTGATGATGAAAAGGAAATTCGGAGTGGTAAAAAATTCTATGAAATAAGTGATTACAATAATAAAAAATAAAAAAACACATGAACAAGAAGAAGGTCAACATGACACAAAATTACCTACTAAACTAAGCTCTAGGCTTGTGGTATGGGTACTAAACCACGACTAACGTACTTACATAAAAAATCACATTAATAAAATAATGAGTACATAGAAATCATCTAAATACAACATCCGTTACAAAGTTTTGTATGTGTAAAAATCGTGTAATATTAAAACAACGTACCTTAATAATGACAATCGCAGGTTATAAAGCTCTCTCTACTGTGAGGGCAGTGTTTTCTTGAACCGTGTACTTTTAAGATTATTTATTGGCAAACTTGCTACTCTGTGTACGAGCTTTATTCTCTCTTTGAATCATGTCACCCTCGCGAGCTAGGAATGAATATTTATTATTTCGTGTTCGCTGCTTTTTAATGGTATTATCTTTATTGTTACCCTGCGTTAAGTTTTTGTGTCGTGATCATTTAATGCTTGCATAAGCAACAGTATTACATTTGAAACACTGCAGAATATAAAACCGTGAAATATCTGACATTTTCTACTAATGATTATTATTAGTAATATTTTAAGATTTTCAGTTGAGTTATGTAACTGTTTTGTTACATTTGGTTGGCATTGATTTTGTAAATACCTATATAACTTAAATAAAATGTATATTCATTTCAAAATACTTTGATTAATAGAGTAGACTTTGATGACATAATAAAAACACACACAAAAAAGAAGAAAACACATAAAATATAAATTAAACATGTTATTAATACTTTATAACAGCAAAAGCTAATGAAAGGGAATATAATCCTTATTAAACTCTGAACTCCTTCTCACATATTATAACATCGAATATAACACGAACAGCAAATACGAGAAAATTAACAAGGTGACTTAATTCCTAAATACTTTGTCAAAATATAATGGCCAAGTCATGTACGCAAAACGGCGTATACAGCGGTGTAAAATGAGGTAAACGCATAATGAGGCACCCAAGAGAGCGCGGATCTTGGTAATGATATAATTATGAGTAATATGTGGTGAAGTTTCAATGCTGGGAAACATACAGAAATTTGTATCGGTTTAGGGGATTATAATGAAAAAGGTATATCTGGAACAGATGAGATAGGAGAAGCGTTGATACAGTAAGTAGATATGCGAAGACACAGAATACTTAGTCGAAGAAGTAAGAATTATTAAACTTTTGTACATTTGAGCAATACCGCAATAATATCAGTAGAAAACAGGCGCTTCTAACGTAAACTGTTGATCAGATTGTCAAATATTTTACAGGTTTATAAATAAAGATTTTTTTTTTTTTTTACTTTTAAATAAATTACACAGTATTGACCAAAGTTTCCGTATAATAAATAAGCCAATCTTGATTTAATAATATGGCAATCAAAATCCATAGGATATAATCACAGTCACACATTTTTCCATCTCCGCACCAAAAAATCAACACTGCGATGCATATCATTTAAGGTTTGGCGCGGACTTTGTGCCGTACATTTTACTGAGTGGCGTTTCGTGTAAACAGAGCCAGCCCGCGGCGATCCTACGGGATTATAGCAATGTCCACTTTTTTGATGCAAACTCCAACTGGACGTGATCCGAATGCGGGTTTTTCGGATATTGATTTTCTGGCTCAAAGTAATCCGGGAATCAAAAAGTGTTCAAAAGACTGTGAATGAAAGTGCTTCGTAAATGATTTTTTTACCGCGGGAAAATGGGAAATATTCCGCGAATTCGTCTGAAATATCTTTCGACTTACTTTGTCCGAAAATAGCTTGTTTATCGTTGTTTCGTTTTGTGAAATTACTACAAAGATATTCAGTTAGTCCTCAGGGTTGTCAACGCAGTATTACTCAAATCCTGAATATTCAAATGTCTATGGGTCTCAGATACCACTTACCATTAGGTGACGTGTATTTCTTTGCCTTCTCCATAAAATAAGCTCCAAAAATATAACGTCGTAGCGGCCGAAAATAATTAACTTTAAAAAGTATAATACCTATTGATAAGCAAATTAACGTCTTGTTAATACAATAACTTTAACGCTCCTGTCGCTTGTTTGTTGCTTGTGTATCTACTAAATACAATTCAAACATACTATCATTTTTGATAAAGAAAAACAATCATGATGTTGAACACGTCATAACAAAATCCTACACCATTTCAGTTAAATATCCATTGCAAAAAAATATGTTAACTATAGAAGTAAGTTAACGACCTCGTAAACTCATTGTCTTTGTTTGTCTTATCGTTAATTAAATTTGAACGTAACACGATGTTAGTTTAGTTTGGAGCCCGTCTTCTATAATTATTATTTATTTGAAACATGTTAGACGCAAGTAAAATAGAAAATGTAACGAAAAATAAAAGTGTTTTATTTTGAAATGTACTATTGATATCGTCATTTATTTTCTTTTGAGATTAGTAATAAAACTAATCATTTATTTGGTCCTTATATAATTTATTATAACTTTAAGCAAGATTTATTGACGACACGCTGGCGTAGCTGGTAGTGACCCTGCCTACGAAGCTAGCGGTCCTGGGTTCAAATCCTGGTAAGTGCAGATGTTTGTGTGATGAGCGCGAATATTTGTTCCTGAGTCATGGATGTTTTATATGTATTTAAGTATATATTTCTCTATATAAGTATTTATATCGTTGTCTAGTAACCATAGTACAAGCCTAGAGCTTAGTTTGAGACTAGGTCAATTGGTGTGACATTGTCCCCTGATATTTTATTTATTTATTTATTTATTCTTTTATTGACGGTTTGCGAGTAGAATAGATTTGCGAGTAGCATTACTGCAGAGATGGTGGCTACGTCTTTCCGTACTTACTTGGTTTTTTGGAAGTGGTGTTTTTTTTCTTTACTTAATTAAATATTTAAGTATGCGCACAAAAAAAAGATGTAATGAATATACCTGTTAATAAAACACAAAATATTGGTGAAAAGTAAAACTTGCACCAGTTTTGTATGGAAAAGCTACCCTGTTACCTTAAACTAGAAACACATCTACATATATGCACATTGACATGAATCTAAACGGATACATAATCGGTGACGGCGCGGAGGCGCTCTGATTTGATTACTGCCTGGGTAATGAAAGGGAACTATCTCCTGGTTTAATTAAACCTATCTGTCTTATACATTGCTAAGCACTAATTGAGTAAGACGTTACTCAAGCCTTACACTTACGTAATAATGTCTTTAGGGTGATTATAGAAATCAAAATTTGAATATTAGGGGATAATCGCACACAAAGGAATCTAGTCTCAAACTAAGCTCTGGCTTATACTATGGGACAGACGCAACGACATTATCTACATAGTTAGATACTTTGAAAATCCTACTGTTAATTATAAAGGTGAAAGTCTGTGTGTGCTACTCGTAGTTGGTTATATTGGTGAAATTTAGAATCGAGATGACTTATCATCATCATCTTCATCATCATGTCAGCCGAAAGACGTCCACTGCTAGACATAGGCCTCCCCCAAGGCTTTCCACTCAGACCGGTGTTGTGCTTTTCGCATCCACCGCGCTCCCGCGATCCTGATCCGTCGTCACTCCATCCATGACTTATGCCCTGAGTTAATATAAAAGGTTAGTTTTAATCCCGGAAAATATACAATTTCTTAGAGAATAACGATAATCGATGCGCGGGCGCAGTTGCTGGCAGAAGCTAGTATGATTATAATGCCTGACTCATAAATGGATGCAGGTGTCTTTATTTATGGAAAAGAGATGGCAAAATGAGCTTACTAGGCAACCTGTCGGTATATGGAATTTGAGCATATTGTGTGGTCTGTAGTCTTGAATATCCATTACCAAGCTCTAAGCAATACTTTTGGAAATAAATGTTAAAGTATTTTTTTATTAACACCTAATATACTTACATACTCAGCCCGTATTGATAAGGTTGAGTATGGCTGGTATATGGGATCTGAGAACCATATACATTTGTATTCTCAAGACTACCATCTCAACACTGCCAACGCGTTGCCAACCCTGAGGACTTAGATGGAATGTTTCTGTGCTTTTTCAGGGGTTGTCTTATTCCCACACCGGCAAACAAAAAGGCAGTGCTCAGCAAAGGCCTCCTCTTTTCTGCCATTCGTCTCTATTCAGTAAATACATATTATTTCAAAAATTTAAAAGGTTGATTTATCCGTCGTCAAGGGGATTAGAAACTATAGTTTTTTTACATTCTTTTATAACGACCTTTTAAACTGAATTATCTTTCTGGGTCCCATAAATTTCTTGAACTGTATAAACGTTGAGTCATTTCCTGCATAGTTGAGTTAGGATCGCTTACGATTGATTTTGCAATTATCGAAATTTATTACGGTTCGCGAAAATAAACCACAGCTATTCTGTGAATCATGTTACTTAGTAATGTTTTATTAGGTTAGGCTTAGTCATTTATTTTCTTTTATTTCAAAGTTATATTAGCTGTTGACTTGAGGCTCTGTTATACTCGGAAAAAACATATCGCTTTTTACATGGTTTGGTAAAACTCGGCCTTCAATATTGCAGGTAAATAACCGTTGTTACTTTTGCCCTCGATAATTATACGTACATTTAAAAAAAAAGAAGTAAAACCAGCCACACCTGAAAACCATTTTAATTATATCTGGTAATACATATTTACGTTAATAAGGCAAATATATTTGGAAGACAGACTAAAAAAGACTTCACGAGTAGGATACGCATGTTATTAACGTTGGTGCTGCAGAAAGACGAAGTCAGGATGTATGGGATGGGAACGGTGTGACAGCAATCTTAAACCCAATCAATATGGTTTTACCCAGTAGAACAGAGCTTGCTTAATTAAATGCTAGTACAGTAACCCCAACGAAAATGTTAAGCATATTGGTGCATTGACATTCAAAGATGTATGGGTAAGCTAAGATGGTTTGGTCATTTAGAAAGGATGGATGACAGAAGAGTTACGAAAGAGATATGTCGAGCGAGAGTGAGCGGAGATGTCGGTAGGGTACGTCCTAGACGGACGTACGGTGATCAGATTCGCGATGTGCTGATTAAGGGCCAAATCAAAAGCACCCGAAACCGACGTACGTGCATGAAAAGATTGATGAATGTAGAGGAAGCGAAGTGTATATGTTTGGACCGATGCACCTGGCGTTCCATAATCTCTGCCTACCCCATTGGGAGACAGGCGTGAAGATATGTATGTATGTATGTATGACATTCAAAATGACTAGGTTCTAAGAAAGATATGACATGAGTGCCGTCAAGGAAAATGCTTTCATTACTCTAATTGGCTGGCAACGGACCGACAACTCTTCTTGAGTTGCTGGTTTATGGGCGGTGGTTATTACTTCCCATCAGGTAACCAGCCTGCTCATTTGCCTACCTCTCACATAAAAAAATGCTCAATGGTGACTACAACCAACTACCGGGAGATAATAAAACCAGCTTTAGATGTCGTATTCGAGATGCCACCTTTAGAGTCAGATCCGCACTGCGTTTTTAGGGTTCCGTAGTAGTCAAACTAGGAACCCTTACAGTTTCGCCATGTCCTTCCGTCCGTCCGTCCGCAGCCTAGCTCAGGGACTATTAGTATAGCTGTAATTTGGCTGTGATACATATCAGTCACGCCAGTAAAGTAGTTTTTTTTGTGTACTGTGTTGGATAGGTCTTTCGGAAATAATGCGGGTTCGTAAAAACAATTTTTCGATCAAGGCATTCGTTTACAAAATAATAAGCTTTAAAGCGCAAATTTTTGTTCACCGAAAGTGTGTCGTTGTCCCTCCCCTACAGCCAAAACTACAAATACTAAAAGTCTTAAAAATATCTTCAATGAAGGCGTATGTAATGAATTTAAAACGAAAACTATCACGACTAAGAAGACATCATTGGTTTGTGATAACAGGCGATTAAAGTGTTTATACCTACTGAAATCATCTAAAACGTCCCAAATGACTTCAAATTGAATTATTACTTGTTGATTTTATGTTTGTAGTACTTAGCGGCTTCGGAACCCTACGAGCATGTTCCGACATGCTCTTGCCCGGCTTTTTAGGGTTCCGTAGCCAAATGGCAAAAAACGGAACCCTTATAGATTCGTCATGTCTGTCCGTCTGTCCGTCCGTATGTCACAGCCACTTTATTCCGTAACTATAAGAGCTATACTGTGGAAACTTGGTAAGTAGATGTATTCGGTGAACCGCATTAAGATTTTCATACAAAAATAGAAAAAAAACAATAAATTTTTGGGGTTCCCCATACTTAGAACTGAAACTCAAAAATTTTTTTTTCATCAAACTCATACGTGTGGGGTATCTATGGATAGGTATTCAAAAATGATATTGAGGTTTCTATTATAATTTTTTTCTAAACTGAATAGTTTGCGCGAGAGACGCTTCCAAAGTGGAAAAATGTGTGTCCCCCCCCCCGTAACTTCTAAAATAAGGGAATGATAAATGTAAAAATAATATATGATGTACATTACCATGCAAACTTCCACCGAAAATTGGTTTGAACGAGATCTAATAATTAGTTTTTTTTTTAATACGTTATAAATCGTAAACCGCATTTTACCTTTCATTCAATCAACTCCAATATAATAAAGAATAAAGAAAAACATTTATTTTGATGTATAGTGGTACGGAACCCTACGTGCGCGAGTCCGACTCGCACTTGGCCGGTTTTTGTTTTTCTATCGCGAATGTACCAATAACCTGTGAATGAAAATTAAACCCGTAAATCAGTCACCGCAATGTCATTAGCAATTAAAAACACCTTTTATACGCACTTTGCATAATTAAAATAAAAAGAAAAAATATCTTTCCAGCAAAAGACATACGTAATTGAACAAAAGTAAATTGAAACGGACATAAATGGAACACTAACATTAGGAACGGAATAAGCGACGTACGAGGAAATGAAAAATAGAAAATTATAGATTGTCTACGGCACGAGGGCTGTTGGTTTATGCATGGAGACACCGGAGGCTCCAAGTGGCCATTTTAAAAGTAAGGAGCCGTTCATCCGGCAGGAAATAAATTATTTGTGATGTTAAAAAAGAATGCCATTATTTTTCTTGGAAATATTTCTAGGCCTTGAAGTCTACAGTGATAAAAGAGACGTTTAGAGTGAATATTGCTAAGCGCGTACTACTGACATCTGTATGTAATGTTATTACGCTTAAAAACCGTTTAATATCCTGGCGACGTCGCACATTTTTGTATTTTCTTTCTGATTAAGTATTTTAGTAAACCCTTTTGCTTTTTTTTCCGGCCCTATTGAATGTTTTTTGCCTACTCGTGTTTTTTTTTTAAATTCATTTGACAGCTCGTTTCGTCAGTATTAAAAAATATAAAACCATACGTGTTCTCCTGCCCTGTGACTGTGGGGATGAGTTTGGGGACTTGAATCATATATTTTTCGCCTGTAGCGTGTATTACCATATTCCCTTTTCTGAAAATCTAATTTCCCACCATGTCCCATTTCCAACGAATATGAATATGAAATGAAATGAATATCCCACTTTCTTCTCCTGACCTTTCTATTTATTTGTATATAGAATCTTTTATAAATTTTAACAAAATTAAAATATAACATTTATTCGTTCTGCTATACTTTTATGCGTGTAATCTATTTTTTCTGTTATAAAATAACCAACTACTGTACTGAACCATAGTTCCTTATCCTTCCCGTTTATTGTAAATTATTCCGCGATAGCTTCCCTATTTTTTGTTAAAAAAAAATGCATAAAAAACTTGACGAATGTCAAAGCAATCGTGCGGGTCCAGAAAAATAATTAAAAAATAAAAATGTTCATACTGATCAACAAGCTGATTTTCAAGTATGGTTTTTAAAAAATTCCTCAATTATGGACGCAGTGTAAACAACACTTTATCATCCTCGGTCAGTATTCCAGTACAAAACTTTTATGTCAACTTTTCTTTTGTGGCATATCACACATTAAGCCAAGGAAAAGTTGGATGTAACTATGACAGGTGCTTATTTAGAGCCTGTCAAGTTTCTAGTCATAGTTGTTTATATTTGACAGGCTATTTATGCCTTTCAGACATTTAAACTGTTATTAGACTTCTATCGCGTAAATAAATTATATTCCCTTTTTATTTAGCTTAGGCAATATCAGAGATGTTTATTCGATTCAGGAAAATTGTAAAACTACAGTTTGTGAACTAAGGCTATTGACGAAGCCAATTTGTGATAACATGATCTTTTTTAAAAGGTGGAGTCAATTTTATTTGACAGCTACGCGATAAGAGCATCGCTTTACTATCCTCTTACGCCGCATGTGTGGTGTATTATGGCACAAACTGCGGGACGCAACTATATGTTAAAGTGGGCACGATGTATTTCCATCTCACTCTAACGTACATTTGGATTACGTTCTCACTAAACATACCTTCACAATAAAACGTTTGTGGCAAACACCAAACGTGTGGATCATCACATCCCCGCTGGCGTGGCGGAGGACGTGTGAGCTCAGAGTGCTTGAGGTTTTGCGAGGCAATCGATGGCAGGCAGTCGAGCTGTATCTACTCTTTCGTAATTTATCTATCTTTAATTCAAGTACTTACCTAAGAAGAGTCGCTGACATTACGGAAGACGGGGACCTGGTAGTTACCTCGCTCAACAAATAATGCTGCCAGCATCTTTGGGAGTTTCTTTGTTTCATTTGTATTTTTTAAATTTTTGTCCTGTAATATTATTATGTTTTTTTTATGTCAGTTTTATCATTTTTTGCGCTGTATTTTTAATAATTAATTTATACTTAGATTTGTTTGGGGTTTAAGCTTTGTTGGGTACAGGGCGCTCCAGTATTTTTTTAAAGTTTTTTATTTAAGTTTGTGATAGATACGAGTACCTCTTATTCAAACCTACTGCTTTAATGAAGGACTCTAAGTACTAGTTTGCATTGCAAATATTTTTTTGTCCGAAATGTAATTATTACTTAACGACTAACTCGACCACTTACAGTTGCGGATCGAACGGAAGATCCTTATATGGAAGAAAAATGAACCTTATAAAGTAAGCAATAGGGAAGTTGTCTGGGACCTTTCCTTTCTTTCCCCAACTGAAAGTGGAAACAAAGCTAGCTTAATGGCGACTAATTTTACGCTCCGGTTAGCCCTACCCCCCCAGTGCTTCAGGGGGTTGAAAAAAGTAAATAAAACATTTTCACTGGACTAATTAAATTTACAGTCGCTTAACTGCAATTAAGGATTTTTAAAACGAAGATTTAATTAAACTTTGAACTCTAGGTGAATGTTGTAAAATAAAAATGCAAAGAAAATTTGGAATATTAGTTGGTTTGTTGGTTGGACCCGTTTTATTATTAATTTTGACTGTGAATCCAATAGCAATACCCATATTGCAAATTCGTTGCCAACCCTGAAGATTTATTTCCAGTCCCACTGCTGGGCAAAAGTCTCTTTCACCCCTTCATACATTCTCCGAGATCCATGGCACCCTATTATAGTTCTTGCATCTCACGAGTGTATTTGAATCAATTATATTTCAACTTAAATGCTTTGTAATAGGAGCCAGAGTCAATTCAACTACAATTTGTTCGTTTGCCTCTTCTTTAGAGGTTTCTTTTCACATTTCTCCGAATTCCAAGACAAGTAAGTGTTTTGTTTTGCGATTACCGTTAAAGGGAAAGGAATAACCGATGTCATCAATTCATCAAACAATTTGACCTAATTTGATGCGTGATCTAACTAACACAGTTTTAAACAATCGCACCCAACTCGATACCTAAAAATATATACAGCCTTTAACCTCCTTTTAATAGCGTCAAGAAAAACAAACGAAGCTGAAATTTCATAAAAACGTTGCATGCTTTATACAGCGTTGTTCCCCGTTCACGGATTAGCGAACATTTTATAAATCTGCTAACACACTCGGAAACGCTCTGCAAGCGACGGCCGCAAAATTAAAACAAAATTCAACTGGAAACGAAAATAATGGCAATCGCTTGGATTATTTTAATAACTCTGGTGGTGCTTTTTACGTTATTTGCAAAGATTAAAAGCAAAGTTTTATAAAAGAACGAGTTACTCTTTGATTATGTGTTAAATATGAATGGGGGACATTGTCACACAAATTGACCTGGTCTAAATCTAAACTCCTAACAATGGGCCTCATAAGGAAGCTCGAAGTCACTCAGAGGGCTATGGAGAGGGCTATGCTCGGGGTTTCTCTGCGTGATAGAATCAGAAATGATGATATCCGCAGTAGAACTAAGGTTACCGACATAGCCCTAAGAATAGCTAAACTGAAGTGGCAGTAGGCGGGGCACGTTGCTCGCAGGACTGATGGCCGATGGGGTCAGAAGGTTCTGGATTGGCGTCCGCGGACTGGAAGACGAGCTGTAGGTAGGCCTCCAACAAGATGGAGTGACGACCTCGTCAGGATCGCGGGACCGCGGTGGATGCGAAAAGCACAAGACCGGTCTGAGTGGAAAGCCGTGAGGGAGGCGTATGTCCAGCAGTGGACGTCTTTCGGCTGACATGAAATCTAAACTCCAGACTTGTACCTACTATAGGTTTTAGACAACGATAAACTTACTTATATAGAAATAGGTAGTTATAGGAAACATCCAAGGCCCAAAAACAAATACTCGCGTTAATTACATAAATAATTTATCTGGCCGCGAATCAAGCCCAGCATCGCTAGCTTGGTCGTTGCAGTGGAAAAATTGATCAAATATGCCAAATAAAGCCAACGTTGCCACTTTTCACCCGTTGGATTTAAACTTGTTACTTTGTAAATTGTCCAAAATTATTTCAAGGGTTGTAATTTTCATTTGTAACAACGCATTGGCCACAAGGTTTATCTAACCTGACGAAAACAAAAAGCGAAACAAATGAAAACGAAACAGCTTTTCAGAAAATTGCGTTTGGAAAAAGAGATTTCTGTAAAACCTTTGTGAGGTTTGAATTCGACAAAAAATCATGTCGTGTCATTTCCTACGAGTGTAACATCCAATCCAAATCATAAAACGTATTACTTTTTTACAAATGCTTAATTTTCAAATGAAATTGAGTCCAGAAACTAAACAAATATTCGTTTACATTGCAATATCATTAAAACTATGTCATTACAAGCCTAGCGCCATTTTGGTATTCACAATTAAATTCTAGACAAAGTCTAGACATTGTTACCTTAGCAACTCAGCAATTAATCCTGATAAAGCTTCAGCTTTGCTTTGTTACATTGAAAATAACTACGATAATATATATTTATCATTACTATTTAATTAGTTGTGTTCATTGAGAAAAGCTTAGCTAAATCTATGTCTTTGTAATTGGCAGGTAAAGCCGGTCGCACACGATGCTAGTTGGAGCTACAGCTAGCTAATCTGTCATCGGCATGCGACTGAAATGTTAATTTCGACATTCTTAATGTTGCACGTTTAAAAACCACCCTATGTTTCATCTAAAACAAAAAACTGACGCTCTTATTAACACTTAAATAAGGTTTTATTTTTAAGGAATTCCATTTTCAAAAACGCTTTATTTATTACAATTTTAAAATTATCCAAACTGCCAGTGCTACTATTTCAATTAGTTCTCATTTTGTTTATAATAAAATTGAATATCAATCGTATTTCCACTTCCAAAGCGCATACATATCCTTGTTAACTACCAGCCCTCAGGCGAATTAGCAGTCAAGTTGCGACTCATGCGCAGTTCAGATAAAGTATCAGTGCAATATGCAAATATCTTCAAGTACGTATTACAAGAGAGCCGCGAGCGATCATACGGTTTCATTAGGCTGGGGATCCATTAATTTGCGCATCTATATGTTAATCTAAGTTATTTCTATCCTCATATGCATTTGCTAGGCAAGATATATTACCCGTGTTTTGTCAGGCATTTCGTATTAATTTCAAAGCTAGCTATTTTAGTTGCTGGACTGATTTATTCGTTTTCAATTTGCTTATTGTAAAACTTTTCACAGTCCACTGAGAGGTAATAATTCTAGTTTTATTATGAAAATGAATTCGTATTTCTTTAGACTTCTTAGGCTAAGAGTTGTTCAAATATCGAAAAAGGTTTCTAAAGTAATTGAATGAAATAACCCTACTTAGTCATGATTGTATACGTAAAGCACTTAGAAAAATATTGATGCTTACCTTTGACACTTTTAACCGGTGGTGCAACAAAACTGGGACAAGTTTTTTAATCATTAAATTTTGTTTCATGCGATGTTTAAGTGTCAATTTTTTATCCCAAAAGTGTATAAAACATTGGGTGTATTATTGCATGCAAAGGAGCACCATGTATCTTTGCTACGTCAAAGTTGGTTATTGGTAACCAAGCACAGGGTGATGTAAAAACTGTGCTAGTAGCAGTTAATAAAGAAATAATGTTCTCTTCTTCCCTCTCTTCTTCTTCAGCCTGTTACCACCTAATGCTGAGTGTAGGCCTCATCCAGTGCACTCCATTCTCTACGGTCTTGAGTCTTCCTTATCCGGTTTCTACCGGCTATTTTGTCCAGATCGTGGCTCCATCTCGTTGGCTGCCTGCCACATTTCATCATTAACTGATCTACCTAACGCTAACTCTAATCTTAATTTTTTTGAACTATTTAAAAGCATAACTCTTGACGTGATTCTCTTTTACTATGACACAGTCACATACTGTTGGACACGATAATAGTGTGGGAAGGGTAGGTAGGTAAGTTAGCACATTCATACCAACTACCTGGTAGGTCATTCTTTTAACTTGACGTACTATTTATCAACCGACGAGTTGAAGTTGTCTCGTCAGAGCACACAAATAACATTTAAAGGCTTGCATTCTCAGCTTAGCCGCTTTACCCACAAGTGAACCTGCTGGTATGATTTCACTCACTCGATCGACAAAGATTTTAAGATCGCATCGTCAGTTGTTCAATAATAAATATTGAAACGTTGCAAAAGTAAAGTAAAAATAACACACAGTGTATAGTAATATTAGTAATTTAGCTTACCTTGTCTAAATTAGTCATTTATGAATGCACCTGATGACTGCGCGCGCGCTTAAATGAGCTCCTCGGGCGATGAAACTGCGCAGGAAATTGAGATAGTAGCGTATCCTGCGCACGTCTTTATTTTTGCTGAGAAGTTGGCTCTGTTATGTTTGTTTTTAGAGGATTCTACAATTTGAATTGAAACAAATGAATTTTAATTGAGTTACTCCGAAATTAAGATAAACTCGTACAGCGTATGGTTATGTGAATACTTGCTCATAAAAAAAATACTTTTATTGGGCAAGGATTTCTCACTTGAAAATACAGTCATCACTAGATATATCAAAGTGTTCATTAGACTCGTGATGTCCTACTTATTGACAGGTAGATATGACAGACATGCTGCATGCAGGCTTAAAAAAATTGCATTTTTTACTTTATCACCATATAATTTGAATCTATATAGATTGTCTTATTGGTAAAATATAATAATGCTAATAAATGTAATAAATGAACTTGAACTTATGTTTATTTGGTACTTTTGTATGTTTCAGGTAAATTCGGTGATTTTAAAAGAAAAACAAAAGGTAAGTAGAAATTACATCAGCGGAGTTTAAATATTGAGCCACTATAGAATTTTGTTGCGGTCAGTTATTATCCACACCTATCCACACCACTGCGGCGCGGCGCCTAGCCACGGCGCCGCGCCGCACAGGCCGCTGGGTATTGTGATATGGTTAGCTCAACAACTGTTCTCTGTAATGCTAAAGTAGTTTATGGAACCAAAGACGAACTCTGGATTTGCTACTATAATGGTGGCACTTATTACCTTGAAAAGTAAAGCGGTGATTTCGCAAAATTAATATAATCTATAAAACAATGTTGTGTAAGATAAAATAAAATAGTGGTCCTAATGGAATTCCTAAAATAAAAGAACAACCTGTACATAATTGATACTTCATATTTCCAAAACATTTCTATTCAACACGATAAAAACCGTTCAATATCGTTTTTGATCTGTTATCGTATTGTCAACGTTTTGATAGCTCTTTTGTTTATCAGTAATGGCGGCCGACTTAAAAACAATACCGTAACAGTTTGAATACGAATTTAATTTTTCTCAAAAATGACAGGAAAAGTTGACATTACTATCTATACACCGTGGGCCCGAATAACCCGACCAATTTTAACAATCGATACTAGAGCCTATTTGTAGAATATAATGGGTATAATATGTAGTCCAATAACGCATAATTTCCGAGATTTTCATTATTTAAAAAACAATTCCATAGTTAATTTAATTTGAACTCTGTCACCTTAACCTAAAGCATTATTTAATAAGAAATTGATTAATTAATTTATGTTGTATGTGGATGATATTGCTACTTACAACATGAATCTTTCTTAGTAAATAATGCTTTAGGTTAAGGTGACAGAGTTCAAATTTAATTAACTATGGAATTGATTTTTAAATAATAAAAATCTCGGAAATTATGCGTTATTGGACTACATATTATACCCATTATATTCTACAAATAGGCTCAAGTATCGATTGTTAAAATTGGTCGGGTTATTCGGGCCCACGGTGTATATTGGGATGCGAAGTACATAGTTTACTGACAGATCTCAAATTAAAAAAAAAAACATTGCGTGCTCGCTACACAAGCACGCAATGTTGCATACAAATTTCATTACCATCTAGTATCTAACTTTTTAAAAAGTGAAAACGGCCTTAATAAAATGAGGGCACAAGTCTTATTACATCCAAATTTTGTTCGGAATATAACTTTTTTATCTGTATCTCGAATAGCTTGAGTAGTTTTAAAAAAAAAGCTTGCGTTTCTCCTTGTCATAAACAAAAGACGGTAAAGAGTAGGTAATAATATTGTCTGTATAGATTGTGTGGTATTTCTTTCCTTAATAAAGTACTTTACTCCAACATAATTTTATTCTTGCGATTTTTGAGAAAAGCACTATATATGCCTCGGCAGGAACGGCAAATTGCGGGCCTCGTATTTTTAAACGGACTCGCAAGCTCGTCCGTTTAAACCAATCCTCGCCCCGCAATTGCCTACTTCCGTGCCTAGGCAATAATGTACTATTCCCGCCTAGAATAGAGGCGCAAATAATTGTATCGGATTGAGTCGCAGAATATAATGTACAGGTTGATTTTATTCTGCACCCGTTAAGTTTTTAACTACTCTCATTACCGGGGTTATAGGTCCACAAACTGCAGGTGACAATGCGGTCGGAGGGCACGTACGGACACCAATTCATTCGAGCTATAGTTATTTTGCTACCGGCCATGCGTATAATTCAGGCATTTAATAGTGTGCCTACAGACATTTCGGCTTCGGTTGAGCAAGTTTTAACAAATATACCGTCATTTTTTTATTAAAAATTATCACAAATTAAAGAAATCTCCATGTGATTATGCCAGTGAGAAATAGAACACTTGTATAAAGAAGAGATTTAATTGCAGGCCAAAGTTATCAGAAACCAAAAATACTTCGATGATTAATTTGTTTTTATTTCTAGTTCGAATGAATAAGAGTGCCGATGAGGCTTAGAATGAAGAACAATAAACTGGCAATAATCTAATTTTCTTGAAATTTAACAAGCAAAATTATAATGTAATAAAAATCAGAAATTGATTGAAATGATTGGTTTCTGAGATACAGGCGGCTAAAGTGTGTATTTATACTAAAAATCACCAAATAACGAATGAAAATTGAACTAATTTGAATAGAAAATTAGTATGTGTTGTTTTTTGAGATTTTTGCGTTTGTAGGAACGGATTCGGAACCCTACACTGACACTGAGCATGGTCCGACGTGCTCTTGCCCAAACTTTATTTAATCGAATACTTTCCAAACAGACTATATTATCAATGGTTTTTTTTATTATTTGCAAATTCTACAAGTACCACAATATCTAAGTTTTTGGCTTTTATAATAAACATCGAAAATTTATCACAAATCCTTTATGAAACGGTTTTAACCAGTTTGTTAACTGGTTAAAACCGCCATTTTTATATTGACATCTAACAAAGGTCAATACCCGGTGCACGAAGGAAACGTCGTCCGTATTCAGCGCGCGCGGCCGCAGATTTTACTTAAGCAATAAAATTCAGCGAAATACGCGTCCGAGAATGTCGTAGACGGTAGGTATTGCGATAGAGAACTAGCGTGAGAACAAAACAACTAAATATATTAAGAGTGAAAATAAGCTTTGGACAAAAATTTCTTTTTTTTGACAAGCTTTTGCTGCTGACTGTACTTTGTTTCGCAAAATCTTTATCTGCTTATCAAGGCAAAACTATTCGAGTCTTAACAAGGTGGGTCTACGTTTAGGATAGCGGAGCCTGTCGCCACCTTCCGACTCCATCATCAGATCACGTCTTAGATAGTTAGTGATTCAAAGGGAACTTGCGATATTTGACCCGTACATACATAGGGTAAAGTCACCAGTGGTCGGCTAGAGACCAGTAGTCGACCTAAGTGCGAAGAGTGGGAAATATATCTTTCGTACTCTTCCCACTCATACAAAGTATAGGCAGAGGCCGACTACAGGTCTCTGGCTGACCACTGGTTACTTTACCCTACATTGCAAGTTAATTATAACCTTGTAAAAATATGAAAACGCGAATTATTATGATACGTATACGTACAATACATATCCCTTAACCTCCAACGTCCCGTCTCACAGCCATATTAATAATACTAAAGACTTATATTTAGAGCAACAACCTAATAAACAAATAACTACAAGACTGACAGTGATCTTAAGACCGCAAACGCGTTTCCAACCATGAGGACTAAGCAGGAATACGTTAAACTAGTAATTTTACCGGGTATCCCTACAACGAAACACGACAGTACGAACATTGCTGCTTTACGGTAGAAATTATAAGATACTAGCGGACGCCCGCGACTTCGTACGCGTAGAATTAGTTTCCCAGTTTTCCCCCTTTTTTCCCGTTGGGGGTCGATTTTCGGAAAATCCTTTCTTAGTGCTCACTTACATCATGAAAGGAACACCTGTACCAAATTTCAAGTTTCTAGGTACAGTAGTTTCGGCTGTGCGTTGTATGTCAGTCAGTCAGTCAGTCAGTTTCTCCTTTTATATATTTAGATTGGCGGATGATTGTTATGACCGCCGTCATTATTGTCTGTTCGTCTGTCCGTTGATTCTGAGACCAAAAGCTGCTGATAGTTATCATTATTTTCGTCAATATATTCGTCAATATATATTGACGGCGGTTGAAATATTCACCCTAGTATCGCTTCGGACGCGGCTTGCTCAAGGTCCTACCACCATTTAAAAGTAAATTTGAAAGACCAAACAAACCCGATCCTTCTCAAATTCCGCGTATATTAAAGTCTCTTCAGACAAGGTACCGTCATGCTTCGTCTCGCTCTCGCTAAACCAGTCTCTCCTAAAGCCGGCCGCACATACGCTGGAAGTTGGCAAACTCTAAGACGCCGTCTAAATTAAATTGTCTTGGTACAAACTGCTCCCGAACCGTTGCGGAAAGCACCGCTAACAGTCGTTAGATACGCCATTTTATAAATTTGTATATTAAATATATTAAAGGAAATTTGTTTATGACGATGCATTTAACAACTCTTACTTCCTGTTTACAATCATAAGTAAAGCATATTTTGACATATAAATTTAGCCTTCTCTCTTACACTTGAAAATAGACAAGGACAGAAATTTGACTTTGCAGTTGTTTTGTCTCACGAAAGAGGGTTGGCCATACTTGTGTGTGTAGATGCATGTGCACGTTGTCTCTGAGTGGGTAGCTGTCATCGCCGTAGTGTGCGTGTCTGTACGTGTGACAAGTAAGTATGTCAAACCCTCTGTCGTAAGATAAAACGCGTGTTTATGTTATAAGATACGATGGAGGAGGCAGAGAATCACACAGGCTGTTTGTAAGTTGACTTTATTGCCCATTACATAGACATCTTAATTTTCAGTCAGAGTTTTATATAATTAAAAAAAAAGTAGGTACAATAATTGTTTTTACTTTTTTATTGTAGGCTGGCATGGCACTTTTCTGTTGTTCCTGGCGGTAGTTTCAGCTGTGGTCAGCACAACATAAAAGTGTCTCGTCACAAGCCAACGCTCCAACAACGCCCGTGTTGCACCTCTCTTACTCTATCGTATGTAAAATAATAATTGAATTTTAGATTATTGCTTTCCAATAGCCAGCAAACCCTATTGAACCAAAAACATATCGGCCAGACTTTGCTTTTAATATTCAATCGGCATCCAATTTTACTTAATACCTGTACTCAAAAACCAAACAGCCTTAACCTAATCTCGCGTTCTTCTCAATTTCAAATAGTATCGAATTTTGTTACGGTTGAGATTAGAATGGGTTAGTGTTACCACTTTGGTCAGTTTGGTTGTAGGGTGTGGTATAGTCCGATCCGCTTAGCCAGGCATTTCGTCCGACCTCAGTCATTAAACACTAAATTCCATTGCGTGGTAGCCATGATGCTGGTTAAGGCAGGATATTGTCTTACTAAGCTTTGGAGCGCCTTGGGATAGTGTATCGGTATTAAATTTGAAAGCAAATAGGACTTAGTAATAAGTAATAACCAATGTAGGTATTAATTATAAGACATTATATTTATTTATTTTTTATTTTTTATGGCATAGGGAAGGCTGACGAGCACACAGGCCACCTGATGGTAAGTGGAAACTGTGACCCATAGACATTTGCTTTCACAAGACTGCAAGCCTAAGACTGCAAATGCGCTGCCAACCCTGAGGACTAAGATGGAATGCCTCTATGCTAGTCATTACACCGGCTGTCTTATCCCCAAACCGGAACACAACAATGCGAACACTGCTGTTTGGCGGTAGGTTAATGGATAAGATGGTGGTAGCGATCCGGACGGACCCCGCACAAGGTAATATATTAGGTAGGTAGAAATATTTGATGTGGTTAGAACTGATTTCAGATACCTAATCGGGTAAGTAAGTCGGAGATAATGACTTTTTTTCAGATGTTTCGGTTAATTTTCACACACAGCTTAAATATTTTTAACTAATCTTTAAAACTACCACAATTTTTAGTAACCCAACTAGGATTAGTTTTTAAATGTCCACATAGAAATAAAATGTGACATGTTCCTTTTTTGATATACTGTTTAACGGTTTAGTTATGATTTTTAAAAATATGCCGTTAGGTATGTAATCTAATATTTAAACACACAACACAGGCTTGAGAGAGACTGTCCTGAAACTCCAGTACATCACAATGGCCCTAGTCAAGACTACCTGAAGCCCTTTGAGTCGACCGCGCGAATGCACAGAATACCTACCCAGACTCCTCAGAATGCTTAAAGACTTTAAGTAATAAAGTATCAAGAAGCGTCGTTAAACTATAAGTAAATTGACAGTTAGTATCACTGACAGTTGAGCTTGTAATATTTCATTCGTTCTATAGAAAATGGCTTAATTATATTCTACCTATAAATCACTACATTCGAGGACATTTCGAAAACTTATTAAAAAAAATATCTCCGTCATACATATTTTATCTTGGCATCGTGGGGGGCAGTCACATGTATAACTTAGAGTATGTAATTAATCGATCACAGTTTAAAAAAAAAACTGTGATCTATATTATGACTGACTGTTGAGTTTCTTGCGGCGTTTCTTCTGCAATGGTAGGTATCTTATTGGAAAGCTTTGGTAGATTTTGTATACTAGTTAAATACATACATACATATATTAAATCACGCCTGTTTCCCGGAGAGGCAGAGACCACTTCTTTCCACCTACTACGATCCTGACAAATCTCTTTCGCTTCTTCCACATTCATACATCGAATCATGCATGCACGTCGGTTTTGGGTAGCTACTTAAGATTCGGTCCTTTTACAGTATTTCTCCTAACTAAATATCCTTCAATATTTACTTACCTTAAAAGTATTTTTTGTATACTTTGCTTAAGCAACTTTATAAACCTATAAGCTGTAGTTATCATCGAATCCTTATATACATAATCATATCGCAACCAAACTTTACACAACGACCCATTAAGTAGAAACTTTGGAAATAAAACGTGTCCGCCAATTAAAACGGAAGGAATGTACGGCGCAATTAAGAGTCCTTTTAGTGTTAATAAAGACTTATAGGAGCTGCGCAAGTAGCTGAAACACTTGTAAACGTTTTATAGGAGTTCCTTAGGGTTAATTGAAAACCGTTGGTCTAGGAAATTTGTTTTTTTAAAGATGCTAAACTTTAATGAACAAGGAACGTGCTCGTAAGCATTGTGCTCTTAATGATTAATTATTCTTTTTGAAGAGTGTTTTACGGCCAGTTGTTTAAAATTGCATTTTTGAAAATATATGTGATTGATAAGAAAATCAACCCTGGTATAAGTCACCTTAATGGCAGTGTGTAAAGCATCCTTCCCTTTCGCACTTACATAGTGGACAGAAAATGACAGGATGTTTTATCCACATAGATAAACACGATCATAATAGGCCCGCAGTACGTCTAAATAACTCATTATGCGAAACACTTTTTTTTACTTAATAATTCCTAGTCATTTTCAAAAATACAACATTTTTTAACACATGACGTGTGCCTGTTTGTGTGTGTATCGTGTATCTTTCTGTTGCAACGTACCTACCAAACATATGGACCGACTCACTGGCGGGGCGGGATGTCTCAAACTCCTAATTTAAGAGCTGATTATCAGCAATATTTCGAGGGTTTTCATTAATTAAAAAATTAAAATAAATACTTACAAAAAATGTAAGTCCATTTTTATTAAGCTTAAAACAGTACCTTCTGTTTATAAACAAACGTAATAAAGCGAAAGGCAAACTAAACCTTTAAAAAGTAAATAGAAAGGGTAAATAGTAATTATGAACGGTCCAACAAAGCGCGTGCGCACAAAAGCTGAACTTCCATCATGGCAGCCGAATGTCACAGTCAAAGGCTACGGTAACGGTATCGTTACGCTGCGTTACTTATTTTTCTTTTTTTTGTTAAGTTTTCCACGGACACCGAGGTAAGGTTTAAGATGTAAGCGAAAAGCGTGATAAGAATAAAAATGTAAATAGTCGCCTTAAGCTAGGGGAGGACCTAGAAGAGTAGATTCTGTAAGGAAACAATAATAATGAGAAAAAAAGGTGGGGGTGAATGCTGAGTATCTTTTGTTTCCCCAGATGATTGGGATAGTGGTAAAGAAATAATATGATGAAGACTTACTTCGCATTAGATAGCCAGTGAAGATTTTTTTAAACGTTGTCGCATTAGCGTTGTTGGTCTAACATGATCCGAGCGTGCACAGGAATGCATTTCTGTTATTTAGGGCGCATTTTAGCGCGGTGTGCAAAATATTTTAAAACTTTAATCACGTCTTTCATTAACATATCCAACCAAAAACCAAGAGACGAGCATACTCTTTTCTCAAAGGCCAGCAACGCAGCTGCAATACCTCTCCTGGTGTTGCATGAGTCCATTGGCAGCGGCGATCAATTCACATCAAGTGACCCGATAGATCGTTGCCCTCCAGTATAGCATATAAAAACAACCAGTCAGATAAAAAACCTTCCAATTTTCTTTCACATATCAACAAAAAGGAAAATGCTAACTTCGTCCGATACTCTTATCTAGATATTGGAATGCTGTTAACAAATCGGGCCAGTAATTCTTTACAGCCTGAAAGTCGTATAACTGCATTATTGCAAAATAACATGAAATCACCTATCAATCGCCAGCAGCGTATACCTTAAAACACTCTCATCTCCCCTTACAAAAGACTGGGGCGACCTATTTACGTCTTAGTGAAGCACCGCTTTGTGACAATGACTGATAGTAAAACAAAGTAATGGTTACTCCGCTCTATCATCGTAACGGGATTTGTGAGATCATATTTTTATTCAGCAGAATGTTTTTATGGACCCAATAAGTGGACATGTCCCGTTTGCGAATATAGGTCTTGTATAAGTTTTATAAGAGATGTAAGGTAAAATACCTTACATCTATAAACTAACTATATGAAGTATTTTGGCTAGGTTTAAGCTCATATTAAAAGTGTACTAGAAGTTAAATATTTAGTAATTTAGATAAGGTTTATCATGGAAGTCTCAAAATTGGTTTACCATTGAATTGCCGACAGACTTTTAATCGAATATTATTTCAAAGACAACGTTTCAAGTATTTTCATTTCATCGACAAGTCATTGCGTCGTGGACTCGATACTAGGTAATTTGAACCGAGGTCTTTTAATTAGTAGTTCACATATTTCAATAAAATTCATGTCATGACTAATCATTTCGTGTCTTTTTAATTTGTATTTTTTTACTTGTAATAATATTTATTCCGCTTAAAATTATTTGAATTGGTAATATTTTGCTATCAAAACTAAACGCAATCACTCACTCTGCGCGATTATAGCTATGTTCCTAATTTATACATATAATGTTATGCTAATAATAATAAAAGTTATTGTAATAATAGTAATGTGTCATGTTTTTGTGTTCTTGGGGGTCGCAGTTCTAACCTAACCTAACCCACTTCTGTCAACAGTTCGTTTTCTTGGGGGTCGCAGTTCTAACCTAACCTAACCCACTTCTGTCAACAGTTCGTTTTCTGGGGGTCGCAGTCCTAACTTAACCTAACCTACTTTGATACACCAATAAATCTTGGTTTTATTATATATATTTATATGTCACACTACATAATTTGAAAAATGTATAAATGTGCAATAGGACATATAAAATTGTATTAAAGTAATACGTCGAAGAAATGAATTACAATGTTTTGTAGTTGTACCAATTAAGATAATTTGAAACAAATCTGCGATTAAGTAGTATTCGTTGATTAGTATTTCCACGTAGTAAGATAAATTTAAATAAATAGTAGTTGAAATAAGATAACGCCAAACAATATTACTAGTACTAAAGTTTCGATGAATCGTTGTCGATGAAATAATATTCGATGAAAAGGTTGTCGACAAAACAAGGGTACACCCTCAAAATTATTTTCTAGGGGATGTCAAATAATTGCCTGCTGCATTATTGAGCTTATTTAAAAGTAACTGTCTAATTCGCCAATGATACTGTCGTTACAACGAGTCTTTACCGATTGTATTACAATTGTTGTTTTACAAAACTTTTACAAGCATACAGTCAATTTATTAAAAAAAAGACTAGCATAACATACATCGTAAAGATTGTCGCCTTCTAAATCTTTGACATTGTAACTATTTCAAAACTTATGAACCTTTATAAACAACCAGTTTTATACAATAGACGGCATTCATAAGTTGACACATCGAGTTTTTGATCAAAACGACAATAAAGCATTATAAGGGTCAGATAAAAGCTTCATAGCTATTGCGTCATACTTAGGTTTGGCACAGCATCAAGATTTGGATAAGTTTCCTAATATTGATGATTCAAACTGATGACCTGGATGATACAATACTTACTGTGCGGTCAACTGGTTGTATAATGGTCGTAAAAGCAACTGTTAAAGTACTTACTTCGGTTAAAAGGAAATGTCATAGTTATGACTCTACTCGATTTGTAGCAGTAATTTAAATGTGATGATGATAGGCGTCTATGACGTCTATCTTAAGCTGTTTTATCGTTTACTTCTTTATATAAAGCAGTTTACTTTAACTCGAGAAAACGGAACAGAGCTATATCAGTTATACAGCGGTCTCTTTCTCTCAACCTAAACTGAACTTCTTTAGTATGTCATATTAACCCTCCCGAATAAAAAACATAATTATGAAAGACCCGTAGCTCCTACCACTATTTCTAGGTATTCATTCTTAGTGAGAATTGCATTTAGCATAATATAAACCCGTATTATTACTAATTATCATATTAAATTAGCCTTTTTTTTTAAATTTATTTATCTAATGATATATATAAAAGAAGAAACTGATCGAGGTTCACAGGGACTTGAAATTTGTAGGGAATATTTCTTGGATATCCTATGGGTGACCTAAAAAGGGATTTTTGGAAATTCATCCCGTAAGGGGTTAAAATAGGGGGAGTAGCGGGAAACTAATTCTACGCGGACGAAGTAGATATGCAATGAGATATGCTTAAAAATAATTGGTTTCATTTTAAATCATTACTTTTAATTTCATTTATTTTTCTAGTATGTCGCTTTAATGAAAAGATCACAATTTAGAAAAAATCCATAAAACCGTTGAAGTCACAATCTCAAAGGGGTTTTATAAATGTTTGTGTCAAACCATTAACAAGCTTAATTGTAAATGATTAACGCCAGGTTAACCAGGTGTCTTAAGCGTCAGGGCGCTTTGTAAGCACGAACAAAAACCTCCTTTCATTAGGTCATGAAAGCCTCTCAGGATAACCTTGGCCCGCTCCGCCTAATAGGTCTGTTAATAGGCTGGTAGGGGTGAACATTCACGGGGTAGATTTAATTATGCTCTTATAAATTTGGGTTATTTTGTTGACCTATATGTACATGGAATTTGTTTTCGTAGAGGTCTCATATTCATATGAAGACCAACGAAGCCTTTAAAGCTAGTTTTAATCCTAGATAAAAAAGGAGTGTGGAGGTATGCGTGTGTTTGTGTAACTGTGTATATTTATGTGTGTCTGTATGTGGCATCGTAGCTCCCAAACTGATGAACAGTTACATGTAGAACTAACCATCCGTATCATATCAATCATGGTCAGGTGAACTGGAAGAGATCCTTATAGGGATAAGTTCTCCAATGTACATGTTAATCTTAAGTTTGTGTATGAATTGTTTTTTTTTGTGCAATATGGAGTTTACATACATATAATATTATTACGTACATATCTAATAATTACCGTAAAGTTACGACGATATTTGACGACGCACTAGCGTCGTAACCCTGCCTACGAATCTAGCGGTCCCAGGTTCGATTCCCGGAATGAGCAATTTTTTTTAATATGATGAGCACGTGTATTTTTTGTTCCTAAGATGTTTTCTATGTATTTATCTTTATAAGTAATTATAGTTGCCTAGTACCTACCCATATCTATGGTACAAGCCTAGAGCTTAATTTGGGATTAGGTCAATTTCTGTGAGATTGTCTTCTGATATTTTTTTTAATTCCTAAATAAAAACACGCGTAACGCCTAAAATTGTATGATTAAATTGGTAAATATTGCATTTTTCATATGACAAACACACCTGCCACCTGATGGTTAGTGTGATCTGTGACCCTTAGACATTTGCATTCTCAAGACTACAATCTGAAGATTGCAATCTTTAGACCACAAATGCGTTGCCGACCCTGAGGACTAAGATTGAATGCCTCTATGCTAGTAATTACACCGGCTGTCTTATCCCCAAACCGGAATACAACAATGCGAACACTGCTAATATTATTATTCTATTATTTCGACTTAAACCTAATAATGCCTATATGCTAATAATTTTACCGGTTACCTTATTCCCACACTGGAACTCAAATTTGAATGCTGTTTGGCGGTACCACAAGGTCCTACCACTACTACAGTTTCGTGCAAGATGTCGTGCTACATAATAATATTTTGTCTTTATTAATGTTGCCGGCACAGTGGACGGCTATTGCCGTTGTAACTCGCACGTCTGAAGCTCGGTTCGCCTAAGTCTAGTCTCAAGATTACAAGTAGTAGCTGCGCTAAGATACGAGTAGATGCGAGTAACAGCTGGACGAGAGTCCAACACAAGTGTTCCCAAGTGTTGGATTGTATAGTCTGCAAATTTCGTGCAACCAATGACACAAGAATTGAATACCATTATAATCAGAGATCGGACAAGTAGGTGTCATTACTCGCAATAATGTGGACATGACTCCAAAGATTATGATTAAACAAATTAAATTACATTATTTGATTACGTCCCCGAAAAATAGTTTAGATACTTTGTGAGACTTGGTATTGTGTAGATTTATTAAAGCAAATAAACGATATTTATTAATAAATTTTCCATGGTTAGTTTATTCCTTTTCACGCCTAAAATATGAGGGGAAAAGCTCCTTTCGCAATCCACTGATGTTAATGGAGCAACTTAAGTAGATTAATATTAATGGCCACTCCTCACGTCGTGTATTATATTTATTACAGTTCTACAAATGACCAAATTAAAGTTCAGGTAAGTAATCAATTAATTTAAACTAATTATTATTAAAATCTTTGGAGTCCACATTATGGCCAGTAATGACGCTATATTGTCCGATCTCTGATTATAATACTAGAATGTGAAAAAAGAGTGAGAGACGTGCAAAATCAAGTTTCAACTTGTAACGCAGACTAGAAAGATGAGTGGATCAAAAACAGCACCGCTATTCTAGGCGGTAATAACTATATTGTCTTTCTTGACCTGTTACCGTATTGGCAACGTTTCGATAGCTCTTACAACAGTAATGGCGGCCGAGTTAACACAATATGATAACACCAGAATAGAGGCGCTGTTGTGACACGGATTCGAGCCCTATCTCGTACCACGCATTATGCGATCACACGTTACGGGTAGCTGTGCCACAGTGACTAACCTCTCAGACACGTTTGATCTAGGCATAACTGTGCACAGCCACTGGAACTGTACACGGGCTGACGGTGCAGACGGCCAGAAATACATTACATGCGACCTTAAAATCTAGGAACATACATTATTTACAACCATTTACGTGTCTTCAAAAAAAATTAAAGATAAGATAAAGATAAAAAAAAGATAAAAGATGTTTATTCAGTAAGTAGGCCGCACGGGCACTTTTACACGTCAAAATCTACCAGCGCTTCGCAAGAGACCACTGCTGAGAAGAAACGCCGCAAGAAACTCAACAGTCAGTCGTTTTTTAAAATAGGTACTACTTATGATATTATACAATTATAAAGCTTAACCTAGCATGATAATAAAACAATGAATTTAACATAAAATAAAAATAAAAATAGAAAACATTCAAGCGTAGCTTGTGCAAGAAAATGTGTCAAAACTAAGAATTACAAAGTGGAAGCCCGTTCCTTCCGTTTTGATTTTGGTCATAATTGTATTGAATGCATACATTTAGACGGTAAATGTTTATAATGCTAAAACCGTTAAAGTTTGTTCTATAAAAATCCTGTTAGAATAATTGTTTCATCAAAAACAACGGCAGACAATAGTTTATTACTTAGATTTTCTGAAAATGTTTGCAACTGAACACTCACTAGTAAAAAAAACAGTATTAATATACATTAAATGTTTTCTTTCAACAAGAAGTCAGACGTATCAAACTTGCAAAACTTTATCCCTAAAATATCAAGATTAAAATTCAAAGGGGTTATGAAACATAACACCTTATATTTATACAAGCGCAAACCTACCAAAAACTCCTCATAAATATCAAGAAAGGCTCAAGTTTTAGCGAACGGAACCCTTCTACAAAGAGCTACCAATAAAGTTGTTAATTTATTACAACGGAGGAGGAAGAAAAAACAAAACTTGCTGCATAATTCTTGCCTTACAATGCATGAGTTAGGTAAGATAAACATCGTACAGTTTCTTTTGCTAAGGAAAGGGAAAATGAGTATGGAAATGTCCTATCGGAAACGGCTCTGGACCTGGAGCTGACCTTTTGTCCAGATGAAGAAAACTAAAGCCATGTGTAGGCTTATTTTCCATTTTAACAAGTGGCAAAAAAGGGTGTTTTGAATTTATTGTGTTTTGAATGTGTATCTATAACGTCTGTAACTGAGTGTTTGTGTCTATTGTAATTCCTCAGAAATTGATTGACTTGAACGCGGTTATATACATACATAAACTCACGCCTTGATTCCCAGAGTGTAGGCAGAGCTACAGAATTACCAACAACTCTAAAAACTTATTGACAATTCTGTAACCACATATTGCACAATGATGCTAAGATGTTTAACAGTGTATTAGTGACAGGTTGCAAGCCCATCGCCTAACAGTACTACAGACCTTAATCGCACATTGAGAATCAAACCATCACTAAACAAAATATATAAGAGTTCGAATAATGACAATATTGCCATCAAAATGAAGTTGGATTTCAAATAAAGTATTTTTTTGTTTAGTGACGGTTTGATTCTCAATGTGCGCTTTATTCCCTTAGTCACCTCTTACGACATCCATGGGCAAACAAGGCTATATTCTAACCTGGCAACCACACGGGGACGTGGTTACGTAAATATCTTAAAATAATGCTAGTTTAAACGAAATGGTGATTAACTAGGTTTCATCAAAATTGCTTAGTCCATTTGAGAGATATCACCTCTCGAAGAAAGGGTCGCCAGTATACAAAATAGCGAACATTTAAATTGACCTAATCCCAAAGTAAACTCTAGTAAATTGGGGGATTTTAACCATTTAATAAAAATACTAATCTCAAATAAAGTTTCGTGTTTACTCGCCTACTCTAAAGGGTTCTAAAAGCTATTTAAAAACCACTAAAATAATATTGATGATACTAAAGTTATCAAAACGGGTTTCTACCGTGGTTTCGATCATGACGATGGAAACTTCGTCGAAATATTGGAAACTCGCCAAACATCTCGCCTTGCTAGGTCACCTGTATTGTTACTTTACTATTATAAATCATAATCACAATAATTTTAACAGGTATAATATTGATAACGTTGATGATAAGGAAGAATACGGTGGCTCACGACACAACAATCATTGTCCCGATAGTTGTTTCGGCGAATGGTCTCATAGCGAAGAATCTCGACCAACCTTTAGAGACTCTCGATACATGGCTGGATCCAGGGCCAGATACAGAAAGCTGTACTCCTCGAGACGTCACGTCACGTATTAAGAGTAGATTCCTCTTTCTGCAGTCCTAATCACCGGTAGCCCGTGCTCCGCTGCCGGCGGCACCCGAAGTTAAGGTTTTTTAATTGAATACATCTCTAGCAAGCTGTTGTATCCAAGGCATCTCAGGCACATGTTGGTCATTCACACTACACCATTTCCTCTTGGATTGAGCTGAAGATTCCTATCGTGACGTTCCCAGCCCATAAATCTAGACTTTGTCTTTCTGCTGCACGGACGTTAATTATACGAGTAGGTATGTGTATGTATGCACAAGTAAACTGTTTTAAATATTTCCTATTTTTATTTCCTTCTCATCTTTTTCAGTCTGACTTCCAATGCAAAAAACTATTTTAAAACGTTGCTGTTTTTTACTTTACAGTAATGGCGGCCAAGTTAGTTACAATACTGTAACCTGTCAAAGGCGATATGTTTTTCACCGCCTAGAATAGAGGCTCTGGTAATCTGCTATTACTTTATTATTATGGTCACTTGTTTATTGGGGTTACAACGGCTATCAATCATCATAACACGATGGCATTATTTTTATAAACTTTTATTTCACTTTACATGTTTATTTGTCTGCCGGTTTGTTCAGTTTAAAACATGCAAGCTTTGGTTCAATTCAACATATTTGAACCGGTTATTTTGGTCCCGATGGGCGTAATATGATTACAAAAGCTTTTTTCGAATAATACACATAATCAATTTCTTAAGATAATTTAATTTATTTCATTTTTTAAATGTGATATTATCCTTTGAATATATTTTATTAACTCGTTCGCTGCGGGTCTCAACTTGAAGGACTTTTGGCTGGTGCGGTTGAGATCGAATCAGCCCAAACCGGAACTCTTTTACAGTGCGGGTGAGGCCGAATCGCTCTCAAATTTCAGGAGTTACTTAAATACTTCATAACTTTGCCAAGAATAGGACTAGGGGTTTTTTTTGTGTTGTAGTCATTGCTCAGTAAATGTTTTAATATACACTTAGCTTCGCCCTTGGTTCTGACCACTGGCTTAAGAAAAAATACCTAAAGAATTTTTGAGGTCTTTTAGCTCTCAAAACGCACTAAATTTTATCTGAGACTAGAGCAGGAAATGGCACTTATAGCTAAATTATCGATGAAAGAATGATCATCTTATCGAGCATCTTTAAAGGCGTTTAATTGTGTGTTATCGCAAATATGTGTTCCTGGGTCATGGTTGCTTATCTATTTAAGTATTTATTTATCTATACATACGTTTGTTAATTGCCGTTAAGTAGCAATAGTACAAGCTTTGCTTAGTTTAGAGGTAGGTTTGTATAAATGCTCTAACAGGAAGAAAATAAATTTTGGTTTATGTAAATAAAACCCATTCATTTATAACATTACGATCACTTACGTATTAAATACCTATTATTTACGTAAAACACGCGCGGTTCAGCATCGATAACTATCACCGCACTGACGTCAAGCGGTTGACTCCCGCGTCGCCCGCGCCCCGCTCCGTGCGGCCTTGAGGTCAACTTTCTTGAGGCTAAATCAACCTCAACCCGCACTGTGTGAAAAAAATATATACCCAGTGCGTTCGAGGCTTATTTAGACCTCCAACCTTTTTTCTTTATAAAAGAGTCAGCGTTTGAGAAACATACAGAAATGTATATTTGTCTTTATCATACGCCTTGTAAGTAAAAGGCGACAGCTCCCGCACGAGAGAGATATCACAACTTTTTGCCCCGCACCGACGTATCGTCGAGCTTGAGGCGGTTTTGCCTCAACCCGCAGTGAACGTGTTAGAATGTTAGATCTAAGTCTATGTATGACTGCAGAAAAAATAAACATCCTTAGGCCCGCATTAATAAACTGATCTCAACTCTAATACTCGTCTCAAGATGCGTCAAAAATGACAGTGTTCTATGGTTTGGCGTTTACTTTGACGTATCTTCTTGTCTTGTCTTCTTGTCTTCTGTTCTTGTCTTGTGACGGGCCTCACAGTCAGATGAGTTTATTAATACGGCCCTTAGAAACTAGTGTCATGATTATCGCAGTTCTTAAATTTCGTATCTGAGTGTTGATTAATCTCATGAAAATTAAAGAAGTAAAATCCTTTTTTGTCAACGACACTGTTTGTGTTCATCAAGCTAATTCGTAGCTTGTCTCAGAACTTCACTTAACTTGAAGTTTTTACCTGCCATGAAATACTTTTTATTACCATGTCAATTTGTAAACAGAAAAGGTTGTTTTATGTTAAAACGCCCTGCAGGTAAGATTTGAATGTAAATTCGTGAATTGGTCGAACATAATGAGTTACAAAGGACCTTTTCATTACTTACAAAAAACGGTTTGTTTGAAGACTCTTCATAAAAAATAATAGATTATAAGGGTTTTTATTTAAAACTTCCGCGTTTGTAGTAAGGGTTTAATTAAAAATTAATTAATTAAGATGCATGATTATGATTACAGCACAAAATTAATTTGGTTTCTTTATTTTTGTTATTGTTTGGTTTTCAAGTGTTATTAGGTCCCTTTTTCTCTAATTTTTTTGGTAAACCAATAATCTGCACAATTAAACATGCTAAGTTATATATGGCGAATAGGTAGGTTGAAAAATTTAATATACAAATTACATACCAATCGAAAGTATGAAAGCCTATAGAATATGCAAACGTTTGGTTGACTATATTTTTTTCCCGTCAAACTAATAATTAGCACCAAACCTAACGTTTACATATTCTATTTTCTTCATACTTTCGGTTAGTATGTAATATGTCTATTTAAGAAGCATTAGCAATTTAAAAAAAGCCATTTTTTAATTTAAAAAAAAGGTATAGGTACGTACTGGACTGAATTTTTTCACAACTATTCGCCACATATTGTTTAGCGTATTAAGTTTGATATACAATACTTTTCATCGATTAAAAAGCCCTGTGTAAATCGTCTCCTATTCAGATACTTACTTAATTTATATTTTTTCAGAAGCAATTTTTTCATACAATAAGATATACTCGTAAATCTCGACTAAAACTAAATATCAGGTAGGTAACCCGAAACACATTTCATGCGTAAATTGCACAATAATTAATATTATTAGATTCAATTATTAATACCAATTCAAGCCTCTATACAAAGTTTTCTAGAAGAATAGCACGTCGTCTACGTACACGACAGGAGCTAGAATTATCAATACAAATGTTAATTCTTTACAACCACTAAACAAAGCTCATTCAAATTATGTAACAAAGTGCTGTGCGTAACGAATGTAACACCGTTATGTAACTTGTACTTACTTATAAGTTAGATAAATGTAGCTTCAAACAATCGCTAGCATGAAGTAATATAGGTTTTTACACACTTGCTTGTAAAGTGGTCAATATTGCATCGTTTTAAGTGTCATAATGTAAAATATAACACACGTGGGCTTTTTACTTTAAATTATGGCACTTGTTTCTTTTATGTTTTTTTTAAACTTAGCTTAGGAGTTTCATTTCTTTAAAAAAAACAAATCGTAAATTAAGATTTATGTAAAGTAAAAAGCACATACCCGTAAGACATTATTTTCCTCGGAATAGTGCAAAACATCGTCGTATGAGCGCGAGAGCATTGAGAAAAACTTAGCACACTTGTATCATAATGTCCTAGTGCCTAAAAAACCGAGCGTTTGAAAACGAACTTTCGCGAATATGACAATTTGGCAGTTCGATTTTTCGCCTTCGTTAACCTCTTAATATGCTAATTACATTAAAATCGTTAGAACCGTTTTTGATAACTTTATTACAAATATAATTTATAGATATCCATATGCATAGATATTAAAATAAAAATACTACTAAGTATATCAAATATTAGTACATTGTGCATCAAGGGTAGTATGAAGGGAATTACTAACGAGAGTGTTAGAAGCCCGACGCCGAAGGCGGAGGGCTTTTAATGACTCGAGTTAGTAATCCCCTTACTGCCTGTGATACACACAATGGTTTTCATCACATTTGCGAGGAAAAAAAACAAAGAGAAAACACTTTAACTCTGCAAAATATAAAGAAATAACTTTTGACGAACGGGAACGTAAATGGAAACGATTTTTTTTTTGTGACCTCTACCACAGATAATAACTGCGTTTAGTTTCGACCTGGATTCGAGCCAGATTTAGCCAATTTGATAAAAATTTATAATTACTAAAATTAATGATAAACGTTGATATAAACTTGAAATAGGTATAAAAATAATGAAGTTTAAAGAAGCGTATAGGTTTTGTGTAATGTAAGTTAGTCTATAGCTAATTTTTAAAGATGAAATTATAAACAGATTTAATTTTTGGCTGAAAATTAAACCTCCTTAGTCAGAAATGATGTACGAAAGAGTTGCAAATTTTAAAAAGAAAGTCATTACTCCCTAGGGATGACAAAGTCGCCATAATTCCCGCGGGAACAATTTAGGCCATTGTCCTTCTGTATACAGGCATGGAACCATTTACGAGCAAGTGTGATGAAAAATTACTTACTAGTTTGACTTGAAGTCATTATCCAGCAAAGACTACTTCATCCAACCACAACTTTTTTAACTTCATTGTAAGCGACCTCACTGCTTGAGACTGCCTTACAACAGTAACCCATTCCATCTTTTGACCGAGTGTGATTAATATTAGTAACAAACTAGAAACAAGCATTTTCATATTACACGTCGCATGTCTCCCATGTTCGCCAGCAACTTGTATTCACCTTTCATCTCCGCCACAAGCTTTGCATGCAAACGGCACAGAAAGTAATCTTGCAGAAAGGCTGGCACAATTTCAGACTGTTCCGGTTCATGCAGCCTAATTTTACGGCGGTGACGAGTGTTTTATTATGAGCTGATGCGGACGTTTCTATTTGTAACTAAACTAAACTAAAGCTTACTATAGGGTCGAGGACTATCTAACAGATAAAAATGCTTGGCCTAAACTGAACTAAACACCTAAATAACTAAATAATAAATAAGTCGTAAACAAATATGTAAATATTATATATTGTCTAGGGACACGGTTTCTGTAGAAGAATGTATCGAAACTTTGTATATGGTGGTTGTCTTGCACTGTCATAGGTAAGTATATATTTTTTTAAATATTTTTTTATTTTTTTATTACTACTACTTATGAAAAATCTGAGTTTTGACACATTATCCTGCTCAAGCTACGCTTGAATATATTTACTATTTTTATTTTCAGATAGATTCATTGTTTTATATAATGCTAGTATAAGCTTTATAATTGTATAATATCATAAGTAGTATTTAAAAAAACGACTGACTGTTGAGTTTCTTGCGGCGTTTCTTCTCAGCAGTGGTCTCTTGCGAAGCGCTGGTAGATTTTTGATGTGTAAAAGTGCCCGTGCGGCATACTTACTGAACAAACATCATTTATCTTTTATCTTTTTTTTATTTTAATGTTTTTTTCTTAATTAATGGCTTATACTTGTTTTAACAAGATATATTTTACCGTTGTCGAGTTTTAGACTATCTCCAAGGACAATTAATAGAGAAACAAGTCCATGGATATCGCATGCGAAGACAAGTTAATGTAATTCCTTACTGGAATTTAGAATTGCTACGCCCTAACAGGGTCCATATGAATTTAAATGTTCTGTAACTAACTTTAAGATCTGTGCAACTATGGTTTGCAAAAAAAGCTATGACTATGAATATGACAATGAGATTTATCAGGATCGTAGTTGGTGGAAAGAAGTGAAGAAGAAGAAGTGTTCTCTGCCACCCCTCTGGGAAAGAGGCGTGATTTAATGTATGTACAGATGTAGTGCATAATTGTTTTCCTTCGTATTTTCACGGAAACGTACGAACGTGTTATGCTACTTCAGTCACCCTCAGTACTTTTTGTACTGTGACTGACTGAAATAGCTAGACACGTTCGTACGTTTCCGTGAAAATACGAAGGAAAACAATTATGCACTACATCTGTATGTATATGAAATTTTTTTGGGTAAAGAGTTATTAATTAGTCTGGTGGACTAAAAAGAAGCAAGCTTTTGTCAAGTACGTAACGGTATTTAAATGAAAATTAATGGCAGAATGGTCAGGTGTCATATCACAAAACAAAATGTCACTAATAAAATCCTAAAAATTATTAGAGAGAGTATAATTTATTATGTCAGAGAAGTCCAACCAATTCCTAATATTCAAGTCCAACGACGTGTCTAGTCTTGTTGATAGTGATTCTGCCTGCAACGCTAGAGGTCCTGTGTTCGGTTCCCGGTTTGGGAAAGAGAAGTGTGATGAGCGAGAGTATTAGTTTCTGAGTTTTTGAAGTTTTCTGTGTGTATTTATTTCGTATGTATTTTATATCACTGTCTTATATATATACATATGGTTCAAGCCAAGAGCTTTGTTTGCAACTAATGTCTCCTGTTTTTTTTATCAGTCAAGCGAGTGCTTTCTTTTACTCAGGCTTTCCCGAACTTGCACAAAATGGCCACCAACCAATCAATGTCAGTTTGGTGTAAAATCGTGGTATATCTGCGCTTTAATAATTTAAATCAAGCTAAAGAACAAGGGTTTTAGTAGTCATGGTTAAGTAATTTTTTAAGGTAACTCTAACCCAAATATTACAAAAATAAGGTAACTAGAAAACCTTACGCAGTAATCCCTTCGAATGAACTTGAGTTAGGACTACCCTTTCGCGCAAAAAGGTGTTATTTTCTTAATAACAACCAGCGTAACCTAACACTCCTTACAACGCAAAACAAACGCAATGAGAGCTCTCGCTTTTCTGGCATTATTTTCCGTAACAGCCAATGTAAGAAGAGCTATGATGTTTTAAAAGATGTAAGGTTGTAGGGTTCTGTTTATAGTGGGTGTATGTTAGAAAAAAACAATGTGAGGGAGAGCTAGAGTGTTTATGAGCGAGAATGCACCACCTGCGGCCGCTAAAAAGGTATAAATGAATAAGGAAAGTACTCAGCAAATTGGCTTATTATATTAACGTTGTGGATAAATAGAAGGACAAATAGGATAGTAGTATGTAGTTACATTAGATTTGATTACTTGGTTGTACCGACTGAACAGTGTAGAAATAATACCAATACATTAGAATATATAGGGTGCGTATAAGTTAACATCCTTTGGGCGTGCCTATAAATGTTAGGTGCAGAATCAGGTGGAGATACAATGTTTTAAAATGGCGACTACCACAGATCGTGTAAAAAACAGATAATGTTGGAAAATACGTACACGTCGAATTGGTAAAAATATAACCATGTATTGTAGCAACTTAAGCTTAAGCTTAAAATATTATGTACTTACGTTTATTTATTGAGAGAAGGCATTTCATCTCAGTACTCTGGGGTAACATGCATTTGAAATAAGTTTAGTTACTTATTTGGTTTCCAAATTTCAATGGCCTTCTAAGACCATCTTCTCGTTAGGTGCCTTTTCTATGTCATAAAAAGCAGAAACATCCTAAAGTATTGGTAAGTATTAGTCTAATTATATAAAGATAACGATACGGTTGGCTAGCTAAACGTCTCGGGTTCGATCCCCGAATCCCCGGCAAATAAAATTGACTGTATTTTTATTAATATCTAGTGCCCGTACACGCCGGGCATGCGTGGGCCTGGGCCGGGCATGTTTGTCGCATGCACCCACAGAGGTGGGCCAATGCGGCAAACTGGTGGGTCCCCCAGGACGGCTACAAACGGCGAGGCAGACCCCAAGCGGAGACGGCGAGTTGACTAGGACGCTGTTCTGAAGGATTGGCGGAAGACCACAGAGAGAGAGGTGTATCATTAAAAAATTAGTAAATTTATGAAAATGAAAAAAAAACACCTTTCTCAGATTTTAACTGCCCATCATTCTACGGAGGGGACTTAAAAATCGAATCCAACCAATCAAATGCCGTCGCCGTAACATTACCCAAGATTAGACTCATGAGCGGGAATTTACAAGTTAAATGGCGTCATTTTTCGTCACCCAAGCGTCTGTTTTATCGACCTGTTAAAAACCTGAAATGCCCAAGATCCGATTTTGTATGAAAATCTGGCTCAATTTGGAGCCAGCGGTTGTAAACATGAACACAAGTTCAACCCATTCATTGCCCAAGTTATACATTTTATATAAGGATGTGACTACTATTGGAGCCGGCGGGAATGTAAGCGTTGTATAAATTCCGCGTCGTCGCTTCGGACGGCTGTAAAACAGTGTGATTGCGTTTAGAAATGGTTGATAGCTTTAGATATTACTTCGGTAATGTTGTAAAAGAAGATGGAATTAGGAGTTTGAACGGTAAAATAAATTGAAAAAATTAACCTTTAGTTTTATAGAAAAATTATAACGTAGCCCATTTAATAAAGTATATTTATGCATTCTCCTGAAATTTGGTTTGGGCTGCTTGATATTAATATCAATATAATTATAATAATTTTCAGTGCCCTTCTTTTTCATAGATTTATGGCACATACTATCCCATTGCCAGGGAACGCGTTAATTGTCAATATATTCACCCCGTATAAACAAAAGCCTAATGACAAATGACCACACCCTTTATACAGACCAAACATCAAATATGAAAATAACTTTATCAAATCATTATGATCCCAATTATTTAGGTCAGCGGGTTAAAAGGTCCATAATAAGCCGCCGTTATTATACGCCTCGCAATTTGTTAGATAATATTGCCATAGCCTTGATGGTGTTTAGCCCTTTAGGGTGTAGCGTTAGCAGAAGTGTTATTTTTTATATACAGTGTGTTTGGTAGTCAAGCGCAGGAACATTGGCACCTTCCAATTTATTTTTCCTTATATACAATAAACACAACATGATGTATTCAATATTACATGTACTTTTTCTGCGATTACTGTAGGCCTAGTATGGTTGCGTCTATATCGCGTGTCAAATGTGGATAAAGCGTCTGTCACTCTCGTACTTATTTACGTGTCAGAAGGTGACGGATGCCTGCTATGTTGTGGCCACTGATAATATTAAATGGAGAAGCACTGATCATAGTTGAATTATAATCTAACCCTATTAAGATGGGCCCTTATTATTTTATGGCATTGTCATGGCAAACTGTCACATGAATGACCTTTGGAATCCCAAGATCACAAATGTCTGGAAAGTTCTAAATATTTGAATTTCTGCTATGCTGGTAATTATTTTGGTTTATATGAAATGGACGTCTTTGTTTGCTATCGTTACATCACGTTATTTTTGGCAACATTGCGGATTTCCTTGCCAAATGAGCGTAGAGTTTTGATTTCGAGAAAGGCGTCTAATCAGCACGATTAGCGTCTAGAAGCTTGACTTAATGTAAAACGGGAGAATGTTGTGCTTCAGGTGTATTTGGGTACACTGCATAATTCCAAACAGTCATAATGTCATATTTATCGAAATCCTGAATTCTAAATTCCTTGGTTAAAGACAAGGCTCCTTTTTTGCCCAAAGACTGAGCATCGCAGTGCAACGGGGTGACGCTGCGAGTGTCCTCGGCACGATGCCGCAAGTGGGGGTAATGAAGGGATTTATATTATATGTTAGTTGTGTTATATTTTATTATTATTCAACTTGTTTTTATATTTAAAAGTATTTATTGAATAAAGTACTTTGTTAAAGACTAATTTCTGACAATGTTCAGGTCATAGTTCTAACTTAATCTAAACTACTCTTGCTTATAGCAATTAAATAATTCAGTTAATGATAATTATAACTCCAGCTTATAACTTTCATAAGAATGAGAATTCAAACAATGTATGAATCCATTAACGTACCGCCAAACAGCAGTGTTCGCACTGTTGTGTTCCGGCTTGGGGATAAGACAGCCGGTGTAATGACTAGCACAGAGGCGTTCCATCTTAGTCCTCAGGGTTGGCAACGCATTTGCAGTCTTAGGCGTGTAGTCTTGTGAATGCGAATGTCTATGGGTCACAGTTTCCACTTACCATCAGGTGGCCTGTGTGCTCGATTGCCTTCTCTATGCCATAAAAAAAAAACTTCAGTTTTTTTTACGATATCATGCGACTATGAGCAAACTATTAGGTACCTATCACTCGTATATGCGAGCTCATCCATTACTTAAACACTAATTTATTACTAATATTTCGGTAACTTTTTCAATGTATTGTACTTATTTCGAATAATCAAAAATAACAACGCGTCGCTAATAAAAAAAAACTCGTATCAAAGTAAGTTTTCGAATATTAGTTAGCACCTTCATAGCCGCTTTAGCGAAAAGGCTACCAGGGTGACATAGTTCCGGAGGTCACAAGTCGCAGTGGATATAACCGTTTCATGCCTAATGACGGGTGTAGCGCGACGACGTATAAAACATTTAGGTTTAACCCGCCCACTGCTCATGTAGCTTCGGTCACGGAGGGGTCTGACGGGTTACGTGGTTTAATGTACTCAAACAGACTGATACAATGACAAACTATAGTTACTAGTTGATTTTAGTTGAGATAAAGGAAGTAGAGTGAAAATAGTATTTATAAGAAATATTAGTTTTAATATTACCCATTAATTACAATATAGGTATGATTTGATTGCCAGTACTATGTTGTAAGTTATTCTATAGGTCACATGATTTATACAAAATAAATCGTGACTAAAATGACTCAAGTTAAACGGACAAACTGCCTACAGGCGGATAGCGTACCGAACCTAGATAGAAATAAATAAGTTGTCTAAATTATGTTCCTATATTATAACGTCATGCAAGCACTTAGAGGTATTATGTTTATAACATAACACTGATTGATCAAAACATCCACTAAAAAATTCACACCCTGTATCACGAACTATGAAATTATTGCAAGCCTGTCGATACCGAAATCCGGTATCGGTATTGAGCCCACGCAGCCCTAAATAAGGGTTGGTTCCCTGGACGGCAGTAAACCGGACCGGACGGTCTCTTAGGAGGTAATACGTCATTCCTGAGGGCTGAGGGTCGGTCGGAATCCGGGAGAAATTTCAATGAGATGTGTGGATGTGAATTAGTGAGGGTGTTCTTATTTTAGGAGCTTGAGGTCTGTGCTTTGGGTTTTTTTTATTGATTTGAACTTTTGCACACGTTGAATTAATTCGCTAAGGTCAGATTATCTGTAGTTTTTTTTATTTATGGCGCAGATAAAATCAAAAATATGCATTAATATATGCATGGCAGCCAATTCACAGTAAAGACTTTGGCTTTGGTCCTCACTTTAAAGCTGTGCTCAATATTTTGCTGTTAATTATATGTGCATTGTTTGGTATAGATCTGAAAGTAGGTTGCAATATTTGTATTAACAAGAATAAACTACAGGATGTAAACAAATGTGAGTCTCAAAAAGCTTTGGACTTTTAAGGCGTGGATAATAAATATTAACACAAACATGTATTGTAAATAAAGAAATATTTTTAACACTATTTATTTTCCCAAAAAGAACTGGTAAGTATATAAAATCCAGCTAAAATTAATTTCCTTAATTTGCGAGTACCAAAATTATGATTAAAACCGAAATAATTATAAATATAACTTGCTCGACTCAATTCGAAGCATTCACAAACACTTACTTATTAATACATTTATTCGTAATTATGAGTATTAACCCCTTTTTATTGAGTGAGGTTGATAAAATGCCCCTTTGTCAGGCTATCTCGATAATTATCGGCTGTCGAAAAACCTTTTTGGCTCGAAAGAGTTTTATGGTTGAAACGAGAAAGGTCAAACCGTGCGGGTTTCGTGGAATTATCTTATTCTCATAATTACGACTGTTTTTGAGCCAACTAATTTAGCGAATAAATGTTAAGTAAAGCTGATACTATAGATTCAACTTGCTTGTTTGAGATTATAAGTTAGTGGCGATTTATTCATCCATTTATTCAGGCATACATGGACAGTAAGTATTAGGTAAACACTTGTAACCACAGATCGAATGCAATTAATGTAACATGCCACGGTGTCAAAAATAATAATACAATAATGATGCCGGTTATAAAATAAGAGGTGTTTTACTTCTAGGCAAGGTGGATAAAACATTTATTTTCAATACAAGTAATGCAATCAATATTATATTTTTACAAGATTAGTTTAATCTCAATATGTCATGCCACGAGGATCATCCTATATAAACCCAGGTATTGTGTCTGTTTATTTTTCTCAATATTCATCGAAGCGAAAATGTTTGAGATGAAGCCATACATCTCAAAATGTTTATGAAGTTATTAAAAAAGTAATAGCTGCTCCTTTTGATCTTACACAGGATGAATACAAAACAACCAGCGAACAGAATGCGAGTTTCCATTACAGCGAACTGCTGTGTTATTATATTACGCTACTGCGTTGTATTTGACGTCGAAACATTCTACATTGAACCCCTAAAGCAAAACTCTTGTTTGAAAACGCTGATTAATAACTCTATTGGTAAGTAATAACTCTAACTAGCCGCTGTCCACAATAATATATATTTTTTTTTATGGCATAGGGAAGGCTGACGAGCACACAGGCCACCTGATGGTAAGTGGAAACTGTGACCCATAGACATTCGCATTCACAAGACTGCAAGCCTAAGACTGCAAATGCGCTGCCAACCCTGGAGGACTAAGATGGAATGCCTCTATGCTAGTCATTACACCGGCTGTCTTGTCCCCAAACCGGAACACAACAATGCGAACACTGCTGTTTGGCGGTAGGTTAATGGATAAGATGGTGGTAGCGATCCGGACGGACCCCGCACAAGGTCCTACCACCCGCAAAATTAACTTTTATTGGAAATTTGGACTCTACACCTCCCTATTTTATGGGTCAAAATGTAAAGGTGGTTTCGAAAGAGAATAACACCAGAGACTAGAATCATTGACGATCAGAAACACAACCTTATTACACAGCTCATTGGAAAATAACTTTTTGAACAGAATGGGAATCGGTAGAGCGGAAATTTGTAAAAGGTTTAGAGACGAACAAAAAATGATTATTTGGATAATAATTTTGAAGTATTCGGTTCTTTATTTGCCAGGCGCTGGATTCGATATTGTTTTGTTGATATTATGACCAACATTTAAATAATTTAACTCTAAATAACTTACTTAATTTGACTTGAATTTTCTGTCGTAAGTGTCAAATAGTTCCATTATTTTTGAATTCTGAAACACGCTGTAAATAATATCCACCTATTACTCTTACAGAAGCACATCCCAAACAAGCCATATAACCAACAAAGCACCGCGTATACAGGTTGTTCAAAATACTGCTGCCGTTATAAGTCATTACTACACTACAGTCACATAGAAGCAGTTCGTAACAAAAGTTCTAGCCTGGGCATGCACGTCCCGGTTTGATAGTGCCACAACGCCCCCTAGAGAGCTGTCGGGCAACTTTGAATTTTACAACTTGGTAGCGTGTCGGCGGATTTTTGGCCGTGTTTTGGTAATAGGTTAGAACGTCACAATGTCCTGAATTTGGTTGGACAAAATTTTTGGTTGAGGTATTTGGAGAATATTGGATATATCGCAACGTATGTATTTTTTGTATGTGTGAGTGCTTACGAGTTCTAAATTAATTTAAAACAGATTTAATTGGTTATTCCCCCATATAAAATTTCATAAATTTATCCTTAGAATACCTTAAAGTAATGTTTTGAAAGAATGTAGGTATGTAATAGGCAACTGTTTAGATCTCGGAATAGCCTGGGTGGCTATGCTGCTTTTATTTTAAAAAACATTAAATCAATTTTACAAAATGGCATAACAGAGTAGTTAAATATTGCGTAGTGTTACGTAATGTAAAAAGAATTATACTTTAAAACGTTTACTGAATCGTCATGATGCAAACTTTTAAGAATGATAATAAATCCCCTTGCCAAGTATTTAGTTGAAATATAGTAGCCAAATGAGATTTATGTTCCCAAACAAATAAAATATTTTTAAAGAAGTTTTTTTTTTGGAACGGAGAAGGCAATCGAGCGCACAGGCCACCTGATGGTAGGTGGAAACTGTGACCCATAGACATTCACACTCACAAGACTGCAAGCTTTAGACTGCAAATGCGTTGCCAACCCCGAGGACTAAGATGGAACGCCTCTATGCTAGTCAATACACCGGCTGTATTATCCCCAAACCGGAACACAACAATGCGAACACTGCTGTTTGGCGGTAGCGTATGGATGAGATGGTGGTAGCGATCCGGACAGACCCTGCACAAGGTCCTACCACCCACAAATAATAAAAGGCTAGTTTAATTTCGTAGTATTAAATCTCATTCCATTAACATGACTGTCTAAATTACTTGAAAAAATCGAATCTGCCCGTTTGTTTGCAAGTGGGTTTATATGTGGAACTAAAGAAAACACGAAATGACGCAAATATACCATTTTCAATATCTTCTAGTTTACACAACACTAAACATGTTTTTTTTTGACTTGTAATCATCTATTCAACTTCGTGGCCTACGAGTACATACTTTGGCGACATAGCCGCAACTCCTAACACATTACTTCCACCCAATAACCTGTTAATATTCAACTAGTTTATACGAGAAATTTGCAGTTTACTTTAGCAAAAGCATATCGGTCACGTACCACCGTTGTTTCACTAAACTAATTTTCCGAGTTAAGGCGTGTTCGTCCTCTAAGAAACACCGTCTTGTATGGGAAGCTAATTTCTTGGGCGGGTAGGTAATTTTCTCGGGGATAAACGAATTATTTTCGCTTATTCGCCGGTTCGAAATCCGGCTTATTCGGTACGGATCGGGTCACGTAGTACGCGGTACGCAATTGGGACGGGATTTGTTGGCTCGCTAATGCTGTGGTGATACGTCGGTAATTGTCTCAAGGATATTGTGGGGCAGTAGGCTAAGATAGGACCGTGGGCAGGGTAGCTACCACTTTAGTTTATTTAACCTAACGCTTAGCTACTGTTTACAATGTTGAGACAACCGGTGAAATAACTAAACTTGAAAATCTAATTAAAGAACAAAATCCTAACGTCATCGGGCGCTCATTCTCTGTGGTTACTGAATTTTGGTTTAGGTGTAGGTATTTTTATCAATAAAACTTACTCTAATATGACTAATTACACGAGTTCTCATTCATGATTTTTATGAAATAATAATCAAGATGGGAACTGTCAGATTTGGGTCTTTCATTCCATCTGAGTCTGCGGTGTTAGAAATGCATTGCTGTCTTGAGACTGTAGTCTTAGCAGTTTGCAAATGTCTAATGGTCACAGGTACGATTTACTAGCAGGCCTATGTTGTTTTGCTCAATGGCATACAAAAGTTAGACAGTTGTAATAGGAAAAACACGACCATGACCCTCAAATAGAAGAACATCCTGTTTTTCAGTATTTTCGGAGCGCCATCGCAGCAGTTTTGAGTAAAAAGGTCGAAATCCAAATTCAAAATTCAAAATATTTATTCAGTTAATTGGCCACATGAGGGCTCTTTAACACCTCGGTAATATACAGTGGACAAGACCATTATTGCGTAGAAGCGCCGCAAGGAACTCCAGCAGAAGGTCATCGGTCGAGGTTACAGAAACGAGCTACTTTAGAAAAAAGGATCATACCATTTCAACGGTGTCCTGCCGTTTGACCAAAAGTCATTTGGCAAAATTACACTTGACAAACAACGTTTTGCAAAAAAATGTTTCGCCAATTGATCATTTTACTAGTTGTCATTTTAAAAATGGCTCACTTATTCAAATGATCAACAGTTAAATTTACATTTTATAAGTAATTATTTGACAAAATGAACATTTAGCAACGGAGTTATCAGACAAAATTTTAAATGCAACGAGCAAGACGAATCCGGGCAGAACTGACTCGGATAGGTTAGGTTAGAAGGCCAAGGCGGGAGCTTTGCTCCCGCCTTGGCCTTCGAGGTTATTTTTTTCTGCCCAGAAATAGGTAAACTACAGGAAATAATATTTGGTGAAATGGAAAACTGTCAATTGACATTTTATTATTTAACACATTTACCAAGTGTAGTGTTTGCTATTTGATCATTTGCTAATTGAGTTTTTGCAAAATGATACTTTTGTCAAATGTCACGTTTGCCAAATGATTATTTGGTGAAACGTTGTTTGTCAAATGATCATTTGTCAATATTTTTTTGGTCAAACATTAGTGAACCCATTTCAACACCGTGTATACTATGAAAAACGTGTTCTATAGTGCAAAATAAATCTTGTTGTTCACTTAAATAAATTTTAATGTTATATTAAAGGAATTTCTTACAAAGCAATAGATATTTATCAAAAATAATACTTCTTTGAGGCAATGTCGAGACCAAATATAACTTATTTCGTCCAAATAGTTTAGGAAAAAGTCGAAATTGGGTGCACCATCCGTCAGCAAGGTTTAGCGACTTATTAAATTCCAAAACATATGACTTTCAATCAACGTCTCAGCCCCATCCGTCGTAACAAGGCTGAACTTTAAAAATTGGAAATATCGGTGAGCTCAGAGCGTTTTCCTTGGGTGTAAGTGAACAGATATAGCGGCATTATTTTAGTTGTAATGTAGAATGTAAGCAGCTTTGAGTTTTGTTGACCTAGTTTAGCAACATGAGAGCATTTTAAACTTAATATTAATGTTAACTGCCCCGTTAAAGTACTTAAGTTAATAAAACGGGTAACGGGTTAATAAAATAGTAACTTGCGTTTCAGTATCTTGGCGTTTGTTTGACAAATTGAAATAGGTTCTATTAATCAGTTACAAAAAGTAATAGGGTAAAGTCACCAGTGGTCAGCCAGAGACCAGTACTCAACCTTATATGAGTGCGAAGGGTGGAAAATATGGCCGACTACAGGTCTCCTGGCTGACTACTGGTGACTTTACCCTATCACTAGTTTTTGTAAATGATCAGAACCTACGCAGCATCGGTCTGTCTGTATTTTCGCAAAAATCTCAAAAACTGATTTTCATGCGGTTTTTACCATCCGTCAGATAATTAATGACGAAAGGTTTTTGTTATTAGTGTTAGAGAAATCTCACGTAAAACTACTACCTAGACTAAAAAATCCATCAGTACCATAAAGAAAACCACCGAAAAATATTATTTTTCAACAGTTCAACATCTTGCCGTGACTGTAGGTGGCAGACATCGTAAATGAGAGACCAAATCAAAATGAACATTCGGAGGAAGTGTGTCTATTTAGAAACGAGTATAGTCAAAATCAGTTTATTAATGAGTTTGTAAGTGGAGATAGGCGGGACACTTGGCGAGGCGTAAGGATGGAAGATGAACAAAGTTGGTTACTGAATGATGGCTAAGGAATTTCAAAAGATCCGTGGATGGACCATTTGCCCGATGAGTGGCTGACATCCGTAAAATGGCGGGGAGACGATGGATGCGACTAACGCAGGACTAAGGAGAGTTGCGTGCTAAGGAAGAGGCCTATACCCAACAGTGGGTGGATACAGGCTGATTGGACGAATGCATGCGTCCCCACCCAAGGCGATTCCACTTCTTGTTAAGATCTGCCTCCTGTAGAAATGAAATCACAAGCCGCTTCAGCTTACCTCTTCCCCCGCCCCTGGAAAGCTAACGGCGGAATCTCTCATATCGCCGAAGCATCGATGGCCGAGGATCATCCGGGTTTTTACGAGCGTCCGTCGGCATATAGACCGAAAAAAGCCGAAAATATTCCCGAATGATAGCGGGAAATACGACCAATAACCGATGAATTACACTCGCATTACGTTATGGCGAGGAAGAGTATATTTTTAGTATTGTTTTGCAGTTAAACCCGGTTTCAAGGCTGCGAGGATACTTTTAGCATGCAGTAAAGACGATTTTAGAATGCTTATGTGAGTAAAGTATTTGAGGGTGTTCGTGTTCTTATAGCTCTAAGATAAATTACATCTGGGGTACTTATCAAAGCTCTAGGCTTGTTCTATGGCTACTAGATAACGATATGAATACTTATATAGTTAAATATATACTTCAATACACAGAAAACATCCATGGCTTAGGAACAAATATTCGCGCTCATCAAACAAATATCTGCCCTTACCGAGAATTGAACCCAGCTTCGTAGGCAGGGTCACCACTAACTAGGCCAACGCTTGTCGTCAAATAATGTTCGCATATAATACTACTGCCACACTTGCAGATCGCCCGCGTAGAAATTTCCCAGAATATTGTGACATAACGCGTCCTTATGAACTATTTATGTCCCAAATGTTCCGAGCCGTTTCAAAGTGACAAAGGAACTTTACTAACTCTCACACACACGGTACACACAAAGTTTCTCATTTCAAGTTTCATAGTTTAAAAGAAAGTAGCTTTCCGCATCTATCTGTATGTCTGTCTCTCTGTCCGAATATCCGCTTACTCCTCCAAAACCACACAGCGGATTGTGATGCGGCTTTCACCATAAATAAGTTTTTTTATGTATAATAAGTTCTGCTTTACGAACGGATGTTAAAGAAACCTCCGAACCGAACCGAATCGAAGCGAGGACCGGTCGAAAGTAGAATATGCTCCGGTATATTAAGCTCCGGGAGGTAAAAACCAAATGGATGTGTTCATATTGAGAAAATATTCTCAATATGAACACATCCGGCATTTTTTTTTGATGTAAGTACCTAAAAGTGATGTTGGAAATAAAGTAAAATAAAAATTCGTTACTTTAGGTAAGTAGGTACCCTTATTAGAGGTACAGGTACAGAACCTAATTCGGAAACTATGCTACATATGTTTGTTTTTCAATCACGCTTAAACCGCTAAACGGATAGTGATAAAATTCGACACACACAGATGGCCCATGGCCAAAATTACCGCATACGTTAGTTTTATCAATATTTTTTGTGAATTTCCGACGAAAATATAATAAACAGACAAAGTCGTGAACAGACACTAGTATCATACATATTCTATATTCCTTTTTTAAACCTGGTTTATGGTCGATGGTTATATTTCCCACCGGCTTAAAATATTATCAAAATTAACCTAGCTTCTATCCAACCAAGTAGCTACATGCTCTTTATGTCTCAAATTTAAACCATTCGATCAGAGAAGCCACTCTACGCTTCTGTTTTACAGACCCCTAAAAGAAGCGACGTCCGGATAAACAATTCGTAGCGAGAGCGATTTCATTGCGATCTCGTTTTTATTTGACGCCTGCTATATTTCAATTGGGGTTCCGCTGGATTTAGCTATAAAGCGCGGTATGTTTTGATACTGCGTTTATAAAAAGAAAGGGATAGTTGCGATTTAACAATCCAAATCAACAAAACACTGTTTTGCTGATTTGAATTACCATAGAAAATGACCCGTTTTTACTGCTCCTGAGTGTATTTATTTTCGATCGCTGTGACATCGTTATTTGTTTATACTTTGTTTATTATATCAAAAAGGAAAATTAGCACACACACCATGACGGTAGTTATGACCTCAGACCTAAAGCCGTTTGCAATCTCAACCCTGAGCAAAATTTTTAAATACCAGATTCTCAATAAACTTTGAACAGAACTAAGAACATTAAACAAATTCAAATTACTTACTTAAAATATTTATATGTTCCCCCAATTACATCAATTCCGGGAATCTGTCAAAAACAAAAACTGGTATTTCAAATTCTGATGTTCTAAAAATGAGCGCCATGAGGACTAAAATTAAAATACCTCTAATTTAGTCATTTTACCGGTTGTCTTACTCACACAACAGAACAACAATTTGAACACCGGAATCTGGTAGTCAAAATCTACAACTACCTTGACAATAATCTTCATTATTATTCTCCTGCCCTTATACCAACTTATTTGGAGTCGGTGCAACATGTCTTTCTCTTCCATACTTCTCTACTAGTCGTCATCTCGGTAGTCGCTCCCTTTCTATCCATATCATCTTTCACACAGTACATCCATCGTTTCTTTGGTCTTCCCCTGCTCGTATAGCCATCCCACATTCATACTCGATAGTTTCCTGACGTCTTGTCGTCATTCTTCCGCCTACCTTCCTTGTCAAACAATATCAAATAGATACCTAGATGGATCCCTATTTGAAAAACAATGACAAGACATAACAGTGACATTTTGATGTTGCTATACCTAGCTGATAATAGTGATAATACAGTTCAGTGATGTAGGAACTCCTTGACTTTGCAAAATCTATACTTAAATTATCCACGGGACCCTCCGTTTGCCTGCCAGTTTATGTGCTGCCAGTTTTACTTCCTGTTATTTCGTACAAGCGTTTCCGCCGAGATTCAATTTCGTAGGAATAAAAACTTATTAACGATTAACTGAAACTGTTTTTTTCTGAAATCATTCTGCTTTTTTGCAGAGAAAGTTATTGGATACTACGCTTAGCCCGTGGTTTTGTTCGCAGCAAACTTGATTAACCAAATCAGTGGTGTTTCAGTGTCAGTGGACACACCTAATTACAATTATCTACGTTCGAAAATTCTCACAAATACGAATTAATTTGTTTCGATTTTTCTTGCTTACAAAACAGAACTTTGGGACCAACAAGAAACTTACAAGATGAAATACTAAGCATTAACATTTATAAAACAAAGTACAAGATGCACTTTAATATATAAAAGCCCAATTGAAAGAAAAAACCTAAAAATAATTTATTCTTGACAAAACAGACATACAAAATAGAACAAAATACTGTCATAGGCAAAAGGTCTGTTGTCACGTAATGGTTCCAACACAGTGTTATGCAACACTAACAATTGCATGCGTGCTTCAATAACGTCCAAAACAAATATCAATAAAACAAATTAATAACTGCAAAAACTCCAAATATTTAGTTAGTTCAAAAAAAACCCACGTGTTTACCTTGTTCTACCCAAAACGGTTTTAGAGAAGGCAATTGCAAACTGGAAGCCATCGAGCCGTACTGGCCGGAACAAATGGCGCCGATGGAAATTAATATTACAGTAAACAAACCTTTTAAAACAAATACCTGACTCTTTCAACTATTTTCGATTGCATTGTTTTGTTTAAAACGTACCGCACAAAAGAATTGCGTGTATTTTAATACATTGTCGCTAAAGTGAAAGTGGTTTGTTTAAATATCATTAGCTGCGACACGCTACTCGAATCTACTGTAAATACTGAGTTCGACGGTAATGAGACGTGGTCCTTCACAAACGATCTCATAAGAAGGCTCAGTCACTAAAAGGTAATGAATGAAAAGGGATATTCTAGAGAGTTTGATCATATCAGTGGCCCTAGAAAAGACGCAAATCGGCTAACTTTGTCGTTATATAGAAGCGGTAGGATAGTCGTTAGCTGTTGGACGGACTCGTGGAGCGCTGGTGTCAATTCTATACATTTTTACAGTTACCCAAAGTCCTTGAATAGCGTTAAGCATCTGATCTAGGGCCCCAGATATGAGGAAATTATAAAAGTAAAACTATTGACGTAACTAAGTAGTTCTGCGAGCTGCTAGCCATAGTTAAATTGGGCAGCGCATTTTGCTTGTAGAACCGATGGCCGCTGGAGGGGACGGGTTCATGTACCGGTAGGCACTGTGTTGGTAAATCTTCCAAAAGGTGGAACGACGATCAGGTAAACGTGACGGTAGACCGCTGGATGTAAGTAACAGTTCCAGAAGTAAAAAAAAATCATGTGATGATAGTAAAGATGTGTGTAGCTGTAGCTATGTGCTGCAGCGTTTATGCGGAGCTGGTCGCCCTTTTAATGCCTTTAGGTATAAATAGTTACGTCCTGTATAAGTTGTTAGCACTATTATTATTTTACTTCTTTCTTTATGTTTCTAGAGCTCTCGTAACCTTCACTGCTAATTATAACACCCGAAAACCACAAACCACCAAAATATCAGCTGTTCTGATCTTTCAAAATTGACTGGGGAAAAAAGGGTGAAAAGGGGAGGCTGATAATTTTATTCTGTAATGCTGAGCCAATGAAGTTGTGATAGCTTAGTGGTTTTGGCACGTCTCTAAAGCAAATACACGGAAGGTCATGCCAAGAACTTGGATCTGGAAGTGATTTTGCAATTTATCTTATGCTTCTCAGTGGGAAATAACATCATGATAGACCTGCAGAAAACCATTTAACTTTATATTTAAATTTGCGAAAGACCTTCTTATTATCAGGGGCCCTAACATGGCTGCGTTTATCGCGTGACGAAGTTTGGGTAAGGTATCCGTCACCTTCTGACACGTAAATAAGTGCAAAGTGACAAATGCTTTATCAACATTTGAAGAACGACTAATTTATCTTTTTAATGCGAGATTTCTTTGAAAAAGGAGGACGAACCACTCTAACATTCACAGTCATTCACTCACCCTTCACTCACCAAACTTTATTACGCTAGCGTCATGCTAAACTTTGTTTCGCCCCTTTTCAATTAAAATATAAAATGTTTCCAATATACCAACATTTGCACCGCTGACTGACGTAAAAAACCTTTTGCGGTGACTGAATAATTAATAAATTGTACGCGGCCAGTAATAGAATCATTAAATGCTTCGTTCATTATTGCGATTTAAATATCTCAATGCCACAAGCCGCAGCATTATTTTAACGCGAGTGCCACCGATTAAGGATTACAGGGTAATGGGGTGCATATTGGAGCCAATGGTATTGAGCAGTGGTTTTCTGTTGGCGTACTAGTTTAATAGCAGTAAAATGTGCTTAATTATGCTTATAGAGTATAAAGGTTAATAAGGATTTACAGTTCAGATGGATGAATGTGTTACAGAAATTTTTCGTTATTCGTAGTTTAAACTTCGAGTAAAAAAATATCTTGTTCATGATTTTGTTCAAGAGAATCGTCTTTTTTTGGAATATTACAGCTTCTCTTCTTCTACTTAATACTATATTTAGTAGGTACCACAAAGGCTTTCTCCGCCGATCACCAGATCATCCCAAATGACCGGTGAATAACAACCCAATTATAATAAATAAATACCTACTAGATTTTGCCTTCACAGAACTCATTTAGCAACATTCCCACGGGAACTGTACTATATTTTAGTATTCTACCTTTAAATTGTATCCTGATATAAACTTTTTTCATCAAGATTCGTTAAACCAGCCAGTATTTTCGAGATTGAATGACAAGAAAAACACTTTTATAATTTATGAAGGAGTAAAAGTGCATTTAACATAGCAAAACAAACAAAATACATTTTCCAAAATCTTTTAGGAGATTGTTCGATTCGAAAGAATTTAGCGCTTACACTGAATTCACCAAAATTTACCAAAGTTCTTCAAGAAATGTCACATTTCAAAACTGCAAAACGTTGTATTTCAACTGCTCGCGCCGAATCCAAAGCCGGACCGACTTGGCAAAGAAAAACTTAAATTGCCTGTTAGTTGCCTTTATCTCTTTCAAGTTAAAACTACTTCTGTTCTTAGACGAAAATTGTTAGATCAGCTTTCAGATGCAGTTGGGAAGTTTTAATGTATCGGATCTGCACGAGTTGGAAATGTATTTAAGTATAAAGTTGATGGTAAGTTTTATCCTGATGATAAAGATGGGGTTTGGATAAAGTATTGAGTCTAGGTTTAATAAACTGAGGATATTTGGAAGCCAAAACAGTTTAAGACCCTTAGAAGAATCTTGTAGAAAAGACAATTGGAAAGAAATTAAAAATTGAATACTTAGAAATACTCTCGAAATCCCTGTTGCTGTTATAAGTAATGTAGTTTTCAAACCAAAGTTAGTAAACAAAATCAATGTTGTATTAAAACAAATCGTTGCAAACAACTTCTTCTTGCACGTCCTAAACAAGCATTAATCCAAATTTAAACTCCACGAAACATATCGAGGTGTTAATTTAAAGTTGGCAACTGCGCTCGTACTTGGTGCCGGTGCCTTGACACATTCAAAGCCTATAACTCTATATTGAGCCCAATTTATACTAGAAACAGGAAGGCTGGCGTGGTATATGTTAAGCTTATCAATAGGGAATTTGGATGGAAAAGTTTCGCCCGGGATATGACAGCTAGATTTATTCGAAGAATATGATATAGTCGGTAGTAAAACCATAGGGACAGTTGTGGATAAGGTCGAGAAAGTAACAGAATCTATTGGAAAGCAATAACAAGCTGGCTGGCAGTTTAAAGATGTGTGTAAGATTGTGTAGTATTTAATCAGATCGTTATTATGTGGATGTCTTGTACCTATTTATTCAAGGTTTTGTGATCATTCGAAATTAAAAATGTTGAAGCAGATTTGTATTCCAAAAATCGCGTCGTGCAAAATAAGATAGATTCTACAGAATAGTATTTTTATTGAATAAAGCCATTAATCAAAAACTATTTTATCGTCCAATACTATATTTAAAACTTGAATACTCGTGTAATTGTATTTAATCTTCCTCGAAATGTTAAACACCTATTTCAAAACTAAATATTCTTGAAAAAACTTCGCCACGAATACATATTCAGTACCTTCACTGTTAAAACTCCCGGCGAAAATTGCGTTCTCGAGATCCCAATTCCAACTTGCTCAATCTTGAATATTCCGCATGCAATTTATCCCGCGCTAAAACCCCGCATGCATATCCCGCATGGAAAATGAAAAGTAAACGTATCATTATCCCCTAATCTGGGGTAAAATATTCTATGCGATTATTATAATCGAAATAACGTCATATGGCGTTAATTCAATTTAGAAATTGTCTCTGGAATTCCAATATCCTGTTTCTGGAACAGTTTTGATTGACACGCCTGTTTTAATATGCTTTTGATCAAGTAAAGGCAATAAAAGCTGCTATCAAGTTCTTTTTTATCAAAAGATAACTTGGAATTGAAATGTTACTCGTTTTCATTTTAAGGAAATGTACATACTATATTTTCAGAAATTTTGAGTCCCTGCGGAAAACCTACACGTGGGTATGTTTTGTACGACGACTTTTTACATCCTGTCAGTCAATAAATATTGCCTTCTTAAATTCATGCACTTTATATATAATGCTTTGCAAGTGAATGGAATATTTTGGTGGAAAATCTCTTTTAATGTCACCCACTAACCTCCTAATAAAATACTTAAACCTTTCATTATACCTATCTTACCCGTGCATGTATAAACTCCTATCTCTCGTCTCACAGTGCCAGGTTCTGAGCTAAATCGGAAATTTTCAGTCTGATTGCATTGCTAATGAAGGTGTCAACGGTTTTTGCGCAAATTGAAAACGGAATCCTTAAAAGGTAATGAAATCCGTTATTTATACTGTCAATGTTTGAATTTCGAATGAAATGTGACTCTGGTTGGTTTGGTTACATGAGTTGAGTACTTACATAGTTTAGCTTGTTCAGTAGGTAAATAATATAGCTCTATTTCACTTGGTTACTACTGTCAAGTAAATAAGATATATAGGTATTGCTTAGTAAATTATACGATAACACGACAAAGCAATAACGTTTTACCGCGTAGAATGGAGCCCCGGAACGAAGTGTAGCGATCGGGAATGACGTTATTGTCTTTGATGAATTTAAGGTTATCCGATTCAATTTCAATTTGGTAGTCTAAATAAAACAGATTGTTCCATACCATTGTGAAAATGAATAAATAATTGAGTAAAATCGGAAAGTAAACGATTTTAATCCTTTAGGACCTTAATGTGGTTACATAGTCGTACTTAAGAAGAAAACCCCATATGACTACTTACCTTTGACATCAATAAATTTCTGAGCAAGCCTTGAAATATCATTCAAGTTAATGTTTCCAATGGATTTATTTTGCGAATTTTGTCGCTAAATGTATATTTTAACCGAAAACGGCGGTTCGTTGAATAAGGCTTCGATGAATGGGTTTTACGGATTAATACGCACCGTAGACTAAAACGGAATATACAATCAAAAGGATTTCATTATCGTCCTATAGTTGAGTTACCTGAATTATGTTTAAATCTATTTAAATACCTCAAGTTATGTGTGAATAGCTGTTTCTTGCGAAGAACTCGTTTATCTCTTTATCTATACCGTTGGAAACTCCGGAGTAAAAAGTACCACCTTAAGAAACCCACCATTTCACGTGAGCGAATTTTAATCTACCAGCAAGTAAATATAGTACAAATTCTTTTGCTCTTAATGTAGGTAGGTAATAATGATAGAGATAGAATGAGTTTGTATTAACAATTTAATTTTCACATCAAGATTTTGGCCAACTATACTTATTAGACTGCAAAATGTTCAACCACACCTAGTTCTTACAAAATGTCTCTTCTGATACGTCTGTCTGTCTCTACGACAATATTAGAGAATCGAACCTGAGATCTCACGACTGCAATATCACGAGGCAAGTCAGTCACAGGTGACGGTATCTCGGCGGACAGCCTTGCGGCTTTGTGTTAGATCCTGAGCAATTCCGCATGAACTATATTCTAAGATAGTGAGAAGTATAGATAACTTAGTTGGATGATGTGGTTAAAGCTGCACAAGAATGATTCAGTGCACATTGTAAGCATACAGAGTGAGGTTATTAATGGACAAACCGTAACCTGGTACGATAGGATAATCTGATAAAGAAAAAATAGCTAAACAGCCACTGTAATTATGTATTTCTTTATATTTATCCTTGTCTAGTACCCACAGTATAAGCCTAGAGCTTAGTATGGGATTACGCCAATTAGTGTGAGATTGTCCCATGATATTTATTTACTGATTATTATTACTTTTTGTAAACCTACCGTACATACTTCACGATTCGATTACGGATAATCCATTAACAACTTCACATCTTGTGTGTACGCCACAGTGTTTGTGCGATATTTTAAGTCGTTTGCTGCCATAGGTCTTACAAGGACTTACAAGTCAAAACATGTCGAAACTTTGTGATACTATTTACTCAGACTTCGACATACATAAGTCCCATCATTAAGATGAGTCCAAAACGTCCAAAGCTCGCACAGCACACTTTCCACGACAAAATATGAGAACTTAAGGTTTCAGACCTAACTAACTATAAACAGACATCAAATGACGAAGTTCATTAAGTGCCGATAGTATCAAAGGCCAATATTATGGCAATGGTGAGTCGTATTTCTGACATGATTTCCGTAGATATGTGCGAGCTAATATACCTATAAAGATAGTCAAATTGTATTGTTTTGTAATTTTTCAAGACAAAATCTAACTTGCACAAAATAATCAGTAAAACCATCCACGAGAACAACAACAGTGAACAGATAATGCCACTGAAAACAAAGCATTCAAAGCTTAATTTCCAACAGAATTTGATGCCCATGACAATTCTAACACTGCTGACACTTTAACCAGCATTTCAAAAACTTCGCAACATGAACAAGCCCTGACATCAGATTCATATTATGAATTACAAATTACAGCACTATCGCGTCGTGATGCCGGCCGGCTAGATAGGAGGCGTTATTGAACGGACACGACTGCCGCGGGCTGAGAGAGGTGATCTTTCACGGGCTTGACTCCACTGTCTTGCGGGACGTTAGGGGGTACCGGTTTCCGCATTGTTGGAGATGACAGATGATTTTAGGTTTTACAATAATATCTCATAGATCTATGATTCGGTAACCACGCCTGATCGAGCACGGTAGAACACGCAGACATTATAGAAAAAAGTTACTTAAAATATCTGCATCAAAATACCAAAAAACCAGCTCACCGTTAAACTACATCATAAAACAATTATATTGCACTTTGTTAAGTATGTTAGAGTATGGCTAGAATAACTTTGTATGCCGCTTCTCGGCATGATAGTAGGTATAGTCAATCGAACTGTTTTATAAAGGTTCTATTTTAAAGTGGTTTTATGTGGTCGAATACCGGCAACACCGGCATGCAACCAACTTTTTGGCCTTGACTTACCTATTACGCTAACTGCCTGGTAGTTTTTTATGTTTGTAAAAATCGACAATCTTTTTACATCACAGACATAATATTGGGCAATCTATATGATCAATGAAGTAGGTACGCATCAAATAAAAGCAATAAAGACTACTCTGAAACAGTTTCATTGCATAATTTTTACCGAATCGGACCAAAATTTAAACAAATATTGAACCTTTTAAAAGTTCTTCTCAATGGAAATGTGCCTCGGTCCATATAGGGTAGCGCTGCAGCCTCCGGGCGTCCCGTTAAGATCCAACACGCCTGCTCTATGCAAATATGTGACCCTCGGAACATCTCCGCTCATGCGGCCAAATGTTTTATAGCAGTTTTGAAATGTGCAAAACAAATACAGAGATATTTATAGTAAGTAAAGATGGAAAATCAAACAGCAAGCAATCGAAATGAGGATATTGATATATTTTTGGTTTATATGATGGTGCATAGGCATCGTTTATTTTTATTGCAAACAAAAAATATTTTCATCATAAATTGTTATGTAGGTTATTGCCAAAATATGTTATACGCAGAAGATCCAAACATAATTAAAACGAAACAGCGTTAACAAAATTCATTCAAAATTCGTAGATTAGTTGGGTATTATTAACAATATAGCAGTTTGTTTTGCCAGCTGTAAATTTACAAAGAGCCTCGAATGCAATGAACATTCTGTTATGTCCAAAAACCATCGTCATCGTCATTATTATCATTTTCAGCATTTAACGGTCCAGTATAAGCATACGCCTTCCTAATTTATTTAATTGATTCTTGTAAGACTATCATACTTATCGTGTTTCATTTTCTCTCGGTTATTGCTATGTCTTCGGAATATGTAGCATAAGGTCTTCAGTAGCTTGTCCATCCTTCAATTAATGCTTTTACGCAAACCAACCCTTACATTTATAAATGAACTCCCCATTTCTTTTCCCACTATTGCTATCTTTTCTATAGCAAAAACTTGTTAAAATCCTCCCTAATCACCTTCACGTTTCTTCCGTACTTTAAGACAGGATATAGCCTTTTCTCCGAAGACACCATTATTGTTGCAAATAATTTGCGCCCTTATTGTCAAAGACGTTCTTTGTGCACACAAAGAAAATCCTCTGGAGCGAAATTGATTCAGAACAATGGATCCTAGATAGATGTTGGGGAATAATGTTGGGGAGAGAACGTTAAGTGTTTCAAAATCTGCGCTCAGATCTAAAATTCTAATGAATGAATTTAATATTAGTGTTTAAATGTAAAAAATGTTACTAAGTTTCTACGTTACTAAGGAACAAAACTACTATACTAATTTTAACTTTATTCCAGTTTTAGTCATAAGTGCACTATTAAAAACAACTTCTATTCACGTCAAAAATATTGCTAAGACTTCAAATACTATTGTAAACTGAACAGTGTTATATTATCAACAAATGGCGTGTATATTTGCTAACCGATACAACTTAGGCACCTTCAAAACAAGAGCCTACTCTTTTCTCAGAGGTTGGCAACACACTTGCAATTCCTCTGGTGTTGCGGGTTTAAGGACGCGATGATCACTTGCCATTAGTTATCCATCATGGTTGTACTTATCGATGTTGATAAAGTAGATAAAACATCTGTCACTTTCAACTGTACGTAAGTGCGAAGTTGATGGATGCTTTATCCATAAAGGTAACAATTGTACGGGTCTTAGCTTATCTGCCTCCTTTTAAACACTTTAATCACTGCTTGTAGCGTCCTGGCTGAATATTACATCAGCAAAACTTTTTACATCATAAACCCTTTGCAATTCCTTTCCTATGTCCTCTAATTCTTCTTGCACTTCCTTCCCTCTGTCCCACGCGCCTTGATCATGCCCCTGTTTACGAACGAACTATTTGAGCACGTTGATAATACCGTTGTAATTGCGCATAAGCAGGTATGCTAACAATAAGTGGGTCACATGCCGGAAGTTCCGAGTGCGCCCGCGGCTCTACTTGCCCATTCGCAAGACATTAGCCGTCTATGTGGATGTTATCATTGTACGCTCAGTTGCATGGTTCAATTGATGTAATGCGTCTGACCTTAACAAACGACAATAGTACATTGTGCATCAAGGGTAGTATGAAGGGAATTACTAACGAGAGTGTTAGAAGCCCGACGCCGAAGGCGGAGGGCTTTTAATGACTCGAGTTAGTAATCCCCTTACTGCCTATGATACACACAATGGTTTTCATCACATTTGCGAGGAAAAAAAACAAAGAGAAAACACTTCAACTCTGCAAAATATAAAGAAATAACTTTTGACGAACGGGAACGTTTATGGAAACGATATTTTTTTTGTGACCTCTACCAAAGATAATAACTGCGTTTAGTTTCGACCTGGATTCGAGCCAGATTTAGCCAATTTGATAAAAATGTATAATTACTAAAATTAATGATAAATGTTGATATAAACTTGAAATAGGTAATGAAGTTTAATGAAGCGTATAGGTTTTGTGTAATGTAAGTTAGTCTATAGCTAATTTTTAAAGATGAAATTAGAAACCGATTTAATTTTTGGCTGAAAATTAAACCTCCTTAGTCAGAAATGATGTACGAAAGAGTTGCAAATTTTAAAAAGAAAGTCATTACTCCCTAGGGATGACAAACTCGCCATAATTCCCACGGGAACAATTTAGGCCATTGTCCTTCTGTATACAGGCATGGAATAACACCATTTACGAGCAAGTGTGATGAAAAATAAGTTTTTTTTTGGCGTGAAGAAGGTAAACGGCCGCACAGGCCACCTGACAGTAAGGGGTATCATAGACGCATAGACATTGCATTGTCAAGGCTACCTACACTCTTTGTACTTTTTATCACTTACTAGTAAGATAAAGCCGGTATTATTACTAAACGTGTGTTTTCCTAAAGATGCCTATGTCAATCCAGAATTATGTCTTTTTTGAAAGTGTTTCTTTTCTATTTCGACCCAAATTTATTTACAAAGAAATTTAACTATCGTGTAGGTACAGTCGAAGTGTAAAAATATTTGAAAACGCAAAATCTCAGAAATTTGTCCCAGTACCTCTTATTTTAGTATAATAAGAACTTCATATCATATTTATGAGAGAACTCTTTCGATACATATTTTTGCACTTGAAAAAAGAACATATTCAGCTTTAAATGATTTTAAATTACAATTCCCAAGTTAATAGCGATGCAACTTATACGCGAACGAAGCCGCGAGCAAAAACTGGTACCTTTTTTACAACAATAGTTTCAAATATTACGTTAGAGGTGGTTAAAGCCATTAAAAAGCTTTTAACACCAATTGAAACCATTCCATCACTTCTTTTAACATCCTGCTAAAACGAAAAACCCATATCCTAAGCAAATCCCCGCTTTTAACGCCAAAAAACTCCTAAACCTAACGCGTCATTAAGACAACAATACATCTTTTACGCCCAAGAGCCTATGGAATTACTTTTCTTTGACAAGCAAATCGAAAGGCCCGTCTACCTGATTCTATTTTGTACAAAAAACCTTTTTGTCTCGAGTACGAATGTTTTGTTCTTTTATAGTTTCCACGTGCGTGGAGTAATTTGTTATCAGGAAAGGTGTTGATGGATGATAAGGGAAATATTTTCATTTAGCTAATCAGCTTATGAGCTTATCGAGCTTAAGACATATTTAGTTCGCTGTAAAGTTAGTTTTAAATGTTATTACCAGAGTCCATATAACAATATCAGTTAATAAAGTCATTTACTAAAGCAATGAAATATTTGTAAATCATTTGTGTCGTCGTCTGCAATACAATCCAAAACGCCATCAAGTAGAATAGATAAAGTTTCATTTATTTGCAAACCCGATATATTACTCACTTAAACATTCCTGTAAACTCCACACAAACCGACAATTATACCAAAGATATATGAACAAAAACAAACATTCTCTTTGCTTCGATAACGAGGCAGGGACGTCGGAGCGACTTCGCACATTGTTCAGTAGTTCAGGTGTTGTTCATTGCAAGTTCTGTTCGTTAGGAGCGTGTGTAATCTACTTTGTGGGTATTGCTTGCTTGTCATTGGATGTATTCTCTTTATTTTCCTTTACATGCTTGACGTGTTCATTTTGTTAGACTGCTGCGAGTTTTTCTCTTTTTTCGTGTTTTCTGGATGTCGCATCGTTTTTACTGCAAAAATAATTTGCAACGTTTAAATAAAGCCTTAAAACGTCGATCGTAATTTAAATAGCTATTAGTTTGTTTCTATTAAATCAAAGTACTTACTGATGAAAATATCCTTAAGAATGAATCTACGAACTCGACAAAAAAATGGCAAAACTTTGCCAGCCTTCAAGCTCTTTGTATAAAATCCTTCGTGCATGTCAAGGAAATCGTATTCCTGACTAACTTGACGACTTCGTCCCCCATAAAAGACAGATTAATAGCACTAAAGATGTGCTGAAACTCCGCGAATCCTTTCTCCAAGTTGGGCAACTAAGGAATAATTAACATAGGTACTATTCAATGAAATTTTCGCAGGGGAAGCGAGAACAGAATGGAACTTGGCTTGTCTTTTTTCCGGGAGAATAAAATCGTTGTTTCATTTGCTCTTTTATCGCGACACACAGCCCGTTTTATATAGCGACAGAATAATTTTGCTGCGTCATCTTCATTCTCCACAATCTTCACCATATTAGACTGTTCTAGATTATTATCGCACGTATAACAGTAAATTGACCAACGTTTGTAAAACTATTGTAGTTTTGTGGCTCTAGGTGTTTGCTCTCAATAATACAAACTTAAAGAAAATTCTGATCTTTAATCTAACGTGTCAGAATTGTCGGAACGATAAAAACTCTTCACTTATTTTGCTAAACAAGGCCGTTGAAACAACGGCCTTTATTTTTTTTTATCTCGTATCCATAAAAATCGATAGGTCATCGCGGCTTTCTTTTTTAAGAATGTAAAGTGTGTGATAATCCCGCGCCCCGTATGTCACCTGTATAATAGCGGTTTTCTCATCTCGATATTCATCTGCCTCTTTTATATCGCTGTTCCGTTTCGATTTTACGATTCGCGTCCGAGACAGGAGCTCGCCGTCAATGAAAGGTACCTGCTTTTAAATTGACCAGAAAATATTTGCAGACAACATCAGCGACGCCGTTTATATTTCAACCCTATTCCCAGTTATTACAAGATAAGTCTTTGAAAATAATTTACAGGTAAGTTGGCAGAGTCAGAATAAGTCTTGTTTTGGCATTAAACCGCGGGCTTAACTCAAAAGGGCTTGATGGTTTTGTCCCTTTCATTTCGACATCCGGCACACGTGAACAGACGATTTCAACTCAAATAGCAATAAAAATAATATTTCAAATACACGTTTAGATTATTTCGCCGCCGCCGTGTGTTATTCTTTCGATTTTATCGTTTCTCTTTGTTTTTGAGATGATAATGTGCTCGCCATTGTGTGATTCGTTTTGCTTCATTTATTTCACTTACGGACCTTTTTTATTTCATAACGATTTAGGGATCCATAAAAAGATTACCGTGCGCCGTTTGTGGTCGTGCCTGGGTAGCAACAAAAAACAGGGGCTAAAATTATGCCCGCACTTAATTTCGAAATAAATTCCGTTAATATGGGCCTCCGCATTTTATTACTGTGTTATTTTAATAATACCGGTGCGTGTCTTTTTAGAAAAACACGTGTTATCCAAATTCCAAATTTGGAATTCGTTGAAGGAGAAAGTCTTCCGAATCGAATAACTTTTTGCTGTAAAACAAGATTTAAAGCTTGCATCGGTATCAACAAAAGAAAACAAGAAATCGGATAACACTCAACTTGACTTTCTGGTTGAGCGTATAAAGGTAAGATATTCTTAGAGCAATGCCAAACAGAGCAAAATAGGTGCGTACTTAGATTATTTAAAGACTCATTCGGAGTGCTATGCAAACTTCTCTTTCTAAAGAAAGGATAGAGTTGATATTACAATGCCCTAGTTTAGCAGATGCTGATGTTGACTTTACCGACGAGAAAGCGCGTTGTACGTAAAACTTCGTTTGACCGTTGTATTATTATCGATCTTTATCTCTATCGTACTCTCAGCAAAAGGGGCCTTGATATCACCTTCAGCCTTATTCCTATTATCATAAATATCATTTCCGTCAGTAGTGTCGCCGTCTGTACAATTCGACATGCATTATTTATGCTCGGGGGGAGTTTATTGAAATCATACGAAACAAATATTGGACACCATTTCCTATCAGGACAACGATCTTGGAATTTGAAGCTCGTGTAATATACCCCTAAAACATTGTTGGATTCGATACGGGCGATATATTAGGTTTAAAAGAGATTAGTTCGTTACGGTTGCGTGGTTTGGGGTAAATTTGTGTTTTGAATTATAACGGACCAAACATTTGTTTTATCTAATCGAATTGCCACTTCTTGTAAATTTAAACTACTAATATAAAATACATTCTTTAACCTTATACATACACTGATGGTAAATTTATTCCAAAGTAGTAAAATAATACACGGAAAGAACTTCAACATAGAAATATTTATTAATACGGACCTGAATCAAAACATCCAAATAACGAAATAAAAATGGCCCCACAGGAAAACACCAGCATCAGTAATAGTAATAGGTAGCCAATAAATCAAGTGAGTTCTGGACACAATAATCGCTACCGGAAGACGAGGGAAGTTCCCCGACAAATTTCAAACCGAACTAACTCTATTGTGCCCGAATCAGATGTAAAACTGTTCCCTCATACACACTGCCTTTGTTGGGAGTTTCTGAAATTATATCGGCAGTATTATACTACAAAACAAGACGCTGCGGGGTTAGCTTCTTTCTTAAATTTCGATCATTCATTTACTTTGTATCTTTTAGAAGAGTTTTGTCATCAAAGTTGGCAGTATGAAGTTATTTATTAACAAATAGGGCTCGATTCATTCAAACTAGTTAGAAGCAAGATTCGTTTATAATTGACAAAAGGGTCGCCACATTTGAATAATGTAATCCAATATTCATCCAATCTTACGCCACAGTTCGCCTATTGAGCTAATCTGGCCATCCGAGGAGCTTTTAAAATAGATTTATAACATCTTAACAAGCAACGGCCTCCAATTCCTTTCAAAACAATTAATAACAACTTTATTAATGACGGTGCTAACTTTGTTGGAGTTTAAAATTGTGATGATGAGAAAGTTATGGATGAACTGGATTTTGTTGGGGATGGCCGGTCGTGTCCGTGTGTGGTGCATTATGAAAACTTCGTATTGTGGCCGGGCAGCGATGAATCTGTAAGCTATTTCACGGTCGGTGACAAATTGCCACTATACGCTTTATCGGGCCGTGCATAATAAAATTGGTCGGATGCGCACGTTCGATCCCAATCTTGGTATACAAAAAATATGTTTTTTCCTGCTTATGATGGTTTCGCAAAATGTTTATCATTACCATGACCATTAGTAAACTTTTTATACAAAGGCTAAGAAAACAGTTTTGTTAAAATAAAGCATTATCATGTAGGTATCACTCATCATTAGAGGGATCCGTGTTTCACTTACCATATTTGGTGCTCAACTTTGACATATGTTTAGTCACAATTTCAATTATTTTTTTATTTCGGTATCTCTGTAGGTAACATTAAATCGCCACTAGCAAAATACGACGAAGAACAGACGGCATGCGGCATGAAAGAGACATAACCGTTTTTTTTTTAGGTATGTTGGAATAAAAAATTTAAGGTATACAGAATTATATTTATTCTCGTTATGATAAGCTTTACGATATGTTCTTATATATTGGTACACCATTCTCCCCATGACATAACCACCTGATGACCTATTCCCACTGCCTCAATCGATGAGACGTTTCCTAACATCTGCCTGCGTTCCAATTCTCCGATCTTATCCGACCATTGTGATTTCGTACAATATGCCCTTACAATACCTATCTTAAGTCATCTTCGATCTTCCTTTGATAAAGGTACCACTAGTAGCAGGTAGAAAACTAACTCATTATAAAATGGTTCTGTACCAAGTCTAACGAAAAGCAAGCTTTAAAAAAATCCAACTGCGGTTTGGATAATGTCGTCAAAGTAATGTTACTTATCATGTATAATATATATGTCACATTTATATAGCCTATGACACTAGTGGTTAAGACGAATCTAACCACGTATAATTTATTAAAATCGGTTCAGCCGTTTACTAATTACGAGCGGATATTGAGTCGGACATATATACAAATCAAACACTTAACCCTCCTTTTGGGCTTTGCCGCAGTCGGGTAAAAACAGTTACATTTAAATATGATAATAATTAGAGACCAAACAGAGACAACTTTGATGCAAGACTGAATCCATTTAAGTCCGAAAGCAGATAGGGAAACATTATTCTTAATGAAAATGACGTGCTATTTCGTGGAACAAAGCTCGTGGAGCGCAACGCTAATTACATTGTTTAAACGGAATGAAATGCAAGTGTGCGGCGACACCGGCCGTCGGCATAAGCTGAGGTAATGCTCGTAATAATAATACTTATTTTGGGCCGAGGGTTCGCGGACTCACGCATGGCCCGATGCGCGTATTCGTTCACTCCCGCCGTTCACTCGGCCCCCTCAGTTGCTAGCTTGCCCGCGCCGCGTGCGGACCTACGTCGCTCGAGGCCTTCACCTCTCTCGTACTCTCCGACGAACATAATTTTAATTGTTAAAATAAACTGGTTTCCGTGTTCACGTGCCTCGTCGGGAACCGCAGCTCCTGCAACAGGATCTCCTATTTCGCCTTTGTTTTTCTTTAGTGCAAAATGTGATGTTATGTGTGCTCAACGAGCGTACCGTCCTGTGTAACGTTGGCCCAAAGTGAACTCAATGGATGTAATGTGCTTTTGAATTGGAAACGTTAATCTTTTTGATCCTTCGCAGCCGGATTTTTCTCTGTAAGGTTAGTAGAAAAAGTAATTTTCCTAGAATGTTTCGCGGAGATTTGTATTGCATGATAAGCGTAGATGTTTGCGGGTGTAGGTTGAGCGACTAATACAGTCAAGGTAACGATAGTGAGGCTGTAACATGAATAAGTACGTACGAAGTTTATAAACTTAATAACCAAACATTTTCGACTTAATAACGGCAGTAAGCACGAACGTAAAGCAATATTAATTAGTATTTATGGGAGACAAGATCGAAATGAAATGTTAGCTACATACAGTTTACAAACTCAGCGTAATCATTTACTTACTTAGTCATAATCATTGCGTAGGTAGATAAGAATAGATGTAGGTATGATGAATCAAGTATTGATATTATAACAGGTCTAAAACTGGCGCGGCGTTGAAACTTTATAAAAGAACAAAACAAAAGCAAGATCGCTTTAACTTTAGCCGAATTAGAATGAGATCAAGTAAGATCAAGATCCAATACTTAGCAATAAAACAACTCGCAAATTCAAAAGCAACTGAGCGAAGACTTTCGCGAACAATTAAACGGAAATCTCGGAACAAAATCACGGTTTGATCCACTTTCCTATCGAAGGTCAATTGGATTGCAAATCTCATCGAGATGCTCAATAAACAGTTGGAATATAAAATAAATAAAGATATACAGCCGCTCTTTCCGTTACTTGATTATTTTGGCTCCTATCCAAACATTTGTGGCCGACCACAGCATCCTTCCATCTTAATTTGACCATTCCTAGCAATATACCCCTGTATTTATTACGTTAAAGGGATGATCGCATTATATTAACGAGCTAGTAAAAGTGCTGAACTAAGTCCTATAAAGATGTGGAGAGAATACTCGTCAACGGCCATTTTCTTATTGGTAACAGGAGAGTCGTAAATATCGCTTAATTTTTATTCATGTCGAAAAAATGTTTTGTAACTTTAACGTCGTCCACTTCATCCGCGAATATCTTTTACGATAGAAATAATTCTTATTTAGATAGTAAAACGTTTATAGTCTTCATCGTTAACTTTTAAATTTATGTTTTCATTGATGCCTTTTTATATTTCATCTATCAGATTAGATACTTTTTTTTTTAAATTTATCTTTAACATCATGGACTATAAGTTCAATTTCATCATATGCCGTTGAGTCTAGGATGTCATTTAATTCATTAGTTACTTAATTAATAGTCATTTCTATGTTCGTCGAGGTTATCAGTTTTTTATCTGTGTTTGTAAACAGTATTGTAAAAGAACAGTACAACTGCGGACCGACAGTTCAGTTAACAGAGGTAGCTGTTCTGGTTTATTTATCTGTCCCATTCCAATATCTGGGTCAACATAAACCTATTGTATCGATCGACTCAGACGATTAATTAAAGAAATACGATCTGCTCTGAGAACTGTTCAAGTTTTCTCTAACAGGATTATTTATTGAGAAAATATTTTTTATACCTGTAGATATTTTTGAAATTTTTGAATAGTAAGTAGCACGGAAAAATGCTGTAGGGCTATACATAGTTTAAGAATAACACAATTGAGAACAGAATAAATAGGTACCATTATATATGTATACATAACCCATTTATCAGTTTAATTTACTTAAAATGACTTGGCTACTCATTTCACAGTATCAACTAGCTCGAATCGATCGGGAAAGTAAACAAAAGACGTTGTTTTATGAAGGAGTTTGTTATTCAACGAAAGTTGCCGACAAAGACTTTTGAAGATTGACAAGTTTGGAAATGTGATAATGATTCTACCTAGTACTGTAAGATACTTCACCTTGAAAAGACTTAAGCTTCTTAGACATTTACTTTAGAACAAACGAAGAAAGGGGCTCGATTATGAAAAAAAAAACTATTCTATTAAGTCCAGCAAAGAATCTTGCTCTATATTTCATTTACAACCATTGAGGAAGACATTTAAAGTTACGAACAAGCTGTAAAACTCTCTTAACAGAATTATATCAAACTAAATTCTACGGATCCAGGCTAGAATCCTCCCCCAAATCCAATTAGAGAGATATCCATCTTAGGCATCCAGTTCCAAGAGCAATTTATCTAAGACCTACTGCTGTATGTGTAGGTAATTTATGTTTCGCAGACATTATAGTACTTGGTGCACTTTTGAAACGCTATCCCGCGTCAATAACAATTACAACCTTTCCGTGTACCGTTAATTTATCTTTCGAGGCGCAAGAGATCGCACTTCATTATAAAATAAATTCTGTTTCACTTGGAACGTGTTAATTTTCAAAAAGGTTTACTCAGCTTTGCGAATATTTCATACTTCATACACTTTTCTCGCTGCGGATATTCCTGAAACCTCATTAAATTCTACTTTCTTAGATGCTGCATAAAGATTATCTCAGATATTTATTCGAGCGCAGCAATATCCTTATTATTTAAAAACGGAACGGCCGCTAATCTCAACACCGTTTAATTTATAAGAAACGTCTTGAGAATTAATTCCCTAGGAGCATTATTCGAGGAAACAAATTTTGTTTATAGCAGAGCCTTTTCAGAGCGCTGCAGGGTCGTGACATATGACCCACTGACGGAGATTTACCTTTAAATATTCCGCCGGCGAAGCAAAACATTACGCTTCGCTTAGTGGAATCACTTGAGTTCGGGTTACGAAAATCATCCATTTGAACAAAGTCACTGGCAGAATGTTCAAATATAATTGTGATTAAAACACGTTAAGACGATCTTTTTTCCTAGACTTTTGGGGTATCATAATTGTCATCGAATTTAAACTTAAAATACTTAACGTCATCGTCGAAATGAGTAGTAGGATGAAAAACATTTATATAAACGAAGCTTACGGACAGAATGTTCTAATACACACACAGCCGGACTCGAGAGTCATTTCCTCAGTTCAAAGTCATTCCTTAATGACAATTTTCCATACATAAGTTTGAAAAAGGACCGCGTCAAAAGGTCTTTATGTCTCTGAGTACGGCGGTATGACGAAATCCTGTTTTGAGCATTTTTTATCTTTAACTTCGTCAATGTTATCAAACTCGATTTGAAATAAACGTCAACCAAAACGCAAGAGATTTCACAGCAAAAACTGGCCACATAACTGTTCGAAATACCAAACGTAATATTAATAACCGTTGCTTTTTAAAGGCAGTGGGTTAAGCTTCAAGACTCTCTCAAGGTTTCTGAGACGTAGCGTTAAAATATGCAAGCCGAGCCCCTGCAGTTGTGAAATGTACACGACGTAATTATTTGTTTGTTCCGTGCCCAATTACAGAGATGCTCCTAGATAGCTTTTATTACTATATTCTTGAAAGTTTTCTTGTGTAACAAGTTAGGATTGCGTGACAACTGACGTACTCAATCTTAAATCTTTGATAGCATTAGTTTGTTTATAAACATCATTAGACGTTGCAACAGAACCAGTGAAGCGCTCGAAAGATAAATTTCTTTCATGGCCTTTTGATTTGATGCAAGCAGATTATGTGTCAAGTTTCATATAATGCGATTACGGGTTACATAATATGAGACAGTGTGAATATGATATCACAATTATTATAAATGTGTGGTACTTAATCAAATTAATATTAAATTACTTGCCTTTTTATGTGTATGTCACGTTAATGGGTAAATTAATGATTTTAACCTTTGTTTTTGACCTCAATTGTGATCTCTTTGTAATGGGCCGTTCACCTACAGTTTTTGCACGTTTTGCAGTAGCATCTCCATTGTGCAAATGTTCATATTCGTTATTTCATTTGCGTTACATTATATGGTGGTCATTAAGAGATGGAATATTTTTATCCATAAGTATGATAACCTTAGGTAATTCTGTACGATTATTCACATCGTGCGCGATTTGAACTTGACACCGGGAGCCGTAAACATTATGATTGCGTTGAGTATCGAGGTGTTTGAATAAATGTATGCTAATTCTGAGCCAGTATTTTCATCGAATATTAATGATGTTTAGCCTTTGTTTGCATTTCAATGTTTCCTTCACACGTGTCGTGTTTGAATTAAACACGAGAAACACAAGACTTATCACCAATTTTAAACTTGCATCAAACAGTTTGATGTAAGTTTAAAATTTATGATAAGTCTTGTTTTACCTTAATGATATCATTAAAGGCATTTACCGCGACCACAAAAGTGTTAAAAGCATCTAAATAATAATTTCTTAATTTCCTAATACGACGGGGAAAGCATAAAAATAAGCCGTAAAATCCCGCGTCCCCGCGTTTTACGTTTTACTTATTTAGTCGTTTTTTTTTTTAATGTTTTCGTTAATGGGTTTTTACTTAAACAGCGTTTTATGGCGGTTTTTATCGATATTCTGACTTACAGCAGTCTGGTGGCAGGTGTGTAGTTAGTAGCCGAAGTTTTTTAGGCGCTTGTGAAGTAAAAAATGCGTGGAAAAAGACGATAATGACTTTCGTTTTTTAGTAACACGTGCTGGTAATGTAAACATGGTAAACGGCCATATGTCACGCTTTATTTATTCCGAACCAATATGGAGTAACAAAAACTGTATCTAAATCTAATAGACCATGACTAAACGGGTAACTAAATTACCGGAACATTCACGGAGTATGTAATACATGGGGTTTTTGACGGTTCGTTTAATTTGCCTCCGAGGTTCAGTAATGGCCGCCGGACAGCTGTCACTGCGATGTCAGTTCTAAATTTAAAACAAACATTTCGTTTTTATTACGTTTATGAGTGGTCGGTTGTCGGCTGCCAGTTAGCTTAGGTCTTTTCTGGTGTAAACTTTTACGTTGCTGATTTAATTAAAATTTAAAAAGAAATGATAAATGAAATCCTTTTAGGGTAGATAAATGAAATAAAACAAAAGTTTACGGTTTTCGTTTAGAAATCTTTTAGCACTTTATCCTTTAGATTGTACCTTAGAAATGTTATCGCGTTAAATGTTTTTAATCTAGGCTTTTAAAGGTAAGTTACGATGAAAATTTAAAAAGGTAAATTTCCTTTTTGCTTCATATCTTCATACCTAATATTGTTTTTGAATACCGTAAACAAATTATAATGATTTTTATATAAACTTAGAATATTTGTTCATTTAAAAACGGGTCACAATCTCAATGTTCTATCATGGACTTAATTTGTTCAACTCCTGGAACCTTGTTGCAGAGAGCCAATGATTAATTTCGGTGTTATCTCTTTCTCGTGACTATATTAATACGAAAGGGTTTTACGGTGGCTTAACAAATTATGATTGCACATACATTTGTTATTACTGGTAACTATTTTGTATTGGTAATAAAAATATCATAACCTAAATCGCTTCCCTACTTAGTAAGTCGGTACTAGGCTCATAACAGGAACTGGTATCCTTGAAGACTAGACGTGCCTAGAATTGTGACGTATCGTTTGCGCAATAATTTTCTAAATTATACCTTATTACTGCATAAATAAGGGTGCTGATGAGTGCAAGTATGGTTGCGGCAACTGTTAGGCTAAAGTGGCATGGAGTCGCTAATTGTTAGAACTAGGTGTCCTCTGTTGATTGGAACGTTGTTGCATTTTTTTGACGTAAAGCTTAATAGCTGTTTAAATGCTTTTTCTTTCTTTATTTATTATAACCGCATTCACTCCTGATCTTTCGTAATTTTATGTATACGTAATAACGGCTATTCACGTTAAACGTTCAAGCCATCAGGATTGGTAACGCATTTACGGACTTGAGATTGCAGTCTTGAGATTGAAAATGTCCATGGGTCACTGATCCCACTTACCATCAGTCGGCCTGTGCGGCCGTTTGTCTTTTCCATGGTAAGTAAAAAAAACTGCTGAACTGATCTTGGGTACCTACGGGCCTTTAAATAGGTATGTCACCGCATACTTGTAATGTCTTTACCACAAAAATGAAATATTCGTAATATTTTACCCTTTTCTTTACGAGATAATGTATTCGTTAATGAATTTGTGAGCGGCTTTGAATGGATATGATTAGACGATCAAAGATCTATCTTGATCAAAATATTTCTAAAATTGAACAGTTTGCAGACAGCATATTTTGTATTTCCTAGTTATTTTTAGGCTAAAATAACACTATACTAACTGCAGTTAAAGTTCTAGATATATATACACAATAGCGCTAACCAATGAAAGTAGCTTAAGGCGGGTTACTGGGTCAAAGCGGTAATACACCAATTAGCATGCTAACGGCTTTATAGCGCCTTTATACAGCAAGAGTTGCTGGCTGCCGAGAAATAGGTTTCGTAAGCTGCTGCTAAGAAAACATTGAATTTTTAGAGCGCTTTAAGATTCAGTTGGAGAATATTTAAGTTAACGTTGGTAGCTGGGAAAGGTTACCTAGTAATTTGTTATCTCACAGTTAGTGTAAAACGAAATGAGAATTTTTGTTTCACACTGATTGTTAGCAGCTGTCTTTGCAATCCAACAGACACCTTACCATCAGGTCGCATATGTCGATTGACGTCAAATAGAGCAATCTAACCAAGTGTTGTAGGAAGTGTCTACTTATTGTCGTTTACTCATTTGATTCTTTTAATGATATATTGCACTAATCAATGTATCGATAACACTTACATATGAATAAAGTTTGAAAACGTAAAGTCTTTTGGTGTTCTTACTTTTCAAGTACTATAACAATACTTAAGCACGACATTATCACTACAAAACGGTCTTCAATTGTCTGTTCTCTCATGGAAACTATTAAAATACGAAGGCCATTGCTGTATTTGTATTATTTGTAACACTGCGTTGGTCACCATTATAGGCTTTGTCATAGTTGACACAGATTTCATTCAGCTGCTAGATCTTAGTCATGGCTGGCATTTACTCATACAGGTTGTTTAAATACTTTTTATGGCACTCATTTCCAGCTTAAATGCTCTTATAGAGGCATTGTTCAGGTTTGAGATGAATGTGAAATTTCTCTAATCTGACATTTTAGTAAGTAGTAAGTAGTTGCGTTTTTATGTGTCTAAATATACATTCAAGTACTATTACTCTAACAGACCCCGGGTTAAGACTTTACACTCTCCCGACTCTCCCTTCAGTGTTTTCGGAAAACTCTATGCCAAACTCATAGAATTCGAAACGTTTACTATACGAACATCGATATTGTACACCAACCAATATCTAAGTGGAAAATCTACAAAATAACCTTCTGTACCTGGAGATAGAGTCGACATCTTTTGACCACCGTTACCGCTTCCACCGACTGTACCACTCGAACAAAAGCGTATAAGTGTTCTAATCTCGAGTCGCGAATGCAAATCAGTGCACGTCCCCCCCACTTATCATTGCGACGTGACACGAGCAGCTGATTGCACGATATACTTTCTTATGCGCGTTACTGGGGTTACGCATTGCGGCTTTGTTCTTTATTTGATGAGGATACTTCTTTATTCGGTTTATTGTCCGTCCGTGAATGAAGCGACTTCCAGATAGAAAGACATGCCTTTTACTTACTGCGATTGTTAATAGAATTTGCGACAATAAAGGGCACAGAGACGTTTTGGTACCCAATCGGAGAAGAGGAACCATTTGAGGGAGAAACTAAAATCTGCACTATAGTTATAAAAAAGCGTTATATGAAATGAAATTAGATTAAATGACACAATGGAAAAAGTGAAATATATACATGTTTGTCTTGCGGGCCTAGTATGGTTGCGTTTATCGCGTGACAAAATGTGGATAAAGCATCCGTCACTCTCGCACTTATATACGTGTCAGAAAGTGACGGTAAATAATAAATTTGTTCAAGGATGATGTCGATTTAAAACGGGTCATTTCTGAACTGTAACTGTTTTCAGATTATTGTGTACTTGAAGCGACAGTCCGTCCGTGGCAATCTGCTGCCACGACAATAAGCGGTAGCGGGGAGCGGATTGGGGATTTTCAAGAGACGGAGTGGTGCGCAACGCAGTGGCAATACCTCTACTGTTTTTGTCCATGGGCAGCGTTGATCACTTCATATCCTCGTTTGCCAAGGATAGGAACAACATTGCCGCTGTGGGGATCCGTGGCATGCTTCATACATGGCTATGCATTTGTTCGCTGTCTGCCAGTCGTCCTCATACCTACGGCTTTTCTGCCCTCCTGAGTCTAGGCAGTATCTCAGAAGAGAAGCTTATTGGCTTAGGATTACTCAAAGTCGTGACAAAACGATCGTGGTCCAATATGATGAACTAGATCTAGGATATTTATAATACCAATAATTGGGTTTTATTCCTTCTTTATTATAAATGCGAAAATTTAAACACAACGTTTGACATATTATGCATTGTTCCACAAAACTGTTTACACAGTTTAACTGCGGCATCTTCGGGTCTTCGGTTTCGATCAGAGGTTTGTGTTTGTTTGTTTGTTACTCTTTCACGCTGTAATGGCAGGATGGATTTGCAATTTGAAATGGAGATTGCTTATACCCCGAATTAACACATAGGCTACTATCATCCTGCTTTTTTTAAATTTCTAGTTGGAACAAGGATAATCGAAATCTACGCGGACGAAGCCACGACCAGAAGCTAGTTTAATATAAAAGCGCATGGTACGTACAATATAACTAACGTACATGATAACTCTGCTCAGAAAAGCGCACAAAACAATCCTTCGAGCATTTTACGAATTGCATTGAAGACTACTCCATCACTTTTTCAATGAAGAATGCACTGAACTGCATGATAGTTAAAAACTTTTAACAACGCGAGTAAGCCGATCGATCGGTTCATTAAATTTTAACTGTGTTTCATCTCTCACTTGTCACTAAGGATTATGTCATTGCGCATAATTCTTAAAGGCATATCTGCGAGCCTAGTATGGTTGCGTTTATTACGTGACTAAATGTCGATAAAGCGTCCGTCACCCTCGTACCTATATACGTGTGAGAAAGTGATGGATGTTTTTTGTCACGCGGCAAACGCAATCATATTTGACCCCCAGTTGGGTCTTTATTATACTCGGTAAAACATGGCTTTGACATGTTTTCGTATTGTCAATGATAAACTTTATATATATAAAAAAACCGGCCAAGTGCAAGTCGGACTCGCGGACGTTTATTATTTACTTGATTTTAATTTAATTATTCATTTTTAAAGTGAATATACAACTAAATATTCTGTAAATATTACAAGCGTCTACCTGTTGCCGTTATTACGGAGCAAAAAAAATATCAAGTTTGTTGTATGGGAGCCCCACTTATATTTTGTTTTACTTTTAGTATTTGTTGTTACAGCGGCAACAGAAATAAGTCATCTGTAAAAAAATCAACTATCTAGCTATCACGGTTCAGCCTGGTGACAGACAGACAGACAGACAGTGGAGAAATGTACTTATAACCTAAATTTTCGACGCCAAGACCTTATTTACACAGTAATCTGTAAATTAACAATTGGGTCAGGATTAACATAAGCACCGTTAATATTCATGTCTAAGCAAAGAACTTTCGGGAGAATAATTTAACGAATAATAAATTAATAACGCCACCATTGATAAGGTTATGTTATTTCAGTTATTTGATTGTTATTGACACTGTCAAAACGTTTTTCAGTGACAGTTCAATTTCAAAAATATTGTACCTCAGATGAACCGAATTCAATGTAACCTACCTATGCAACACTTTGAAAGTACCTATTCCACAGTTCTGGAAGTCCGTTGATTCTTACAATTTAATTTGGTCATATCATAATTATCTTCGTTTTATCTAACATGTAGACAAGGCTATGTTTGGTTAGGTTTGAAATGAAATGAAATATTTTATTTGCCAGAATACTAATGCATAATGTACAAGGTGTTAAGGTAGTTTGGTATCAAGCATTCGGCCGAAAACAATCGACAATCAAATGTTAGGAGAGCACAAAATATTCTAGTAACAATAATATAATTTTATCGATGGCATATATATATTAAACGTTCGTATTTTACTGTGTCAAAATAATTGAACAAGAAAAACCAATCGAGCGCCTGATTCTTTAATTTGAATACCAACTGTAATCAATACAATACTTGGCGGTTGAATTTTCCAAATTGACTCGACCTTGACTGACCTTGACTTAGCCTATCCCGTTGCGTTTAATAACAAACCAATTGATCAACGATCTATTCCAATTGATCAACGAAATACCTTCAAACACGTAAGCCCTCTTCGCTTTGTTAATGCCACAGTCAATTAAACTCTGACTCCCTCGCACGTCGTTCGTCTTGCTCACTTAATTGGATGCAGTAAAACATCGATGGAGAATTGTACAGAAACTGACCCCTGGTGCCAGCTTACAACAGAGCAGCCACTTTTGTTATTAACTGTTGGTTAATAAAGCTATTCATGTTGTAGAGATGTGTAGGAGAGTAGTGACGAATTGATCAGGGCCAGCCAAATGTATAAAGGGTAAGAATCAAAAATACTTTCATTTTATTTTATTCTATGTGTAGGCACTTTTTGTGATTGCTTTTTGAAAAATGGCGAACAGTCACAAAATTATGAATAAAAAGTGACACAGTGGTACTTCAAGAATTTCATATAAGTAATTTTAACGGCATAGTTCATCGTAGTTCCGAGTTGTTGTGAACCAGTCATAAGCTTGCCGAATAAACTCATTCAAATTGTTGGTGTTAAGGTTAGGTAGGTGCATATCAGGTAAATAAGTAATTTACAATCTATAGTAAACAGTTAAAAATATTTAACGCTTTAATAATAATTATCTTTGTTATAATAGTGTAGCTGCTGAATATTTAATTTAATAAGTTAGCAGTCCCCCAAACCAAACCAAAGTTACTGTAAATAAAAGCTTTATATCACTGATATACGACGGACAGACGGACACTCGCTTCCTTAATTAGCATATTATAATTTTTTATAGTTTTATTACTACCATTAGGCACCTTAATTATAACTCAGTTGATCGTATTTGATTGCGTTTATCAAAACGCATTCGTTTCGAAACGTTGCCTTTCCGGTTCTAACTCCAACTAAGATAACACCTTTCTTTATATTTTTATAGTGAGGAGATACGAAACTGACATCTAATGAATTCAATTCGTTTGTTTTTAATTATAAAATGAGCTACCATTAATTAAAAATAATGATTCAGTGACGTAATCAAAGTTATCTGTACCATTTTGATACCAACATACAATATTTCTGGCACAAAAGAAACAATAACTCATCACGTTTAAAAAACAATTTAACATCGATTAAATCAAATTTCGAAAAGAACAATCCGTTGGGTACATTCTTTTTTCAAATTCACGCCGAACAAAGAAAGCTGCCATTCAAACGTGGAACGCCCCCGGGAATGTTCCAGTCGAGATCTGTAAGTTCGTAATTACTCGTCGGCCAGTCTCGAGAGGTAATGATAGGTTACTTTTGATGGGCGCATTCGGACTGTACTTAAAATGCGCATAGATTAGAATCATTTGCGGTGGGGAAAATGCTTCCGTGGTAAGTCATGTACATTGTGAACTACCTATGTGAAAAGTACTCTAGGTTGAGTTATAAAATTCATAAATATTTATGCCTACCTACACACCGGACAGGTGTCAGACGGTCGCGTTATGTCAATTCCATAAATTTAACAGTTTTCGTAAATCGTTAACGTTACGCATCTTGTCTTGGTTGGAACTGGTATTTTTATAGGATTAACTATGCGTTTCTTAATTTAGATAAGATAAAGATAAAGATACGTTTATTCGCAACAATACAATATTACATCACATAAATACAAAAAAGCACAAGACAGAGAAATAGTTGCGAAACGGTCCCAACTCAGCTTTTGCATTTGCTTCATGATATTATTTAAAATCATATTTTTTGAATTATGTTTTTAATTTAAACTGTCAATTAAAAACAGTTTACAAAATGGCGAAATGTATTTACAGTGAAATAGGTAATTTGTACTCGAATATAATTTAGAGCTGTTTAGAAAATCTAAAATTAATCCAACCGTTTTTTTAACACTACTGTAGCTTTGAAATTGGAATGATGACTGCCAGCGTTCCCGATAGAATATTTAATTGAATTTGGAACACTCATGTGGGTCATCGAACTCGTTGGCCAAACAATGTTCTATTGGCCAAACATTGACCAACGTTGGCCACTTAATACGTGACGTTCCGTAGAATTGGTTGCTCAAGTGTTTACGTTGGCCGAAAACATCTTGACGGTTTAAAGAGTGATGAGGTTTGTTTAATAAGCGGTCTGCTTTATGACGTCTGAATTAGAAACGGTGATTGCAGATGGCTTATACTGGTTTGATCTTGGATATAATAATATTTTATGAGGCAAGTAGCAGCATCCTATTTGTATGATTATTTAAATAATTAAAATTTTCATCACAAAACATAGCCATGAACAATTCAATGGCAGGTTGAACAGATGCATAACATACAATCTAAAATTGAAATAAAAATCCATTCAAAGAAAAAAACCTATACTATTATTGCATATAATTAACCATATTTCATATTATCATCAGCCCTACCCCAGGGCCGCCAAAAACGGATTTGTATTATGATCAACGCAAAGTCAAGAATTATTATTAAAAATTAGGGTGCGCAAAGTGGACTGCGGAAAATCAATGCTTTAATATCAAAAAGTTCTAAGTGTCATTGTGATTATAATGCCATGGGGCTTTGTAGGTAAGGTACCGCAGCTTGTGCAAAAAACCGTATTATAACATCCGTGCATAATTTTAACGTGTCCCTGCACTGTTGACTCTGCTCCCCATTATTACTTTTTACGGTTTAACAAGCTCGTATTTTTACTTATCTCGTTGTGTGAATTGTTATTGTAAATTTTGTCGGAGGGTGACAGCCCTATCGTTAAAACTTGGAGGGTTGTGCAAATTGTGGTTATTACTGCGCCAATTTAGGTAAGATTTAGTTTAAAATGATAAGCTTCGTTTGACACCTTAGCAGAATTCAAAAGGCACACGGTCTTCTCCTTTAAATAATAAAACGTTATTGTGAGGTTACTTTATTTGCTTAGGAGATATTTCGTTATTTACAGTATACCGAAAAGGTTAATTAATTTAATTCAAGTTTAGTAAACAATTTCTCTTTAACATTTTGACAAAAGAAAAATACATTTGAAGATTGTTTTAAGTGAAATGTATTTCTAAAAAGAAGTATTAACTTCATTTTGAACGATGCTCTAATAAAAATATCATTAAACCTTATTACTAGGTAAGCATATAATATAACAATGTTAAGTTTTAAAAAGTACAGTTTTTTATGTTTAACGGCTTCGGCCGTCTTTTTATCATCGCATTGAAATGCGAAACTTTTTATTGTATTCCCTAGAAGTTTTTACGAGTTCAAGAAATTGGATGGCGTAGTAACGTCAATCTAACTTGTGACAACCCTGAGTTACATCTTTAGCGCTATCTCTATCACGCGCTTAGAACAAACTGAAACAGGGCTACTTAAATTTCAAATTTCGAAGGAGATTTCTTTATGATCCTTTAAGTTCAAGGGTTGCCAGCTTAAGTTATAATTAAGATATTTTTAATGAGAATATTATTTTACTAGGCACTTGTGACCTTTCGTGCTAAAATTGTATTTTTTTACTTCTTGGTCTTCAATTTTGTCCATGACCTAGGATTCAACTATCCCTGTTTAGCTCTTTAAATATTATAAATACCTGTTCTTCTCACGTATAAATAAATATTTCCATACTTGTCCTTGACTTGACTCATCTCATTGGTTTAAATTTACGTATTATTAAGTCTTAGCAAATAAACTGAATAATTTGCTAAGGATTCTCTAATAAGTATAATAAATCAGTATTCAATAGTTCAATTTATGGTTTATTGGTTGTAGTTTAAATTAATATTCATTAGATGAGTCACAGATTTGCATTCAGGCTCTAGAAGGAGAGCTTATCGTTTGAAGTGTGACTACATCTTATGACTAAGTATAGTCAGAAACGAGGACTTGTTAAAACTTAACTCAAATACATTATTCTTCCCTTTTAGGGTGCCGTAAAATACGTCAGGACAAATAAGAGGTATCAGCTCAGAAAGAAGGGGGGTTATTATGAACTAGCTTTGCAGTTCAGTTTACGCTGAGAGAAAAGGATAGAGCTATATAACTGCTATAGCTCTGTCCTTTACGCTCGCCGAAAAATGAACTGTGTTGCCAGACAAGTTGCCATCGAAAACAAACGCTAGCGTTTGGTGATCACGTATCGCTTTACGTTGTCCAAAATGAAGAAGCTAGCCAAGTTGCCCTTAGATACCGACGTTTGTATCGTGATACTGCTCGTGTTGAATTCAACCTGTCAAAATAGTACCGCGTGACGACGGACAAAACGTCAAAACTATCACTATTCGATTAGCGAGAGTGATAGTGATCACGTTACAGCGTGTCAGTTGTAACGAGTGATGTATCACGTGACTACGTCAATTCCATACATTTTTGTAACGCGTTCGTATTCTATGGCTACCTGTTTAGCCTCGCTGGGTTGGCAATGTATTTGCGATCTTAGGATTGCAGTCTTGAGATCTAAGGTGTTATGTAAATGTCGATGGGTACCTTAGTACCATTAGTACCTACAATGGTAAGGTGCTAACCTTTCGGTACAAGTATGAACATGCAAGAGCAAACTATAATTACCCACTATGAATAGTTAACAAAATGAGTAATCTACTTGTTTACAATCTCAGCACGTTTCTAAGTTGCAATAGTCATAAACTGTACGCAATGTTTTCATTTGAACAATTTCAAGGGCGTTTCAAGTCAGATGAGTCAACCTTATCTCAACGTAATACGTACTATTTTAGAACACATTTAGATTTTCAACAACGTCATAACTCAAAATGAGCCACTATTGCATTATAATATTCAATGCAAGTAGTTTAAGTTTGTATTAGAACAACGTCTTATTGGATGTTATGACGTTGTTAAGCTGCGGTTGGTTGAATCAATATATTCGATGTAGATGATGACTTATGAGGTTTGCAATATGGTTTAAGTACCTTTATGTGATTAATGAGCTAATTTGGGCGTTTCGATTGATGTCATTATCCCTAACGTTGAAGGAAGACAGCTAATATGAGAAAGGGAGCAGCAATTATGTTGGAACACTTACTTTTTATATAGACAGTGCTTTTATGTAACACATGCTTTACCTGTAACTCCGACCATGCAGAAGTTTTTATATAAAGGATATAAAGGTCTGTATGTTCGTCACCGGGCTTGAACTATCTTTAAGATATTATTGTATATTAATTAAGAAGTTAAAACATGATAAAAATAAACTAACCCACTAGAAAATTAAGAAAATATAACGGAAGGAAGAAATGTGTACATTATGAAGTACTTAAATATAAAACTTCCAGGGCTCCAATTATGGTAGTTTTTATCGCGGTGGATAAAGCATCCGTCTCCCTCGTGCTTACAGACTGGTCAAAAAGTGACAAAACGTTTTATCGATGTCAAATAAGCGACAAGATTCAAAACTAAATCACACAAATATTTACCGTTACTTAGAGAGCGTAGGGCTACTAACTTCATAGGCGTTAACCTAACTAAGCATTCAAGAATAGAACATAACTTCAAATAAAGTCGGTTAATTAATCGATAATCCGTGAACACCAACCAATCGGAGCGTCTCAAAATTCGGCCTAAATAAAAGAACACATTAAAAAATCCTAAATATTTACCCTTTCGGGTCACCGCCAGTGGGTCCGCTCGGGTGGCCACAGTTTCCACGGGACGCGGGACAAAGGCCAATTACGCCGGACGCCGATCGTCGATCAAACGGCGGTAAAAAATGGCCGTCGACAAACCATTGACCGGTGAAAGGGCGGGAAAAATGGCACTTGCGATCCGCAGTTTTCGCGCGGTTTTGTTTCACGGAATATTTGAGCAGTCAAAGCTGGCGCTACCATTGTTGCAATGCGTTTTTATTCGTGTTTTGTTTTGGGTTTTACTAGTGACAAGTTTGAAAAGGGCTGATTCTATTAAAATGCACTTACATGGGCAATTCTTTGAGGAATAATTGCCCGTCAAACTTATTTCACGAAATTAGACTTAGGGCTGTATTAATAAACTCATCTTGACTGTGAGGCCCGTCACAAGATACGTCAAAGTAAACGCCAAACCATAGAAAACTGTCATTTTTGACGCATCTCGAGACGAGCATTAGAGTTGAGATCAGTTTATTAATACGGGCCTAAAACGGCTAATGCTGACTAAATAGTAATTTCGTAAGTGTACCTCTAGGAAAGATCGCGACAACTGTAAAACAAGTAAGTGTGTCGGCCATATCATCTTAAATTTATAGCATTGAATATTCATCTACATGAATGGGAAGTCGTATTTATTGTAATAAAATAACTTATGATATGAAGTTATGACTCATGAGAACTAGTTGTTATAAGCGTGCTCTTGCAAAATAAAACAACTATTCTTAACTATTATAATGTATTTGTTAAGGTCTGGTATTAGTTGACATTGTGACCTTTTCATTTAAAAACTGTGTCAATTGACATTTGATATGACATTGAATATTCATTAGTATTAATACTCGTGCTGACGCATTTATTGAACCCAGATAATTTAGGACGCATGAGTAAATGTGTCAAGGTGACCTGGAAGAGATCCCTGAAAAGGATAAGTTCGCCTTTGTTCTACATTTAATTCTGTATTTAAATATTTGTGAAATTCAATGTTATTGTTTTTAATAAAGTGTGTACATAAATGGTTTGCTGTGGTGCTTTAAATAAATAAATAAAATAAAATATCTTTATTTCGGACCACTAGTTATCCATAGGATGTTAGTAAAAGAGTTAATCTATGTTAGTTTATTTTATTTAAACAATTGGGTTTGTAAAAACTTAAAGTACAATTTGGGCTACGCCCTTGATTTGTCCCACCCAGAAATTTAAAATAGGACAGTCAAACCTGCCCGCAATCGCGTTCAAAATGCTGTTAGGGCTTTGCCTCACACGAACCAACAGCGACACTATCTTTTTACGTATAACCGCTTGGAAACAGTCCGTGCGAGCTTCTGCGAGCATGCCCGATGCACTACATCTCCTCGGCAGTCCCATCAACATTCTGAACGCGTTATTGTATTGTACGCGCAGAGCGCTATAGGCCCCCTTTGTATACCTAACCCACAGGCTGCTTGTGTAAAACGATTGGGTAAAAGCTTTAAAGAGCGCAATTTTCACCTCATGTGAACAACGAGCAAACCTGCGGGCAAGCATATTACTTCGGACCGCTAGCGCCCTACGCTCCCTCTCTATATCTTGATCATCTTTCAAGTCGCTCGTAATAATATGGCCAAGGTACTTGACCTTGTCCACAACATTCAGTTGAGTACCGCTCAGAGTAATTGGGGGCACATAGTAAGGTTTAATTTTTCCCGCCTTAAAAACCATGATCTCGCTCTTCTTAGGGTTGTAAACCAGACCATGCGCCACGGCATACGCCTCGCAGGTAGCCAACAGTTGCTCAATCGCGCCGATAGAAGGGCCCAGCAGCACCATATCATCGGCATAGCTCACGTTATTTATACACGTGCTTCCCACGTAGCAGCCTGCATGCATGCTGCTCAGTCGATCTATCAACTCGTTAATATATAAGTTGAACAACTTTGGAGATGTTATACCCCCCTGCCTAACCCCGCATTCAAGCCTGTACTCGCCGGATAGAGTGTTAGCCCATCTAACTTGGTTCGTCTGATTGTTGTACCAGCGTCTAAGGACAGCAATACACTCCGCCGGCAGACCGATCTTCCCCAGTTTATGCCATAGCAAGTTATAGTCGACTCGGTCAAAGGCTTTTGACAGATCAAGAAAACAGGCATAAACTGGGGTTTTTCTGTCTGTGTAATACCTGACAGTATGTTTGAGACAAAGTATCGCATTCTCAGTGGACAGCCCGGATCTAAATCCAAATTGAGCGTCGTGTAGCGTTAGGTATTTATCAAGTAATGTATCAAACATACTGTCAAGCACCTTTGCAGTGGTGGTGGCAAGTGATATAGGCCGATAGTTAGCTTTGTTGGACAAGTCACCTGTCTTATTCTTAACCACTGGCACAACAACCGTCCTCATAAGAGCATCGGGAAGGTAAGAATGGCACAAACACATATTGAATAATAGAGATAGCACCCGAGGAAGGTGCACCCCCGCATATCTAAGGTGCTCGATGCTGAGACCGTCATGACCAGGCGACTTACCTCTGTGCATTTTATTGATGACTAACTGAATTTCTTTGGCACTAAAAGAGGTGTCCCGCCTGCCCCCAACGGCCCCAACATCGATCACCGAGTCAGGAGCGGACTGCGCATCTAACAACGACTTGACCGTAAAGTGTTCTCTGAACAACTCCGCAATCTCCCCATGCCCAGACCTCTCCTCCACACTCGCTGGAAGGCCAGGTTTCACATTCATGTGTCTAGTTCCTTTCCAGAATTCTTTAAATCTTTTGTCGTTGTGAGCCAGGGCAAGTTTATCCATCTTGAGCTGTTCCTGCCTGTCCTGACACCACTTCAACTTAGACTTAAAGATTTTCCTGGAATCCTTCATTGCATCAAACACTTTACCATGCCTCGGTTTATCAGCAAACTGCCAAACCTGAAAATGCAACCTGGCCTCCCTGTGAGCTTCAGCTACATGTTTGTTCCAGCCCAATATATAACCGCCCTTCCTACGCTTGTTACATTTAAAAGTCATGACAGCCGCCTCTGAAAGGGTTTCTATGATATCACGGTACATGTAATCAATAATTTTAAAATGATCATGGTTATTGCATCTCTTATCACAGCAGTCCCTAAGAGGATCAGGGAAGTCTATATCTCTTAGCCTATCATTACATAACCGACGGTATTCAAGTATTTGTTCCGGCTGTCGTTCTCCCCATAAAACTCCTTGAGCTAAATAACTATTCGATACAGTAACAACACGTCTTAATTTAGTTATATCACACTCTATAATCATAGGAAAATGATCGGACCAATACACATCATACATAACGGCAATATTGCGTATTGTATTAAGGGCGCAGTCAGTAACAATGCAGTGATCCAACCATCTTCTACATCCATAGACATCACTAATATACGTATAGGATTCCGACCCTAAACCAAGTTTGTCAATATCCGCACATATCCACTGCTGTTCATAACAAAAATCAGTTAACTCACGATAAAAAGGCTCGTCAATGTGAGCATTATAGTCCCCAAGCATATATACCGCCTGTACATCACTCAGGTCAGAAATAGTCGAGGACAACACACCCATACACTCCGTGAATAAAGGCATGTTTTCAGACGTATCAGTAGGCATGTACACCGAACACACTATGAAGGATTTGTCAAGAGCATTTATTTTGACTATCGCTATTCTGTCACTGGCACAATCAATCACACTCACTGACTGAAAAGCACTTTTCCTCCATATAATACCCACGCCACCATGCGGTCTCCCCTTTAGAACACCGGCAGACGTATCAACCGCTGATTTCCCCGTCCATCCAAATTCACTATGAATTGTACCGAGTAGGGGTAGATCAAAAGGGAGGAGCCACGTCTCCTGCAGGGCAACTATATCCACGCTTTCACACATTACTCGAACTCCCTCAATTGATCGCTTCAGGGACCTACAGTTAAAGGTAATCATTTTACACACGTCAGACATCATAAAGTTGAATTTTTGACTGCATTAACACTCGCTTTATGGCCTGCATTGTCGGCCCTGCCTCGGAAAACGACATAGCGCCTGAAAGATATATCACTAGGCCACAAGTTATCGTTTAAGTAAATTGCCAGCTTTGCCCTGCTAACAAATACTTTATACGAGTTATATCCTTTGTCTCGCTTCATTGCAATCTTAGACAACGTCACTCGTTCTTGAGTTTTATCCAAAATATACTCGACAATATCTTTTTCCGACACATCCTTGTCTATATTAGAGATAAACAGCGGCACTTTAATTTCAGCCGCTTTAAATTTCGTATTAGGTGCAGTCTTCCCGCTCCCGGTATTACATATAAATCTATTCTTAAGCCGCCTTCTTTGCACCATTATATAATCGTCGTCCCGATTTTTATCTTTCCACTCACCTTCTAGCGCAATCTTCGCATACGACTTCTTACTTTTATTTTCCACATTATTGGTAATAATCGACCTATATTCTAGGTTAATATTATCAATCGGTTCTTCAAATGCCCGTTCTGAGTCGCAATCTGCATTATAAACAACAGAAACAGGTTTCGGTTCCTTATCAATCAGCTGCACCGGCGCAAGCGTCGGCGCCCCGATACCCTGCGTAGGTGAGACAGGTAGACACGGCGGCTCCGGCACCAGAGCGGGCGCGCGCATCGAGTCAGTGTTATCGAGCGGACCAATGACCGCCGGCTCCGTCACTTCTATCTCTGAGCAATTAACTGACATGTTATTTAAAGTTAATCCAATGGGACCGCTGTCGTATACATATGCACCTCTTCTAGTATTAATGTTTAAGTATGGCTCATGACTTCTAAAGCTTTAGCAAATCTACTAAAAATAATGTATTTAAAAAAAAAAAGATAACCAGACCGTAATTCATCATAGGTTATAGGTTAAACTGTAAAATCAAACAGTTGTTTTCTCTTTTACAGGTAAGCATCTCTATAATTGCAAGATCCAGTTTACTTTCGACTCCATTGAACACAACATATGGAGTAAGTACAGAGTAAATTTCGTATCTGTCACGAAACGCGCATTATTTTAAATACAATTAGGATTTACAACTCTTGCCCTAAACAATAAACGGCTATTTATTAGTCTCCTTTCATAGTAGAACCCTTTAGAAATAAAACTGTAGCACCGTTCGTTAATAACTCGCCATTTGTCGTCAATGAGCATTTCCAATCACACAATACTGATATCTCATTACTAGTGATTGAACGGGCCATCTGTCGATCGATCGAGAATAGGGGTGCGGGTCCTATTTCTAAACGTGAGGATGGAATGCGTTTTTATTATTTGAAAATTGAAGTTATTCGAAATTCGTTTTTAACGGTGATTTCTGACTCAAATTTTTGTGTTTTGTATGATTGCGGATAATTGTTTTTTTTTTTAAATTGAGCCGTCACCGTAATACTAACACATTGCATTGCGTGAATTTGGAATAGGTAGGTACTGAAATCAACAAATATTGAAGTCTAACAAGACTATGTCAAGAGTTTCTAACGGGGTAAAATGTGATATTAAGTGTTTCTTCTCAGAACATCAATTTAGGTTAGAATTGGGAAAATCCCGCTATAACATAAACGTTATTATTAACAATCATTTAAATAGAATGACGGCGGCGTAATTTTAAACGTTTCAATTACTAATCGCGTTGAATAGCACATAATTATAATCATGGAAACAGCAGAATGCAAATAAAGTCACGATTCCATTTATACGCTAAAATATGTATTATTTTAGATGTACAGCGTTTTTAAATGGAGGCTCTTCTTGCAAAAGAATTGAAATTGAAACCATTAGTTAGAAATTGTTTTATTCGTCCTTTTTGGCAAATATTTCTTTTTGTTTATTGCCATTCTTTAGTCATGGTAATTTAGACGCTTATTATTGATAACATTGAATCATTTAACAATTGGTACACAGACGTTAGTAAACTAAACAGAAAACAAATCCAATTAAAGATATAACAGAACTTCATCGTTCAAAGGAAAATTTGGAATGTTTACATTCAAATATGTATTTTCTTATTCTATCACCAATATCGATATAAACGCCAACCTGGAACAAACGCCATTTTTTCACTAATATCCAGATGTTCCCGATCACAACCGGACGTATCCGGTCATAACCGGACGTAGCCGGTTACAGCCGGTTGTGCCCGGGTATAGGTCGGTCGTAAATCCCGCGGGCCAATAACGTCGTGTGTCGAGCGAGCTAGTTAATTGACCAGGACTTTTACGTGGAGGGAAGTTTGGAAAATGAAATTTCTCTGTGGCCGTTTTTAATGTCCAAAAAACATGAAAATCCGGTGATTTGTTTCGATTTTTCAATGATTCTTTCGAACGAAAAACTATTGGTGTTTTTTTAGAATCTAAATTGAACAAAGAACATGAATACCAAGGAGCCGGAGCTGGCAGTTTTAACTTAATTTACTTAAGTAACTCACAATTAGACCAACTTAGGAAAATGACGCGGTTAGAGTCATACATAATTATGTTATAGAACGGAAAGTTAGTTCCAATGTATGTTGTTTAGTTCTGTTCAGTTAATTGTACCTAAAGCTATTTTTTCTTTTTATAACACTTCAACGGCCTATCACGTAGGGCCCATTTTATGGCAGGTTAAATCTAAACGACAATTATGACTCCAACTAACAACAAAAACTAACCTCAAATTACTGTCTTAAACAAATTAAGAAATAAGCAAAATGTACAAGCGACCAACTTAGCATAAAAAACTACTTACCCAAGGCATAGGTCAAATTAAGATACAACCGCCATTTCGTCACCTTAAACACATCCCAAAAAATGAATATGTAAAACAAAACACAACTTCCATTTTAATAATATTCTTGCCATTTCATGCTTACAGCCGACAGGGAAAAAAGACGAGTCTCTCAAAGGCCGTACGTGTTGTCACTGTACTTTATCGACTAAGCTGAAACAAAACACGAGATAAATTTACTTCCTTCATACAGTAGGGTGACAATACGTGTTCAAATATAGGATAAAATGCACGTCGTTTTTTGTTGGTAATGTTGGTTGTTTTGTGCGGGTTTTGTTTTGTGTCTCTTTTTGTAGGCATTAACCAATTGTATTTTTATCATTGCTACAGTTTCAGTGCGTTTCTTTCTTTCATTCTAATTAACACTCAAATAAAACTGTTGGAACTTGGAAAGGCTTATCTTGGCATTGTTAGGGCATCAGTGAAAATCTTCCATTATTAATATTTTCGTGAGTTTATTTTAGAATTTACTTAATACATTCCCGAAGGTATTCTGTATTTGGAAAAGTGCCGGTGTTAATAAAGACTGACGAAACAAAAGATTACATTATAAAAAAGTATATTTAGGTCTCTTAAGAGACTGCAAGCACTTATACACGATTAAATATATTTATATCCAACAGGTTCTCATCAAATGTTTTTTTTTGTTTATATCCCGAAACACAGATTCCGTGGCGCTACTAACGAACCAAAAAAATATCAACCGGGGCTACCCAGTACCCAAAATCCCAAAAAAATGCTTTGCGGGAATACCGCTCATAAAAACTCTTTTCAATCAAAAGGGCACATTGTCGTTTACAACTAAAAAGGCATAGCTGGGGAATACGGTCGTTTATACAATAAAAGCTTTTCACTAAATAAGTCTTTTTATGTGTACAAAACTATCCCAGCTGGCATCTGGCTTTCGGAACATAAAAGAAGAAATCATACGTCATTCTTGTGATGACCGATGATGTCTGATTCTTCTGATGTCTGATTTGTCAAGAAGAAGAAATAATTGAGAAAGTCGCTTAATTATCTGTAAAACGTATATTTTATATCTACGTTAGTAATAAATAAACGTGATTTGTATAAAAAATCTACTTTATAAATATAAATATATAAGTTTAAAAAAACGTGTAGGCATCAACAAAAAACTAACACATTTTCTACAATTTTATTGTGCCACAAAAAGCTGCCATCTTAGAATACGGAAACAAAGATACAGGTTGAAGCCAAGAAAGGCACCGCATGCGCATTATAATTGCTAATGACATAATTGCAAGCCAATTGAATGTGAATTGCGCATAATTGCATACAATATCTATCGGTAAATGGCTGCACGTCATGTTTTATTGCGATCCTTTGGCAATTATTGATAAGGTCATCTAATGATTTTTTGTAATTATTCATCGCATAATTTTGTGCGCTTTTGCTGAGAAATAAAAGTATCAAGTGTTTTATATACAAAAAAAAATCCTGTTAGCTACTAAGTAAAATTGCATAGCGTCGTAGTATTTGGATTGGGACAGCGAGCGAAGCGAGCACATTCAAGAAAACTCAACATAGAGCTGTATTCAATTTTATAAATCTTGATAAACGACCCAGGATACCAGCACATTGCACAAATGTCACAATACGATGCAAGATCGGCCCCTAAACGTCTCGGGCCCCACAAACGAGTTGCACTTACACTCCGGGGTGCATTATCGACGTTTTATCGTCTCGCCTTTCGGATGCACATGTTGAGTCGTGGGATAATGGGATTTGAAGCAGGTTAAAAATAAATTTGAATAGTTTTTTATGCTCAAAAGTTAGTTAAAAGGTTTTAGAACCAAAATAATTATAAACGGTCTCCTTAGAAAAGTCTATTTTGTCTTTATACCATATGTCATTTTTATCACACTGTTTTAAGTCTGTTAGTTAACAGCAACTTCGTACTCCTTTTCACATAGTCAGTACGGTTCCAGGTATCGACCATATTGACATTTGTTTCGCAACAAAGCCGCCTTGTTCGACACACATCGGCTTATCACGGCTTATCGGCCGCTATCGGTCTTTCACCTATCGACGGGCTTGAGGAAACCGGGCAATGATTTCAATAAGTGAATCAATAAGTTAAATGACGTAATTTTTACATACAAACAGTTCTTATAAGTAAATTTTAGTATCTTGTCGTAATAACGTATTAACTGAGAGTGGTTTCAGTTTAGTATATCAATATCTGCGACATAATCAGTTTGACCATACGCAACGGAGTTAATTTTGAAGAATTTGCAACATAGTTTATAGCTAAGATTGTTTAAGTCTTCATGTGTTAATGACTGTGGCAGGAGCGTACGTAAGTTACTATACTTAGGTACACTTACAATTTAAAACACGTTTTAAAATTAAGTGAGTTGATAAAGATGACTGAAAATAAAATTTCCAGCTAAAAGTAACTTGATCATATGAAAATATTTATTTTGTTTCATAATGTGACTCGCGATCTATCTTACATTATAGCTACATCCTGTATGTCTAATCATAACCGTTTAAATTCTAAACATTCTAACAAAGCGCCACTATTAACGCGACCCAAAACCAAAACGCAGTAACGTCAACTATTTTTATAAGTAGATACGTCCTTCAGCCTTTACCACAACTTATCCCGCTTCCCACTGAATACCTACCACGTTATCTGTCGATAACGCTTTGAGGATGCCGCTTTGGAATATTAGGGAATCGAGTTTAGCCCAGTGTTTATACAAAATTGTATCGTGGTCGGGCCATATTTAACGTCAATAAATCTCTTTGTCCGAATAAATATCAGCGAAATTGAAATGTTCTAGAAAATTACCGTTTAGTCTTACAAATATAGTTTTCTCAAAGCACAAAGTAAACTAATCTTGCTCTAAACGCATTTATTAACAAAGGCTGAACAGAAAGAAATACATTTCTTTGCAGAATTGCCTTTGACCAGTGGAGCGAATGAGTTAGTATTTTAGTTGTTTTGCCAAGCGCAAAAGGTAACTAGTTAAGCATGTATATAAATATATACATTATATGGAACATAAAATACACATTATATTAAGTGATGTTACCGCCTCTTTCTGCGGTTTCCCGGGGACCTTTATCGGATCGTCGACCCGGAGACGAAGTGTCTTCCACAAGATGGCTGGACTGTAGTGTCTACTTTTTAATAGAGCATTGGACTATAGTCTCCTACACGCAATATTATATTAAACAGTGGAATATAAACTTGTACCCCTAGTCTGGTAAACTATCACTACCACCGAATATTATTATTATTATTATTTTTTACGGCATAGGGAAGGCTGACGAGCACACAGGCCACCTGATGGTAAGTGGAAACTGTGACCCATAGACATTCGCATTCACAAGACTGCAAGCCTATGGAATGATGGAATGCCTCTATGCTAGTTATTACACCGGCTGTCTTATCCCCAAACCGGAACACAACAATGCGAACACTGCTGTTTGGCGGCAGGTTAATCGATAAGATGGTGGTAGCGATCCGGACGGACCCCGCACAAGGTCCTACCACCCGCAAATATGCGGATATTTGCATGCAAATGCTAAATTTTATCATCATCATCATCATGTCAGCCGATAGACGTCCAACGCTGGACATAGGCCTCCTCTCTCCTCGACAAGGAGAGAGGCAACTTTAAATGGCAGATAAATCTACTGGTCGATTGCGAAACAGGCACTTAGTGTTATGGCGCTAGACTGACTTGTATTATGACAATTGCCGATACTATATCTATGTACTATTCCCAAAAGCAAACCAATTGTTCTCTTTCCTTTCTTTCTACTAAAGCATATTATTAAGCGCTCTACATTTTCCTACAACCTATTTTGAATCATAATGTTAAATAAAATATTCCAAGTAAACCAGTTTAAATTGGAAAAAATATTTCATTTAGTTTCAATTTTATTTCAATTTTTTTTGAGAGGTATTGATTTTGTACTGATAGACAAACATTTTTTTTAGTGATAAAGTGAGTAGGTATTTAAATCGGCCCTCTCTTGACTCAAGAGCTGCCGTGATGTCGTCATCTCTTATGATCTTTGCTCCACCATCTTTTTCCATTTGATCTCAGTAATAACTATGCAATTACTCCTTGATCCACATTTTAGTCTCTTAAAACATCAATATAAATTACAAAACAAGTCTAATAAAATACTTGCTTTAAACATCCGTATTTTTTGAGATTATCATCAACGCAATGTATAACTTTAAAAAAATCAGCCATTTCCAAAAATTTTAATATAGCCTTTGACACTCTAGTGGTTAAGACGAATCTAACCACGTTTAATTTGTTAAAATCGGTTTAGCCGTTTAGTAGTTACGAGGGAACATAGAGTCGGACATACATACAGGTCAAACACATAACCCTCGTTTTGGGCTTAATTACGCGTAAAATAAATTCCAAGTTACTTCTATTGCATTCCTTCGAATTACGCCTCTTGTATGCCTCAGTGCTAAGTGAACATGGAATGCGGTTTCCGACATTTTTTTTCCTCTAATATTCAGAACCGAATGCAGTAAGATATTAAACACAATGAAGACGAATATTCTGTTTAATGTTGTCGGATCAAACATGAAGATATTATTGTTTAGGTTGTTTTGATTCCCGGTATGGGCAGATAGTTGTGTGATGAACGCGACTATTTCTCAGCCTTGGATGTTTTCTATGTATTGAAGTATTTATTTCTCTAAAAAAATCAAAAATCTTATTTTTGTTTTTTTTATGGCATAGGGCAGGGTGACGAGCACACAGGCCACCTGATGGTAAGTGGAAACTGTGACCCATAGACATTTGCATTCACAAGACTGCAAGCCTAAGACTGCAAATGCGTTGCCAACCCTGAGGACTAAGATGGAATGCCTCTATGCTAGTCATTACACCGGCTGTCTTATCCCCAAACCAGAACACAACAATGCGAACACTGCTGTTTGGCGGTAGGTTGTCTAGTACCCATAGCGCAAGTCTATGGCTTAGTTTAGGAAAAGGTCAATTGGTGATACATTGTCTCCCCTTAAAACATGAAACTTACCTGTTGGACTAAGTCCCATTGTATGATGGATTAGTAGTTAACTGACGTAATTCTTGCAGTTGCAATAATTTTCATTTTGACAATCAGATGGCGAGTATGCATACAAAATAAAACCAATTGCTCCACTTTGGAGTCGTTTGCGATTGCTACTGAGTTAGACGATATGCCAGCGGAACCAAATGTGTCACATTTTCGATTCGATTTTCAATCTTATGGATCAAAACTTCAGCCCTTAGACGGCCTTATAGTATCTTGCTAAAATCATATCACATCCCTATACATTTTTCTCTACCATTCTTCAGAATCCTACTAATTAGAGAAACTTTATACGACCAACGTCTCTCCTCTTACAAAGCAGTTTGTTTTATCTTTAGTAGGTGATAAATTTAACGGATTATCGACGAAAGCGTTTTTATCGAGCGTTTACTTAAGCGGTCGTTTATTACGGGTATCGTTTGGATATTGTTTTGGGTATATTTTAGAAGACATAGCACGTTTACTACGACATAGCTTAGGCCAAATCACATAGAAGACCCCTGTTTATAATCTCCCCCTCTCGTAATAAAGTCACATTTACGCATAGAATGACCATCACATAGAAACCTCAGATGTTCTGACGACCCCTACTTAAAACGACCAATCGATTTTAATGAAATCTAGCCAACAAGAGCTCCAACACAAAAAATATATATAAAAAAAGTTGGAAATTTAAGGGAAATACATACGTGTTTTTTAGTTTAGTTTAGTTTATTTATTTATCAATGTAATGTTACAACATAGATTGCATTGCATGTCAAAAAATACGAAATTACATTGATATCGTCAACAAAAGATTAATACAAAATGATAAAATAATATTACAATAATACAATAATATAATAACACTCAAATAATCAAAAACAACAATGATAAACAAGTAATAAATGGTCAGTTTCCGATGTCAATACTACTCGGTCTTAATTGTTTTAGCGCGAGTCCGACCCCCACTTGGCTGGTTTTTACTTCGTAATAAAGCAATATAACCTTTGATCCTATCAATCGACTGGAATTCCTCAATAACCCCTTATAAAAAATGAAAAGACCCTAAAGGTAAGGTAGCAAACCTTACTTCATTTATCAAAAACCACCTAGCTAGTTATAAATGACAAATCGACTGTCTATATAATGAAATGATTAATATTCTTAAGCTGCGCGTGGGCAAGCTTGTTATTCATTGCGGCTATTATTCTCAGCGCTAGCTTCCGACGCGCTGTTAACGTTGCAATGGATGTATACGCAATTATCGTACACTGTGCCAGGCTTCATAATTTTCATATGAAATTGACACGGAATGGTGATCTTGGTTTCGAATGTTTTAATACGTGTTTGAGTTATAACAAGGTTAATAGTTTCTAGGTTAGTGAGTCTAGAATGATAATATAGGAATGCGATGCGACGTTGTTTGACTACTGAATTTATGATAATTTGTGAAATGTAGACTAGATAGGAAATATAGAATTTAACCACAAACAACAAATGAGGATAACCAAGTAGGTAAACGAACACTTAGGCCACGTGGGGCTGAATTATGAACTCTATCACTACCAGGAGCGTAACTATAAATTGAAAAGAGCGTGGCTGGCCTAGTGGCTTATAGGGAGTCGACTCATGATCGGAAAGTACGGAGTTCGAAATCCTGCAGTCACCATGCGCCAATAAGTTTTTCTAACTTAAGTATTACCCGATGCTCGATAGGAAAAAATGTGAGGAAACCTGCACATTCGAACAGCTGAGTGTGTAAGCGGGTAAATACACAAAATGTCCTTAAGGGTCGAAGTTTACCCGAAAGTGCCCAGCTGTAAGAAATATAACTATAAATTCAAAGTTAAAATTAACCTTTAATACAAAAAAAACAATTAAATAATGCTACTTTAGAGATGATAACTCTTAAACGGCTCAACCGATATTCAAGAAAACTAGCTAAGACCAAGCAAAATTAAAATAGCTTACGTTTAAACAAAAACGCGCCCGAATAGGTCCATTAGTTTTAAAGTTACGGTGCCACAAACAGATGTGTGTAAACTTATTATTATATATCTTAATCAATAATCCAATAACGTGAACACCACATGTCAGCCGAAAGACGTCCACTGCTGGACATAGGCCTCCCCCAAGGCTTTCCACTCAGACCGGTCTTGTGCTTTTCGCATCCACCGTGGTCCCGTGATCCTGACGAGGTCGTCACTCCATCTTGTTGGAGGCCTACCTACAGCTCGTCTTCCGGTCACACCGGTGAACACCAGCTGCACAGTAAACACAGAAAAAAACAGTTTAAATGCCTTTTAAGGATACTTTTGTTTATGTATAAAATATGTAAAATAACACTTAAAAAGTCATACACATACGAATGCCAGAAACTGTAAATTTTAATATGAGTGAGTACGCGGCGGTTCCGTCGCGTTTAGTGCGCGACAAATGCCAAGTCGTTATGGCGACTTATTGCCGTACAGCGATGTTCTTCATTTTTTAGTTTTATGGCGGCACTAGGAAAAGGTATTCGTTTGTTTGTGTGATAAACGCGAGAGTAACTAACGAATTGCTGTATATTACATATTAACACGTACCACGTAAAGACACGCACACAGAGATAACATGCACGTGCCTTTACACACACAAGTATAGCCAATCCGGATTCCTGAGATAAAACTGTATAGGTTTACTTATAGTATAGTAAAATAATTAAACAAAGGCGCATATAAACCAATAAGACGATAGAACTTTGTCCTTGTCAGATGCATCCTTATAAATAGCTCTTTATTTTCTTTTTTCTCTGTTATTCCATCACATTGTCTTGTACCTATACTTATATACTGTCAGAAACTGACGGATTTTTTATGCACATTTTGTACGGTGGCAAACATAATCTTACAAATACACTCAGGAGCTTTATACCGGGTCAGAGTGCGTTTTTCATACAAATGAGACTATTTCGAAGCCTTGGTTCCTTGCCAGGGGTTGTTTTGAGTGAGGTTTAATGGTGGATACTGCGAGGTTCAATAGAGGAGGTCAAAAGTTCTTAAGATACCTAACTGATCGCACAGTCAGTTAACACCACAGCGGGAGAGTTTGGGTCAGCACTTGGATTTCCTTACATTGTATTGTCATTTTAGATGTTTTTCTGAACATGCACAATTCCAGCGTTAACCGCCTATTCATTCAGTTGGGTATCCTAGGCACTCTGGAAGTCCAGTATCGATGCTCGGGGTATCCATCATCAGATTTCACTAAAAGCATTCCGTGGCGAGGAACAAAGGCTTCGAAATAGCCTCTTTAGTTTGAAATACGCACTCTGACCCGTTATTTTTGCTCCTGAGTGTATATTAACACGTACCACGTAAAGATACGCACACAGAGATAACATGCACGTGCCTTTACACACACAAGTATAGCCAACCCGGATTACTGAGATAAAACTGTATAGGTTTACTTATAGTAAAATAGTTATACAGAGGCGCGTAAACCCTATAAGATGATAGAAATTTGTCCTTGTCAGATGCATCTTTATAAATACCTTTTGTTTTCTCTTTTCTCTTTCATTACATCACATTGTCGTACTTATATACGTATCAGAAAGTGCCGGATGTTTTATGCACGTTTTGTACACTCACTTTTGACCCTTCAAATCTCACCAACAACTCGTAAAGCATTAAAAAGTTATGAAACCCTTTAAAAAAAGCAATTCCTTTCAATCAGATCCCAGCTGCAACTTTACGATGATTGCACGTCAACGAACAATGGGCACTTACGGCTTTATGGCTGTGTGGTGGCTGGATTAGGTGGCTAGTGCCAGCTCTAGTAGTTTAGCTCGAGTACCTATGTCTACATTGACCGCTACTCCCCTGGGAACATTTTAGTGGTATTAATTACCCTCGTGCAAGATACGCCTGGTCGCTATTACCAAGTCAGCGGATACACAGACAAACCGATTGACAGGCGTGGAAAGAGTCCTTGTTATATTTATCTTGTGGTGGTAGGACCTTGTGCAGGGTCCGTCCAGATCGCTACCACAATGTTATCCACCAAGCAGTAGTGTTCGCATAGCTGTGTTCCGGTGTGGGGATAAGACAACCGGTGATATTACTAGTATAGAGGCATTCCATCTCAGTCCTCAGGGTTAAATAAAAAGGTTTCGAGGAAATAACCGTGAAATAACCATAATCGAAATCATACGCGGTCGAAGTCGCGGGCAGAAGCTAGAATAAGATAAAGAAGAAGAAAAGGTAAAGAAAAGTATAGATATTGATATAATCCTCTCAGTCCCAGTGCTCGGGAAAACAATATCAGTAAAAAATAACCACCCTCTATATCTCATGAAAGTACTAACTTCTAGCACTTTGTTATTTATTTCTACATCCTCAATCCATCTTACCTCTAGAATCTAAGTACAGACCATGCCCATCTAGCTTTCGACCTACATCCTATCCTTTAACTTCAGTGCCAGTGACACACCTAGTCACCTGAAATTGTTTGCTCTTGCTAGTTAGTGGCAACGAATGTGGTCATATCGGAACCCCCCATAGGCACGCAACTCACGTCCTCTTAACGACGTATTCCAAATACCCTACCTTCGGGCCTCTGAAAGAGTTGAGCTCGTCAAATATTAATACGGTCGGCTGATTGGTGGAAAAGGTATTTTTACGTTATTTAAGTGTAAGCGGTTGCCCCTGACTCCGTCCGCGAATAAGTCTAATTTTCCGGTATAAAAAGTACCTCAATTTCCTATCCCAGGGATCATACGAAACAAAAAAACAGACAGTGCTCCGTTCGCATGTACAGTCTTTTTTATTATTTTGAAAGAACTGTGAAAACTTTCCTCTATCTTTACACCGGTATTATATTGAATATTTAAAATCAGACCTTCCAAAACCTACCCATATCAAAATGCCAAAGAAAACACACAAAAGTAGAAAGTACTTCTCATAGACCAACCTGAGTATGCCTGTTATTCCCTAATTTCAACTAGTTGTACACACAGCTCCTAATCAAGTCAAATTTGTGCAGGAAATTTTCACAGCATTTTTTAAACCTTAGATGGTTGTAACTTGTAAGTTGTAACCCGAGTGCCGCGAATCTTGAACCTGCGGTGAAACTGAACACCGGATCCATGTCAGAGGACAATGGGGGCACACGGGGCCAAGGTGTCGGGATATATCTGGGAGAATATGTGCGAGAACACTCGCTTAGATAAAAAATACTGGTAGATGCAGTAGTAATAGTACTGTTTTGAAGGAGATTACCAGTCGACTATAAAGCTAAAAATAAATCGATTAAGATGACAAATCATTACCATTGTAGCTTTACCAAAAGTTAATAGGGGCTCATAGTCTCATACAAAAGTGAGCAAACAACCTCACATTATATCGTTTGTATTGATTTTTAAAACAAAATTAAGTAAAAATCTGTAAACTTAATTCAATTTATTGCATTATTTATTTATTTTTTTAGAAACAAACAGTCGTACATAAACATGAGTAGATACAGTTAACAGAAAATAGACCTATAGTTTCATAAAGGTACAGTTAATACATGGCTAATACATTACACAGATCTGGCCAGCATTGCAAACAAACACGATTTTATACTATGGCAATAAGCGCAAACAGATTTGCAATCAGTAGAGGAGAGATATTACTTGAAGAGAACAGATCAAAATATAAATAAAATAATAATGATGTTATGCATGAGGCATGGTATGCATAAAGGTATCAAGCAAAGTAACTAAACAACTTAACATACCTAATTATAATGTTATAATTACATAAATAACAAAGTCCACTCATTTAAATGCATTTTTCAATTGTGTTTAAATAGTTTTTCATTGTTACTAAATAATTTACAATTATTTTGCCCTTATAATCTGTGGCAACATTTGTTTCTGCCTTTATTTTGAGCTGTCAAACGAATTCAAATTTGGATTTTAAAACCGTCTCTTATTAACGGCTCATCTTCTAGTCTACAACGTCTATAGCTAGTCTATGGCAACCTACGTGCTTCTAATGTAAGGCTGCAAATAGTAGGGCGTTGGCGCCGCGACGTCGCCTCCAGCCAGGCCTGCGCTGTTGTAGATCTATTACCGCGCCATGGAATACAACGGCTTTTGAGGTTATTTAAATTGGTTGTATTGATGCTGTCAAATATAAATAGTGTCTGGCATTTTGGGGGTAAAAATGTTGTGTTCCTATCTATACCTACTAAATATACATCAGCGAATAATATAAATAAAGAAAATTGAATTGCTTCTATTGTTTTATTTTTAATATTATGTGTGTATGTGTGTCTGTCCGTGTTGCATATCGGGACTCCAAAACGGATAGACCGATTAAAACCAGAATTTAGGGTCCCAAACCAAAATGGTAAAAAATGGCACTCTTCGGTGTCTGTCTTTTTGTGTCTCAACAGTTTTACTCTACGTTCGACCTCTATATTTTAAAGGAAAAGTATAACGAAATTATTAAATTCAACAGTCTTAAAAATATCAATAAAATTAGCTTAGTTTTTGTTACGTGACGACAGTTAGCGCAAGCTGTTCGTTTTCGACATGGAATCAAACTATCTTTATGGGAGAAGAGTGCGGCGAGATAATTTTTTTTTTTTTAAAAAGAGCGTGGACAATTTTTTAGGGACAGATAACCCTGGGTCGTGTTTGTTAATATGTTTCATTGTTTTAAAAGTGTCCTTGTCCAAGGAACGACTAATCGTGATTCTGAATGCGACCGTTACACGTAATATTATACCTCTGTCTAATGCTAGTCTCCTAGTATTAGTGATGTTTCTTGATCGATTTAATACGAAAACAACGGTTATAACTTGTCAGTGAGTTAGTTTACAACAAATAGAAGAATAATTAGCGTGTGAAATAAGTGTAACAGCAGAACAATAGGAAATGTAGTTATGCTTACCAAGAAAATGCTTTTTGTAGAGACATTATTGCCAATGACGGTAAGTCGACGAGTTTGTGATCCTGTCTATGGTGCTAGCGGTCCAGGGTTCAGGAGCGCGTGTGCTCCGGAGTCTTTGATGTTTTCTATGGATGTATTTAAGGACGTTTATCGTTTATACTACTACGACCTAGGTCAATTTGTGTAAGAATGATTATTTTTATAATTTATTTTATCTACAACCATATTATAACTTTCCGTATCTGTGGTTATATTTTATTGGTAACATTAAAGTACTGCGTGTCATTAAAGTATCGGTTGTCTATGTGGTTGCATCATAATGTTCACATTAAAGCACACCGATACTTTAATTTAAATATTAAGATGCAGGGTAACCACAGATACAGATTCCCACATATTGTAGAAAACTTATGTATGTGCCTGTACACATAATTAGGCATTAAAACACTCGTGTATTAATGACCCTCATTATGCAACACTCACATAAAGTACTATAACCTACTCGTGCAAGGTAAGCAACGTATGAGTAGCAACCTAAATACTAAAACCTCTTATGAGAAATTTAAGACCAAAATGTCATTCGAAACCAACTTTAACTATAATATTTAACAATGGGTCAACATATCGGCTAATTGTTTATCGATTGACAGTCACCCGATCCGGTTGAGCTGTGAAAACAGTCAGTGCCTCTTTCTCACTATTAAAGTCTCTTTCTAACTTAGGTATATTCTTCAAGCTAAATGTAAATCGAACTAAAATTTATTTTAACGAATTCGTCCTAATTCACACGTTCTAATATTAATGCACGAGTAAGATAGTAAATTTAATAAATCCATCAAAAGTATAACACACTGATTGTTTAGATATTTAGTCAGTCAACCATTTGTAGCGACAAGTGATATTGATAACATATAGCTTCCGTATTAACTTTCATATTTCAATGTATCTAATTATTTTTTCGACGTTATTAGCGCTCTATTTTGATTTGCTAACCCATCTGGCTTCTATATCGTAAATACCGCTGTCATATTATTGACGGACGTAATACCACTTACTATAAAGCTATTAAAACAAAAAGTAGGTACTGTAGAATAGAGGCCCCGCGAACAACGTTCTTTTGTTTTAATCCATAAAACAAAACACGCTCACGACCTTCTAAATTTAAAAAGAGTTTTACGTGGTGTCAAGTGGAACTACATTACTACATACTCAAGAAGTAACCACAGAGTATGCAAGTTTTGAGTAAAAGTTTAACAATGTTGCCAATTTGACTTCAAACATCCTTCAATTTTTCCCAATTTCTGCCGAGCAATGCGCAATTGTGCCACGTCAAACCAAGCAATAGTGGGTGTTTCATTGGATTGAAAACACTGTTCTAAATACTTCGAAAACGCTCTAGTTTCTGTGAAATGATGTTTATTTAGTTACTGCAGCAACACAGTGCATTCTTAGCGGCTTTCATTATTAACTACTAACAGGCCTTTCAAAATCCATGCAACTTTGTTACTTTTATTTGTATTGTTGACAGAATATTTAAGTGATCGTCAACCTTTGAACTTTCGTAAAAAAAATATAGGAAAAATTACTATTTTAAAAGCGATAGACTACTAGTTTATTTAATACTTCGCAAACACTAAGAATACCAATAAAAATATTTCATGTTTGCCAAAGGCACATTTCACTGGATATTTATCAATATGTGCCACGGTGAGGTCAAGCGTGACGTCATGACAGCGCAATAAGGTCTGCGCCGGCGCGCATTAAACGTCGCGGCTTGAGCGCTTCCATCCATTATCCGGAGCGAAGTGGCAGCGCGGTGGGGAAAGGACAGGAGATGGTTCAGTTTAATATTTCTACATTTATTTCTAAGTTTGTAGGAGGATTTGTAGTACCGATTCCAATTTTTTATATTCTGTCATAAGATAAACGTATTGTTTCATAGAATAACTCTTGTTTAGTTCTACGGCATTTCAGAAATAACTCTTCCCCTCTTCGTGATTCTTACTTTCATGTGTAAAAATGATTTTTAACTGTTTTTCGGGTGTTTGGGGCCGATTTAAATTCACATAAATTTTAAAACCTGACTACTCATCTTGTTTTGATAATAATAAAAACATTAAATACTCTAAAATTTATGTTTTTTAAGAATGTTAATATTAAACACATTCCCTTTACGCAATAAGTGAAGTGTTCTAAATGTCATCTCCGCGCGTCTCTCCCCCGCGGCACTGCAATGCGGATTGAGCGGTCGTACGCAAATGACAATACGATTCCATCCATAGCAGAAATGCACTAGGAAATAAATAAAGTCTCTCGAAGTCTTGATAATACCAATATACATACATGTACAAGACCAGTATATAAAATGTAGGAGTCTAAGATGGCAGATTTGACGTTTGTCCGCGTTTAAAAGATGAGTGGGTGTGGTGCATACAGTTTACTATTGTAGTCTATATGCTGCCCTAGTACATTCTAACAGAAAAGCGAGTGGCTTATTAACATTAGATATAATTATATCGTGCAAATTATTAATTTGTCGATTAAAACCAATTTTGGTCGTTTTGGACTGACTAAATTAAAAAAAATGAAATATTTGCTTTGTTGTCAAAAAATAATGTGTTTTTTTATTACAGGTAATGCACGCTTCACTTAATATGAACAATCATCATCAAGTATAGGTAACGTTAATAACTGAACAATTCACCAAGAACATGCAAGAAAGTTTCACATCACTATTACACAACATGTCAATAAAACCCGTGCCAGGGGCGCTCAACCTTTTATGAAATTACTAAACGAAACCACACATTAAAATACAGTACATAATTTAATTTAACATTAAAATCATAGGCATTTCATTCCAAATTGGTCGTTTAATATCACGGGTGAATTACGTCGGTTCTTAAGTTATTCTCTCGCATCATTAAGTGCGGATCCAGTTAGCTGGTGTTGGAGATTGGCAGCCATCATCCATCCATCATGGGAGGGGAAATTATGCTTCAGATTAATCATGCACCCTTTTTGACCGGTTTTCATTTCAGTCTTAGGCTTGGGCGCGTCTTTCATCATAAATTGATGGTGTTAAGAGATAATAGGACTTCATTAATACGATTTTTAGAAAGATTTGTTTTGGTAAGGTGCTACAGAATTACGCTAAGTCATTATTAGCAAAATTGGCCTATTTTAGTACTAAATATTGCCAATCAAGCGTTTAAAAACTACTAAATTAACTATCTCGTGTTGCCAGTTTCAGATTTTTTTAACTTAAATTAATTTGCAGGCAAGTTAAAATTCCTTGCGCGTACTCACTAATTACCGGATTTGCGTAAAACTTTAAACAGATCCTGCGCAGCGAAACGTAACTTTCACGATTCAACTTCGGCATTAAATTGGCAAAGTTAACGCTGCTTCGTGCCTCGCAAAGCTCAACCTTAACTGTAGCTGCAAAAGACATTTTCGTGTTGTAAATTGAAATTTTGTAAACCGGGAACCCTTGTTTTGACAACTCATTATCGGCGTGGTCCTAAATGGACAGGTCGTAGGTACTGTAAGCCGCGCGGTTCGGCCGAATTCAGCGCACATTTCAACTGTTTATGTTTACTGAAGATATTTTCGCGTTTGCTGAGCTGATTGCAAGTGGTGTGGTAGGGTTCGATTTGGCATATAGCACTTTGTACGATTTCGCCATTGTTTTACTAATCATATCAATTTTTTATTTCTAATTTTAACATATATTTATAGCTAATAATGACACCCTAACGAGAAATATAATGTGTAAATTGAAAATTTAATTTTACTTACCAAGTTTTATTTTATTACATATAAGTAAACTTTTCACAGTGTTTATAGATCTGCCAAACTTCCTAAAGGCACTATATCAAATAACAACCACTTTTATTAACCTTACCCAGTCTCACCCGGTCTGCCTAATCAGTCCCAAGTTCTTAAATACGCCTTGAAGTATACAAATCTATATTTACATCAAGTTACAGCCCGGCTTAAGTCTTAATTTTGTCAAACAAACCCGCCGGTTTGATGTATTCGTCCGCGATAGGAATAACAAATGGCACGTCCCGAGAATGCCTGATTACGCACCTGTTGGAACAATTCCCTATCGGTAATCAAAAGTAGTAGCTACGCAGGACAATGCATTAAATTATATTATCATTATTTATGACAAAAAAAAAAATCTAATTAAAAAGCAAACAAATTGGTTTCGATTTTACAATAAAACTTTGAATACCTACATGCGTGCAAATGCAAAATAATAAACATTGTTGATTCTATCTAAACTGGTTATCCATCAATGATTTGCTGTCACAAATAGGACAGTTATTTTAGCAAAAAACAATCGAACGTTAGCTATTCAAATTTGAACTTCCAAATGGGAAAAACATATCAATTCTCCACTAAAAGACCGATTAACATTTTTATTTTTAGAATTACTTAACCGATAACCGTCCGCAGCCGTAACAAGCTCGCAATCTCAGTGTTTGCTGAAGCCATCACGACTAACAAAGGGTGCAAACACTGAAAATGCTGCCAGCAATAATTGCGACGCGATTATTCGATTATTCAATTTGACGTTTCGCAATCAGCGGGCACAAACGAGCAAACAAGCGTAATCAAACATGCCTGAATCGATTATCAACTCGATTCTACCCCCCCTACAACTGGGGGAATTAAATTTCATTTGGCTACTGGAATGAAAATGAGTTTCATGCCGATTCGATTTTAAAATTGTTGTAATAGTTCAGATTTTGCTTGTTAAAATGAACGGAGTTTCCGATAGTCGAATTTCGAATGCATTTACGTGTTTGCGAAAAGAGCCGTTAGCCGCGCTGTTATTTATATTTTATGTTTATCGTCTTGCTTGTTAATGTTTCATTATTTCCCATCTATATGCTGTGTTATAACATAACCTGGTGTCAATACCATTATATGTACGAATTTATATTATTATACACAAACATGAATTTCGGAAGGAGATAATCAAACACACACACACATACAACACACACACACAAAGCTAACTTTACTTTGGATATTTTTGTTGCCTTACGGAATTAAGTCCACCTTTTGTATATTAAATATATTATTTTGTGCAATCAAAATTAAATTAATAAAACAAATAAATGTAAGAATAATTATATACTTGCTCTGATTAACATAATTCCATTTTACAAAAAACTAAGTATCGTCATGCATTTTCCTCTGGATTATCGATTACGAGTAAAATAAAAATAAAATGAAGTGAAAAGGTCGTATTTAATGCTTACACAAAGCAAAGCACTCTCAATAAAAAGTCCTTTCCCAAATTGCACAGTGCAAGTGAATTTCATTGAAAAATCACTATCACTTTAAGATACGTTACGATACTACTTTTTAGGGTTCCGTAGCCAAATGGCAAAAAACGGAACCCTTATAGATTCGTCATGTCTGTCCGTCTGTCCGTCCGTATGTCACAGCCACTTTATTCCGTAACTATAAGAGCTATACTGTGGAAACTTGGTAAGTAGATGTATTCGGTGAACCGCATTAAGATTTTCATACAAAAATAGAAAAAAAACAATAAATTTTTGGGGTTCCCCATACTTAGAACTGAAACTCAAAAATTTTTTTTTCATCAAACTCATACGTGTGGGGTATCTATGGATAGGTATTCAAAAATGATATTGAGGTTTCTATTATAATTTTTTTCTAAACTGAATAGTTTGCGCGAGAGACGCTTCCAAAGTGGAAAAATGTGTGTCCCCCCCCCGTAACTTCTAAAATAAGGGAATGATAAATGTAAAAATAATATATGATGTACATTACCATGCAAACTTCCACCGAAAATTGGTTTGAACGAGATCTAATAATTAGTTTTTTTTTAATACGTTATAAATCGTAAACCGCATTTTACCTTTCATTCAATCAACTCAAATATAATAAAGAATTAAGAAAAACATTTATATAGATGTATAGTTGTACGGAACCCTACGTGCGCGAGTCCGACTCGCACTTGGCCGGTTTTATTAATTAAAGACACCATATTGAACTGCACTCGGATGAAACTAGGTTATCGGCCCGATTCACCGCAGATTTAGCACGGACAATCAAGCTGGCATAGCAGTTTTAAACTTTTTATTTCCTCGCAGGCTTCGATTGCATAAAAAGCAACCAATGAAAAATACAACGTAGGTACTTCAGCTTAATATGGTTTAAATTCGGTACGTTAACGTTGACACATGAAAATATATATTTTTTAAATTAAAAAATATTTTAGGTTGCTTATCCCTGAAATTTTTCCCTGAAATTAGAGTAAATGGTATTGTTTGATTATGATCTGTTCACAGAGGTTTTAGGAGGAGGAGTTACAACTTCTTTAGTATGCTGAATCCTGCAACCTCATTCCGGATCGCAATTCATCTCCACTCATTAAAAAACATTACGTACACAACAAATTTCAAAATTACAATTCATTACAGCGGAATCCTCGGGGAGTCATGAATCGCCAACATTTTATGGGACTATAGAATATTTTAAGTGCATTAAAACGGGAGGGAAGACGGGTCGGCCCCAGGGGACTGATGGCGTAGATTAGGGCCATCCGTACTGTCTTTGGGTTGTCTCTATGTATGAGAGATTACACTGGCTGGAGTCTTAATGGGTTTCGGAGATGAGGTTAATCAGCCTGAGCACTTGGAATGTAAGAGGGTTGAAGTACTGTTTTGTGCTAATTCTGATAGATAAAACGAGGGTACCGCTGTTTCTTGCTAAGATATACAGTCGCTTTCGTCTAAGCAGGTCTGTTAAAATAATAAACTTAGAATGTGGGCTGCATTAAACAGTTAGGCCGCAGCCGTCCACTGCACCAAAACGTTCTCCCCACCTTTCTTTCTGTTATTGTCTATTACATCGCAACGTCTTATTAATTTTACGTTCAATAACAAAATGCAAACTTGCACTTACTTATCTTCCAAGTACTCATTGCTATTGTACTCACCGATCTAGGAAACGAACTAGTTAGCAACCGCAACAGTGCAGCCAAATTACACAACAACTAACGAGACCGGTTTCTTGTCTGTCCTTTGTGGCATAAATTAGACTAGAGTTTAATTTATAAAAATGTTTTTGATCCCTGATATAAAATAATACAAGAGAAATGTTAATAGGTGAAAATATAAATCGTTTATCAAATTCTTAAATCTATTTTATTAACTGATCCATACTTAAATCTGAAACTCGTTGGTGCAAGTGGCCATAGATAAGCTAAAATTTTAAGAATTTCAATTCTATGTAGGTGTGTAGGTACGTCACATGACAGTGCTTGGAGTAAGACCACGAATTGGTTTTTAATGTTCATTTCTTACAACTTACAACATACATACTAATATTTCAATGCAAAACTCAAACGATTTAAGTAAGCAACAGAATATTCCAAAACTCTTCCCAAGCCATTTCCCCCATACGGATGTATCTCATGAACGAATTTACACAAGAAAACCAATCTCGGAGGCCCCCGTCAAAGTCCGTAACACAACGCTATAAGGTTCAATAGTGCCTAATCCACGCGTCCTACGAACGAGTTCATCTTTCCCGGAGCTGCAACACGTTGAGTGCCCGTGACACGTCCAGGCACTACAAATATGTACAAATACTAGGTTGTGGCAGTGAACGTTAATGGGATAATATCACGGATTACTCAATTTAAACCTGGATGAGACACGTTAATTGTGAGCTTTGTCTCGCTTCTGAGAAGACATGATGGCATGACGGTCATTTGGTAAGATTATACAGATAAGTGTTAATGAAATCAATGGAGTTAGTTTGTATAGGAAAGGAGAGGCACACACGATATTACATTATGAGCTTAATTGGATCCTATTAAAACTATAAAGTTACATTTTATAGCTTATATTTTAACTACTGATAAAGAACACGACTTCTAATGCATAGGCACTAACATCAAAACTAGAATAAAATCCTCTTTCCAAGAACTCAACGCAACCTCAAATAAAAAAAACAATACCGAATCATTTTGAGATATTCGATGTCTTCAAAATCGAACGCGGAAATTCAAAATCAGAACGCCCGCCATATTGGCTAACGGTTGTTCTGGTAGATGATAAATGAATAGATTAGGGTTGCAGCGCCATTCCGCGCCAAGAAACGCGGCTTACCCACTAATTGCATAGCTGATTAATCGTTATTAGTTATTGCCTAGCTTATCCCGCTTATTAATTATTTTCGCTTTCCCGTTCAGCGGAAAAAGAACGCGGCTTTTTGCGTGTGGATATTGTGTTGTATTTTTTGTAACTGGCCAGTTCCGAGTACATGTGGTTGGCGCGGTTTGATTTTATCTACAAATCAGTGTATTCTATCCACTGGACTGTCCAGCTAATAAAATACTGTTGTTGTTACTTTACCAACCGCATTGCTTTGTTAACTGTGGTCTCCCTGAACTATCAAGAAGCTTATCTATTATTTTGAAGCTAATGATTTGTCTCTCTCTCTTCTCTTCGTCAAACTCATCATCATCATCATGTCAGCCGGAAGACGTCCACCGCTGGACATAGGCCTCCCCCACTCAGACCGGTCTTGTGCTTTTCGCATCCACCGCGCTCCCGCGACACACTGTCGCTACCTAAATTCTTATTTGTAGATTTCGTCTGAGGCACGCCATCTTTTCCAATCAAGGGCTTTCCCCGTATCTTAAACACATCATCGATGTATCTCATGGGTTGCCTTTTCTACGGCTAGTATGATGTCTACTCTAGCACTTTCCTTAGCTGTCCTACTCTCTCGTCCTTACTAGTCCTGTTAGCCCATGTCAAAAGTTACATTTTATAAAACCTTATCCAAAAGTATTGTGCTGCGTATTACAAATTACTCTGGTGACTTCGCTCCAGTTTAGTGAGTTTTCTGTATCACACAGAAATGCACGCGTTGTTTTGGAGGAGAAAGCAGACATACAGACAGACGCGGAAAAATACTATATAAAGATAATCTCCCCGTGGAGAGACCAATCAACAAAATGAAACCGACAAAATTTTACGGCTATTTTCGTTAATTGCACGCAAAATTGGATAAATTAATCCTTTCACTAATTGTCCCAATATCGGATGTAAAGCGTTCTTCCGATTCGGAGTGTAATTAAATTTAAGCATCCGAAAGCGGATTTGCATTATTATTTTTTAAATAACGTGGATATTACACAAATGAAAAACTAATTATACTTACCGATTATCTTTTTAGTGTTGTTTCCACATTGCACCGAATCCATTACCAATTAAATCCTCCGGTGAAGGGCACCACAAACTAACAGTTAACTCGTTCTGAGACTGTCAGGTCAGGTCAGCCTAGGCAAGATGCAAAAAGCTGCACGTTTCAGTTTTCTATAGACTCGAAGTTCCGTCCACTGCTGGACATAGGCCTCTCCCAAGGTTTTCAACTCGGTCTTATGTTTTTTGTTTCCAATCACTCCCAACCACTTTTCGTGTGTCATCGCTCCACCTAGCTGGAGGGCGTCCACCACGTTTTTCAAGCTGGTTTACTTCAGAACACGTCTACCCCAAAGGTTGTCAGCTGTGCGACAGATGTGACCGACCCACTGCCACTACAGTTTGCTTATTCTTCGATCTATATTGACATTTTGTTGATTTTCTATAATCGTAAATTTAGCGTCTTGCATCTCGACTAGTCCCCTTGCCATTCTTCTATTAAGATGAACGATCGCCGGTCAGCCAGCGGAATATTAGTCCATCTTGCTCTTAAGTTATCAATCCCAAAGCCCCGTTGCATCAAAACTCGTGACACATGCTTGACAAATGTCGGCCATTTTCCCCGGCCGTTGACCCCTTATTAGGCGTCATGATGGGGTAAAAAGGCCGACGGTTTGTCCAAATTACCCGCTAATGTCCAGTAAAGTGGCGAGAAAGCATGCTCTGGCTTATGAGCGTGAGCGTGCCTCCGCTTCGGTTATGCTTCGACCATTGAATAATTGGGAAATCATTTGCCTATTCTTCTAAATATCTGAAAAAAGGACGGTATTGTGACTTTGAACGTTGTTGTGAGTAAAATTATAAATATAAAGACATTACTGTGTTTTACTATTTTGTTTTGATGTTTTATAAACTACTAAAGACCGACAAATCTAACCTCAACTCTCCTTAATTTGGTGTATAATATTACTAGCTCTAGTACGATTGATGACATGAATATTCTGTTTGGCACAATTACCAACTACTACTATTCCTTCACATTATGGGTTCGTTCACACTTAGGGTACCTATAGTCCCTCCAAATTGTAAGTCAGGGTTTAGTGGACTAAGTCAGTCACGAAATATTTAAGTGTATATATAATTTACCATTTACCACATCATCGCCCATTCCATAACCAAACGATCAGGCGCTAAATCCTCATTACCTGCGCGCGCGCGTGTAAAGTGCCCAAACGACGAACAAACGTCGTTTAGAGCGATAATAATGCGCAATGTTACTATTCCCGAGCGACCGTGGGATGCGCGGGAGTGGATGATGATAATTTAAGTATGAACAATCGTCTATATCGAATTGTTTAAATTTAGAACTAGGATAAAAACGTACTATCGGCCTATGGAACCCGGACCTATCATAGAACGATATCACAGTAACATTATGAAACAACTTGTTTGACATTTCTTACGGCTTGAATCACAATTTCACTGTGACACCGTACTATGGTGAAACAAAGTCGTTTTCCGCGTCTGTCTGTCTGTATATCCACTAACTCCTCCTAAACCACGCAATGGATTTTGATGCGGTTTTCCCCATTAGTTAGATATATAGATAGATTATTTCACGGAAGGTTTTATGTGTAATTAATTGTAGTTTATTTACGGATGTTACAGATAACTTACATAAACCGAAGCGACGTTCTTATTTACTTGATGGTTATGGTGGCCGAGTTAAAAAACAATGCCATAACAGGTCAAAGACGATATGGTTTTACCGCCTAGAATAGACGACAGAACCGAATGATTTAAACGAAATTACTTATATAAATAACTATTTATACCGTAAGCATAAAAGATAAAAAAGATAAAAGATGTTTATTCAGTAAGTAGGCCGCACGGGCACTTTTACACGTCAAAATCTACCAGCGCTTAGCAAGAGACCACTGCTGAGAAGAAACGCCGCAAGAAACTCAGCAGTCAGTCGTTTTTTTTTAATACTACTTATGATATTATGCAATTATAAAGCTTAACCTAGCATGATATAAGATAATGAATTTAACATAAAATAAAAATAAAAATAAAAAACATTCAAGCCTAGCTTGAGCAGGAAAATGTGTCAAAACTAAGAATTTTCATAGTAACTATAAGTAAATAATGTATCATTGTTTAAGTAAAATCTCGGTATCACTAACCTTTTCGTGACAATTGATATCGTGATAGAGCATCGTGGTGACTCAGCATAGTAATCCCAGGACAATTCCGAAGAGATTTAACGTCGGCTTGACTAAGAGGTAAATCTCTAAATTAATATAACACTAATCCCTCCCTTTTTTTACTCAGGACGCCATTTTTAATGCTAACGAATTTTTCGACAATCCACTCTTTGGTGGTTTTATTTCAGGTACTTTTAAATATTAACGCATACGCTAAAATGTCCCACGGATAATATTATGAATTTAATCTTCGTATCCTTAGGGTTAAGCGGCTTTAGGCTAAAATCAAAAGTGTATGTTCCTAAACAAAATGGTCGCAGATTATAAATAAGTAGGTATATCGTAATGATTGCCTTGTCCGTAATCCAGTAAAATGTTACCACATATACAGGGTTTCCGAGAAACTGACGTCAATCCGCCTGGGGTTGATAGAGCAGCTAAAAAGCTATCGATTTAACCCCTATGTATGCTCATCGATTTTTACTAGTTTCGGAGATATTGATCATTTTAATCAGTTTTTTTGTAATTTTCATTAATTTCATACGTTTTTCAGTGGTATCTTACATAATTAGAATCATTGGAAATCAGCAAAGTTTTTAAATATATTTGCCCATTTTTTTTAAAGCAATCACTGGGACACCTAGTATGGAGAAACAAACTTTATGTGATTATTTTAAAAAAGGAAACAAAACGCTTTTAATACTTTGCTGATTCGTAATGATTCTAATTATGTAAGATACTACTAAACAGCTTATGAAATAAAACATGAAATTAATAATTTTTCGTATCATGGACATATGGGAAAATTACAAAAATTCTGATTGAAATGATCAATATCTCCGAAACTAGTAAAAATTACTGAATATACATAGGGGTTCAATGTATAGCTTTTCAGCTGTTCTATCAGTCCTAGGCGGTTTGACGTCGGTTTCTGGGACACCCTGTAGATCCGCCACATTAAAAATTAGTAAAACCAACTTTATAAATCACTGCCTTATTAAAAGTTTCACGGTCAAATGTTATATTTTCTCCGTATTGGAATTCGATCCTAAAGCACCTTTTCCCCAATAAACCCATGACGTAACCTGCACATTGCAAGCTTGACTCGGTACTGCCCAAAACTACCCTGCATTAAAGATTAGAGCTTAGGCTGACTTCTCTATCTCGTAAAAGATCATTTCGTTACCATTCTCAAATAAAAACGTACCATTTAATTAAGACCTGTAAATTCTCAACAAATTTTTGAAATCAGAGATAATAATATACTAGTTGACCCGGCAAACAAACCAAAATAATTGGATCCCCATATCTTCACTTATACTCGGATTCTGAAGGTCTCAATAAAATGGAGATCGCTGTATAGGGTTGCTGATGAATTAGAGAATCACACCACAGGTGGCAACAAATCGCTCAGCTTCGCATTAACTGGATTGATGGCAACCCTAACCACTCACTGTAATTAAAACCTTCCAGGTTTTACACGGAGTTTCGGTTTTGCCGTTTTAAACTTCTACTTTTGATTTTCGAATTTGGAATGCGGTATTATGTTACCTGCCAGTTTTATTACGTTATAAATTGGAATTTCGTGATCTTTTTTAACAATTTTTTATATGCATTTCTGATTCTGTTGAAACACATTTACTGCTGCTACATTACATAGGTATAGGATTTTCTTGAGGATTTTACTGTTCAATTTTCTAGAGAATTTAGTAGACTGACTCTGCCGAAACTACTGTACCTAGAAACTTGAAATTTAGTAGGTAGGTACAGGGGTTCCTTTCATGACGTAAGTGAGCACGGAGAAAGGATTTTTCAAAATTCACGTCGAAAATAAAATAGGGGGAGTAGTGGGAAACTTATTGTACGCGTACGAAGTCGCGAGCGTCCTCTAGTAACTAATAAACGTGAAAGCAACTTCATCTGTTTGTTACGATTTCAAGGCCAAACTGCTGAACCGACTCGATGAAATAAAACGAGTATGGAGTTAGCTTGAGTCCCTGGGAAGGACATTAAACACTTTGATCCTGGAAAATGTATTAGGTCCCGAGAAGACAGCGATAACACAAACTAGTATACATATATGAAAATTTATATCGAATCAAATCAAATCAAACCATATTTATGTGCCAGAAGACAGTATTACATAAAGCAGATGTTCAATAATTAAAAATTGATTGCGTTCAGCCTGCATGCAAGCGTGCAAATATTAATAGTTAGTCGAAAAGAAATATAAAAATCTAAAACAAACAAAAACATACAAATTATAATTTAATAAATAATAACATTCCGTAAAAACACAATCATTAATCATCAGAAGTAAAATAGTAATATTTCTTTAGTATCTGTTTAGGTCGATACTATTCATAAATTCATTTATATTATAAAAACATTTTTACAAAACCCATTCTGTCAATTTGGATCTAAACATATTTCCCGATAATGACGTAAATAGCATTACCCTTCTCGATCTAAAAGATCGCTACCACTATGCAACCCATTCAACATTCATCTCTACAGATAAGGAAGATAAAATACAAAATAATCTAGTTCGAGGACACATTTTATGACTATATCACCGGTTTAATGAAACGCAATAAACAATTCATAGTTTAAAATTGGAACGTTACAGCCCTAAGGCAGATCGTGACGTCGCTATATGAAAGATCGCTCTTACTTAATATACCAAATCACCGCCCAACCAACAAGACCTCAATCCTCATACTCTTCTCTCTACTAAATAGTTCCACGTGCCTGGTTTTTTTGCCATTGTATGTAACACAGTCGTTATAGTAAAGCAATCTCTATTTTCCGGTTGTAATTGTGGTACAGTTAGTAACGGTGTACGGATTTCCTGGGTTCGGTTCCCAGACGAGATATGAATGAAGGATGCGATGGTTAAACCGTTTTTGCGTCATGTTGATTGACTTTTGCAGATGTTGGGTATTTATTCATTGACACAATAAATAACGGACTTTTGGCATTTTAGCTATACACACCCAGTCGCACAACCTTCAAACGCCACTTTCTAATTCTTTAAAGCTAAAAATTGACAGCACGCGATTTAAGACGACATTAAATTTAGTAAACGCTTGTTCATCTGGGTCATACGTCGTAATAAATTTGAAAATCGATGGTGCCACCCCTACGCCATTATTTTTTCACCGCCATTTTTGACAGCATAAAATTTTACAGTGCCTATTACCAAAGCAGGGTCGATTACGCTATCGGTCGACAAACGGTCGATTCGTTTAATCCGAGCGTGTTAACTGCCAGTATCAGAGATAATGCTGCCATAGATGACTCACTTGGTGTGTGCAGAAAATTATGGTTCTTAACCAACCTAACCTTTTTTAAACGCTCTTATCGTTTCGTCAAAGACGATTTTCGTCGAGCTTAGTTTGGGACTAGGTCAATTTATATGAGGTTCACTGATATTTTATTTATTTACAGAACCACTGGAAAAATGAACATTCAGACAAATAGTAGTAGGACCTTGTGCAGCAGTGTTCGCATTGCTGTGTTCCGGTGTGGGGATAAGACGACCGGTGAAATTACTAGCATAGAGGCATTCCATCTCAGTCCTCAGGGTTGGCAACGCATTTGAAGTCTTAGGGCCGTATTAATAAACTCATCTAGGCTAAACCCGTCACAAGATATGTCAAAGTAAACGTCAAGCCATATAAAACTGTCATTTTTGACGCATCTTGAGACGGGCATTACAGTTGAGATCAGTTTATTAATACAGTTCTTAGGATTGCAGTATTGAGATTTGATATGTCTATGGGTCTTCTGCCTCTCATTGCCATAAAAAAAAAACGGAAAATAATAATTCGTAGTTAAGTTGTTCCCCGACGTGGTTAGTGTACCTTCGCAACTCTAAGCGCATAGGTCTAATTAACCTGTTTAGACAACTAAGTTTAGGTTAAATGTGCTTCAGTAGATTATTATGAACTACTCCCTAAGCACCTCAGCTTTTTGCGTGGTCTAACAACGCTTGTTAGCTTAGATGTGCTTTTTCCCACTAACTTCGCTAATTTTAACAAATTGGGGCTAAAAGGTTTAGTTCGCTCGCTCTAACCGCTGGACGGTGCAAAAACAGAGACAAATCATGCCACGGCGGAGGAGTTACGTCGTTCTAATTGCCATCGCTATTAACAACAACAAATGTCTTTGTATTGCAGATATTGTTTCGTTATGAGTTATGACAGCTCTTATTTGCTTGACAGTATAACGGCAACAATACGATTACCATACAGATAAACTAAAACAATTTGTAATATGTATGCTAATTATATTGTAGTATTTAAGAGTATAACATGCTGAAATTGTGATTTGTGTTCGTGTTTTAAAATACGCTTAATTCTACAATTAAAATAGTTTAAAATAAGTTCTCGCGAGATAAAGTTTTACATTTACAACAGCATACAATACATACTTATGACGAATATTATATTCTAGACACTTTGGTATTTTCACTCTAACGGCTAAACTTTCTGAGCTACGGAAAGGGACAGCTACTTGAAAATGCCTTTCTATATCAATAATTCTGGGGAGTCCCTTAACAGTATGTGGCAGACGATTATCGTAAAGACTAGGAGATCAGATCATCAAAATAAAATGCCACGTTTCTCGTCTGACTATATTCAGTCGTTAATCAGGTCTTTCGTCATTGTTGTCATCATATTCACTGCTCAATGTAGTCTTTATAAAATTACCCTTCTTGATGAGTCGGTTAAAAACTAATTTGACGTGCAGTTGATAGGAATCAAACCCAATTAACGTTACACGAAATCAATATTGATGGACTTGAGACCCTTGTACCAGGGGTGCATAACAGAGCAGCAAACAAAGCTTAGTTAATCAAGGCGTCTAATCGAGAGGTCATTTTGTCCTGCCGCAGCGAAATTAGTTCTCTTTTCAATTCTGAAAATCGAATTACTCAAAATTGTACATGCAATGTATACGCAAACATTAAGCTTGCCAAAAAAATAATGCCCAAACTTAATATATTTGGGTAACCATCAGTTTATCAGCCTTAATTCCTAGTTTTTAACCGACTTCAAAAAAAGGAGGAGGTTATACGTTCCACTGTATGTATTTTTTTTTTTTTTTTTTTGTGTATGTTCACCGATTACTCCGTCAATTGTGGTCCGATTTTGAAAATTCTTTTTTGATTTGATAGGGTATACTTCCGAGGTGGTCCCATTGCCACCAAATCGGAATCTGATGAGGGGATCAGTGAGGAATTGAGAGAACTCCTCAAATATTGTAGGCAAACATAAAGCGATTTTAGTATTTTTAGTAACAAGTCTAGCATTTGCATTCAGAAAGTATCATTTGGTGAAGTGGACCTGATGATGAAGACCACAGATGGCCACCGGAACTCCTCAACGGTACCTATTTCAAGGGTGGCGATAACGATAAGATATGTCGATTAAGATAGTTGAGCGACTACAACGAAGAATATTTACTTGTTGAAATATGACTGTAACTTTCCAGTGGCGTTGCTTGCGGCGAGCTCGAAATTTTCTATAGTTTCTCATTTATTGAAAAGTGGAACTACATAACAGCATAAATAGGATCACTAAAAAGTATTAAATAAAATAAATGTTTAAAAAAACAAAAAACCGCCTTCAAAAATGCAAAAAATAACTTCTTATAAAATGATAGGTACCTATAGGTAGGTCAGTCCAACTGAAGTCGGCGTCCCACAATATTTTAAACCAAAAGCCGAATACAGTTGGACTGACCTACCTATAGGTACCTATCATTTTATAAGAAGTTATTTTTTGCATTTTTGAAGGCGGTTTTTTGTTTTTTTAAACATTTATTTTATTAGCAGACCGTTTTTCAAGAGCTCGGTCTTTTACTATATAAGTGTGTTGTTTCGTTCTTTCTTCCTTTTCTCGCTAAAGAAAGTGTAAGACAAAATATAATAATAAATATTACAAATACTAGGCTCATAAATTTAGTTCTAATAACCTCATTTAATGAGTCAGTTGATAGAAATCAAGCCAAACATGTACCAGGGCCGCATAACAGAGCAGCAAACAAAGCTTAGTTAATCAAGGCGTCTAATCCAGAGGCTATTTGTCCCGCCGCCGCGACATTAGTCGCGTGTCCAGGGGAGCACACCCGCCCGCCTGATTAGTCCGGGTCAAAAATTCACTCGGAGATCGGAAAGTTTTTGCTAGTTAGCGATAGGGTAAAGGTCACTAATCTATTAGAGTGAAAGGCAAAGTTCAAATTAACTGCGTGTAGCAGTTGTAATCGTGTATTTACTTTGGAGATTCGAGGAAAGTTTCTGCTATGCTGCATAAATTTGCAGAAATAAATTGAATCCACATTGGCTACCTAATGCTTAGACTGTTAGGTCTACGTTAACATTTTCATTTGGACTTATATTATTGCTTTTTTTTTATTATTATCAAAATCGAAACATTTCTAAAGGCAAACTTTGATTATTTTTTTGGCATAGAGATGGCACACGAGCACTCTGGCCACCTGATGGTAAGTGGAAACTGTGACCAATAGACTAAGACTGCAAATGCATTGCCAACCCCGAGGACTAAGATGGAATGCCTTTATGCTAGTCATTACACCGGCTGTCTTATTCCCAAACCGGAACACAAGAATCCGAACACTGCTGTTTGGCGGTATCCTTTCCGCCCGCAAACAATCAATCAATTAACAATTTATTTATTTATTTATTTATTTTCAATTAACACGCAATAATCAGTTCTAAAACCGATTACATGCACCATTTTGGTAAAGTTAGGCACAGTATCCATTTTTGAAGCACGTGGAGTTTAAATATATCTCTGAAAGACTCGTATGTATACGATTCTTCAATGCCAGTATAAAAACTTTCCTTAAAATAGAGAACTGTGATAATGAAGTGTCCTAAAATGACTCAAGCCGTGAGCTCGCCGCACCTGTCTCGCTTGATTCGATTACCCTCATACCACCCTGGTGCCCTGGTAGACAACCAGCAGAGGGTTATTTCTCCAGGGAGTTTTTCTAATTTTCCTCGCAGGTAGTTGGCGGATAATTTGGCTAATTTAATTTATTAATGAAGTTTTCTCACAGGGCACTGGTTTGTTTGATAATATTTGAATTTTAATAATTTTCTATTGTGTATTATTTTATAATACTGTAGTTTTATAACGAGGTAAATTGATTTGAGGGATGGTATGATATGTTTTTACTTTATAATATGAAACCTATAAATACAACAATTGCGTGCTGTTGCTATCAAATTGATTGTTTTCTTTTATTTGGCTATTTGTGAGTCTTCTGTGTAGTGAATGTCTTTCTTTCTTTCTTTCTAATTTGGTGTGACACTTTTTCGTACTATGCACTTACGCATGCAACAGATGAGAAATTCCAATCTGTGCAAACCATTCTAAATAACAACCTCAATATTTTTAAATCTTTAGTACTGATGTGAATAGCTACTTTGATATTCTTATTCCAAAATAATTTCCAACGTCCCATTCTTATAATAACAAATTTTAAACCCAAGCAACCTCATTATTTCAATCCTCTTACCTTCAATCTCGCTAGAAAATTCCTTAATAAAAACCATGAACCAGGAGCCCATAAGTGCCGCGGTAACCTCCGGGTGTTTTGCGGTGACACGCGCTGCCGCGTCCTTGCATAACGTGTACCTAAATCAGGATAAGAAAAGCCTTCCTTATGTACTAGGGTCCTATAATTACGAGAAGTTTATGAAGTACAGCGTACTAATATAGTAGTAATTGAACGATAATCGTATCAAGAGAACACGGTTTCGATCAGACGATGCGTGCATAACAATTGAAACTTTACAGTGGATATTTTTAAGTTAAAAACATTTAATAGATTCTTTTTATTTGACGCCATTTTAAACGATTGTCAATGCGATCTTGGCCTTATGTCGTTTCAATACGCCATCCAATTTAAGTAGACTTCCTAATACATGATTATTATTATCTTGACTCCTACACCTCCTTAGCATTCTACACCCCTAGTAACTAATATGAAATACGGCAGCGTAATTATATCTCGAGGATAAGTTAAAATGCAATTTTAAAGTCATAAAGATCGTGTAAGGCGAGTCGGATAATTACTGGGACGTTTGAGTCGTAAAAATATCTGCTTTTAAATTTTATACTTATATGGAAAGAGTATTTTAATGCCTTTTCATTGCTATAGGATGCGTTTATTCTCATTTTTCTTTATTTCAGAAAATTTTCCGTTTTAATAGGTATGTCTAGAAATAGTACATTGTGCATCAAGGGTAGTATGAAGGGAATTACTAACGAGAGTGTTAGAAGCCCGACGCCGAAGGCAGAGGGCATTTAATGACTCGAGTTAGTAATCCCCTTACTGCCTGTGATACACACAATGGTTTTCATCACATTTGCGAGGAAAAAAAACAAAGAGAAAACACTTTAACTCTGCAAAATACAAAGAAATAACTTTTGACGAACGGGAACGTAAATGGAAACGATATTTTTTTTGTGACCTCTACCACAGATAATAACTGCGTTTAGTTTCGAGTTAGCCAATTTGATAAAATGTATAATTACTAAAATTAATGATAAATGTTGATATAAACTTGAAATAGGTACAAAAATAATGAAGGTTAATGAAGCGTATAGGTTTTGTGTAATGTAAGTTAGTCTATAGCTAATTTTAAAAGATGAAATTAGAAACTGATTTAATTTTTGGCTGAAAATTAAACCTCCTTAGTCAGAAATGATGTACGAAAGAGTTGCAAATTTTAAAAAGAAAGTCATTACTCCCTAGAGGTGACAAACTCGCCATAATTCCCGCGGGAACAATTTAGGCCATTGTCCTTCTGTATACAGGCATGGAATAACACCATTTATGAGCAAGTGTGATGAAAACTTATTTTCTTGTTACCCACACGAACAAGCCCCTCTATTCAACACGGTAAAAACAATATCGTATTTGACCTGTTACGGTATAATTTTTCACTCGGCCGCCATATTTATTGACGATACGATAACAGATCAAACACGATATGGTTTTTAACGTGTTGAATAGGCCTTGGTCGGATTAGAACTAAAATTGCAACAAAGGTGATTCAAAATTAACACTTCTACTAATAATCCTTTGTCCTTGTGTGTGGGAACTTTATTAAAAGCCAGCTGTTTAACATTTCTATGCTGTATCACAGAATAAAATGTCTCTGTTCTAATTTGCGCTCTTCTTACTCATATATCATATTTTGTCGTTATAGTAGTTCTTACTGTCTGTAAGGAGGCCATTTGCAACGTCGAAATATGGCGGATGTGTAATTTGTTTTAGTTTTTATTTTTGTGTATTTAGGTGTTCAAAGTTCTTTTTTGTTAGTGATTTGTACTTTTAATGCTTTTGTGTTGCACAGTAATAGAAGACTTGGACTTATTTCGTGTATCCTGGCATCTTACTTCTCGTTTCAAGTGGACTCGCAGTGGTACAGAGGTTAAAACTATCTTGGCCTCTGTCCTACATATCACCGTACAACGTTGCCACCAATCTTCCTAGAGAAGATTGGATTGTGTTTTATTACTATATTGATTTATACTTATATATACTTGACACTGGCGAAATCACTTCATAGTGGAAACGCCATATTCCCGCGGTAGTAGCTGTTCAAGTCGCCGCGGGGTAACGAAAAAAAAAAGGAAATGAAAATTATAAGCTACAATTATAAGCTATAAGCTAAGTCAATAGTATAATTACGATAACAGTAAAAAAGATAAAAAAGATAAAAGAAATGTATTCAGTAAGTAGGCCACTCGGGCACTTTTACACCTCAAGAATCTACCAGCGCTTCCCAAGAGGAGACCACTGCTGAGAAGAAACGCCACGAGAAACTTAGCAGTCAGTCATTTTTTAAACATATTTCATATTACAATGGTACCAGGTATCATACCATGGTATCAGGATGGGCTAAAACAACATGGAATAGAAACCCTGATTTGTTGGTGACATCATCTTTAATCAGGCAGTTATTCGACAAAGGCCACTACCATCTTGGCCTTGCAAAACCCATTATGTGTATATACGCGCTTTATTAGGAATCTGACTAAATTTCAGATTAACTAGAGATTTGTCGCGGAGATACGCGCTTCTAATACGTATAAACATTGGAAAATATATCAGTTGGTATTTTATAAAGAGATTTGGAGTGTTTATAATATGTTGAACTGTATATCTATACAGACTAACGTTTTTGTAACTTGATGATATTATAGTACAGTCAACAGCATAAATAAGTGATCATTTATGTACCTTGTCGCTTTCAATCGTTTCACGATTTTGTATGTCGTTTCAAACCCGACGTTAAAGTGAGAAAGGACATAAACGATCTCTTATTTATGCTGCTTCCTGTACATAGCATAATTATCGAGTTAAACTGTTCAAATATTGATTTGCGTCGCTTATATATTCACAAAAAATGTGATGAAATTTTAATAGACGAGTAAATTTTTCTTGATGGCAGTCGAACAAAAGATGAAAGCTTTCCTACATTATAATATTCAAGTAGCAACAAACTAAAAGTAAGATAAACCATTACAATTCTTAGTCGATACCCAAACCCGCAATATCTATTTTCTATCTGACTTACTCAAGCTAAAGAAAACATTGCTCTTTATTGAGGTGTCCTCTCATTCACTATCAAACAAACGTACAGCCTTTTATCCAGTTTATCCGCCATTATTTACTACTATTGAAAGAAAAACGGCGCTTATCTTCAGATACGTGTAGTGACTTACGCTGTTTTGGATTTAACCGGTTTATTGGCTGTTATTGCCGACTAGTGCAACTAAAATGCCGTATTTCTTTGGTTGTGTGTATGGACTTAGGCTGTTTTGGAGGTTTAGCCGGCCATTAATACGCTTGCGACATGCCATTGGATTCCCACGCCTTCTGCATTCGCTATAATGTAGTGAGAGAAAAAAGTCGAATGGTTTTATGGTTTTAAATAAAACATCGTTAAGTTTATAAATTCGTTGTTTTTTTTGTTTAACTTTTAATATTTAGATATGATAACCGAATAATGAAAAGAGATTTTAGGATTTTTTAATATTTTTAAGCTTTTGAATTTATTTTTAAAAGACCCTGTAAAGTAAAGCTAATAACGACTGCATGTATGCTGTAATTAGCTACCGCATTTACCTACTTAATTTATTATATTTATTTTGTTTAAATAAAAAGAAGTATTTCTACAGATGACTGCATGTATTCCCTCGCATTTTATTCATATATCAAATTATTAAATTCTTTTGTTTTGTATGGCATAGAGAAGGCAAACGAGCACACAGGCCACCTGATTGTAAGTGGAAACTGTGACCCATAGACATTCGCATTTCCAAGACTGCAAACCTAAGACTGCAAATGCGTTGCCAACCCTGAGGACTAAGATGGAATGCCTCTATGCTAATCATTATCCCCAAACCGGAACACAACAATGCGAATGGATATGGAAAATGGATGTTAATGGATAAGATGGTGGTAGCGATCCGCAAATTCACAAGCACAAATACATCAAACAGCTCACTTCCCCATTTTACTTTTACACTTTTTGCCGCGTCTGTACCTACTCGTACATCGCATGCGATACATGGTGTTGTGATAAATCAAGTGAACTGCATGTAGGCAGACGTTATAGCCATGTTTACTTGCTGATGTAACAAAGCCTCGATTGTTGTAAACTAGGCTGGTAACCAGCTTTACTTTCTTAACCTCTGAGAGCTGTATAACCAGGCTTTCAAGAAATCTCCAATTCCTATTAGCCTTATGGAGACCCGTGTCAAGCAATGCTGGTGCATGCATGCGCTCCAGCGAACCAGCGTAACTTTGCTAAGTCCTACTAATATTATAAATTCGAAAGTTTGCTTTAGTTATATATAGGATATTATATACTACTTATACTTTCGTCCCAAAAAAAAAAGGTCCCAAGGGAATAACGATAGTCAAAATCTATGCGAACGGCGTCGCGGGCAGAAGCTAGTAATATTATAGGTACAAATGTTTGGATGTTTGTTACCCCATCACGCCAGAACAGCTGAACGAATCTGGATGAAATTTGGAACAGAGATGGATTTATACCGAAAACTTTGACTATTCTCAAGAGAATGGTTATATGGAATGATGAATAAACGTGTCCTACTTGGACGGACACGCATAAATTCAAACCAATAGATGATCTTCTATGCATATACATGTAAAACACTTCTTTTTTTGATTGACTGACTGACGCACAAAAAACGCATAGCCTAAACCGCTGTGCGAAGGACTAGAAATTTGGAGGGCATACACCTTGGGCCACCAGAGAGATCGAGGGGGATTAGCGGGAAACTTAATTTTAGGCGTATGAATTCGCAAGAGTCCTAACGGCTCAAAATTACGTGAAATAATGCAACTTTTCATTTAGAGACAAAACTCGAAACCACAATTTCTGCTGAATTTTGAAGATCTAAATTTCAAATATGCGACATTTAATCAAATAAAGCTTTCAATTGAACCGCCTGGAGACCACTACAACTAAACATTCATCACTTAGGCTTATACCTAAGACCTTAAATAAAAATCACAATAGATTAATTATATTCTATTCTCCATTGATGTAACAATGGCGCCTACTGTCTCCCGTCCAATGCATAATCGACGAACTGAACGACATTTCGAATTGCTCCAGAATCGACCACCACAGGGATTTGCCTGTCGTTACCTTCGCGTTGGTGTTATTCCCCTACGTAACTAAAGTCGAGATCGAACTCGGTTAATTTGACCCCGCTCTCCGTAGAGCAAGGCGAGTAGAGTCTATACCGCTAGTTTGCTTGAGGTAGTATTGAACTATCCTAGAGTTTGAACCATATAACACTTTTATAATCCCAATTTATTAAAGAATTTATCCAATTTTACATAATGTTTTGCTTTTTTTTACGATTAAATTATGTTTTTGGCCAAAAAAGGAGCAATTTTGTAGTTTTAACCTACAAAAGTGCTTACTAAATATGACAAAAAAGTCGAGTCGGTAACATCAAACATATTTTCTATGGCACAGAAAATTTAACAAGATCCTGATGGTTCTTTGGTGGCAGCTCTGAGGCTCGTGATGACATATCAAGTTAATGAAAGCGTTGCCAACTAAGAACAAAGATGGAATAACGCTCCTAAGCTAGTAATTTCACCGGCTGTCCTAACCTTACACTTGGCTTATTGGCTAAGCCGGTGGTAGCCAATCAGACGAACCCCCACACGAACTTATCGTCGTATCAGAATAGACCCCTTGTCTGTTGCATATTATAGTCTGCTCTAATTGACTTCTGTACTCTATGGTAGTGCGGTTTGGTGAAATTGGTCCGGATCGAATGTCAGTTGGGAAGATAGGTGATCAGTGTTGCAAGTTAAGTCAAAGGCGCAATTATACCATCTACGCATATTGGATCACCCTGTATCTTGTCCTCTGTATAAAGCTTTGCATTTTGGTCCTAGACAAGACGCATTCATACAATTCAACATAGATGTTTGAAAGTGTATTGGGTAGGATTTTACTCCTTCAACAATATTTTTTAATAATCTTAATATTTTGCTTCTGCTTTGAATGGAAAACCGTTGACGTAGGACATAAAATAGAATATAATGTTTTATTCGTCAGTTCTTGGACTTGGACATTTCAGATTTACTTAAAATTATTATTATAATTTTATTTTATAAACTTTTCATTTATTAGAATTGTTTTGTTATTTGTTACAGATTCAGAGGGATGACAGTCTTGCCTACGTGTAGACAACTTTCCTGGTAAGCACAGACTACTAGCAAGAATAATTAAAATATTCATGAAATTAATACTTAATTCCTCAGTTTATTTTGCGGTAAAGCGTTTAAATTAGAAAGTTACATTAGATATATTACAAGACTTTAGACAAAACTATTTCCTATAAATGTACATTTGGAATAAATTTGATTTATTACAAATTACCATAAGGTCTATAATATCGTTTACATATAGCACGCACTCTCGCACATCGATATAGCATTGATCCGGAAAACGTCTGAATCGAAGCTATTCCATTACCGTATTAGAGCGAGATCGCTATCGACGCCGATACGATTTCATTCGACGTTGGTTTTCGTGTTATTTGAAGCGAAACCTCAGTTCTAGTAGTGCGATGTAACATTTTAAAGCTACAAAGTCAAAGTAAAAGTCAAAGTTCTTTATTCTTCAATTTAGGCATAATATAATGCACCTATGAATGTCAAAAAGCATTACCACCGGTTCGAAAAATAAAACCTTTGCCCCGAGAAGAACCGGCGTAAGAAACTCGGCAAGGTATATTTTTTTCAAGAAAAAGGTTTACATCATTACATTATAATTATAAATAGTTTACAATATCACGGTATTTTTGTACAGTAGGTGCACCTTTTTTAAGCGTAGATTACTCATGCAGGACGGACGACTCACTGCCAAACATCCCTATCCATGATATAATCGTTTACTTTATAATATGCTCGGGAAATTAGTTTTTGTTTTACGACAGATTTAAATTTAGAGTCAGTAAGTTCAGTAATACTTTTTGGAATTTTACGTTACTTCAGTTAAGAGCGTTCATTTTGTATGATTATATCAAGCTAGAAACATCTTTAAAAATAACAGACGTATTAATATGCAACAATTACCTAATTCATAATAGAAATACTACACCAGAGACACGAGTGTTTTTTTTCTTTTAATGTAGCTTTTATATCGCTGAATTGCTACTAGGTTACCGGGTGAATATTTGGGCGTTTCAACCGCCGTCATTGTTGTCTTCAATATATTGACGAAAACAATGATAATTACCAGCAACTTTTGATGTCAAAGCCAACGGACTCGGGGGTAGTATTAATTCCATTTAAAATCATAAGTCAATTAAAAAGCTTATCTTGAATAATATGCGAAGACAATAATGACGGCGGTTAAAACGCCGAACAATCACCCTACCACTAATTGAATAAAATTTTGAAAATACGTTATTTTAGTTTTTGTATTAATTTAGTGTTAAATATATTTGGAAGAGCCTAAAGTTTTGAAGACCAGCTTGACTAAAAACTTTGTTCCTATAGATAGTTCCTTTATGTGTGGTAGAGCCACACAACAATAAGGAAATCAACGTACACACGTGAGATTGAGTGTCAATTATTTTAAACACGCACATATAAAAACCCAAAGTACATGCGATTACTTATGAAGATTGCAAAAATAAAAGCAAATAGACCAAGAACGTAAAACTGTTAAAGATCTCTACTTGATTTTATAGTAAAACGTGTTATGTTTTGTGTTTTATAAATTTGTATATTCACTTTGATAGCGCAGCAGGGGTTTTGAGTGCTCTGAATTCAAATGGCCAGTAATTGAATTAGTAACTATAAAAATTCAAACTCGGCTTTACGTTTCAAATTTAAAAGGCAATAAAATATAGATAACTCAGTTAGCATGTAACGGTAGAAATTCAGAATTTCTCGCCTAATCTTTTAAACTTATTTTGTCATCACGCTGTCTACGCGAGCCCTTTCATATCGGCTTACTGACTCCCCCTCATTCGTTTAACTATGACAAAAACCCAATAATTTCTGGTCGAGATATCAAAAACAAAAGCCCCTCCACACGTGCCGGTCTCGTCCGGAAACGTTTTTAGAGTTCCATTAGATAATATTAAATGATTCGGGAAATGCGTCGTCTGAAAACGGCTTTTTATGTTTTATTTTTAGAAATTGTTGTTTATTGCAATTGCTATGCTTTGGTCTTTTTTTAAACGTAGATAAGAATTATTGGTTTGTGTCCTTTTTATAGTTTTTTATTCCGGAAAGTAAAAAACACGAAAAAAAATTTTTTTCTTAAATAAATTTTCTAAAAAACCTCACGGGTATTAAATTACACGAAACAATTGCAATGATCCTTATAATTATCAAATTTATGAGTCAGTCTAAACAGTAACAAAACAATGCAAAAAGCTTTTGCCAATAGCCTACCTAGTACATTCAACTTTGGTCTTTAACAAGAACAAATACATAAACACCGTCGCGATGATCCCTTACTATCATGTCAGTCGCTTGGTCGTCTGCCTCCTTTTCACATGAAAAAAATCTTCAAGCCGGTCTCCCACTGGGTTAACATAGATATAGTTTAAACATACCTCTTTCACTTCTACATCATCATGATCTGGACATAGGCAATGAATGTACAAATTACAAATGAATACGGAACCCCCCGTAAATAAGTCGCGTGCTCACCGGAAGCGTCTGTCGGTGCGCACAAAATTGTACAAAATTGTTTTATGCTAGGATGTGATGAGATTACCGATCTGATATTTACGTTTTCGAGTTCCTTTATTTTCAAACAAAACTCGATATAAAAAACTTAGTAGAATTCAATCTAAGAAGTATATGCTTTATTCTACTTTATTGCATGTAATTACTATTTAATTTATTATTTTTGCTTTGACAGAATGCGGAATATAGTTTAAAAATCTTAAAAGAATAAAATTACAATGTAGGTATAAAAATGGCGTTAACGAACTGAAAAAAGTTTTATCGGTTTCTTCCCTCAATTTTTAATAAATGGCATCTTTGAATTTTAATCAAAGATATTTACTTAACGAAAAATTAAAAGAGAACTTTTTGTTAATGTAGCTTTTTTATAACGAAATATCCTCACTTTTATTTATTATAGAAATATTTGCTGACTTTGATTTGAACATTCGCTATAAGATTATTTTTTCCAACGAGCTCCGCTCTCCCCTAAATCTGTCCCCTTTGTCCCCTTGTTCGGGGACGAGGACAATCGCCCGGACGTTGTGTCCGCTGACAAATATGGCTGAAAACAGTAAAAGGCTATTGGTGACATTTGACAGGTTTTGTTCGGGTTAAAACGATAATACAATGACGGATATTATATTCTTATGGCATATTTACGGTATAAGTATACGGTGTTATATTTATTAATTTTTAGAAAAAAAAAATCAGCCTATAGATGTACATAGCTGCAAAAAATATATAATTAAGACTACATTTTGGTTAGTCGTGATATTTTACGTCGATCGGTGAAGGATTTGAACTGTGAAGTCGAAACCGACAAACAAACTAACAGTTTCGCATATAAGTAAAATATTAGTAGAGCTTGGACTGTTCAAGATAACTACAGCCAAAACAACAAAAACGCATTGACTTTTATAACTAAACAATATTCCTATCTCGAGAATGATTACAATATTCCTATCTCGAGAATGATTGCAATGTTACCAAAACTAAAACTGCATTCTGCATGTTCTGACCGAGGTTACCCGCTACTTGTATTATTTAAGCACTTTATACACACTTTGCATTTGCATTGCAGATGTGTGCTAAGTGCTTAATACGTTCGCTGCCACTTACTTGTGAGTGTGTTTTCAACGCTAAATGTGACAAAGGACCAAATTCCGGACGTACTTACGTCGAAAAAACCGAGTTTTAATTTGCTACTCGCTACGCCTGTGCGAATCCTAACCTGTTACCTTACCATCTATACAGGGTGTCCTGTATTACGAGGTTCGAAAGTACCCTGTATATAGACGAGCTTTTGTGCTCTAAACAACCTAATTTGGGTCAAGTAATTCTTCGGTTTTCAAAACAATCACAAATATGTGAATTTTCAATATTTCTCATCTTGTTTCAGTTTTTCTTACCCTTCTTACATTTAGATGCACCATAAGATATATATCCCAATTTGTAAGCAATAATTATCAGTTTTCTCGTTTATCAATGTTAAAGTTGCAATTGCTTGCCAAAAAGCTTGATTAAACTTTGAAGTGTTGTATTTCTTTACATCTACTTCTACAACCATTTTACTAAACCCTTATTTATTTTTAGATAGAGCAAAGGCTCGTCTATAATACAGGTTGGGGTTGGATCTCCAAATACTGGACCCTCTATTTATCACAATATTGATTTCCACAGTTCTAAAATCTTCTTAATAGCAAGATCCTTGAGGAACGTCTGTATCCAGTATTGTCCAGCAGGGAACATCCTTCAGCTGGGAATTTTCAAAAATTTACACACTTTTGGAAAAAAAAATGTGACCATTATGACCAGCGTTCGGAACATGAAGAATAGAATTTCTATTTGTCGCTGAACATAATTATGTAATTGTCAGTTTTGCAACGATGGCATGATATAGATTTTGGTAACAAGACTGATATATAAAAACAGTTTTTTCTTGTTAAAAAGGTGCATGTCTTTTCGGAAGAAAACTAATCTAGTGCCATTTTTTTGATAATTTCACCGACAACGAAAAAATTGATACTAATTTTACGCAACCAAAGTCGCAGGCTATTAATAATATTATGAGGCATATCCCGCAAGTAATAATTATGATGTATCTTTATAATAAAACCGGTAGTTAGTCGTATTCTCGTTACTCGGAAATAAGCGGTATATTCATAACCAGCCATATGAAGTTAGAATTATTTGTTCTGCATTCCCGTACTTTAAATGATTAAGAGTTCCCGTGGGATAATCTAGAGCCCAGTTGTCCAGTAGGACTTTAATTTGATTACTAGTTTAGTTAATGAGTTCTGGATAAATAATGTACTGTGTATAAATACATAAAAATGATAATACGCGCTCACAAAAATAATACAGTTCCAAAGAGTGAGATATTTATACTTTTAATGTTTTTACTGGGACTCTTTTTTTTCGTTATAATTACTTTGTTGACGTAATTAAAGGTGGTCAATATCTTATGTGTAGATGAAGCTAAGTTAGGTTAAGTTTGATTTATAAATACCCTGAAAAATTAATAGTTTCTTAAAAAATACGTTATGACTTGCAATAAATATGACTTAAAAATAATTCTGGGGTCATAGTGTAAAAGGGTACAAGTTGACTTAACTCAAAATGAAAAAGTTATATACATGAACGGGGTATACTGGACTTGTACCCTTTTTCACTTGATCCTCGAAAGTCTTATAACCACTAGATAGATCCCCAGAATTACAGTAGAGAATATAGGTATAAACCTATTTATACACCTATCTGTATAACTAATGAATACATAATAAAAACCACTACTATATTAGGGTGCTATTTGAAATAAAATTATAATCTCAAACAAAAATCTTTTTAAATATACATATGAATACGACCATTTGAATATTTTCTTATTATTATTTAAAGTTTTAAAAATTAAATTGTATTACCATTGGTTATGAACTGTGAAATAAAATGATTAATACAATATCATGAACTACTTTTTGACAGCATACAGGTAATTTGAATAAGAATGAAAGGTTTTTTTTATATATACGGGCGAACTTCACTTTTAAGAATTCTTTTTTTAAACCAACCGAATTTATTGAAACATAGCTCAGAACTAACCAGATTAAATAAGCTTTCATTAAACCGCGTCCACATAGTCGACGCGCTGGCCTGGTTAGTGACGCTGCCTACGAAGCTAGCGGTCCTGGGTTCAAATACGGGTAAGGGCAAACATTTGTGTGATGAGCGCGAATATTTGTTCCGAGCCAAGGATGTCTTCTATGTGTTTAAGTATTTTATTACTGTCAATATTTATATACTTGTCTAGTAGCATATTACAAGCCTACAGCTGAGGTTGGACTAGATCAACTGGTGTGACATTGTCCGCTGATATTTATTTATTTTATTTTACATCGTTCTATCAGTTTGAGAGTTACAATGCCACAAACAGATTCACAGATACACAGACATACACAGATAGATGCAAAGCTTATAACACTGCTTTTTTTGTCGGGTTGGAAAGTCGACAACCCAAACTGCATCGACAGACGTTAACAGAACCACTTTAAAATAAGTAAAACTCTTTGAATTAAGTGAATTGAAAAAAAGGTCGCGACGGCAGTAAAACCTTCGCAGACGCTTCTGAACAGCCATCACGTGTCTCCTAAAACGAAGTAAGCACCACACGACTATCTGTAAAAGTCTATTCAATTTGATTGAATTAGAGAGGGACACACAGACAAGACAGAGACGACAAGACTTCCCTCGGTTCCGACCCGCCGCAAACATACGGAGTCTCTAAATTCTGCGATTGCGATCTAATGTGCCAGTTGTATCTATTCTAAAACTTTATTTTTGAGCGGAAGTTTGAACATGGAATCCTGGCTCACTTTTCGGGCTTACTGAAATCCGTTGCTAACGTACGATCGCGCCAAAAACCGAAAATGGAATGCGATGGTACGCGGCTCCAGCAGCGAGCGATGCTTTCCACTTTGAAATTCGAACGTAGAAACATCTGACGATCGTTTCGCAACTATGCCTGGACTTTTGGTATAAATTGAGCGAATAGAGTGTTATGACGAAGAGTTACTGCAAAATTTTCTACATTTATTTCTGTGCTCGGTTTTCCTGGGAATCCGTCCGCTTTGTTAAATGCTGCTGTTTGCTTGATAATGGTATCCTTTTCAGCATATAAATTAGGTTATATATACCAGTCTTAATTTTGACGTAAACATGGAATAAACTTTCGAACCTAGTAATAATTCGTCTTTACTGAGTTCTCATGATTTTTGTTTACATGCAGCACTACTACCGAAAAAGTCGGTTTAAAAAAAAACCGCTTTGCATACATTAGATAGATCTTAAATTTAGTTTTATTATTAATCATTTATAAAGTTTTCATATTTAATAAAACAAGTACATTTTTAAACAATCACAAACCATATTTAACAGATCTGATACTAAAAGATCTAAAGACTTGAAATATTAAAAGTCTCAATTATTTCTTCTCACAAGTCCATAGTACACCTTTTTCTTCATCATTACTCCGTATAGTTCACATGGAAGCGAAAAACGGTAAACAGACCTCGTTATCGCTTTAAATTTGCCAATTTGCCACCAATGAAAAGAATAGAGCTCTCACTCATATATCTGTCCTGTTCACTGCCTGGAACTTGACGGATTTGACAGTTTATATAACGCTCGTATGCAGCAGCACTTACGTGTAAAGAGCCCTAACAAGCTGTGAATGTGTAAAAAGGAACGAGCAGTTCATTCTTTTATCTAGCTGATTGAATTCTGGGTCAATCCGGGATTGTAGTTGCACGGCAGGTAAAGTAGGGCTTCGGTAACATTTCACGAATGAACATTTGATTGAAATAAGTAGTTTAAGGGAATCTTGAAGAGTTTTTGGGGTTACTTTTTCACTTTTCGCTTGACTTTTTGACAGCAAATTCGCTCTACCTGTGATAGAAAGGGCAAAGGATAACTTTTAACATAGAGAAGCCATGAATTAAAAATAAAGCATAACTTTTCAATTCAATAATGATGACAAACGGTCAGTGAAACTTTCCGCTGCAACTGGTTCTGATAACATTTCTGATATCTTGAAGGCATTAATCCGTCTTAGTCCTCAGGGTTGGCAACGTATTTGGAGTCGAAGGATTGCTGTCTTGACATTTTAGTCTTAAGAATTCAAATGTCAACAGATCCCAGATCCTTTACACAAAAGATCCCATAGGGTCGAAGTGTATCCGTAAGGACCCCACCAAAAAGGTAAGATCCCAGATCTCACTTGCCAACCGTGACAAAAACCGTGGTAACAAGTTTAGCTAACACGAAAAAACACTAATTCACGACCACGCGATACACGGACAGGACACTATAGACAGATCAACCAGTTAAGCTTTGAATATTACACCCGTCTTTTTCCCGGGAGTTCAAAAATGCTATGTCGTAGAAAAATCTTTTCTTCACCGTCAAAACGCTCTTTGCATTTTCTGGTATCTGTTTGACAGACAAAGTTATTTGTTTATTTTGTCTAGATTTAATGTGTTATAAAAATCTTCCAGCATTTTCTTTTGCTTTGCCGCGGCACACAATATTATTCGTCGATTTCACTTTACAAATAAAAACATATCAACATGGAGCAGTGTCCTTCACATAAGAGGAACCTAAAAGGGTGTAAAGATATGTGTATTCCTTAACTATAGCATTGGGTTTGATCAAACATAGGTTAACTTTTCCGTGGCACAAAGGATCCCCTTTTATCCCGAGGGAATTCCCTGTCCGATTCTCCCCTCTTTGTCGTATTGTTAGTTATGTGCCAGTGTTGCATGTAAACTTTACATCACGATAACTATTGTATGTATCACATAATTTTGGATATTTTTGTAACTTTTTTTGTTATTTATTTATTGACTTAAGCGGTGCTTAAATAGCCGTTATATAACCGATGAAGCTTAACTTCGGTCATATTTATGAAGACAACACGTCCGAATTAATTCTGCTGATTAAATTTAAAGCTGGTTTTGAACTGGCTCTCATTTTAGACTCTTACGGTTTTTACCCGATAGTAGTCATGATACTGCAAACTATGCTCTGGTTTCTCACTTGTGGATTAATTTAGACTGGTGTAATTGAGCTTGTCTTTGGTGCTTACGCGAATAACACTACCACACTCTTGATCGAAGATGACCCTCAGACCACATCACATAAAACGAAATTCCAATGCCTTCAACTAAACTGCAAGGTGAGTGATAAACGTCGTTAGAGAGGCACAAACATGAAACGCAATAAATGATTGATTGATTTATTTAATTTCTTGTCTATAGTTTCTTCCACTGTGTGGGTTAAATTGAGACATTTACTTAATTCAAGTTCAACTTTACAATTACAGCATACAATATTTCCCAACGACTCGCAAAAAATAGATTCAATCGATTTATTATCCGTTATACATAATTCAACGCGTTGTAAATGTTTCTTCTCGCGTGTTCATTCACTTTCAGCTTGTAAAAAGTTAATCGATTCATTCGATCCCGATAAGCCAGTTCCGATTAATCGACTCGATTCGGTCGGTGTAATATTTGTGGATCGGTTGAAATTCAATTTGTTGTCCGATTGTCTATGGTTTAAATCTTAATAGGTGTTGTTTATTGTAATAGGTGATATGAACTTACAATTATAATACAAATATACTTAAAGTCATAGAGAAAGTTTTTAGCCTCGTTTAAAATACATTGCACAATGCTCTCTCGTTATTGAAGACCCAAACTCTTCTCCTTGGAGTATTCGCCAACTGCTACGATCTTGTCCACTGCAGTGGTGCTCTGACGACAAGACCAGCTTTCTACTGCTTTGCCGAAGGTAATTTCTCCTTGGTTCTTCCCTACCTCTTCTTCTTTCTATGATTCTTGCAACTTTCTACTCTAAAACTAGTTTCCTGCTACTTCCTCCTATTTCTTCCCATTTTAGGGCGATTTCCGAAAATAATTTCATAGTGCTGCTCTAAAATTATTCAAGGAATATTTCTTCCAAATTTCAGATCCTTAAGTTCAGCAATTTATCTCATCTTATCTTACATTATGGGCCCTTCCAGATACACATCGACCCTTTAGAATATTTTGTGAAATTCCCCTCTTACACACTCAGCTGTTCGAATGTGCAGGTTTCCTCACGATGTTCCTTCACCTTAAGTTAGAACAACTCATTGGTACATGGTGACCGCGGGGGTTCGAACTCGGTACCTTACGACCACGAGTTGACCCCCTAAGGTCTAGTACAGCGGTTTAGGCGGTGAGGTGTGTAAATGTAGTAGTAAATACAATATAATTAAGACCTGTTTTTTACCAAGTGCTTAAAGTAACTATTTTAGAATATTGTATTTACTAATCTCAAAAGCTTAGCACCCAAACAAGGCAACACTGTGTTCTACAACGCAATGCAATGTATCAGCTTTTAAACTCACATCCAAACTGGAATCTTAACTACTATTGCCAAGATACAAAATCGCTTTTTACAGGGGAGAAATTTGGAATCATATAAATGTTAACTGTATTAGTTTATGATAGGGTTGAAAATAGTTTGTTAGGTGTAGTTAAGTAATTAACTATAGGCTTTCGTGGGGGTTATCACGGGTTCTATCTCTCACGCGAGCCACGATAATTTGCCGATTATTAGCTATTTTCATATTAGATTTATTTTTTAATGTTTAATACGCTTTTGAGGGTGGTTTATGACCTGCTAAAGTTGGGGTGTGTGATGTTTATAGGTTAAAAAATAGACAATTGTAACGTCTTTGTTCTTAATTGTAGTGGTCACAGTTTTAACCTAACCGAGTAATAGAAAATGACTTAAAATGCATAAAAACAAGAAAAAGAACGTTAGATAAATGAGTGTTATGTTATTTTATAGTATGCCTGATAAAATTATGCAATTAGTTTTTACACTAAAGCGCCCCTTAGTTGATGTAGAGCAGAATGTTACCTAAAAATGTGTTATAAAATATTTAAAAAAATCATCAAGAAAGTAATTTTAATTTTTTTTTTACTTCGTCAAAACGTGGCCATCAATAAGGATTGGTTACGTAGCTAGTAGCCCTATAACATAGGTAAAGTAAGACTATATGTACATCAATGTTTTTTTTTTATAACATTATCTTGACACTTGAAATGATGATCTGCCGAGTCCTACCAAAATGTAGGGATTTTACCCCTGGGGCAGTATCGACAAGGGGGAAATTTTACTAGGCGAGTGTCATTCTTAAAGTAAAAAAAAAAAATTGCACTGCGAAGGCATAAAAAACGCAGACAGGTTTTTTAAAGCTTTTTATTACACAACGTTTATTTCTAAACCTGAAAACAAAGTCATCGGACCAACAATATAACTTCAAAAACCTCCAAATAAAATACCCAGCGAATCCGAAGGGAACACGGCTGCAAACAACGTGAATATGGTGCGAAGTGTAATTGTACAGTCGGCTCACGTGCCACCAACTTCTTTCGCGATATCACCGGGCGGGGAGTATCGAGCCAACTGTACTTTAGGACTAAATATAGAAAAAGAAATACAGCAGGTTAGGTTTTTCAAGTGTATTTTTCATTCAATTAGGTAGAAAAAGACATAAAAATAGTAGAAAAATTAGCGTAAATATTATGCTGAATTACCTATACGTGATCTATCAGCCCGTATTTCAGTAAATATAAGGCTCAATGTAATTTATAGCAATTTACAAAAAGTCTTCCAATAATTACGCAACATGGCAGGTAAATGCTCTATTTGGTAAGAGACACAGACAAAACAATTGACTCGTAGTTTCAGAAAATATCGAAGGCTTTTTTTCAATTGCTCTTATTTTTATTTATTTTCAAGAGTTACAAGGAGCTAGAAACTTGATCAAAAAAAAAAAAAACCGCCCCGCATCCATCTAACCTTGGCAGCTCCACTGTAATTTACTCCTTTGCGAGTTTATCCAAGTATCGTGAAATGCAGTTTACATGGCCGCTTAAGTAGAGAACGCTGTTGAATGCTACGTGAATTAGGCCGTTAATGAACAGTGTTGTTTTGTTCAGAGTTGCAGGCGTCTTATCTTGCGGTGACATTTATTAGTCTATTCTAGAATTTGCGGTCGTTAAGCTAGTTTGAAGGCAATTGGCGAGAGATAAATGTTATTAGAGATAGCTTACTTTGACATAATATGCCATTGTACTCCCAAGCGTTAGCAATAGAGAGTTTAGGACTGTGTTAAACTTCTTATAAACATACCCCCTTACTAATAAACGTTGAGTAACGGTGGTATAGCTATACAATGTTTTGTCCTTATCTCTCATTGTGACATTTGAATTTGTTAGATAAGGACAAAACATTGTATAGCTATACCACCGTTACTCAACGTTTATTAGTAAGGGGGATAAAGAATAAAAGTAGTCTATGGTACCATAAGGCACAAATTTTAAAAAAAAATGGCTTATTCGTTTTACGCTTATAATGCATATTAAATTTAGAGAAAGAAATGAGAGCTAACGTACCTTCGAACTTCTACAAAATGTACGGCTTAAAAAAACATTTTTAAACTACTGCATCAGAAGTCATGTGTGTCTTTTTCTTAGGCAGGCTCTGCAACTAAAACGGCTAGATGGATTTCAACATATGAGGTGTCTAGATTACTCTTGGTCGTGGGTGTGATATAATATGCTATAATATTTGAGTCAAAGTTAGTTATTAATCAAAATATAGTCGGATTTTCAAAGCCTGCTTTTTCTTTATTAAAATTGCTTTTGTATTTGAATTTACTTTATCTCGCAGATAACTCCAAGGACAACAGAGGCCTAACTAAACTATCATTATGCCTTTAATCGCTCACTCGTTAATAACTCTATTGAAGAATATAATTAATCAAAACCATTGAACTGAAATAACTTGGCTCAGCGTTTCGAAAATGCGTAGTAAATTATATTTTTCCATAAGTTAATATAGTATTGGGTTGGTTAGCGTAGCATGAACCTATAATTGTGCACACTAACTAAATACTGATCGCACGGCAGCACCCACCGCCGAGCAGCAGTGTGCTCATTACTGTGTTCCGGTGTGGGGATAAGACAACCTGTGAAATTACTAGCATTCCATCTCAGTCCTCAGGGTTGGCAATGCATTTGAGGTCTTAGGATTGAAGTTTTGGGATTGTAGTCTCGAGATTTTAAATGTCTGTGGGTCTCCGATCCCACTTACCATCATGTGGACTGAGTGCTCGCGTGCCTTCTCATACTTCATAGAAAAGAACCAACGGTATAATGCCGAACCCTGAATATTCAAACACAGATAAAATATAATTATTTTCTGATTTCTGATTTTTGATTTCTTTTTTTTCAGAGCTTACGTCTCTGAAACGGCACATCCGATTTTAATGAAACCTTACTAAGAACCATTCCGACTAAATTACTAGTAACTTTCTTAAGAAAAAAACGGCGTCCAAATAAGTCCATCCTTGCAACAAACAGACACACAGATACAAAAACACACGCATACACATAACAACCCTCTTTTTTCTTAGGGTTTAAAAAGTGCCTATTTTCGATATTTTACCCAACAACGCTATATCAGAGGGTTGCGTTTTTGACAACTCTATACGAAAAGTCACGTGATCTACCAGTGACGCGATTGGTTTAAACAGGAAACGAATAGAAACGCTAGTTAGCGTAGTGCATCTTGTCAGGGCCCTCTGGTCTTTCCTCTTGCTTCGCCAATCGCGAAAAAGGAAGAAAGAGACCAAACATAGCAATATTCAAACGCCTAGATTCTAAATTCTAAATTCTAAATCGTAAATCCAAAATAGAGGTTCAAAGTTGTGTAACACTATTAAATTAAGAACATAAGCAAACGGGGCCATTCATTTGGTTTTCAAACAAACTTGACGCTTATCGTGTCGAACGCCAGGCCGTTAACGTTACGTAGGTGTATTTTAAGCGCCTGAATCTTTGATTTCTACTTAAAGTTGACCCAAATAGAGGTATCCTGGTAATGAACGTTAATTTAATCAGTTACTTAATAATGTTCCCTTGGACGCCATCACAATGCACCTCCTTGTTAATTAACCGTACCGTTTTTTCCCGCGTCATCCGAGGGCCTAGCATGTTTTGATTACTGCGTGTTGTTGGTGTTTTAATAAACCCTTTGTTCATACGACGCTAGGGCGCGACAAATATGTCGGCGGTTTTTCTCGTGACTCTGATATTTTAAATACAAAATTAGACTTTATTATGAGCAGTTAAAGTTTTTCATAGCTTAAGCAAAATTATCGATATCGAGTGAGAATAATAAAAACTGAATTTACGTTACAGTTATTTTTTCCTTGAGATAACTTTCGAAGCGTTGGGTTAGGTTTGGTTAGGTTAGTTTTCTTCGTTAACCGTTTGCCTAAAATTGGTATTTATTCCTTATTATAGAGTTGATATTGTGCTTGAATGCCTGATTCGTACCTCTTTTTTTTTTCTTATAAGCACATAATATATATACGTAGTGGAGATGGAGAGCATGCACTTAAAAGGGACGAATAACGGGATAGAGGGAAAGCCTTTGCAAAGCATTGGACACTAAGCCAGGCTTAAAAATATCTACGAAGACTTGATGAAGGCCGTAGGTATTCACTAGATCCGAGTGGCAAAGAACACGGACTGTGTTATGAGATGCTGAAAACCGCTAAGTTTCGAAAGCTATACGAGTCATATCTCTGTCCCTGTTGCTCAATGGAACTTGTCAGGTCTTGACAACTTATAATACGGCCTTTGATCAATTTAGATCATCCTTGGAGAAGATTTTGGAAAGCTTATATCCAGCATTGGATTAGCTAAGGTGATGCATGTAATGAAAGGTCTCTATTTGCCTAAAAATCTAACAATAAACTTAAGAAAACACGCGCAAAATCTCTTCAATAACTCCCCTTTGAACATGACTAAGCTTTTCCTACCCTGTTTACGTAACGCATTTCACAGCATAAATCCATTACCAGATCCAACGAGCTCTCCGTAACGACTTAATTCAATAGCCATATTGAGTTATTAAAACCTCTATGATAACATTTTGCGTGAAACGAAACGCGCACGTTAAAAAATGAAACATTAAAACTATTATTCCTTTAAAAAGCTTGCTAGCCTGTGGAACAAAGAACAAACTAGGTTTACCCGCGGAAAAATATTAAAATGGCCGCCCTAACGTCATTAGTGTTGCCCCACGCACACGATTCTGCATGCATCTACATTTTAAAGAGCCAGCCACTTTAGCTCTGTGTTCTGTTATCTATGAAAATGCTTTCCGCATTATACTTTAAATATGCTTTGTTAAATCTAGTTAAATAATAATTAACAAAAAGTTATCTAAGAGCCAACAAAGTTATTTATGCGGAGGCATAAATTGATATTAATCTTTACGCTATTACAATAAAAGCTGTCTGCAAAAAGAACAGCTGTCAACAGACGTGCTAATTCTCTTTTGATTCGTTGTCAGACTTCTCAGCTTTTCTACGGTGTCTTTCTGGGAACTTGGTCCCTAACGTTATAATTTGAAGGATCATAATTCAACGCGAATATATTGCGTTCAGAAAACGTATTGCAATTTGATGACAGCTCTGAACCGGTTAGTGAGCAAAAAATGTCGCGGCGACGGTCGCGGTGATGTCATGATATATATCAAAACGATGTCTTTATAATACCTATAGAGCAGATAAGTCGATAATAACAAAGGAAATGATAAAGAGGTTGGATTATTTGTTAACTTATCGATAAAACCGTAATACTTTACAGGTTTCACACCAAAAAATGCAACGGATTTAGTTGAAATAAAATGGCTGAGATTAAAACACTTTATGTTTATTGTTTTAACGTAGCAGCAGAGCACAGATAACGCAAAACGCACGACCACTGTCCATAAATAACAGAGTACTAACCATCAACACCAAATATAGATAAAATATAATTCCCCGAGTCGTATCCAACACGAACGCCTATAAACAAACCGCAACGAGACAAAGTCCCATAATTCACGATGAATTGTGGTGATCAAACACGCGAAGTCGCAAACTATTATATTTAAGACCGAATCGGAGTCGATTCGTAATCGATTGTGATTGTAGCGTTTGTAGTGCAACACTATTCGATGAGGTCATAATCGGCAGGTGGGCGGCGGCGGCAGTGGAATTTGAATTTAGAACGAATGATTTTAAATTTGTTTTATTTATATTCGGCCAGTTTGGTTTGCATAGTTATGTTGACCATAAAGTTTATTTTTATTTACTGCAACGAAAACAAAAGCTATTCTTAAAATCACTATAGATATAGTTTTCCACTGTATCTTATTTATTATCATTTTTATCAAACAATTTGGCATTATAATTATGGTTAAAGATATCGCTCCAGCATTGTATTCATTCTACCATATAATTAGAGCTTTTTTTAATGTATTCGACGTCAATTGCATAACGAGTTTTGGAATTAATTACGTGGCGTGTTCAAGTTGTATGTATGAGTATGTACATTGGATTGTTTTGTTGTAATCGCTTAATTAACGACATAAATTCATGTTTTATATTATCACTCGTGTGATATTTCCATTAATTATAATAACACCAAGATAAATATTTCGTGTTTATTAGCATGCCAAAATATTTTGAATACATTTTCCTTGTAGAATTATACTCATGGAACAATACTGTTCAAGATAATTTAAAGATCTGAAACCGTAAACTTTTTAAGAATGTTATAAAACAAACCTCACCTAAAAAAATAGGTTATATACAATGGCCTTTTAAAAAATCCTGAAAAGATTACGGTTTCAGTAATAAACCATTATATTATGACCTTATTTTTTTTATTATTATTTGTACCTTGTCCTTTAACTATGGAACTCGATGGACAACACAATATATCTCATTTTCTTGTCTGTTTATCAGTGTTTAGACTTCATATTTCTCAAGTAACTCAACACTATCGGGCAATCGTAAGCCGTACTGAATCACGTTACCGGACGCGAAGTGTAAACACGATAAGACGGTGACGTCACGAGGAAGTTCTAGGAAACATCTAGAATACGCTCGCGCATACTCCAACAGATTTACGGATGTCAGGTTGTATGATGATGAAATTCCGTACACAACTCGCCTCTGATTCGTTAACGAGGTATTAATTTGCGAGCTTTAGTGGCTAGAGCCACAGGCACTTGACACATTCGACACATTCGATTCTTAATAGAATAGATTAGAATAGAAATGGTTTATTCGGTGATAAAAATAAAATGAGCATACTCGTAAACAATAGCAAAAAACATTAGTAAAAAAGAGTACTTAATCTAAAATGAACACCGAAAAGGTTGCCACTGAGCATGGTGTCAGTCTTGACGCTGGTTTTCAGGGCATTTCACTACTATTTATTAAAAACTAGCGACCGCCCTCGCTTCGCTTCGGTTTATGTGAGTTTTCTGTAACACCCGTACAATATCCAGAACTTATTATACATAAAAACCTTCCTCTTGAATCACTCTATCTATTAAAAAAAACCGCATCAGAATCCGTTGCGTAGTTCTAAAGATTTAAGCATACAAAGGGACATAGGGACAGGGAAAGCGACTTTGTTTTATACTATGTAGTGATAGTGATAGTGATACCTAATGCTTAAACAAAATTACTAACAAGAAACTAAATTATTAACAATTGTTTATTCCAGACCTCTGAATTATTGCGTGTCTGTGTATAAACGTAGATTTTGAACGTGTAAAATTTCCTGTGCAGCCTACTTACTGAATACAGATGTTTTAACACATTCACTGCCAAGAGCTCTGATTTTCATACAAAATGGACTCACTTGTAGGGTTCTTGGCAGTTAATGTGTGTAACTTTTTATCTTTTAACGTCTTTACGCTTTCATTTTGAAACGGCATATTAATGAAAATGTGCAGTTATATAGGGTTGGCCAAAGTATTTTGCAAATTTGTAATAGTATAAATGCAAATATTTCTGAAAGAAACAAAAACCCCCTGATATCATGGCGACGCTATCTTTCAGATCTGATATCTCGTAAACCCCTACGATTTTCATAAAATATATTTAAGAATCATCAATCACCCCTGTTTGACTAGCTTACTAAAAAAAACAGATTTTCGTTTGGGTTGAGTAACATTGCGTATATTTTCGCTTGCACTTTGATCGCTGGTTTCGAATGCTTAGGAGCTCGGCCAAAGTCTGACCCAAACAATACACAGATTGCAATCCTGAGACCGCAAACGTGTTGACAACCCAGAGGACTAAGAGTGAATGTCTCTATGGTACTAACTTCACCGATCGTCTTATCCTCAATGTGAATACTGCTTGGTGGTTGGTGGTGGTAGCGATCCGGACGAACCTACTACGTAAGAGGTTACCTACTCCTTCTTAAATGCCTAGCACGCGAGGCCAATTTAACTCGTTGGTATAGCAATTGACTTAAGACGAAGCGAGTTGTTATAATAATAGATTTACTGTGAAAATAGTAAAATCTTATGTGTATGGGGAAAACTCTTCTATGTATTATTTTTATGAGGAAAACACGATCAGTAACTATACTGATCATAATGTTGATTAACATCTGAATACGAAGGATTCGCAATGCATGTTATTCAGGTTTAATATCCACTTGAAATAGCACGAAGTAAAATTATACAATAGAAAAAAAAAACACTGCGAAGAAAAGTGTGGCTTAGCATCGGCTTATACGTCGAACAAAAATCCAAACCTTTACTTAGTCACTACCTACGCAAAAAAAATCTGATCCGCGAGTATACCTAATATTAGGTAAATAAAAAATCTTATCGTAAAAATTGATTTACTGGTTAGACGGTAGTAGCAGACAAACAGACGAAATCTTCAAATTCTTAACAGTATTCTCTTCTTGACTTCGTTTTCGAAACAAGTCTAATAAAAACAAAGAGCTTCGTTAAAACCTGACTGCATGCAATATTCTCGTCTGAATAAATTAATTTCCATATTATTTAAGTATCTAAAACTACCATGTTGTTTTTTTACTAATCTAACGACACCTCGTTAGTCACAGCCATCCGTTCAGCCTCTACAGGAAACAAAAAAACATACACACATGTACTTAATAACATACTGGTCAATCAAACATCTCTTTCTCGGGCAGTAGCATAGAAAATTGAGCATTAATCTTTTCAACATCATTTCTAATTATCAATCAGCAAAATGGATCCGGAAAATTATTGCGACAAGTTATTTTACATCCACATATATGGCAGGGATATTTTAAATTGGAAAAAAGATCCAATCCACTTGGTTGGATCGTTACTGCTGAAAACAAGCTAGAACCACTACAAAACCATTTTTCTCAAAACGTATCAAATCCGTCGTCCCAAGTTCCCAAAAGTAATGAAAATCTGCCAATTATTTTTATAAATACACTCATTTTTTCCATAGCATACTCGTAGGTATATTACAGTAAATTCACTTCATCATGTTTTAAGTTGTTTAATACTCCGTGAATATCAAACTGCATATTACTCAAGTCAATTCACCGTCGCCTATTCGTTCAACTACGTCCAATTATAAAATTTGTCAGCAACTATCATTTGTACGCAATCGCGTCTAATTAATTACCTATCTACGAGTAACTTCACCTTATATCACCCCGTCAATATCACCTAAACGAACCTCTGTGTTAATGAACGGCAAATTACCGCCGGTTCCGACTGCATGTACGAACACACAAACACACACGCGCTGTATAACGACCGTGTCTTTCGACTTCCTTCCCGTCTGTTTCATGTTCGCTCGTGCCGTGGTACAAGTCATCAGCGAATAACCCTTTATTTTTGAAGGCAGTTGTTTTAGTAAGTAAACTTTGGAACAGGCCGTAATATTAAAAAAGCCGGACGAGTGCGAGTCGGACTCGCCCACCGAGGGTTCCGTACCAATTCCATCATAAAAATAATTAAAAATCTGTTTAAGCTGGGGCCAATGAAGCCCTGTCATACTATACCACACATGACACTGTAAACTCATTTTCAATTCAAAATTTGGACCGGTGTTCCTTGCATAATGATACTGTTTTTGTGATTTAATTACCCTTACTTGTAGTATAAGATGGTATTACTTGCCGACTTTCATAGTTCTAGGTCAACGTAAAATACCCTACAAATTTTGAATCCCCAGAAACTGTCGAAATATACGTTTTTCTACTCGCCTACTATAAACCGCTAATATTGATATCGATAACGGAATCAGAATACCACCTCTCGTCACTAAGGAACGTTTAAATCGTCATTATATAACTAATTGCGGCCGTAAGACTGTTTAAAGCTCTCCCCCGCTGTCTCTTCCTCTCCCGCTACCGCTCCTCTCCCCGCCCCGCGCCCGTCTCCAACTCACGCGCAATCTCGAAGATTGCTCCGCGGCCGCAGCCCCGAATAACGCGATTAAGCGAATGAAAGGGCCGAAACGAACAAAAGCAAATGTGATTACGAGTTGTCGACCCGCCGAAATAGGTAATATTTCTTTGGGATTTGCTGTTTTAATGTATATTACATTATTGCTTGTGTATCTTGGATATGAAAGGGTTTTTATTAAAACTAGTTATTTACCTTTCATAGTAGCGCCACTTGCGACATCTATTATCGAGTAGGAGACAACTTTGACTAGTGCCTCTAGTGTCAAGAAACAGAACTAATCTGATAGCGGCTGCATCGCATTTTTAGTTTTGAAAGGACTAACGTAAAAAAAGGGTTGCAGTTTTCCCCATAGAATTGATTTTGCATTTTTGTGTACAGTCGAGTTCGTAAATATATGTACACTTGGGTACCTTGTCACTTTAATCGCTGTGACAATTCATATATGGCAGTTTAACCAGGTTCTCTGCCTTTTGGCCGAAATACATTTGGCCAAATGTATTTCGGCCAAATTCCTAGTTTTTCCTAGTCTCTAACTAGGATCCCAGAAACGTACTAAAATGACCTAAGTTTTAACGAATCTACTTGGAGCATATCCACCACACGGTCAACCTGCACCATGAGCATTGCGATTCCTCTTTTAATCCATAAATCGGACGCGAGAGCATGTTGGCTCGTTATAATAGGATTTATAGTCCTCGCTTCACTCGGCGTCTACCGATAATTGATACTTACAATCGCAGGGGCTTTTTAAAGTCCAGGATAATATTCATTTATTGTAATTGATATACACCGTGTTTTTTTTGATTTACGATAACTTTGGCATATTACTAGGTATATCCATAGAAACTAATTTGTAGATTAGATTTTTAAATATTGAAAAAAAAAAATGTTTTCAGTTTAGAACAAAATAATGAAATCTTTTATCTTTGGTCATTCTAAAAGGGCCTTTAGAGTTAGCTAATAATCAGTGTCAAATACGTCTATGTTGGCGTGACATACACACACAAGTAAAGATAACACTTGACAGGTACAAGATTGTCACTTTAGATTGACGCGTATACAAACCTAACAATTGGAAACTCTTTACTCATAAGTATTAAAATAAAGTTGTTGTTATCAATTAAGAGCCTCTTACACTAGTTTAACGTGATTAACTGATTAAATTTAAAAATTAAATATCTTTAAAACCGTTAGACCTATTATTTGTCTGTCTTTCTGGAAATTAACTTTGTTTGACCTAAAGAACGTTCCCTTAAAGTTATCGTAAATAAAAAAAACACGGTGTATACATTTGCCACATACTTGTTAAAAAAAATTGCTCTAGCGCTCGACGTATGTTTTTAACGGCCATTAGTAACGATTTTCATATACAAGTTTGAAAAAAGAACTAGTTAATATACCTCTTAAAAGTCTCTAAGTACGGAGGTTAAAGTAGTATTAAAGCTAACAATAGACAAATAAAAATAAAAAACTCTTGACAGTGGCGCCATCTAGGTAAAGGTATCCCATTATGAACCACCACGATCATTCGCGTTTACCATTAAGTAAGACGCAGTGTGCTATTTACCCCGGCATACCTTAACTCCATCGATCTCAGCTGCAATTACTTGAAATTGCTGCAGATCCTAGGAATATTATTAGGCTTAAGCTTACGCTGGCTTAATACGAGCAGCCGTATCTTATCGATATAATACTACATGGTGTGCGGGTGTGTACACCCGCCTTTAAAGCGCTTATTATTTTTAATCACCGCTTTAAGTACATCTGCTGTAACGCTTACGTAGCTGTAGAAAACTAGTCGCTCACTTCGGATTTAATCGTTTGACCGAATTTCACATGACATAATTTTATATGTCATAACGAATCATGTGCCATAATGATCATTTGGTATATTTTTACTTGACATAATTTTTAGGTGCCATAACGATACGTATGCCATACTTTTCATTTTCCCTATTATCAAATGATATAAAATGGTATGCTATAAATTTTAAAACTCATAATAATTATTGTTCATAAAATCTACCTAAGTAATTGATGTATAAAACTAATAAAAATACAGTGATTATCAATCATTGAATGATAATTTTATTGAATGTGGAAGAAGCGAAAGACAGGGTCGTATTAGGTGGAAAGAAGTCGTCTCTGCCTACCCCTCTGGGAAACAGGCGTGATTTTATGTATGTATGTATGTATGTTTTATTATATACCTGGTGAAGTGCCGCTTTTTCTTGGTTTTTTTTTGTTGTGTCGTAAGTATGGAACTATAAAAAAATGAAGGGATACCACCTACGTCAATACATGCACAAGCTAGGAAGAAGGTCAAAGTAAACTTGTCAGCGAAATAAGCGATGAATTTATTAGCAGATTACCTACACTGATTACGAAGCAACGCGATCTAAGCAATGGACAATAGGAGGCATTTATTTTAAATATCTATTTGTATTCTTGACCTTGTTTTATTACTAGAAAGAGTCGAATCTGCTTTGGTAACTAAGTAACAGATACGTCGATTGAATTTACGAGGGCACCATTATCGCCGCCGCCAGCGACGACGATACGATTTGCATGAAATGAGCTCTAACTCTAGCTTGAAAATATTAAGCAAACACAAGAATCCGCGAGCGTTTCATTACGAATTGTTTTATTATTCCCAGCGGCCGCGGAACTGAATTGGAATTCTTAGACGGCGCGAGCGAGATTTTGCTTATTAAAAAGGTTGAAGTTGTTGCTCGAAGATTCCATCTGGGTGCAGTCACGAGCTGAACGCGGTACACCAATGACAAGCAATGTTATACCCGGCCGGTTATTAGGGAATAATGCCCGGATTTTAACCCGGAACGGAACCGGCTTCAACGCTGATCGAAGCGCCATCGACAGATCCCACCAGTAATTAAAAGTTGGCGTGAACTACCTCAAGTTAGTTCGTTACCTCCGAATGCATAAACTTGTCCTAATTAGAACGGAATTCTTTCAGCGCCAAGATTTGGAAGTTGTCGCCGAACTCCGACGAAGTGTCGCAGCTTTAATTGAGAATCTTGGGGAATTCGCTTTGTCGGGAAATTCGTCGTTGAACAAACGGTGGCTATGTCGACAATTTCGTCGCGAAGTTTTTGCGCCGTCGTCCCGCCGCGCAGGCAAACACACGGGCCCTGCGGGGAACGCACACAAGACGAAGTTACATTAACGCCGTCGGGCGGAAAAGGCGGTAGGCGCGTTAATTAAGCAAGAATTTACAGTATTCAAACGACGTAAACTTCAAGTCAAAACCCAGAAACTTACTCCCAAATTTGTTTTGCGTCTCGGATCTCCATTAACTTTACGAGTCCACCATTACGTATGTTTGACTAAAGGCACATTAGTGCTGCGGTCGGGCGACACTTCTAATCCGACGCTCTAGTTTCGGCTAATTTCCGAGCGCATAGGGCCCGAATTTGGCCCAATTATAAGTCGGGTCGGCTCAAATTCGGACCAATTAGATGAGCCAACGAACTGTGTCGCACTCGGGAGCAGTTTTGTCGGCAATATAATTTATTAGGGCGGCTCGAAGTTGCCAGCTTCAACCCTTAAAGACTCGAGTGAAATTTGATTACGGCCGCTTTAAACGTGTCCCCTTGGCCGTACTCAAAGTTTTAAACGGATGAGCCGGTGGCCGGACGATCGCGGGATAAATGCATGCGACATCGCGACAAGCGGCCGTTATTACAAACGCTTCACGCCCGACCGGTTGAAAATGAAAATATCATAAGTCTGAGTTAAGCGGACGGTTTAAATTAACAAATCATTTATCCCAATCCCGCTGCAACCGTTCTGTCAGTTACGTCCGTCCAAACCCACACAGTGCATCTATACAATAAAATATAACCTCAAAAATACCCCCCCGATATGGAACAAATCACGTGAAACGAGAAACACTCAAATATCTCAGCGCCAGTACGGGACAAGTATTTCAATACACACAAAGAGGCTGCAAAAGGAATACCATTCGGAAATTTCCCCTGAAAGGACATTCTTCGTTCGAATCAATTAAATTCTTTTGTCGTACTTTTTCTCGTGATTATTTTCTTAAGACAGTCATAGGGCTCAGCGTTTGGGGAGGAAGGGACATCAAAAAGCCTACGGTTGAATCGCCTTAGCTCGGTACTCGAGGAGGGCAATTAAAGGTTTTGAAATTGATTCGGTGAATCTTGGGCCCTTTGTAAACGGTGTTATTGACATTGGCGGACGCAGCCGATCGACGATTGAAGTCTCAATTTTGTTTTTGGGAGGATGATTTTGAAAGCCAAAAGTATTTTTTGCGAGCTGAACGATCTACAAACAACTACTCGTAACGATTTCGGTAAATGAAATAAATACGAATAAATGAATACCAAAAAAAAGTCTATTGGCCGATGATTTTGTGGAACTGAAACTTAGTCTAAAGTAACCTATTGAAGAGGTTTCAATGCTTTGAGCTACAGCCATTGGGAGGAGTGATAAATCATTAAAATTACTTGCGAGACCCTTGATTAATCAATTAATCACTCGAGATTGGCTCGTGTTCGCCAATGATAGGGTCCCGGCACGAAAGGGTTGATTTATGGCAAAATAATAGTCTGTTGGGAATTTGGAGTGTTAACTCAACCTTAAGTTGGTGCTGCGTGCGAGTTTGCGTTAGCAACTTGGATTGTTAACATACCTTTTGGATGTTTTACCGAAGCGGTATTTAATTAGCTCCATGTATTTAAATTCCTACCTTAATACACTATTACTTAAAAGAACTATAATATCAGTTTCAGAAAATTCAATTCTGAAGTTGATATTAATAATCTTTCATCTTGTGACGCCCGCATTACTTTAAATTTGGTTTCTTATAAACTTCATTCTATACACAACTTCCACATAAATATTACAACAATGAAATTGACCTTTAATAGATGATAACACATAAATTTGAAAGAAAAAAAATGCCGTTATTTTACTTTTAATCTATTAACTATACATTGTGTATTTAGTTGTGTAAAATAATCATCCGTTAGTTACAAAATAGTACAACAACAGTGACATAAATGTCACTAGACGCGTAACGCCGCCGGCGCCATCTTAAACTTTAATGACCATCTTCATCTCACATCACAAAGACTAAGACCTCTCGAGACTAGCATGCCTAAAACCTAACGCTTAACATCGCCAGTTCATTAGGCCATTAGTCTCTGAGTGATGCCTGTAAGTGCAGCTTGCTAATGTGTTGCTAATGCACCCAAAATGCAGCCCGGGGGAACCGTCCTTCCTCAAGTTATCGATGGTATGTCAGACGCTCGAATATAATACTCTGTTTACTAGTTCAGATCTGGATGGTTACTACAAAGCACTAAATTTGAAACTTCGATCTGTTTCAATCGTCATTTGGGACTTAATCGAGAAGGGCGGAGCCAACGTCATTTCGAGCTTCGATTTTCAAAGCAGAGCCGCTGCTGTTTTCTCGTGTATGTGGCGCTAGCTTTACATTTCATCAACGGATGAGGTGGGTAGCGTTCTATGTTCAACTATGGTTTAAAAAAGCAGTCCACGTTTACTATAGAGGGTCGGTGGAGCAGAGAACTCGAACCGAATCTACCAATAAGAACAATGTTTTAAGATACGTATGGTAGGGTAGAAGTACTGTTCGTAGCCACTGTAGCCTTTTTGGCCACTAAAGGTTGAAATGAGTATCAAAAATACAATAAAATTATAAATAATATTCATAAATAGTTAAGACTGAAGATTATTATCAGGATAAAATATTAAAATATTTTGGTAATTCCATAATGTTTTAGATATTAATTAAAGTTTAGAGTGGCCGAAACCGGTCTTAAGATGGCCAAAACCGGTACTTCTACCCTAATCGATTTTGGAAAGTCTAACTTTGGGAAAACAAGAGAAGACCTATGGAACGCAACAGGTTGTAGTAAATAAAGAAATTGTTGTGAAAAACTTGTAGGCTTTTTACCTGAAATATTCAATAACGTCTAGGCAAAACAAAGATTAATAACTCTCTCTTTAGATAAGTAATAGTACTCCAACAAAGCCAAACTTGTCCAACGAAAATAGAAAGTTGCCAATAAATAACCAGTAAATCATCCAAGTTTATGAGTAATGTTTGGAACGTCCATCAGCTCGCGGATATCCTCCGAACATTACCGCTCGAACCCCATAAAGGGCTTCATACGTCCCTCGTGTTGTTTAACACTCATAATTTATCAAGGAATAGTCCATTAACTCAAGAATACCACATGCTCCGGCGAAAATATGAACCGTTAACCCAATTTTTCGGGGACGTTTGTAGTTCGCCTGCGGTATATGTGGATGATATGGTAGGGTCGGAACGAGCTGTCATAATGTGGCGGTGGAAATTGGCTGTTTAGCAAGGGAAGATATTGGTTTCGGTGACAGTTATGATAGTGGAACTGATTGGGGGGGTGGAAGGGAGTTAGGGAATGATTTACCGGAAAATTGTTACACGTTATGCTGTTTCATTTCGACAAAGCTTAAGGATCGTCGCGGTCACCATAATGAAATAGTATACGACTTGCTGTAAGCCATGAGTGTCCATTACTTTTTAACCAGCTTTTATTTAAAATTGCATGTTTTAGGGCCGTATTAATAAACTCATCTTGACTGTGAAGCCCGTCACAAGATACGTCAAAGTAAACGCCAAACCATAGAACACTGTCATTTTTGACGCATCTCGAGACGAGCATTAGAGTTGAGATCAGTTTATTAATACGGGCCTAAGTACGGGAGTTCAAATCCTGCAAGTTAACTTTGAACAAATTTTCATGTGAATCCTAATAGAAAGTGCATAATTATGTTGTCTAAGAACTTAATTCATGATGGTCTCCGAATTAGTCTGATATCGGCTATCTAAATTAGTAAGCCCAACAAGATTGATATATTTTTCTTTGTTTGTTGGTTCGTAAATATGTTGTTTGCTTTGTTTTCTTTCTGTACACCAACTGTGTTAGTTTCCGTTTGATTATTTAGTCGACTGGTAGAGAATGTTATTAAGCGTCAGCCATTTGTGCTTTTTGTGAAATATGTAATTTTAAATTAATTAATGAAAGAGTAAATAATAATAATAGTCGCGTTCAAATGGAGAAAGAAACAAGAGTAATATGACTCCCGTAGCTCTGTCCCTTACACTGACAGGAAATTGGTAAATTTCAAAATAAAATCCTGCCAAATTATTTTTATGAATGAATTAGTTTGCGGTTAATCAGTGACTGATTTGCAGTGAAACGTCAAGTTTGTTCGCGATGTCTGAAGTCAAGCTGACTTGATAATGCACTGCGCCAATCAGGCGTTTTGCAACTCAAGAGTCGAGGAGACTGATACACTCACAGTAGGGTAGAGCTCGTTAAAGATCAAATGACGCCCCTCTCCAAATACATATACACTAGCTGTCGCCCGCGACTTCGTCCACGTAGAAGTCGTTGATCGCGATTCCCACATACAAAATTTCATCAAACTCAGTTCATCGGCTTAGCCTTTAAAGGGTATCAAGCATACAGACAAAATTAGTTTCTTTTTATAATGTACATATTGTACTCGTAAATATTAACTATTACTAAAATAAAAAGCCCTGAAAAGAAACCCTTCAAGAACACGGAGAAAAGGCACATTTGCTATATGAATTGTATTGCACTTCCAACCTTATCACAAAACTTTGAGAATTAATTTCACTTGTGCATTTTCTCATTTTTCATCAAGCTTAGTTTAGAACCACCCCGATAAAATAAACTTACCTTGTAATGGTAAATTTCGTTAATTCGAAAAAGAATTATGTGTCGGTCAAGTAAAGTCAAAAGTCACTTTGACAAATGTCCTAAATTTAGGACGTTTGGCCACACAAGTTTAAAGAATCGGTTCATCTAATTTGGGGCTGCGTGCGATAGGGTTAAAAGTAAATAAATATCACGTGTCAAGTGACAGTGAGTGAACCACTATAGAACCTTGTCGCATAAAACCTACGATTAATTCTCATGTAATTTCTATCTTGTCACTTGACGCTGTCAGTATGACAAGGTTCTATGCTGGATCAACAATTGAAGTCAGTGACTGTACTCTGGGTACTAGACAATGATAAACATACTTACTTACATAAAAAACATCCAAATGTCTGAAACGCATACTAGCGCTCATCACACAAATACTTGCCTTAACCGGGAAGCGAAGCCGCAACCGCTTGGTAGACAGGGCCACCTACCAACTAAGCTAAAATAAGCCTTGAAGTTTTTGAAGAGCCGTACATTTCAATACTACGAACTGTGTACTTAATGTGAGCGCGATCTTACGCAGAACCTCGTTAAACTTCGCTATTAATATCAAAATAACTTGTACACTCTCGTAAAAGTCTTAAGTATTATATACCAGATTTTGCAGTTTATTTTAGAGTACGAGTTCTTAGTTCAACACAAACTGTTAGTGTAAAATGGGGCAGAGAATAAATAAGGCCGCCATTCTCCTCGGCGCCTCGGGAAGGTTTACGCCGGAAGTGGAAAAAGCGCCCTCTAGTGGGGCGGTTAAGTAACTACGATTTAAGGCGCCTTTACGTTAAGATATAAACTAGGGAGCACGCGAGCGTTTTGACAGCATAGACTAAAAAAAATAAGCTACTATAGTTTTGATAACATAGTGTTTATTAACATGGAGTTATGAATTATATTATTCTCACGCGAAAATCGAGGTCACGTTTAACTGAAATTCATAAGAAAGTGACTCATTTTTTTCTCGCTTATTTATTTGATAAATTATTCGTATTGTGTTTGCTAATGCAAAAAAATAATGTTTACGATTAACAATGATGATTAAATAATTACCCTGTCGGTATTTCAATTCTTTGAGCAAACTTGCAGTAATCCGATATTAAGACAGTTACTTGATAACGTTAAATCCGGCCACCCATCTCGTTTCGCAGTAGCAAAACCAACTTCTGCAAATATTATACAACCACTCAAAGCACAAGGAACAATATTAACTCTTCGCGAATAAATTGGTAAACAGACGTTACAGACGTCAAACGAAACCATGACAATAAGAGTTTTCACAATTCAAATAAACTCGTATTAAATATCAGCGACGTTCGATAAGTCAGGGAACAATAAACAATTCTTAAATTGACGTTATCTTAAATCCTATCAAATTTTTGGGCAAAGATTTGGCCATAGAACGGCGGAGTTTCGCGGTTGTATCGATTCTCTGGACGCCCGCCAACGGATTGTCGGCACGCCTAACTTATGGGGGATTTGAAAATAGAACAAGTTTTTTTGGATCTGGCCAGTACGATTCGACTTAACACCATTCAGTTCGTATACCATGATATCGGATCCAAGTTTTGAAAAGAGAACGAGGTTTTAACAAATAAGGTATCATTAAGTTTTATTGTCAGCCAGTATGATATTTTACTTAGAGCCCTTGACAAGATGCTATCGGCGAACGTTTTCGTCTTATAGCTGTCGAAAATGTGTAGGGTTGACGTAAGTTGCCAGGCGGTCGAGTTAACCGGTTAATGTCAGTGACGTTTTTCGATACCTAATCGTTTAACGTGTCCAGGGTTCCAAGGAGGAACACAAAACCAATCTTCATTTGGTGTATTCTAATTATAAAACCACTTTTTCTGGATTATTGTACCCATTTTAAGTGTTGGCCTTAACTTAATGTTTTTTTTTTATTTCAGGTAATTCACGCTCCAACTCACATTAGCAATCTTCATCAAGTGTAGGTAACTTTAATAGGAGTACCCTTACCATGAGTTACGATTACCGTACTCTCTAGCTAGTCCAATGTTCTGTCCCTCGCACTCTATAAGAATACTGCGAGGTCTGCGAGGGACAGGAGTACGTTAATTGGCGTGGCAACGTCGGGAGCTTCGCTTTGCCTGTTTTGTATGAAGGGAATTATTGAAGTTCATAAATGTAATCCAGTTACTCTACGAGTAAGTGTTGTTCTTTCCTTTATTTTTACAATACAAAAGAAGGGGAGCCAACTTTTACTGAAAGATTATATTTATCTAGGATATGTGAATGAGACCCTTCCAGTAACGTAATTATGAGTTTGGACTTATTTGGACGCCGTTTTTTAGTCAAACTAGGAACCCTTCTAGTTTCGCCATGTCCAATTGTCCATCCGTCCGTCTGTCCGCAGCCTAGCTTAGAGACTCTTAGTACTAAAAAGCTGAAATTTATACATATTCATGACACAGACACACGAAATATGTTTTTTTAGCGTACCTCCCCTACACGTAACATGGGGATGCATTTTTTTTCCCGTCGTCTATTGTTGGGTATCGTTGGATAGGTCTTTCAAAAATATTGCGGATTTGTACAAACAAATTTTCGATTAAGCGCTAATTTTAGTTAGAGTCAAGTGTAGAATCCAAAAATATATATATTTCCCTAATTCCCAATCCCGGAGTATCTGCAGTCTGCGGGTTGGTTGATAGACAAGGATAACCATATCAAGTCTACCGTCTTTCTTAGGACTTGACAAGCTCGATCTAACCCTACGTTCTATTGTCCTCCCATGTGATATCCATGGACTAATTATTTACTCGTAATTACTCCGTGAAAACGTCTCTAAATAACTTGACATTAATAAAATACACCAACAGGAGTAATAGCTAGCCATTAATTAAAATTAGAACTAGGATTATAATTCCCTTATTCTCGGGCCTGTTTTATTAACTTATAGGAATAATTCTGTTCACATAATCAACGGCTACCAGCTAGTATCATTAATTAACTAAATCAAACTACATTTTAATCAAAACTTGACGTATTCAAGAGCACCATTAATTACTCTATCCTTAATTAACTTGGGGTAAGTGCAGCGTGTCTTCTATTCATCCTTGCTACCCATTATTTAATAATACTCCATCTCTGTTTAACCCCCCTTGACTCTTGAGATGAATATAATATAGCCTTATTCATAAACTCACAGTAAACCTATTTTTGCCAACGTATTCTTTGTCTCTTTCTATCAAATTCACATGTCACAATGAAGGAAAAGGACAAGTCATATTTTAGCAACACTTTAGCTATCGTGTGTAGAATAAGAGAGATAGGACCGTATTATTATTACACTTACTAAAAGCGTCGATAAGAATTTAATCCTAATATGGCTGCGCTTATCGCGTGACAAAGTGTGGATAAGGCATCTGTCACCTTCTGACACGTAAATTAGTACGAGAGTGACGGACGCTTCATCCACATTTGACACGCGATTTAGACGTATCGCGTGACCAAATGTGGATGAAGCATCCGTCACTCTCATCCAAGTCAAAAGTATGCTTTACGTACCATGATAAAGGCAATCATAACACGGGCCCTTTATTGCCATCGGTGTACACCTTATTATTGTTTTTAAACTTAAATAATGGCTTTCACTTCTTGTTTTAACAAGGTGTATTTCACCAATGTCGAGTTGATATCAAGCGAGGACAATTGTGCGGTTAAATAATATTTCCTCTTGTGGACTAAACAGAAGCACGTGTGGTTAGTTCCGCGGTCTTCTGTTAAATTTCGACCTAACTATACCTATACATGGGTTATGTGTGTGTGTGTGGTGTACATACGGAGGCGAAACGTGGACACTCACGGTGGGTCTGGTCCACAAATTTAAATTCGCTCAGCGAGCTATGGAGAGGGCTATGTTGGGAGTTTATTTAGAGGATCGGATCCGTAATGATGAATCTGACAGACAACTGAGGTTAGGAATTATCGTGTTCTTGGGCGGAGACCGCGGATAAGATAAGACAGCCGGTGTAATGACTAGCATAGAGGCATTCCATCTTAGTCCTCAGGGTTCGCAACGCATTTGCAGTCTTAGGCTTGCAGTCTTGTGAATGCGAATGTCTATGGGTCACAGTTTCCACTTACCATCAGGTGGCCTGTGTGCTCGTTTGCCTACTCTGTGCCATAAAAAAAAAATGGCAATCGCAGTGTAGGACGCGATCAGACTAGGTGGAGAGATGATCTTCGAAAAACGGCTGGCAAGAGGTCGATGAGAGTGGCCGCAGATCGTGCTCGGTGGCCTGCAATGGGAGAGGCCTATGTCCAGCAGTGGATTATAGGCTGATGAACATAGGCAACAAACACATAGAAAACACCCGAAGACTCAGAATCTAATACTAGCGCTCATCACGCAAATATATGCCCTGACATGTGTGTCATCAAACAGTCCTTAGGATCGCTGTCAAGAGATTGCAAAGTACAGTCAAGGAATTTGCCACCCCCCTTAGTTCCAATGTCAATCTGACATTCTACAGCAATAAGGTTGAGTTTCCTATCAACTACAAATGACTTGGCATCTCTAATGATAATGACGTGTTCAAGCTGATTTTCTTTGAAATGGGTATCAAATTAACTTCCCTGACCGTACCATGGGTCTCTGATCGGGGTTTCCGTCGGAATTTTTCTAATATTATAAAGTTTTGTTGCTCACGCTTATACACTGGATTAAAACATAGACTAATTGTTATCTCGGATAATCGAAATCTGTGTGGACGAAGTCGCGGGCAGATGCTAGTCTCTAATAACGTTTTTCCGAACGCTCCGAATGTCAGAGCCAGACAAATTTTTAAAATTTCCAAAGATACTAAGTTTTAAAATTCAGGCGGTAAGGGCCTTAGGATAACATTCGGACCAACGACGCATTAAAACCAAATTAAGGATTAGGGATTCCATCCAATATAGACCTCACAGTTCCCACTTATAGGTGTGTGCGCTCGTTTGCCTTCTTCTTTTAAAACAACACCAAAATGTCCACAAATTCGGCTTCTAAAACTTACAAACGCCTCAAATTTCCCGTCGTTTATATTGGCAATCTGAGCGCCGCAGGACCGCAAGGCAACAGTTTAAATTTATCAAATTATTCCCCCAAACTGTTTAACGTGGTTGTTTGCAAGTGTCAAATCAAATTTATTTATGACGGATTTACTCCCCACAACACCTGGGCGTAGGGTGGCCATGGTAATCCCGGTTATCCGGACAATTCCCGGTTATAACACGATCCGGTTGTGATATTTGTGGCTTTTGTTTTTCGGTTATTTAATAAAATGGTGAGATTGGAAATGTAAATAATATCAAGGTTTTTAATATTTTATTTCACTACATCCGTGTAAAATCTGACCGTAGGTAAGTTGTATTTATTGAAATATATTAAATACATTTTAAAACACTTTGCTAATTGGTAAGTTTTCTCCTAACCATTTTAAAATTGTCAAGTCTATTCACAACGCTTTTTTTTTCCTTGTCCTCTTTGTTGTGTTGTGAAGGTAATAACTTACCTTATTCAATGAAACACATATAATTATCATGTAACATTTGCATAACATAAAGCTGTACCCATAACACAAGCAGTTATCGGCACACCATTCACACCCTATCCCACTATTAACTTAAAACCAGACTCGCGCGGATACCCTGTTTAAGTGCCTATATGGGGTTTATTGGGCACCCTATCCAGTTTAATCCGGTTAAATCCGGTGCGGTCGGTGCAAGACATTGGGCGATAATTATCGCAAAGGACGCACGTGAGCTGTGCATGCGCAAAACGATTTAGCAATCGTTAACTAGAATTTCCAATTACTGTAGCTGGATCAGTCTATTTTCTCAAGACTAATGTTATCTTAGAACAAATATTCGTCATGAAAATGTTTAACTATTTTAATGACTTATCAAGTTTGTGTTGGAATTGGTTAAACAAATTATAACAGTTTTGTCAAGTTCTCAAATTAAATATGTACTTTGTAGGAATGAGGTACCTATTGTTTTAGTTAAATATCTTTTATTAATTAACCGACCTAATACCCGACCTTTTTAACATAACACGTACTAGTTACATGAAATTTTAATTAATTATGAAGTGGCTAAATCCTTTATGGAACACACACGTGACATATTAAAAATGTAGTAGATACTTACATAAACACTAACCTTTGCCGATCCTTGCCTTCCGCGTTGACATTCCCACCGAACCGAGACTTTTTTAGGATAAAATTTATGTAGCTTATATGTTAATTTAGGGCAAAAGCTATGTCCATTTCAAATTGTATCTAAATCCATCCACCCGTTTCAGCGTGACGTAGTAATGGACATATGTACAAACTCACATACACAAAGTCGCAAACCACTTGATGGTAAGTGGGACTGGGATTTAAAACCCATACACATTTACACTCTCAACACCAAAATCACAAGACTGCAATCCTAAGACTCCAAATGCTAGTAATTTCACCGGCTATCTTATCTCATCGCCATACCAGGGCGCCTACTATGGCTGCGTCTAAGTATATCGCGTGTCAAATGTGGATAAAGCATCCCTCTCGTACTTATTTACGTGTCAGAAGGTGACGGGTGCTTTATCGAAGCTTTGTCACGCGATAACCGCATCCATGTTAGAACCCCAGAACTTAACTACATCGCGACTATTCTTACCACTCTAGGCTCTTCTAGAAAAGCCCTTTATACTCTAACTTGGAGTACACGTACCGCTTTTTTACTGAATCAAATTAATTATTTATTCAGTCGCTAAACTTCATCCAACCGAACCGGATCGCTCACTTCGGTTCCATAATTTCCAGATAAATAAACACACATCGAAAAGAAATACTGGAGTGTTACTGCCGACAACACTTAAGTCTTCGTTCGCGTCACCGAACAGCTAATCTACCGGTAAATGCCATTATGGAGAGAACAGAACAGGAACACAATACTTTGTACATCGAATATAATAAAGAATTTTGTATGTTGGAAAAATATATTGGGTCCTTACATATGAAATTGACGTTTAGTTGAACTGGCCACTTTGGTTGAACATGTCTTTCGCTGAGAATTCTAAATTCAAATTTAGCTCATGTATTTGTATTTCGAATTTATCGATTAATTTGTTATCGCGTCATTTGTTTTTTCTTTAACATCATTTTGTTCACGATATGGAGAACTTAAAATATCGCGTTATTTACGAATACGAGTTCCACCGTGGTACCAGGGCTGCAGAAACAGCTCGAAGGTTAAACCTTCTGATGTGTATGAGGCAGCTACTATAAAAGAAAACACAGTACGTTTTGACCTACAAAACAAGCCCCGTGGACGGCCGGAGTGTGAATTTAAGATTACTTTGATTGTTGATAAAATTTTTTTTAATCTGTGGAAAAGACAAACGAGCACATAAACCAGTGTCAAATGTGGATAAAGCATCTGTCACTCTCGTACTTATACGTGTCAGAAGGTAACGGATGTCATATCCAAACTTTGTCACGCGGTAAACGGCACGTGAGTCACATAGATATTTGGTTTGATTCCTCAATTCTTTGCCAACGTCGAGGACTAAGATTGAATGCTTCAAGTATTTTGAAAATCGAAGTTCGTAGTTTATCCCTTTCTCCCGATTCAGTTTCGAATGATGAGTAAAAAGAACAGAAGGCCCTGCGAAGATGCACTACGCTAACTAGCGTTTCTATTCGTTTCGATTTTAAACCAATCGCGTCACTGGTAGATGACGTGATACGAAAGTCATGTAACCTTGGCAGTTTCGAATTTAGTGCTATATAGTAACCATCCAGGAAACGTCTAGATTCGAGTGGATTGGGATCGATGATTGCAGCTCTTTAGGGAAAGTATATGTCCAAAAATGGTAAACAATTGTCTCGATGAGATTTGTTTGTATTGATTACTATCGTCATCATTGTCATCAATTAACTCCTTTGTTTTCATTTTACTTCTCATTTTGGTTTGGCAGACAAATGTCCAACAGTAAAAGTGTTTCTGCTGACATAAAATTAATTTAAATTTAATGGTTTATTACAAGTTAAGATTTTGAGATAACTGAACCGTTCTTTGATATCGGATAGCGTTTGCAGAACGGAAGATGTTGCTTTGACAAATTATCGAAATGGTTCGCTTAGCATAAGGGGACTTCTAAATGCAATTCCAAATGTTTCAATAAGTAAATATTGCTAGGTATTGTGATACGCTATATTTACATCATATTGATTTTGGCTGTGCTCCTGTCCAGTTCGAAGTAGTACAATCAGTAACAGAAAGTATACTGCCAAATACTACTTTATAAATTTATATGCATTCCAAAATAGTTATCGTATCTATTTAAACTTATTAATTAATAACTCGACGTTTGATGCGGCCCTTTTTACGGTTCCGTAGTCAAACTAGGAACCCTTATAGTTTCGCCATGTTCGTGTCCGTCCGTCCGTACGCAGCCTTGCTCCCTTACTACTAGAAAGCTGTAATTTGGCATGAATATTTGTATAAGGCACGCCAAGAAATTGGTAAAATAAAATTTAGAAAAAAAAACTGTACCGACGTAGTCTCAAACTAAGCTTGTAATATGGGTCCTAGGCAACATTAAACATACATAGAAAAGTACATACATACTTAAATTCATAAAAAACATCCAGACTCAGGAACAAATACCTACATATTTGCCTATGGACCTGGAATCGAACCCAGGTCCGCTAGCTTCGTAGAGAGTAACCGAATCGCTCGTCGGAACTTACGTAATGATTAATATACGCTATGAAGTTCCATGCAGCAACAAATACGTATAAATATCGAGAAAGTTCAAGAAAATCTTTTATTGTTTAGTTCCTTCAAACGCTTAGATGTACCCCGCTACATTCTCCAATGACAAACACTATCTGCGTCTTCCCTACCATCGTGAGTTCCTAATTTGCCACATTAACAGCCAAAGAACGCCAGATCACCACCATTTTCAATAGAATTTTGAGACTTCGGTATTGAACATGTTTCCAACTTAACATTCGCCTCGGCTTTTTTTCCTCCGAGTCCCCCGGGAACCGTCTGCAGGGAATCCGATCCAGTGGCGTGACTTTACGTGTTGATTCCCTTTTAATAGACGTGACTTGTTTTAGAAGGGTTTTGCACGTTTGTCTGAATTTTAGAGTATTCCACCATTTTTCCTTATGCTTCTATCTACGTTATCTTTTTATGTGGTATGGCGTCCCTTGAGAAAGATAGTACTGGCTGAAAATCGGCGCTGTATTATATGTCTGTGACCTCAGGCTAATGGCTGACTCACATTGGTCCAGCCATAGCATGCCAGTAGAATTACAATGCGTCGTTACAAAAACTCTCGCCTCAAAACACACTCGTCAATGTACTTCTACTGGCATGCTTTTGATTGACGAATGTAAATCAGCCATCATCATCAGTTGAAATTTAAAAGCATCGGATTCTCGTCTATAAAGCCAAGATAGGTCTTATTTAGTCAAAGATATTCATAAGACGCGTCGGTTGCCGTTGAATGTGAGAAGCATGACGCTAATCATAGCTTAGATCTTTAGGGAAAGAAGGCCTATGTCACGCAGTAGACATCTTTTGGAATATAATGAGGGTAATGACTAATGATATTAGGGCTCATGGTATTTTGTAAATTATTCTTAAGTTGCATTCTTGTAGTGTGGTTGTGTCAATCCGAACGATGACAAGGAATATCGCAAATATAGTATCACAGCAATGCATTAATATACATACTTGAAATAGATTAAGCGATAGTGCGAATGATCTCTATTTGAATTAACTATTCATTATTTGCGTCGCAGCCAAAAACATTCGTATGCGATGCACCAGATAAAATTTACAACTAAACCATCCTATTTACCAACCATTTCTATGCTTACAAACGTGTCCGAAAGAAAAGAATCGAATGCATAAACAAGTGCTCGATAAACTCGATGTTTCACATGAAACTCGATTCGTACATCGAGCCGGGATCGATTCTGTTCAAAATGCAAACCGAGTTCAAGTTGCGTTTGGCTTAGGGAATACTATATCCGAGATGCCTTCTAGGGGACTATTCCAGTCGTGTGACAAAATGAATTGCGATACAATCATGCGGTATTGCATTTCGATTCAGTCATAGCGCAGATATATCGTTTTGGTTGTAACTCCTGTTGTGATTATTCGATTGTACAAGTTAAATGGGTTTCTGATGGTAATATGTATTAGTTTGTGGATTATCTACAGAGCAATATAATATTGCTATCAGCTACTGCATTGGACTGGATACAAAGGATTTTTAAAACTTTATCGTGAACTGCATCAGTCAAAGTGGTTGAAAATTCTTTATGATCAGAGATGGAAGAATGGTTTCGCATTATCTGGCAGTTATTATGTGTTTTGGTTGTTAGTTTCCTTATTATGTTGGATGTGTGAGAAAGAACTTTTCCTTTCTCTCTTTTTAAGACATCCCTTTGTATCTGACTACAAAGACCCTAGACAAGATGCATTCGGCGTTCGTTATCGATATCCAAAATGTACAGGATTGTCGTAAGCTGTCAGACGGTCGCGCCTGCGGCAATGGCATACATTTAGTCAGTTTTCGAATATCATTTACGTTAGCGTTAATCAACATATCTAGCCTCACAGAACACTTTAGACTTCTCGATATTTTCAGAGCAATACAATTTCTGACCTAGTTCGTAGTAACCCTGCGCACAAAACTAGCGCTCCTGGGTTAGATTCTCGGAAAGAGCTAATATGCGTGTGATGTGTGAGTCTTAGATCTTCTCTATGTATTTATGTTTGTATTTCTCGATATACGTTTGTTTATCATTTTTTAGTAGCCTAGAGCTTGGTTTGGGACTAGTTAAATTTATGTAAGATTATCCCCTGATCCCTATATTTATATACTTTAAATTCGATTTATTTTTCACTGAGGTTATACGCCTATAAGATTTTCTTCGCTCGGTGTAGGCATAATTCTGAACAAAGAAAACGTTCCTATCTTTTTTCAAGCCCTTTTTTCTGTTCCCGTGTTCTGCATAATCTAGACCTTCCCACGAGACACAAGTGTTATGCTATTTCTTAGAGAAAACATTTGACTTGTGTCGTATATCTTCTTTACACAGTATAAAACCAAAATTCACTTTCCGCGTTTGTCTATCTTTTTGTATTTCTGTCTGTCTGTAAACCCGAAAAGGGCATTGGTTAAGTTTGTATGAAACTTACCTTTTTTTTATGGCGTTAAATAATACCGAAAGTATGCCCAGATATGAATGTATAAATATCTCAGCTCCGATGCACTATAGTGTATTACGTTAAGTAACAAAATATGGTTATTTTGAATAATTCTATCATAATGTAAAGCTTTTACGAATGGCCGCTCACCTTGAAAATGTATGACTTTTGGAAATGACAACACTTTTATCCAAACCTCTTTTTCCTAAACCACGCAACGGATTTTAATTGGATTTTCACCATCAGTCAGGTAATGTTTCACGGAAGATTTTTATGTATAATAAATTATTAAATTAAATATACTGAAGCGAAGCAAGGGACCGGAAGACGAGCTGTAGGTAGGCCTCCAACAAGATGGAGTGACGACCTCGTCAGGATCGCGGGACCGCGGTGGATGCGAAAAGCACAAGACCGGTCTGAGTGGAAAGCCTTGGGGGAGGCCTATGTCCAGCAGTGGACGTCTTTCGGCTGACATGATGAAGCGAGGGCGGGTTTTTAGTACTAAATATATTGTCTAAAGTTTATTGTTTTGTAAGGCCACTGGTTCTGACATGAACAGAACATTTATAGGTACGGTCAGGGGAAGGCAGAATGTCACACTTTACGATGGATTGTCTCAGTACTTAACGTAAGTAAGCAACGTTAACATATTGTCATCAAGAAGTTTGGCGATTAGAATCAACGCACCGTGCCCGTATTCATTACTAAAATTATTTAGCTTGTTGACATTAACGTTGACTTTCGGATCGTCATATAGTTAGGTATAGTATAGGTATGTATATCCAAATTATTGAAACGTGACTCTGTTTTAGAAATTGGTGTTACAAATAGATTCCGTAAAAGTATAGATCACGTTTACGAACAGTAAAGGCGATTCTAAATCGGGACGTATGATTGAAATGTATCTGTTTTGCTGTCTACCTCGCTTTCTTATTCTTTACAAAAATGATGATGTGCAGAAAAGGTTAACCATTGTTTAGACAGCTTTTAAAATCTAACTTTTTATTAAACTTTGAACGTGTTTATTTTAAACTATGACTGTTTAGACGTCTGTGTACACAACAATGGTTGTAACAATCATTGTCTGCTTTTTATGGCATCACGAAAAAAACAACGAATTGGATTGCCAAGATCATTAATACCAAATATTAAGGCGGATAAGTGCAATGCTGTTGTCAAAGCATTGTATACCCTATTGGTAAGCAAATTAAATTCAGAATACTCATACTAGTACTATGTAGTTAGCTGCTTTCTTTGGTATCTCAGCAGTGTAATATTCAAAGCATTTTATACTCTATTAGAAATTGTATGCTATGCAGTTAGCGACCTGCTTTGGCAGCCAACATAAAATACATACATTTAATATAAATCATATTAGGGTGATGGAACCACAAATGGCCTCTTGATTCTTATTTTACCGAAGACTAGAGGGCGCCCGTGACTTCGTTCGCGTAGAATTAGTTTCCCGCTCCTCCTACTTCTTCCCATTGGGGGTTTTCGGGAAATTCTTTCTTACTTTACCCCTTCTTACCTCATAAGGAACCTATTAGTAAGAGATCCAAATAGGAGACGATTTGCACCGGGCTGTTTATTAGATAAAAAGTATTTTATATCAAATTTGATATGCTAATAATGGCGAATAGTTAGGCCAAAAAAATTCAGTTTAGTTTTTAGCAGCTTCGGTATTTGAATCGCACCAAGCTTTTATGTGAGTTCAACCTTTTTTTAATCAAATCAGATATGGTTTTCAAACATGAGTAAAATTAAAATGTAATGTAAATCATAAGCACTAAGGTGTATTGATATCAACTTCGAAGCAAATCACCCCCAAAATAACTTTCTACCCCATTTTATGGGAATTCATCCACCATGGGATGAATTCACATAAAATACGAAACACGTCTTTCATCAATTCTGTTAAAGAATGTTTACGCAATTTTTTAAGTAGATTGGACCAAGGAGTCACGTTTCCATACTAATAATTTCGGAAAATCCTTTCTTATCGGATGCCTACGTCATACAAAGAACACACCCTCCAATTTTCAGGTCTCTACGATCAGCGGTTTAGGCTGTGCGTTGATCCGTCAGTCTGTCAGTCATTCTGGACAAAGCATTTTATATGTATAGATATGGGTTATTCATTTGTTTTGTAACAATCAATTTAGAACCGTATGAAATTTAAAATAAGAGTCCATTACTGATGCCTGTCAGCTAAAAGATTCCAACACTACTAGAACCTTAGATATGAAACAAAGTGTGATACCCACATAAGCGTATGCAGCCCTGGGGTAAAGCTAGTGTTGAAGAAATACTTAATATTATTACTTTAAATGTTTTGCTATTTAAATAAAACATCGACAGAGAACGTAAGGAGAAGTTCGCTCTAAAACAATTCCAAGATGGTTCCGTGAAGCCCAACTTTTATCCGCCTAAGTTGTTTTCGTTTTAAACAAATGCCGATAGATGCAATCTCTTTCCAAACTGGACTTTGGCCGATATAACCGTGGAAATAACGCAACTTTAAGTTTGTATATTTGGTTTTTCAGTATTTTTGACGAGTCGAAAAGTATTTGACTTGATAGTTAAATGCAAAAGTATAACAATAATGGGCGAGCTCGCTCCATCGTTGACAAAATCTTCGTCCTCAAGTCTTCCAGTCAGTTAGTTTAACAGTGTAAGAAATACAGATATAGCTATACAAAATTTGAGTAAACCTTACTTTCAAAATATTACCGAAATCAGGTGATGTACAATCTGCTTACATTTCAATCGACATCCGATTACCGACAAATCAGGTCAACAGCTGTGACAGGTGCAGTTGATTAAATGAGGTTAATAGGAACTCGAGGAGTGTCGACTCTCGAGTTAAAAATGACATTTGAGATACTATTTCAATATTGAATTTGCAAGTGAAGTGGCGCACAATGGAGAAGAGTGAAAACTTTCCCATTTAAATATGTATAAGACATAGCTATAATATTTTTATAACTTTAAAACCGGCTACTAGCATGTAAAAGTAGGCCAGAAGAGATCTGATAGACGAACGGCTTAGGTAAAACAATAATATATTTTGGCATCTTTTGTGTACGGAACCCTAAAACGGTTTGTTTCGTAGATTTATAATAGCAAAGTTAAGAGATTTAATTTCGACGACTGCACTTTTCAACTCTTAATGAAGACGGTTAAAGCCGTTTTTAATCACTCTTGTAAAAATAAAGCATTTAAATACTTTTAATGATTTAAAATTCAAAGCTGTTTCTAATTAAAAACGTGACTAATAAATGAAGAAAATCGTTAAATTTCCATCACCTCGTTCACGCTTAAGGCAGGGAGGGGAAACTTTTTTTTTATTATAGAAAACGAAAACGTTTTAAAACTATAATTGCGCACTTTTATAGTAGTAAGCACCTACTCGTAAATTTACTAAAAAGGGAGCATAAAGGGTTTTTAAATGTTATATTCCTGCCCCGCCCGACGTTAGATATAACTTTTTTTTTAGTTCCTCGCTTCTAGGTACAGAGATTTAAGACGTGCATTATCGTTAGTCAGTCACACAAGATTTTTTGTCTTATGAATAGGATAGGATAGATAGCCTTGCTTTAGTTTCCGTCCAGTCTTAAACCTGTCTTGTAAAACTTATAAACAAGATAAAGCGTAGTCCATTTTATACGCGTGTTCTGCACCGTGGATGAAGTTTATACAGCTGCTGAGCATTAGTATCTCATTTCAATATCATACTTAAAGATCCCGTTATACTTACTGTTTACTAAGAGAGTAGCTGCGGATCGATATTTGAGAATGGAACGTTCGAATGTGGTTTTTAAAAATGAAATTGGAACGGAAAATGTTATTAGTATGTAATGACGTCTTTTGTTTTTAGTACTCGTTCCTTAAAAAATCGAACGGCTGATTGCTTAAAAAAGCCATCTTAAGTCTTTTACTCGTTTCATGATGATCGGTGAACAACATGACAAATAGGGAACAAATAATCGCGCTCATCACGGAAACCGAAACCAATAGACCGTATACAGACCGTATACTACCATATACCAGCAGACATTAGGAGAGAGATGGAATATGATATGAGATAAGCTATAGGTACATAATTGTGGTATTACTGGTATTATAGCCTCATGTTCTGTGGCCCGCCAGGAACCGAACCCCGTTACGTCAATCAATCTTGCAGATTAATTAATGCTTCATGCTTAATTATCGTCCGGGTATTAAGATTTATTTATACTTAAGAGAGACCGTACGCCGACCCAGAAAGTCTTTTATTGTACCTTTATACTTTCAGGCAATTTAATTTACGAACATACTAAATAAGGACTAATTAAGGAAATAATTGAGGATTGTCACTACTCTATAAATACAAGTTTACAGATCACGAAAGATTGTTCGAGATTCAAAGTTGTTAAGTTAAATTTTATCCTGTTTAACAAATGCGATTGATTTTCTCCAATCCACAGAGATAATACCGAAACAATGTTTCATTAACATGTCCATTGACCTATTTATTGGATACGTACTATCTAATTAAATACATTAACCAACTACATTATAACTAGGTTAATATACCCGATCGCGAACGCATCGCTTGTCAATGCAATTTTGTTGTATATTACCACCATTTCATAGCCTCGCAACTGAACTTTTAAAGTCCTAACTTACTCAATTGTAAACTTACCAAAACAACCTTCTTAACTTCAAAATAAAGTTTAAATTTCGAGTCAACGCGCGTGACGTAAAGTCTACACGGAACTCCGCGTCAGACGTTTTGAACTTTTTAAATTAGTGTTACCACTTCAATATTTAATCTGTTGACAGTATTTTGTGAGCGGCCGTTTCGAATTGGGTTTTAATTTATTTTGCCCTTTTAAAGGTCGGAGTATCCACTTATCAATTGTAAACCACCATTTAATGAGAATTTTAATTTATTGGATTAAAGCTGTAATCGAAATCTATCGGAAAACGGATCGATTCTCAAATTTAATTTGACCCGGGTGCTCCCTGCATATAAATTGAAATAAATCTGAGAGTTTTTTTTTTCTGCTGGTAACACTTGGTACAGTTCAAATTTGTAATTCTTTTGGGAACTAGGTTTGAGATTGTCTTCTAATGTTACGTAAAAACAAAATATGTGTTTTATCATTATACTTTGAACCTCTTTTATTCGTTTTAAAGTGACAATATAAGGAGTTTGTTACGATGACCCTGACATTGATTAGCTGTTTAAAACAGAACTGGGGCCTCTATTCCATATTTTGTGTTTAACTATATCGTTATTATTAACGTTATGGTAGGTATTTTGAGTGCTTTTCCACTGGCGAGACGAGGGGAGGCCAAGCGAGACGAGGCGAGAATGGAAATCTCGCCGGACGATTTCCACTAAAACTACATTAGCGAGCTATCGCGGCCTGACGATTTATGCCAATAGAATTTACAAGCGAGACCTCGCAAGCCATCACGAGGATTGTATTTCAATACAGTTAATAAACACTTTTTGGAACAATAATTCGGTCGATATTGCAAATATTTCAAATCTGGTCTCGCACATCGTCGTTATTCCCGACCACTTCTACTATTGAAATGTTGCCATATCAATCCACTCTTTGCCTCACTAATGGCGAAGCCCCATCCAGAAGTGGATACCATGATATTAAAAGCGTCTGAATCTTAAACAAAATCATATTAGCAATGTCTTAATACAAACAGGGGCCTAGTGTGTTGCGTTTATCACGTGACAAAATGTGGATAAAATATTCATCATTTTCTGACACGTATACGTACAAGAGTTACGGATGCGTTATCCACATATGTCACGCGATAAATACAACCATACTAGGCCAGCAGGAGAAGCTATAAGTTACAAACTTTAATCGGAAGTCTCTTTCTAACTCCTTTTGACGACGCGCTGGCCTAGTTGGTAGTGACCCTGCCTACGAAGCTAGCGGTCCTGGGTTCAAATCCCGGTAAGGGCAGATGTTTGTGTGATGAGCGCAAATGTTTGTTCCTGAGTCATGGATGTTTTCTATGTATTTAAGTATATATTTCCCTATATAAGTATTTATATCGTTGTCTAGTACCCATAGTACAAGCCTAGAGCTTAGTTTGGGACTAGGTCAATTGGTGTGACATTGTCCCCTGATATTTATTTTATTTATTTATTTTTATTTTGCTAGAAAGAGACTTCCGCCTGTAATTATAACTTGTATCTTCGTGAAACGGGCCACAGGAGTAAAAAGCGACCCTGAATTTATATTTTGTTAATAAATGTATCGGTATCAATAATAATATAATTTAGGCTATTTGAATATTTTAACTTATGTTACGAACTCACGAGTAAACATCAAATATTATCATACTGATATGTTTGTTATCAACGAGTAGGTACTTAGGTTCGAAATGAAAGAATAAGAAGAAATGAAACATTATTGTGATATTAAGTAGTTTAGTTTCTTTTTTTGTAGCTCTTTGTATGTCTAACGGCAAAACAAACTGTTCCAAATCAAGTCAACATTACATCTATGTTTACACCTAATATATTTTACTAATAAATTTGTATTGCACGAGAGTTACTCGCTTTATATGTATACAAGTTACATATTAGTTAGTTTTATATTTAAAAAAACTTTGTAATTAACTACGTAGTCTAAAGGATCGGTAATCATATCACGTGTTTATCCCTTCTTCCTCCTAATTTTGACATTCGATTCAAACGTGTATTAAAACTTCACATGATAATATTATGTCAGAGCAACCAGTTAAAATTCACAGTTAAGCACATTCCTTATGGATGACACTGTTTATTAAAGTTCGACGCGAACACGTGTATTACATTCTCACGATAAACTGTTAACTGGCCAGTTATTTATTACGAGATTACGCTTTTGAATAACGCTAATGGCGCATTATTTATGTAAATCCGAATAAGTGAAAATATTACTAATTCTCTATGAGCAGAGAGTACCTTGTCGTTGTGACTTGATGTATGGGCTACGGAACTAACGCGGCTTTTGGTAACAATGACAAAGGACTTTTTATATGCTTGTTGTTAATACAAACTGTAAATAGTTATTTAAAAGCACTTAGATACATATGCCTTCATTGTATGTTTAAAGGTTTTGATAAAATATTTACGTTGAATTTACTATTACAAACAAAACATTATTTTTCTTGTCTAACAGAAAGTGAACAAACATGCGTTCATTTTTTATAACAGAGACAGCGAGTCACACTAATCATCTTTCTCCCTTTATCTCGATCTCTACTGTCATCTCGACACAGAGATTCAAGTGATAAACCTAAGGCGAGATGCTGGCCACAGTGGCCACTGAATCGTATTAAAAATAAACCATTATAAATACTCGCTTGGAAAAGTTCAAGTCAAATGCTTACTGCCGCAGTACCAAGATGAATTTTAGAGAGAATTATCTTGTTCCTTTTTCAAACTTGTGTATAAATAGGTTTTAAAAAACAAAAAGCTGCCTCGAGGAAGGCAAAAAGAACCTTATTTTCAAACAGCGGCGGTTGAAAATATTGTAGGACGCCGACTCGAGTTCGACTGACCCTATTCTCATTTGAAAAAAAGTTAGATTTTGCGGTTTTGAGGGTGCGTTTTGTTATTTTATATCGTTTATTTTTTATAGTTAAAGATCATAATAATATGCTGTAACGTTGTGCCACTGCTCAATTATTTTTGAGCTATAGGATATTCCAAGCTATCCGCAAGCAACACCGTGGCAAAGGCATTGTGTATCCATCGGTGTCCATCTGTGCACTACATCCTCAGTTCCACTTCACCAAAAGATACTTTCCGAAAGTAAATGCTGAAAAAATACCGAAATCTCTCAATTCCTCACGGATATATCCTCATGAGATACAGGCGCTCGGGTAAAAAACAAGCAATTGGATTTTTAAAGCTTTGCTTTTTGATCAAGTATACACTATATTTCATTTGTTTTTCAAGTATCAACTTCTTAACTCTACATCTTCTCTGCCTCAAATTCAATTCATACTGTCGATTAAAATTATTTGATAAAACATCTCGAACGAAGCGCATGCGACAGCCTTTCGCGGTGCGTGAAGCCGTTCCAAAACCATTTATTTAAACTCGCATCGTAAACGATAAAAAAAAGGATTTAAATCGCTATGCACTCGGTGCTTCTACCTCCACACCGGTTGCGGCAGACGCTCGGAACGCCACCTGGCTACACCGCGCAGTCGCGCACCCACTAAATTCAAATTAAGAACCAGTCTTGTCCCGCGTCATGTTTTCTTTCTCCGACGTATAAATTAAATGGCATTCATGTCCGACGGCCTGTAATAAGACTTGTTCCGCTCGTTGTTTTATTTTTAAACGATTCAATTCCATCGTGAGAATATTCGGCCAGTTCAATTAAATTTCGAATTTCGAACATCAATGGGATTTAGAACGTTTTTATAATGTCAATGCTATCTTTTTGAACATGAACTTAAATATTATTTCGATGGAACATAAGACTTTTACGTCTAACGTTATCTTTTTATATGTATTTAATTAAACATGGTAGCGGTATTAAATTACCAGAATATTGTACACCTACGCAGAAAATTTTCCTGCCTTTATTTCTAGATCCAACATGAATTTTCATTATTTATAACATCGTACTCGTGAAATTCCTTTTAGAAAATCATTTAATAAAACCTTCCAGAAGATAATTAATCGTAAAGAGGGTATTTTCAGCCTTATAGAATAAGTTTACCTAGATTACGTGTGGCTTGGATGAAGAGCTTTGAACAAAAACACGCTCGAATTTTGTTTGGATGATTAAAAAAAAGCCTTGCTCTTTCGTAATTAGGTATGTTTTCCTGTGAATGTAAAGTCTGTATAGAGGAGTGAATGAATGACATATCCGCCGACGCAAAAACCCGTTCAGGATGAATTACATTCACTCATTTAGGTCTCCAGTGCGCGAACAAAAAGGTCTTTCTTTAGAAGTTTTTATGCGTGTAATGATGTAATGATATATTATGGTTGTCGTGTTCTATTTTTAATTACACTTACCTTTATTAACGCGAGGTAGAGCTGCCATTTCTGCCATCCAAGTTGTTTTTTTTTTTGGTATTGATTATTGAATGATTGTTACTTCAGTGACGCTGGTTTTCAGTAAGACCAACAGAATAAGGCAATGAATGGCGTTAATAAAGGAATGTTAGAATATAATATAATATATAAGGAATAAATCCCTCACATAATTATCGCTAAAATTAGATCATTTCAGAGATATCAATTACACAATAAAATACCTAAAACCTATCTTACTGGGTATGTGTGTGTGTGTGTGTGTGTGTGTGTATCAAGATGTTTATAAGCTAATAAAATTAATTATGTAATGGTGTTTAAACAAATCGCCAATTATTTACAAACTTAACAATAATATCCCCTTTTTGACAAACAGTCCCCTAATTACTAACGCCGAGTAATTCCGAAGTTCTCCGAACAATTCCGAATGGGCCCGGATACTTCCTTGCGTGACCTTAGCAGTTGTCAAGAATGTGCGGTGGCCCTAATGGCGGAAGCTCTTTCGTATGCAGTGACCCTAAACTTTATGCTTAGTGGCATGCGATGGTATTGTCACTTGATGTATGGCACGGTTGCCATTAAGTTGCTAGTTTAATGGCAACTGTAAGGTTTAACTTTAAGACTACTCGTTTTACGAACTATTAGTCAAAGAGCTCGGGTGCTATTCTCGTAAAAATGGATTTCGGTCGGTGGAACTGAACGCGGCACAGCTTATATAAACGAGCACATTTTAGCGCGTGCATTCTCAATTACGTAGCCTTATGACGTTCGATCGTTCGACAGAAGACCTGCTGCCTAATTGAGAACGCACGCGCTGAAATGTGTTTTGTACGCTCTGATGGGACTACTAGCTGCGCCGCGTTCATTCGTTCGGCCGACCGAAAAACACCTCTTAAATTGTTTCGCCAGTTAGATTTTTAACCTCTGAGAAAAAAATGTGTCTGTCTACGGCATCATCAAACTGATTTATCGATTAAAACTTGCTGTAACTATTCTAGTCATCAAAACAGTACTGCTTTTGGGTATTTTTAACGCCTTTAATGTCAAGTAAATAAGAGCTATCGTAACGTTGACAGTACGATAATAAGTTAATAACATGCCAATGGCAAGTTTAAGCCATTTTTCATTACCTAGCAGAATAGAGTACCATAGTAAGATATAAATAATAACTTTAAAATCAGAACTGCTAATTTAAAAAGTTACTATACATGCTCTTTCCGTGTACTCGTCATATATATATTAAGTATGAGGCCCTACATTTTAGCAAATACAAATTTCAGCAAATGCTTTGACTTTAAAAAACCCCAGCGATACGTTAATTACTACAGTAATTCACGGAGTTAACCCTTCGGCTGCTCATTAACACGGATAACGCGCAATATAAAAGAGTGACGCGGCGCTTCGCGGCCATTCATCACGGCGGCGGGGGGGTTAGCCTCAATGGGCGGAGTTCCCATGATTGATTCGCGTTTGGAGGTTGATTGGTTGGCGAAAAATGTTAAAAGGTTAGATTTATTAGGGATTTAGTCCAAAAAGATGGATAGTTAAACTTTGTTGAAAAGATACTTTGTTTTTTTTCAATGCTTTGAATGGCTTGGATTTAAAAAAAAACCCAAGATGAGAATTTGACAGACCGTTTCTTCGCCCCCGTAAACCCGTACATTGAACATCGAAATCTCGAAAGTATTTTTCGAGAACGTGATTACAAAATAAATATTGATTGTTTTATAATATAAGATAGGATTAGAAAGGGCTTAGAAAGCTCTTTTTTTTTTTAAGAATAATGGCAATTTTATTTAAAATCTAATTGGAAACTTGTTCTCAACATCAATAAGTCTTTGTCAATTGTAAACCATATTTTTTTGGTCTACTATTAGCTGCTCAATACAACCAATCAAACGACTCTAAATTAGTGGGTCTTTGGTTAACTACAGCCCTGTCACTACCCTCCGACTCCAGCTCAGTTGCCATAGTAAGTATTGCATTGCTATATGGTTTTTATACATCCTCCCAACCCATAGTACGTTAACAGGCTAGTTCGATTAAGTTCTAGTTAATTATTAGAAAATCTTTAAAACAACTGCTGTTGGACAAATTAGACAATAAATTATTTAACTTGAAAATATTAAACTTGAGTGCAAAAGTTGAAATTTCCACTCGGATATTATATTTTCGAGCAATAAATTATTAATTGGCGAAATAAAGTGTTTGCAACCTATAATGGCGCGCTGGGCGCTTTAAATTGACGTGGCACGGTTGTGTCACTGCATGTGCGAAATTAAATAACATAGCTCGACTGTGTACGTTTGTTCGATTGTTGGGAGTAATCTTTAAAACTATTTATCAGATTTTCAGAATTCTATCACTTAAAGAGAGCTACAATATCCTTGACAAATAAATGCATTAGACTATATTATAATTTTGTTGAAACCGAAGCGAAACGTAAGCGGTTCGCTTGTCACGAAGAAAATAGTTGACTAATTTACACAAATAAGAACCAAAACCAAAGATTTAAAGGCCTCTCATATCCAGCGCCATAAGATTTCATTTTGATACAAACTTGACCTGATTTCGTGTCATTCTACTAAATAAGTAAGGCATTGTAATCGTGTTAATGTGTACATAAACACGAATCATCTGCCAACCATCAATCAGCCCAGATGTGGCTGGGAATCAAGCTTTACATAAATCATTAGTTATTTCACACTATTATTAATAACATAAATACTTATTTAGTTTATAAACGGGACTACGATATGTTAAACGCAATTAAGTTTTAATTTTTATGACCGGTAAAAATGTGCCCGCATTTTGTAATTTGTAGTTTTTATGGTTTTAAATTTAGTTCATTAATTTTATAGTTTTACAAGATTATAAGCCTGTTCTATTGAAATACATTGGGAAAAGAAATGTTATTTATGCTATCTTTTCAAAGTTACATTAATGGTTAAGTAAAATGTGAAATATTTTTCTCTAAACTCAGGATTCTGTTGAATATATTGTTTATTTCTTATTATAATACTGACGTATTATTATTTGTTTCAGATTACAACCATATTCAAAATGACGAGACACCAGGACCCTAGACTTAATAACGTGAGTATCCACAATTTATAATTCTCAACATTCATTTTACAAAATCATACACTTTAATGCAATAAAAAAGGAAGTGGTGGAAGAAGTCGGTGCATTTAAATATGCACACGCAATGACTCCGTTTGACCTTCATTATACTGAACGTTTATTTATTCATGACATGAAATTTTTGTCGAGACATCAAACACAAACACCTCATAATTTTGATAATATAGGTTGAAAATCAATAATTTTATGCAAAAAAATTGTTAGGGTAGAAGTAGCGGATTTGTCTAACTTGACACCTTTTTTGGCCACCCTAATGTTTTAATAATATGTAAAGAATTATGATATTATATAAAATATATATATCTGCAGTCTTTTAATGAATATTATTTTATAGTTTTTTTGATACTCATCTGCAGGATTAATGCAAATGTAGTTGAAATGAGAGCTCGAAGAAGTATGTGTGGAGTTAGGATGATAGAGTAAGAAATAGCGAGATCCGAGAACGTTGTAGATTGAAAGAAGATAATAGAGACTTAGATCGAAAGGGTATGCTAAGATGGTTTGGTTATTTAGAAAGGATGGATGAAAGAAGAGTTACGAAAGAGATATGGCGAGCGAGAGTGAGCGGAGATGGCGGTAGGGGACGTCCTAGACGGACGTACGGTGATCAGATTCGCGATGTGCGTAAGGGCCAAATCGAGATTAATTAATGTAGAGGAAGCGAAGGTTATATGTATGGACCTGTGCACCTGTCTTTCCTGTCTCTGACTACCCCTTTACAGGCGTGAAGGCATGATGATTATTATGATGATACTCAATTCAACCTTAAATGGCTAAAAAGGGAACAGTGCCACAAACGGTACATCTACCTTACTGCCGCTTCTTTCTTTACTAATAAAGTCTAAGAAATACCCAATAAATGAACACCCTAATAAGTTTTGTTCTGTTTTCATAAGCATCTGTGATCTCCGGATAACAATCAGCTTTTCATTGAATGTTTGTCATACATTTATCCCGCAACTTTAAAAGCTGTTTTCTCTCTCGCTATTCTTCGTAGTTGCGAGGTTATTTCCGAACTCAATTTAAAGGAGTAAATACGGTCTGTTTGTTGAGTGGGCCATTGTGGCCGCCTTCAGTTTGATATAGCTACAAACATACATGCATTACAAGTCTGTGTCTATAGCTATGGGTATTTACCTACAAGATAAAAATATCAATGTACCTATCTAGGAGCCATTAAGTATTTCAAAAAATGGATTAAAATAGACAGGAAAATAACAAACAACAAAATAAATAACTACACAAACATGGGATCAGAAGCTTTGTTTTTTTTTTTTTTCAATCTATACGGTAAATTAGTCAGAAATGCAAGGAATAAACTTTTGCGAGCAGTTGGGCACTATCAGTGGATATTTAAAAAAAGTAATTTAATATTTTACGCATTTGTGTACACTTTGCCTCTTTAGATACACAGTTAACAGGTTGTTAGGTTGTGACAGGAACGTTTCGTTGGGTTGTACGCGGGGGACATTTTCCTTGGCCTCCATTTAGAATTTATTTAGTAGACGCAACGCGCTATCTTGATGTGAGAATACCGTCTATCATCAAACGTGGGTTCGTCGACGGATCGAATCGTCCATCTATTTGTCTGTACGTTGACGAGATATGTTTACTGTACTTTTAAATTCGATACCACCGTCAGTTTCTAAAAAACGTCACTGCTTCATTCCTAAATATCCATTTGGTACGCTACCCCTACCATATTCAGATTAGTACAGTACATAGAGGGTGTTATTATTATTATGTCTAACACAGTACATGGTGTTCCGCAGGGGATCATGAATGCAAGTGACGCGCGTCTTTTGACGATTAAAACTTTTTCTCCAGATCCATCTGGTTGGAACAACAACTACTGCCTTGTATTTAATTTTAAATTTTAAGGTAAATGTTGGTTTGTCATTAAATTATGCATGAACATCTGTAAGAATAGAGTAGGTACTTTGTTAGATATGTCGTAAAATAGGAAGTGTAACATTAACGTTACAGTGTTTGCATTGTTGTGCCCGTTGTGAATAACTCAACCAATGAAATTACTGGTCTAAGATCCGAAATTCCAAATAGGAGATGATTTGCACCGGCTGTTTATTCGATGAAACGTATTTTATATCAAATTTAATACTCTAAATAATATGTGACGAATAGGTAGGCTGAAATTTTTTCAGTCCATTATAATATAAATAAAAAACTTACCTTGACCATAGAACCTAGTTATAATGACGGCGTCAATTGACGAGATAGAAATGAATTAATAGTTGGTTTTATTCGACAGGATTCTATAGTGGTTCATGAATTAAAGTCCGTGACCGTACCAGTACACAATCAGCACATACGCGACTTAACCTGCGCGTGCGTCACTGTAAAGCGTCTCTTTCGCTCCGGCCACGAGCGACGCTAATCTGCAAGCGACAAATAATTTAAATAATAAAACATTAACATACCGCTTTATTCGCTTTGCTTTTAAGATGGCTCCCATGCTTGCGACTTAGGTTACTGGGGTTTTTATTATTAAATACAACCGGGCAAGAGCATGTCGGACCATGCTCAGTGTAGGGTTCCGAACACACTCGACTAACAAAAATTAATAACGCTTTGAATTGTAATATTTTATAAACGGGATTAAGTAGGGGATCTTAATCGAAAAATTGTTTGTACAAACTCGCAATATTTTTGGAAGACCTATCCAACGATACCACACACTATGGAGTAGACGAAAAAAATTATACATCCTAACGTTACGTGTAGGTGACGAAAACTAAAAAAAAAATGTTTCAAAGATTTTATTTTACGCCTTTGTTAGCGTGACTAATATGACATATATATTCATGCTGAATTACAGCTTTCTAGTACTAACAGTCTCTGAGCTAGGCTACGGATGGACGGACGGACGGACAGTTCCTAGTTTGACTACGGAACCCTAGAAACGGTATAAGTCTAGGGTACAGCTACAAGTACTGAGAGACAGAACCCTCATAAGATTACTTTTTATTACGACCAGAGTATTTCTTTTTAGTATGGTTAGGTATATTCGTTTACGCAATTTTCTATATTTTAATATAGTCAAAAGCAATGAAAACGGGTTACTTTGTGTTGAATTACCATAGAAAGTGATTCGTTTTCATCGCTCCTGAGTGTAGTACAAAAGTCGCATTCTACAAAATTTTAAAGTACTGTTAAAGCCTCAATCAGAAGCCTTATTTAGAAACTAAAAAGACAAATGGCGTAAAGGACAACTAAATTGTACTGTTGTCCTATACGCCCATTGTCATTCAAACCATCGAATGATTTAAGTATTGTAAAAAAATAAGGATTTTAATTGAGGCCTTAACTGTCCTTGACGATGTGCAATGTTTTAAAAAACGGCCCAAAAATCTAATGGAATTGACGTAAGGTGACGTTACCGTGCGTTTACACGCTAGCCCTTGTCAAGTATCAACTGTAAAACTTTTGTTTGAAATCTAAAGGATAGAACTTAATACGGGATCATTTCTTACATTTATTCATCAGTAGAAGAACAAAAACAACCACAACCTAACGAAAACCAAACCTTTTTCTATAAGCCAACATTTATAAACATTTATTTTTATGCAGTGTTTGAGAACACGCCTTAAGCTATGTACATACGTAATGCGGATCCAATGCACCTGTATAAAATGCATCCACGATGCGCGATGCAGCCATTCTGCTTGGATCGTGTGTAAAGGACAAGCGGTAGCGGAAACGCACACGCGTTGTAGTGTATTTAATATTCATGTTACTTTTACATCTTGGAAATATAATAGAGGAATTACCAACACTTGTATTTACACGTAGCACTGCCTAAACAATATTGGAAGCTATCGTTTTTCACCAAGCTTTCCAAAAAACAATAATTTAATATCCCATTTGTTTATTTTTAAGTTAAGAAAATAACAAAGAAATCAGTACAAAATTCCACAACCTCTGTAATTTTTAGATGACAATGTGTTCCACGATATCGTGAAGTCATGTCCGCTGTCGTTCATAGCTTGCGCCGATATTAAGGCAGTGTTACACTGTTGCAGCGACGAATAGCTTAACATAAAATAAAGCCATGGCACATGCGACCTCTCTGTGAACCGGCGCCTGCGCATCCAAACGTGCGCTGAGCCTCGCGTTTACATTTCATGCAGTGAGTCATTTCGAGGGGTCTTTTGTTTTATGATTATATAAAAAAACAGCTTTCATTCTTCCAAAATACGCTACGATTTCTCGTTTTGGCGCAGAGAAAAAATCATATCTTCGTTAATTGTATTCAACATGGTAATAATTAGCTTACAACTGTATATTAAAAATTCAAGTCAAAGTTAAATAAAAACGTTATTTGTATGTTTATTTTTAGCATGTAATCCTTTAAACTACTAAAACAGTTCAAAAAAATATTTTAACATTTTAAGCTTTTTCAGCTACATTTTTCGTGATCGACAAAGGTTACATACACTTAGGAAAGTCGGAGTCGTAATGCGGCAATTACATAGACCACCATTTCTACTTTAAAGATGCATAGCATTAATCACACCGACCGAAATTTACTCAATTAATTAACGACTATCGATTCGTCCAACGACTATCGAATAGTTTCAATCAGGCTCGAATCGAGTGCCTCGCGAATTGCACGCCAATTCGTTTAGAATTCGCTTAATGAAACGTTTATTCGAATGGATATTTAGTTATTTGATTTTAGAATATTGGTTTAGAGTAAGTTGTTTATAAATAAATCTTACACATATTGATTTAGTCACAAACTAACAAGGAAAGATACCCAACTGTCTGGCTATTTTGATATATGTAAGAGAGTAGTCTAAAAATCTAATAAAGTAGGAATGTGACTAAACTCCTTTAACTTATATAGAGGTTTTTTTAAAATTGCTATTGACCGTGGTACTGGTTTGATTATATGTTTAAGAACATGAAAAGATAATGAGCACATTTATATCGACTAAATCTCATATTTAAAAAAATACCCTTAGAAAGTTATAATATATATTTCTCATCGAAGATACATTTTCTTTGGTATTTTGATAACTTAGTTATTAAACACGAAACTATAAATTCAGACTATGATTAGTTAGTAATAATATAATAAGTTTAGTAAAGGTCGGTTAAGTGTAGGGTTGTTTCACCCTTGTGCCGTATCCATAAGTTTCCTTCTCAAAGGATAATACTTGAGGAAATATATTTACGCACTTTATTGTGAAGAGTTCTTCGTCGAAATCGTTATTGAAATATTGATGAACGCTTCATAGAATCTATCAATTCGTAGAATTATCCTATATCCAACAGTTGAACTTTGTTATAGTTAGGTTAGGTTAGGTTAGGTTAGGTTAGGTTTTTAGAATAACATGATCGAAATGCTTTTGAAATTAAATTCGGAAATAACAATAAGTATTCAAATTTTTTAGACATATTAAATACATTTATTGAACTGGAATATATAATGAAGTATTTTTTTAATACACATTATTACAAAATAATTTAATCCTTACTAACATCTGAAAAGCCCTTAAGGTTAACGAAGCACTATTTGTCCTAGATTGATTAGCGTTAGCCTATCCTAATAACGAGCTTACAGCTTTAGAGCAATCTCCTCTCGCCCAATTAATCCCAGAATTAATTCTAACCTTGAATTCTGGAGAACAGGGAGTTCAAGAAACTAATTGAGGGTTCAATTTATCATCGCAGTCTCGACGGGATAAGACCCTTGGTTTCGATACACTTATAAATATTAAAAAGTAAAGATCCTTTTAAGACAGAATAGCTGTGCTTTTAGTATTAATTTAGGTTTTTATTACCTCTTGAAATAATACTCAAAAGTTATTTCATTATCTTTTTGTTAGGTACTCTAATTAAGTTACAAAGATTGTTAGTTAAAAATAATAATTAGGTCGAACTTATATATATATGTATATTTTCCAAGGTTATACAGAATGTAGTTATTGCTTATGCGAATTCGTGCAACAAATTCGTTCACGTATTTGAACGTATCGTACGAATCTAGTCGTTTCTACTCGACGCGACAGACGTTGCGGTAAATATTTAATGTCGATGTTTGCACAAAGGGACGCCATGAAGTATGCAAAGTGTACAAACTAAATGTAGCGACCCACTTCGAAAGATCGATACGCGGTTAATGAGGTTACTTGGTGGTGTTTTAATAGGAAAAATACGACTAAGCGCTTAGTTAACTACGAAGTGAAGAGCATCGGTGGCGGATTATGTTGCTGACTCAAAATCGTAAGGCAAGTTCGAGACCCAAAAGTTTACATGTATAGGTAGTAAATATATAAATATTTTTAAATGTCGGAAATCACTTGGGAAGCTCCTAAGTAGATTCCGAGATTTAATATTTTTACAATACTAATAAGTTTTTTAACTGAGGTAAATTACTTGAAGCACTTATATACGGTAAAGGAAAATACTGTGAGAAAACCTTCATTCGAACAGCTGAGTGTGTAAAAAAGGTAATTGCACAAAAAAACAATACACGACAAAGTTTTTTCAACATGATAATATCGCACAATCTCGCTATATTTTGCTAATAAAGTGTACCCAAATATTTGCGCTGAAACTCGTAACGTACCGAAAACAGTTGCTAAGCGAACATCCCTTGTTTTAGGGCAAAGTTCTCTCGCTTTATGGTACACACAATGCACTACACAGGTACACAACCACTACAACTTGACTTCGGAAGTAAAAGGGAAAATTTATAAGGTAAGGATCAAGGTTTTCTGGTTGTTACTTTTTATTATGATTCTTACGACTCAGGGTTTTTTGATAAAAATATTACCAACCCTTAGGGTTAAGACAACGTGTATCTCTGAGTTTGAGAGCACCCTTTGAAGTAAAATAAGGCTTTTTGACGTCGGTAAACAGTTAGTGGGGCGATAGTATTATGTGGAGAATATGTAATTGGCTCCGAACATATTGCTTTTTCTTTAAAGGAAACGAGAAATTGAGGAAACCGGAAATTGTTCTGGTCTTATATTGTGTTCGCTTATGTTTTTTTCGACAACATAGCTGGCTGGAAATTGTCACGCGCATGTTAACACTGTAACAATTAAATGTTATAGTGTCGAAAATTAAAAATAAAGGTTGAGGTGACATAATTTCCGCTGCATCAGTCTTAAAAACAAAAAATATTAGTCTTTACCCAAGTTAAATTACTTATTCTACTTAAAATATAAATCCTTATATCGCAGTGTGAGTTATTTCACGAAATAACTTTCGACTACCTAATTGCCCCCCTAGCCTTCCTGAAACAAAAACGATTACAATATGCACGCATTCCTTAAAAGGGGTCCTATTCCAAAAACAAAGCCTGGGAAATTTCTCGCGTCGTGTTTACATTGCGAGTGCAGCAGACAGCACTACACGAAAATAACCGCGGAACGTAAAACGGAACGGGCGAAATATTCGCGGCCATTGGAGCAGAGTTGACACAGATTAGCGCGGGACAGATGGGTGGTTCATTAGGTCTTGGCATTTTTAACAAATATAAGTACAATCAGATCAGTACAAGTTTTAGACGTCTTTTACTACCGCACTCGCGTTGGAAGGTCAGTGTTATTATATCGTTTGTTAGAAACATGAAGAAAGACGAAAGCTATGGATAACTTGGAAATACTTTATTATGTTAGTGCTAAAAAAAAACTTCTTTCTTTGGTATAAGATTATGGTGGTGTTGATTTTTTTTCAGTGTAACAAAGATTTATTTCTAAATTAACACTGTTTCAAGATTGACCCTTCACGTATGTGTCTGTGCGTGTATCGTTACACGGAATACACAAATTCAACAACAACAAAATACGTGATTTCTAGCAAGCATTTTGTAGCGTTAAGCTTGTTCTTTGTGCGGATAATCAAGTCGATATTTACTGACAAAAAATAATTAACAACAGCTAAACCAGTTACCATAAACCTCTAGTTTACCTAATGCACATATTATATACAGACTATTTTCACGTAATATCGTAGTGAACTTTCTTTATTACCCGTCGCTGTGGCCTAGCTGTGCAAGGACGGAGCTGCGAACGCGATTATTGCAGCTTCAATGGTGCGATTAACCCCCAGTGGCATGCTTTTGTCGTCGTTCGAATTTCGAAAACGTACTTTTTCGATGGCCAGTTATAGCCGTTGCGATAAACCGGCCAGTTTTAAAACCAAATTTGAATTTTATCAAACCGTTCCAGGGTTTTTTTTTCTTATTGTCGCTTTAATAGCCTTTTGTTGAATCTAGGGGGTGTAAAATATAAGTTTAGGTAAAATATAAGGTTAGGTACTAGAGACATAGAGGGTGATCTTATCCTTAATTGCATAACTACGTAGTCTTTATCATCACTTTTGGAATGCAACATCATTTTCATTTTATATGTTTATGCGTTTCACGTGGATGCAGTTTTGTTTACCACCTGTAGCCTCAGCCGATTTAGACAAATGAGGTGACGACAGGTTAGCATTAACCCGGAAACGTGTACAGCGCTTATGACGTCACTGGACGTGTAACATGACGTCATTTGTGATTAGATTGTAATTTCGTAATACTAGTGAACTTATAGCGTTAAAACCACAGGCGGAAAAGTGGTAAAATACTTATTAATCCTAATATCCAATATTCTAATTTAGAAAGTTAATTCATCATCTAACAAATACATTACTAAGTCCCTATCGTCTATCCGTCTATGAACCGTATTACTATAAAAAATAAAGTTGCAACAAATCTGGTTTTAAGCGTGGTACGGCACCCAAATATTCGAATCTGACTCGCACTTGGCCAGTCTTTTATTCTTAGCCATTACGAGCACCGACAAATTTTCTATTATCGCTCGTTCCCTGTAACTCTCGCTCTAACAGCGGTTATCTGAAAAAAACGAAACGAAAAGTCGTTGTGGTTCCATTGAACTTAAATCCAATTGGCCCATTAGCCGTAACAACGCAACGCAATGGCTCACTTACAACGCGTTCGTATAAATCCGCTTAGTTGGTAAACTACGGTAATGGATAATGTTTGAGGTGAGCTCTTGAATGAGAATTGGCTGAAAGATCTTAAGGTTATATTGGTTTGGAAGTAGCTTGCTTTTTACGTTCGACGTCAAACATGGGCTACCAGTTTTACACCTTATTTCATAGAAATAAGGTCGGCTGTACTAGTTTATGCGAAATCAGAGGTAGAGGAGCTTCTTGCATCTTTCATTTAAGGCAATATATAAATAAAATATAAGAGCGTAAACTAGGTCATCCTGTATGATATATCGATGAAATATTGTCATAAATAAACTACAAGAAATTTTAGGGCTCCGTACTTTCACAGATTTAGTCACAAGACTTATATTTGCATGATCGTAATGTTAAGGAGCCGGTTGTATATTTCGTTCATGCCTTCCACACACAGGGTGTCTATATTTTGCCTATTCCGCACGAGTTACTGTGACTCGAATGGAATGCACATCTCTTAGTAATTGGGTCAAATAATTAAACTTTGGTATACTGTTATTTGATTATTATGCTCTTAAATAAGTCCAAACTGTTTCTCAAATTGCGTTTGGAGAGAACTACTAACAACACTGAACCGTAAGAAACTACAGTACGACTAGTAAATTGCCCGTTTCAGCGCTGCTTGACGAAACTTCAAAGACATTGCATGTACCGGAAAACTTACTTTGGAGTACGTACAGTCGGATAGGTATTTAAAACTGGCAAAGTTACAACCACCGTGAACTGAATCACCTATGTAGCAAAGTTTTTGTTTCTGTTGGTTATAACTTATTAAAATTAATGAGCGCCAGTTTTTACTGTAATCCTACTGTTACCTGTCTTATAAATTACTTGCATAAAACTCGTATTATACATATGTAAGTGTACAAGTAAAGTTTTTTTTATGTTTTATTATTTGTACTTTACCTGATTTTCTCTTTTACTGTACAAAAACGTCAATCTATCGCCTAGTTGAACATTAAACCAAACAAAACCTTATAAATTGGAATATAAACAGCGCAAGTTTCCTCAGCAGCACTGCAGCAGGTAACATACCTAACAGCTGTACCCGGCCGACTGTACTTCTGGCTCGGAGCCAGCGTTGCATTTTTTATCGCAACCAGCCCGATGACGCCGAAACAATAACTTTTATTGCAACGCATCAGACAACGGACTCGGCGCCTGTTTAGTGCATACTGTGTACGAAGCTTGTGTAATATAACTGTCAAAGACTTCTTTCTTTGGGGTTACCTTTGTTCCGTAAAAAAAAATTTGGTCAAATGTATCATTTCCCAAATTTTCATTTGCCAAACCGCTTTGTTTTCTGTAACCGTAAATATTTTACGATTTTATAAAAACTAACCTAACCTAACCTATAGCGTTCTACACGATGGTACTGAAATAAATTCTGAAAAAAATATATAACATTGGTTTGGCAAATGAAAAATTTGGGAAATGATACATTTGACCAAAAATATTTTGACGAAACGGCAGGCTCCCCTTTCTTTGACACATTCAAAGCTAGAATTCGTTATTGAGTCTTATTTAAAAAAAAACACTTAGTATAAGACTTCTTAAGTTTTTGCTTCATTGTGAATAATCCTTATTAGTTCGTTAATTAGTTTGTCCTGGCAAAGGCAATTTCCAATTAGAAAATTATTATCTTTTCTTGTATGCTTGATATGCTTACCCTGATATCAAAGTATACACCTGCGTCTAAAACCATTAGCCAATAAGAAAATTATTTCAGAATAAATTCCAAAAAAAAACTCAGTAACATACCTATATGGTACAGAATTGTTATAAAGGTATGCCTAAAGGAATACAGTTTATTGTCTTTTAAATATCATATGTAATTATAACTTGACTTATTCCCTGATATCCAAGCCTCGATTAGCTGAAACCGTTAATGAGCAGTAAGCCTGCACCCTCGTCAGACACCCGGCCGTCCCGCGGGTCCCGTGCGATTCTCGCGCGTTTTTAATTAATCTATTACTCGCTGAGCTTTAACAAGATTAAAACCAGATTGTTGGTTGCGATCTTGGTGGTTCTGTGGTTTAGTTTGCTAAATTAACTTGAGTTGGCGGTTGGTTGTTTTGAGAAGGTTTAAAAAGTTATCCTTTATAATTTTAAACAACATTATAACTGAATAAATATATTCCTGATTTAAACCCTATGTCGTTTAAATATTAAGGACACCATGTATACAACAAAACGCTTTAATAATTTTGACTAGCATGCAAAATCATTTTTCTGACAAGTGAAACTTTTTCCGGCATCAGCCTGTAACGTGTTTCTAAATCAAATAAAAACTGCCGCATACTAATCAGACTAAAACGAACTCCCATAAACGGAATCAAACAAATTGCAACTAAAATCAAATTGTTCGCAAAATCAAACTTTTATAAGTTGGCAGCGTTCCACCCGCCTGCAGATCATCCGTTGTAAAAGGTACTTTCGTTTGAATTACGCAAATACACTGCCCGATTTATCGTTATGTAAGTCGGTCTGTGAAGTTTTAGTGATTTTCAATTCGGTATATTGTTGGTGGAATATTTCTGATAGTATGCTGAACTTTAGAAATATTACCAAATAACTACACGCTGTACACACTATACAGCGTGTTGTAAAACCTTAGTGTGAGCATAAACTTTATTTTTTTAAATGCGTTTTGTATCTCATCGAATCCAGCTTTTAATTAGACATTTTTTTATTAATATTTCTAATGAATACTTCTCTTGCTTGCATAAAAAGATTCATGTGTGACACCTAGAATAACTAACGAACTTGTTCTCTTCCAGTTACTTTTTACGATTTTGTCACTAATATGGAAACATAAAATGAATCGTCGGTTGTACCAACATTTAACCAACTCGTTAACCAGCTGTTAACTGGAAGTGTGGCAGATTTATCAGCCCAAAGTGCCGTTAACGATATCTTAATAAGCGATCTTGCTTCATTATGTATAAAGTTGAATTTAATTCATTTTGAATTGTCGGTGTTAGTTTTTGATTGTGATCTCAGTTGATGTTACTGTTTGAGTGAATGCTACTCTCAAATATACATATACAATTCCAACTAAGTATAGATATTTGAAACCAACGAACAAGGTACAATTACCATCGTTATTTCTATACTTACCACTAAGCCTGATCATTAAATTTAAAGGTCTTGCCGGGTTACCATAGAGAAATCGTCATTGGCTTAAAACCGAACTCATTTCACTAATTACGCAAGGTATTTATGTATCTTTTGTTCTGCTCTGCGTCTATACCGAATTATTATAAAGAATGACAGCCGCTAGAATAATCACAATTAAATCAGGAATGTCCTATGCGTTGTTCTTCCTTACTTTCGTTAATGTTTACCTTTGTATCCATCCTGTATAAGTTTGTCCAAATACTTACCTACAATTTTATCGATGATTTTGTTCCTATCAAACTACACTATTTTACGTGACATTATTTTTAATGTATCATATCGAAACTAACAGTTTTCCTAATCTTTCGGCCCATCAGCCAGCCGGTCAGTTATCGACGGTGGACACTACGTGGGCAACACTATCGGCTGATTTATAGAGACGTCCCCCATGACTTATCGACATCGACACTTGACTCGTTTGCTTGACACGCTCGTTTGAATAACTGAATATTTTGTTCAACGTTAATATTTATTGGGATTGTTGGCGACATGGAAATTTCGCCCTAATAACTTTTTTTGAGGAACTTCCTAGAATTTGCTAAGCTTTTATTTAAATTTAGCTTGAGAGGGCAATAATATCACACAAAAAATAATTATGTTTATCTACTATGTGTTACGAGGATGTACAGGGTGATCAGATCAATCCGTGTAATTTTACTAAAATAACTAATTGAGTTATCTTAAACCGTCCTACTACTATTAGGGTTCCGTAGGGTAAAAGCGGGACCCTATTACTAAGACTCAACTGTCCGTCTGTCCGTCTGTCTGTCTGTAACCAGGCTGTATCTCATGAACAGTGATAGCTAGACAGTTTAAATTTTCACAGAAGATGTATTTCTGTTGCCGCTATAACAACAAATACTAAAAACAGAATAAATTAAATATTTAACGTGATGTTTTTTGCTCGATATTAATAATGGCAACAGGTAGACACTAAAATATACACAGAATATTCAGATTCAGATTCAGATTCAGATTTTATTACTCAATATAACACAGTATAAATTAAATTACATGTCAAATTATATGCAGTTACATTGAGATCGTCAGAATTTATTCATTTATATTTATTCATTATTAAGTAACATATTCACTTTAAAAATAAATATTTAAATTTAAATATTTATTGGAGGCTTCCACACAACAAACGTGTTTTGTCAAAACTTTACTATAGGTAGGTACTTGAGTTACATCTAGTTTTATTTTGTCCTACACGTGGCCCCTTAGCATCATGCGCTAAAACCCAATTCAAAATAACTGGCACAGATAGTGTTGCTAATTCTGAACCAATGTTTGAATAGCGCCTGCGCCGATTGCGATGAGTCAGAGGTGAAAGACCCGAATTAACAGCGAAAATAGATCTTTACTTAACCGTTTGTCTCTGTTAGATAGCTGACTAGAGAACTAAAATAACATATTAAATTAAGTTTAGATCAAAGCTATAGTAGGCTCGTGTTAATCTTAGCCTGTTTGTGCGAAATGTGTTTACAGCATTAACAACTTGTTAGAATTGTTGGTAATTCTGTAGCTCTGCCTACGCCACTCTGGTAATAATGATAATTATTACCCTCTTCAATTCAATTGAATTGAAGAGGGTATTTTTCTACTTAATAATAAATTATTATCTATTTGGCAATTATTCAGTTAAATTATTCACTTTTTGCACATTTAATCACGTGGCACGTACAATACGGACCGTATCTAACTGCCAAATCAAAATTTGGAGTAATCTATATATATATAAGACGAAAACCTGACTGACTTATATACCAACGCACAGCCGAAACTATTGTACCTAGAAACATGAAATTTGGGACAGGGATTCCTTTCATGATGTAAGTGAGCACTAAGAAAGGATTTTTGTAAAATTATCCATTAACCTACCGCCAAACAGCAGTGTTCGCACTGTTGTGTTCCGGTTTGGGGATAAGACAGCCGGTGTAATGACTAGCATAGAGGCATTCCATCTTAGTCCTCAGGGTTGGCAGCGCATTTGCAGTCTTAGGCTTGCAGTCTTGTGAATGCGAATGTCTATGGGTCACAGTTTCCACTTACCATCAGGTGGCCTGTGTGCTCGTCAGCCTTCCCTATGCCATAAAAAAAAAACACCCCTTAAGGGGTTTAATAGGGGGAGTAGCGGGAAACTAATCCTACGCGTACGAAGTCGCGGGCGGCCTTTACATATTAATTTCAAATATGTATTAATTTCAAAATTTGATTGCATCTAATATTCTAAAACATTTTTACTACTAAATTTAATTACAAGTGCAGCTCTGGCAGTGTTTTAAATACACATCCACGCCCCACTTAATAATTTAACATTACACGATCGCGTATTTTTGTACCAAAAAAAAAACATCCCTTAACTAAATTACTTCTCTTGGTCAAGCTGTATAAAATCCTAATGAATACCCAAGTTAATCCAGTTTTACCTTGTATTTTGAGCCGGCTAATTAGCCGTCTGCTATGCTGAGACGCGTTGACTTTGTCAAGGAATGCAGCTGTGACTTGTAGGAAATGCGCCACAGAGCTAGAGAACAGTTGAAGTAAGACTCTTGGCATACGACGACGCTGGCATAGTTGGTATGACACTGCCTATGAAGCTAGCGGTCTGAGTCATGGATGTTTTCTTAAGTATATATTTCTAGATTTATATCGTTGTCTAGTACCCATAGTACAAGCCTAGAGCTTTGTTTGGGACTAGGTCAATTGGTGTGACATTGCCCTGGATATTTAATAATATTTATTGACTTTTTAAAACTAAGTTAATTCATCTGCACCGGTGATCACTCTCCATCAAGTGACCCGCTAGCTCGTGTACCTTCTACAGCATTAAAAAAAACATCCAGTTAACGTTTTAGTTGAGTTTTAGATTTATTGAAATCTGATGGGAACAACCAACAAACTTCGACAAACAGCTGACACTTACCAACCGTCTGAAATAGACACCCAGTACCTACGCTAATTCTTAATAAGACTATCTGTATGCTGAATTTCATCTTAATCCAAACAGGCGTTAGATCGTAATGAAAAGACAAACATCGTGACCAACTTTCATAGTTATAATATTAATATTAATAAACAAGCCAATATCAATCACCGTAAAAACTCGTAATTATAAACTCAGATTTGGTCAGCAATTGCACAAAATTTTCTATTTCCCATGAAAATTCAACGAATGCATTTATCGTTATTAATAATAAAACTAGGTAGCACTAAGTTTCAGTTAGCGAAGCTGCGTTCTCGGCTGCGGCGTGCATAAAGACGCGCCACACGAGTGACGTCCGCGGTGCGGTCGTGAACTTACGTGACGTACTTTAGCTTTGGGTTAGTCTTCAGGCGGCCAAGTTGGCTTGTACTCGTACCAACGAAGTACAGACAGTACGCTAATGAAGTTGCTCTAAGTTATAAAATTGGAGTATTTTTATATTTAAACACTTTTATAACCAGCAATATAATACACTTAAGTTTAGTGGTGAACGGCAAGACATTTTCCATCGTACCTAATTCGTTCTTTTTTCGAACATCTGACATCTGTAACATTTATTTTAAACCGTTTATAGGTTAAGACAAATTATTGCGTGTAGGTACCCATTGCTTTTGTTTATTTTGGACGCCATATTACAGTTCAATTCACAAGAGCGGGCACGAATGGATTGAATGAGTGAACGAAAGTATACAATTGTGTAAAATAATAACAGGTTTTCGGTTTGAAATTCGAACATCGGGTCAAAGGACGGCACTCACACAGTGATAGGTGGCATTACTTTTGTTCATTCCCTTCGTGCCAGCTTTAGTAAATTTACCTGTACCTACTACTTGTGGGTTTATTGGAATTTATTAATTTAATTAAAGCGGTTAAAATTTACTTTTGAAATTTGAGTAATTTTTCACTACTTCCACACTGTTGTCACTGTTGCCACAATTGTAACACGCTAAATTGCAGCTGCCCTTATGCAGTTAAACTCAATGTTATAAATGTATTCTCATCAAGTTACTTTTAACACAACATATTTAGGTAAACGTCAAGTAGGTTATTCTTCAAGCAACTTGCTTTACAACTCGACGGTACGTATTTCTAGGGTCTTAGGTTGTCCACTCAGAGCCACAAATAACATTTTAAGGCAAGAATTGTTCATTTTTTAAACTAAAAACCACGAGCAAACGGCATTTTGCAAAAACTTTAATTTTCAAATAACATTGACAATCTCCACGCCTGCCTCCCAATGGGGTAGGCGGAGACTCTGGAACGCCAGGAGCACCGGTCCAAACGGTCGGTCGGTTTCGCTTCCTCTACATTCATCAACCTCAACCTCACGTACGTCGGTTTCGGGTGCTTTTAATTTGGCCTGTGTTCATTACATCGCGAATTTGCGTCTAGAGCGGCCTCCACCGACATCTCCACCGACTCTCGCTCACCATGTCTTTTTTCATCTATCCTACCTAAAGACCAAACCATTTTAGAGCCTTTTCTATCTTTGTTACTATATCATCTTTCAATCCACATCGTTCAAATTAATTAGTTAATTGGGTTCGAATTACAAGTTATTTAAAGAGCGTTTATTTCTAACTTGTTCGCTAACTTAAACTCCAAGTCTTGTACAGAAACAAAAACACAAACAGGGAAAATTCCAAATTTGTCCAAAATTGGGTTTTCTTGCCGTGGGCTCTCTTCCTACGCATAACGTTATACGCCCAGCTATACAGGTTTAGCGCCCAAAGTCGACGATTGTATAGATTTATGACGCTTTGTGTCATTCAAGGGCAGTGAAAGCAAGAACGCAGTCAGGGCCCGGTTTGTTGATTTTTATATAAATTTGACACGATATGGAGTCATTGACTAGTCGCTTCACTCATGTTAAACATAATAATCGTAATTTATTCCTTAACAACGAATCTATTATGTCTTCATTATTTTTTATTGTTCGTTTATACATTACAGCGTGTTTGTTGGAAAGTTTAAATAGATGATTAGTTACATTAGTTGAATATTAGTTATTTATTAAATATGTTTGAGAGAGAATTTTCAATTAGAAAATTAAATTAGCGAGTTGTATTTAATCATGATTATAGTTACGTAGGTACAGTATTATTTGTTTTATTTGAATTAAGATGTATTGTTACTGATATTATTGTGAAAGAGACCGTGATGGTAATTTTTTTTCTGGTCTAGTTAATAATTACTTTTTTTTATGTATTCAGAAAAGGGTGGCGAAAAAAATCTTAATATTTTATAACATCACCAATTCAAACCGTCTTTATTTAGTATTCGAATGTTGAATCACTTATTCAATTGTGAGAGGCATTCGTAGGCGCGACACGGCTCGAAAAATACATTACACAAAAATTCCCTTCCCACGATTGACTACGTCAATAAAAAGGGAAAATATTATGCAAAGGACTCGGAGAAATAAAGTGAAGTGAGTGAATATAACGGGAAATATTCAGCTTCAGTTATTTTGATTTAACCCCCCCCCCCCCCCCCCATCAACCTCCACTCGCGGAATCTCACCTGCCATGCTTTGTAAAATTTCTCAAGCCAATATTAAAGTTCTCAGGCCAGGTACAGCGATGATCTTCGCATGAGAATGGTCGCGAACCGTGCTGGCGTACAATGAGAAAGGAAGGACTATGTCTAACAATGGACTAGTACGAGTATAGGTTGATGATGATTACGATGATGATGATGGTGATGGTGATGATGATGATGATGGTGATGTTGATGATGATGATGTGGTGGAGGTGATGATGATGATGGTGATGGTGATGATGAGGATGGTGATGATGATGGTGGTGGTGGTGATGATGAGCATGGTGATGGTGATGATGATGATGGTGATGGCGATGATGAGGATGGTGATGATGACGATGATGATGGTGATATTAAATATTAAAATTTCATGGCGCATAGTACGACTGCGATACATAAATAATAAAGGTAATAGGTTCATACAAATTATGATGATAGGAAGCTAGCCAAGGATTCATAAATTAGCACAGTAGTACCTTGTCGCAGTGATAGACCGCTTGAACGATCAAAGTTGATCAAACTAGTCATAATGATGTTCAATACTACAAGATTCTGTTCGGTCCTGGATTCGATCTCAGTTACAGTAAATATTTGTTCTTAAGTCTTCGATTTTTTTATGAGTAATAGTTTAGTAATACTTATTCGTCTATTATAACTAATTATAATAAATATCGACTATTTTATATATATATATTATCTAAAATAAATAAAAATGCGTTGAGTTGTTGTTTATTTTAAACCCATACCCACCTGAGACGTCAAAACAGAAATAATATTAAGTGTAAAGCTACTCCATTTCAACTTTGTTCGCTGTGACATTGGCATTCCGCTAGTAGAAGCTGCATATATGATAAAAAAATTCAAGCTTAATTAAGCATCGCTTGATGACATACAGTTTAAATTGAATGTTTTATTTTCACTACGATTTTACAAGTATGAAGTTGGTATAGGTCGCCCTAGGACACTTTTCGAAGATAATTTGGTATTAGTTTGTATGTCGATGATAAAATTGTATACTTAATAGAAGCCAGAGCTAAATTTCTTTATTTAATGTAGTGTAGCTTAACTATAATTTGCAGATTATAATTACCATCTACGCGATTATAAAATCATAGTCTTCCGTTACTAAGACTCCTTCCGTTTCCTTTAAAAGCGCTTCCGGAATTTTTAATTAAGCTCTCAAGCTCTCCATCCAAGTTGCATCCACTACGCAAAGTTGCAATCTTGAATTTACTCAACAAAGCTATGCATCACTTGTAACAGACTGGTTACTTAAGATGGCGGGTGTGTCGTGGTCTCTGAAATTTTATGCATTAGCTATCTTGCGGACGAATTCCCCGCTGTCTGGCGCAGGCGTCAGCGACCCGGGCTGTCAAAATATCGTTTCGTAAAGCCGGGTACTCACTAGCGAGCTGTAAATGTAAAGCTCTCTACGCACTATCCATCTTGAAGGAGAGCAGCGCCCGACCGTCAGGCCCGACGGTGCTATACGCATTATCGTGCAAAGTATCCATCATGCTAGTCGTTGGGGCTCATTGGACAAAAAATCGGTCGTGCGAGTCCATCACAGTATTAATAACAATTTTTGTAATCCAGCAAGCACGCACTATCGTTTTGCGTCATCGTGCAACATGCACGAACAGACAGCACGGATGGATAGTGCGTAGAGGGCTTTACTGTTGCACATACAATCGTGATGTGTACGCGGCTCGCGAGCCTGTCCTTCACTAGAAGCTCGTTACTGTAACTGCTACGGTAACAGTCACAGTTCGCTAGTGAGTAACCAGCTTTATACATTTGCTAGTTGCAGTCAAGCTGTTTAGACAGGAGCAGACAAAACGGCATAATCGCGCAGCGGCGGCCCGGGCACGTTTCGAGAACACTAGGTACCTAATTTGCCACTGCGTCGAATCCAAATTGTATCGTTAGAATATACTGGCGGATCGGCGAACAGTGACTGTTATCGTATTGTCAATGTTTTGGTAGCTCTTATTTACTTGACAGTAATGGAGACCGAGTTACAAAACAATATCATAACACGTCAAAGACAATATGACTTTTATTGCTTAGAATAGAGTCCCTGTGAGGCTAGACAAGTTGTTCAACGGTAACGTAAACAATTTTCGAAAACTGTCAAAGAATTGACGTAGGCGCTCGAGGCGACCGTCTGACAGCTTACGTCACCCTATACATTTTTAATAATGATAACGAACGCCTAATGCATCTTGCCTAGGGTGAGCTTGACATGAGATGCTGTTTGATTGCACATAAGTTTAAAATTACAGCATGATTTAACTTCGTCATCCATATACATTTACTTATATAAACCATGTTATGATTTTTTAAACCACCGTTAGACCTTTTTTATTACCTCAAAGTTACCAGTGACACTCTCGACGCGTCGAGATGTTTAACCTCTAGGAAATAACAAAAAACCACACATTACATTCCATCTCTTCGGGAGTAGGGTAAAGGTAAACCAAACGTAATAAAGATTCGTGACAACCGACGACGACGAAGAAACATCAATTGTATAGATTCATAATGCACCTATGTATCTTTAGTAGTCGATGCGCTCGTCCATTCAATTCGGGGATGCACTCCGACATTCATTTACAGCCAACCCGTGTGCTTAGATTAATGACTGCTGGAGAAGTAAGTACCAAGAGCATTGAAAACGGATCACTTTACTTACAAATTTACATACTTTTTGACCCTTTTTCATTTCCTTTGCCTACGTCCGGCGCGTGACACGTACTTCATCTGGATTCTCGACAATCAAGTTTATTGCTCAGATATCCCTTTCTAACTAGTCTGTAATGATAGAGACGCACTCAGCGACAAAGGTTGAAGTCGTACTGCAATAAAACATGGCGGAACGCGGCCATAATAAACTGTTTCATCAAAGTTATCAGGGAGGATTTATTATGGAACCACCTGCGAGGAAGTGCGGAAAAAAGCAATTACTTATTGTATTAAACCATGTTAGGATGTAAGAAGCGCGCGATAATTTGGCTGTTGGAAATGCTGATTTAGTACATGACTCTTTACAGCTTTGATTTAATAATAATAATAATAAATAAGGTGTGAGCGATGGGCACCTACCGGATCCTGTTGCTATGATTGATTTCTGGCGCAGCATCTGGTCGGTGCCTGTCGTGCACACAGAAGGAGACTGGATGTGTGTTGTTGAACGCGCATGTGAGGCTATTGAACCAATGGGGCCTATTACTATCTGCCCCGAAGACGTAAGTTGTGCAATTCGAATGGCTCAGAACTGGAAAAGTCCTGAGCCGGATGGATTGCACAACTTTTGGATTAAATGGTTCAAAGCCTCACATGAGTGTTTAGCAGCACAACTCCAAAATGCCCTTGAGATTGGTTCCTTGCCACCTTTATTAACAACCGGTGTCACCTTCCTGCTCCACAAGTCCGGTAGTACCGCGGATCCAAAGAACTACCGACCCATTACATGCTTGCCTACCATCTACAAGCTCCTTACATCCATTTTGAGCACAAAATTAAATGCACATTTTATTGCAAACAACGTTATGGCCTCTGCTCAAAATGGGTGTAAGGTTGGGTCCCGCGGTACTAAGGAGCTCCTCCTCATAGACATGACCATTTGCCAGCAAGTTAGGCGAAGCAAGGCGGCCCTCTCGGCTGCTTGGATTGACTACAAGAAGGCTTATGACTCGGTGCCTCATTCATGGCTCGAAAGGATCTTAGAGTTGTATAAAGTTGATGCAACTTTGAGGTCCTTTTTAGGTGTGTGTATGAGGCAGTGGGTCACAGTCCTTCGTCAACCAGGTGGTCGAGATGTCCCCTCTGATTTGCCTAACTTGATAAGGATTGAAAGAGGCATCTTCCAGGGTGACAGTCTGAGTCCTTTGTGGTTTTGCCTAGCCTTGAATCCTCTTAGCTCTTTGCTGTCGGATTCCGGGCTTGGCTATCGACTTTGTAGAGAAGCTGAAGTCATTTCTCACTTATTGTTCATGGATGACCTCAAACTGTTTGCATCGAAGCGCCAAGATCTTATCGCACTATTGAAAATCACACAAGAGTTCAGTAATGCGATCAAGATGGAATTCGGTGTAGATAAGTGTGCGGTTATGCATGTTCAACGAGGGAAAGTTGTAAATTCATCGAATTTGCAACTTTCTGAGACAATGACTCTCAGATCTCTCTCCGAAGTTGAAACCTACAAATATCTTGGTATGTCACAGTCTTTGGGTATCGTGGTGGGCGATGTCAAGCAGTCAGTGAAGGAGCGCTTCTTCTGTCGCTTGACAAAAGTTCTTAACAGTCTTTTGTCGGGTGGCAATAAGGTGCGCGCCTTCAATGGCTGGGTGATGCCGCTGCTCACATACTCCTTTGGCATACTAAGATGGACTCAGACTGAGCTGGATGCTCTGGATAGGAGGGTCCGTCTACTGTTTAAATCACATCGCATGTTGCACCCACGCTCATCTGTTATGAGATTGTACATCCCGAGGAAATGTGGAGGTCGAGGCATTTTAAATGCTAAGAATCTCCACAACCACGAGGTGTGCAATCTCAGGGATTATTTCCTTAACAATGAGTGTAGGATGCATCGCGATGTGGTTGCAGTAGACTGGAACCTCACGCCTCTCTCCTTGGCAAACGGGAACTGGCGCAGACCAACGGTGTTGAGCACTGAGGACCGCAAGAGCATATGGAAGAGCAAGGAGTTACACGGACGTTTCTACCGGGCCCTAACCAGGCCCGATGTAGACTTTTTAGCGTCCGTGAACTGGCTACGGTTTGGTGACCTTTTTGGGGAAACCGAAGGTTTTGTCTGTGCAATTGCTGACGAAGTCATAATGACGAACAATTACCGGAAGTATATTCTGAGGGATGGCACGGTTGACATTTGTCGAGCGTGCCGTTGCCCCGGCGAGTCTCTCAGACATATAATTTCCGGTTGTTCGCATTTGGCCAACGGTGAGTACTTGCACAGACATAACCTCGTGGCCAGGATCATCCATCAACAACTTGCCCTTCAATATGATCTTGTTGATTCTGAAGTGCCGTACTATAAGTACACACCGGCGCCAGTTCTCGAAAATGGTCGTGCTACGCTCTATTGGGATCGATCTGTCATCACGGACAGGACTATTGTCGCCAATAAGCCTGATATCGTGTTGGTAGATCGATCTCAACGCCGGGCAGTGCTCGTCGACGTCACCATCCCGCATGACGAGAACCTCGTGAAGGCCGAGAAGGACAAGCTCAGCAAGTACCTTGACTTGGCTCACGAGGTGACCGCCATGTGGGATGTTGACTCGACTATCATTGTCCCGATAGTTGTTTCGGCCAACGGTCTTATAGCGAAGAGTCTCGACCAACACCTCAAGAGACTCTCGCTAGATGGCTGGATCAAGGGCCAGATACAGAAGGCAGTACTCCTCGACACGGCACGCATTGTGAGGAGGTTCCTCTCTCTGCAGCCCTAACCACCGGTAGCTTGAGCCCTGCCCCGCTGCCGGCGGCACCCGTAGGTTAGGTTTTTTATAATGTATATTTTTTGTATTAGTATTGTTATTTTACTTTTATATTTGAATGTTTATTATAAAAAACCTAATTTATAGAAAATTAAATAAATATCTATAATAATAATAATAATTGTTTATTTCAGACAAGGTCCATACAAATTTGTTAGTAATCCGTATAATTAAATGTTAGTAAATATATTAAAATTAAATTAAAATTAATGAAACTAAACAACTAAGTACATAAAATAATTAAAAAATTATGTAAGGGGATGTGCGTGCATACGCTCCCATCGAGCCCACATAGGGCTATCCCAGCGGTCTGACAACGCGGCCAGGATGCGGTTGGGGCTGGCGCGGAGGCGGGCCTGCAGCGAGGCGCAGCGCTTTCTCATGACGGCTGCGAACCCGTCCGTGCGCGCCTCGCAGAACATGCCGGACGCGCTGCACCACCGCTCCAGCCCCAGCAGCACCCGGAACGCGTTGTTGTACTGAACACGCAACTCGTTGTACGCCTTCTGCGTAAAACTTACCCACAGGCTGCAGGTGTAAAATGTTTGACAGTAAGCTTTGAAAAGCGTCACTTTGACCTCTTTGGTACACCTAACGAACCTGCGGGCCAGCATATTGCATCGGACGGCCAACGATCTTCGCTCTCGCTCAATATCGGCGTTGTCACTTAAGTTACTGATTTATCTAATGTAACAACATTTCCTCAATTAAATTTTACCTATTTTCATCGGTATATTGATCGCCTTCACGCATAGGGTTTATTGTTGAACTCTCGACATTTTGAAGCACGGGCAGAGTTAAGAATACGCCTCGTATTCTAATTTTACCACTCGTGTCTTAAGAGACCTCATTATGTTACAGTTGCATAAAAAACGAACTATGCCAAAAATAGGAATTTTAAGGCGCCTACGCTACGTTTCAGTAATAAGACTAAAATTTGCCCCATTGCCTACACAAGTCAGTAGCTCAAAATAACGCATTTACGCTTCGCCTGATTTGCTGCAATCTTGGCGGCCGGTGCATGTTGCGTATTTATAGCTGCACTAATTCGCACAAATCGCACGGGACTCGATAATTACAGCACTGCGAAATTAAATCCGACGCCGCCATGTTTGGATTAAAACCGCTTTATATTAAACGCTAGTGATATAATTTGCGCGTTCAAATTATATGGATGTTTTACGTGGTGGTAGCCTAGGATAAATATAACACTTATACTATGATAGTAGCGAATATAAATAGCAACGATAGTTATAAAACTAATTTTTACTCTACCGCCTTCGATACGTGTATGTAGGTATGTGTGAACCAATTTCTGTTGACATATTTCTGCAGTCGTAAAGTGAGGTAGATTTTTGCCAGCCCTAGGAACAGTCCGTGATGTTTTTTTGTTTCCAGATAATTATTAAAATGCTACTTTCTTTTTACTCGTGGTTGACTCTTTCAATCTCTCTTTTCTCTACTTACGCAAAGGGGATGCATAAGGTAAGCTGTCAGACGATCGCGTCGAACGCCTACGTAAATTCCATACATTTTTTCAGGTTACGAAAACCGTTTACGTTAGCATTAAGCAGCTTATCTAGCCTCACTGTTTCGCCAGTTTGTGGCACACCGGTAAAATTTCGTGTGGCATGCGGCATTGCGGCATGAGCCCGTTGGAAACCCTCGGCTCGTCCCACAGGAGAATACCCGACCGGTTTACGATGAAGGAATAAATAATTTTAGCGCCGCACGGACGGGGATCATTTTTCATTCGGTTCATACCGGAGTATGAGCTTGGGAGGGCGGGGCTCATGTTACAAGCGGAAGCTTATTAAATATTTTAAAATAAGGGTAAATTTTAAATTTATGAACTAGCATAAACATCATAATAAAACGCTAGACGTAAAACAGCGAATTATTTTTTGCCTGGCCATACATGATGTAAATTACACTAATTGTTAGACCAGAGGCCCTAGACGAGATGCATTCGGCGTTCGTTATAGTTATCCAAAATGTATAGGATTGACGTAGGCTGTCAGAGGGTCGCGTCGAGCGCCTACATCAATTTTATAGATTTTGTGAGTTATCGAAAGTCTTTTACATTGGCAACTTGTCTAGCCTCACAGCGCCTCTATTCTAGGCGGTAAAAGCCGTAATATCTTTGACCTGTTATGTTTTTTTTTAACTCTATCATAATTAGTGTCAAGTAAATAAGAGCTACCTATCAAAACATTGATAATATGGTAACAGTCAAATAGCATTAATTACGTTAAAACTAAAACTGGACTACGAGTTTACAATTGATACAATACAATACACTTTATTTTACACCAAACAAAAACATTATAGAGAAACAGCACAATAAAAAATAATATACTTTGACTTTGTATAAAGTGTAACATTTGTGACACTATAATTAATTCAACGACCAGATACACACATACACCGATACACAAACAACCAGATAAACGCGTCTAACTTAATAAAACCCCTCTTTGAATTAAATATAAAGTCTGGCTATTGAAATTATGACACACTAACTAACATAAAACCCTTCCCTTCTAGCCGTAGTCGGGTAAACCGCCCCGCTACCTCTCGTGACTCAGCCCAATCGCACACAACTCAGTACACAGTGCTATACCAACATTTATTTTAACTTGACCTGTCCTCGACATCGTCAGGAGTAATTAGAAAATTCTTAAAGCTTTCTTGGCACCGCTGGTAATTATATTAATAGTTTGTGCGACATTGAAACGACAAGGTGCGTTAGAAAAAAAATATTTTTACAATTTCTTCGTTCGTTTTTTACGGCACGGCGAAAGCTAACGAACACACAGTGGGCCTGTATAGTAATCTCAATATTGAAACTTTACGATGGAAACCTTAAGGGTGCCTTTCCACAAGAGATGTGCTATATCCACCAATCATATTCATTGGTCCACATAGCATAGCACTGGCGGAAACTAACTAAAGCTAAGCTATGTTTTTATATGGAAAGATGCGTGCTATGGTTGTGTGCTATGGATGGTCGCGGGTGGTGTATCAAGGTGTAGCTGCACATCTTCCTCGCACAGCTGCCTCGCGGCTACGCATCTTCATAGCGCATCTTCCTCGAACGGCTACATAGCTTAGCATTAATGGAAACGGTCACATCTTCGCAGCATAGTCAAAGTTCTTTATTCTTCAATTTAGGCATAATATAATGCACCTATGAATGTCAAAAAGCATTACCACCGGTTCGAAAAATAAAACCTTTGCCCCGAGAAGAACCGGCTAAGAAACTCGGCAAGGTATATTTTTTTCAAGAAAAAGGTTTACATCATTACATAATAATTATAAATAGTTTACAATATCACAGTATTTTTGCACAGTAGGTGCACCTTTTTTAAGCGTAGGTAAATTTATGCGTAGATTACTCATGCAGGACGGACGACTCACTGCCAAACATTCCTATCCATGATATAATCGTTTACTTTATAATATGCTCGGGAAATTCGTTTTTGTTTTACGACATATTTAAATTTGGAGTCAGTAAGTTCAGTAGGTAATACTTTTTGGAATTTTGTTGTAGAATTTTATACAATTTCCTAAGAATGATTTTGAAGTTTTGGCCAGTCTATAAAATGTGGTATTGAGCTTTCCTGTGCTCCTGGTTGCTTTTGGCTTAACAATGTTCGTTGGGAAATTATGTAGATTCTTAGCACGTCTCTGGTGGAAAGGCACCCTTAAATTACAATTATTTTGCCCTGACGACTTAGGTGGAATGCCTCTATGCTAGTTTTTTCACCGATTGTCTTAGGGGGCACCGGAACACCAATGCGATTGACGGCAGGTTAAAGGGTAAGGCCTGGTTCCCACTATGCCGGACCGGCAATTTTATAGCTTCATAACCCACTAGCCATACAGGCATACGGCAAAATTGCCGGTCTGGCATAGTGGGAACCAGGCCTAAGAGGTGGTAGCGGCCCAGACGGATCCTACACAGGGTCCTTCTAAGTAAGAGATAATTTGATGATTATTTTTAACTGTAGACCTACTGAGCTCGGACTTGCACTTTAGTCTCCATAAGCCAATGATAAATGCGCAAAATCAGCAACAATGTCCCAACATAACAAAAATGACAGAAACTTTCTTGTTTTAATGTATTTCAAAGTGTAATTTCTTCCTTTACTGCTGCTGGCCTGTCTACAAGTAATGAAATTAGTCTTATGTATGAATACGTGTGTCTAAGTTAAAACTCCAATACTGTATGTAATTTCTCTACACAAATTAGTCTACTTAGATGTCATATTTTTACGTTTGATTATAATCAAGAGATACGCTATTCTAACAAACAGCCAAAAATGTATCGAAAATATTGAAGCACTAAGCATTACGGTACTAGGATAGCATCACCTACTAAGCGGGGTCTAACCTTTTTACAACGCAAACGCAAATTTTCACCTTCAAAACATCAGTTTTTTTCCAACCGACCACAGACAATCAACGTAAAAATAAAGCGCTTTTATCTATTAAAAGCGCTGTAAGGGCGCAAACACGTCGGCACACGCTCGTGCGTCCACACGACAAAGGACAAAGAGGACAAAAAGGTGTCCACACGTCCGCGGGAGCCGGGACGTCGTGAAATATGGCCACCGCGGCATATCCCGATCTCGGAATAATATATTTAAAACATGGCGGCGGTGCACAAAACGGATTTATTTTAATTTAAACTCATTACATTGTTTTGTATATTGTCGTGCTTGTAAAATGGTAATGTTGCTGCTTATTATTTATTAGCTTGGTATCAGATTTGTTTTATAGTTTTGTTTATGTTTAACTTTAGTTCGTTATGTTTACAATTCGGGAAAACCCGTCCTATTCTTTATTTTAATCCTGCACGACTGCGTCGATATACCTAAAAGTTAATAGTGGGGCGAGTCTTCGTTTAAAAAAACACTTATGATTTCTCAAAAACTATTTAAAACTACTCAACACTTATAGTACCTACGTAAAAATAACCATTTTAAACAGACTTCGAGTTATATCATTGAGCGAATGTAGCACCCAATCCTAAGTCCGAGGCATCAGGTGCGAGCTCCGACTATTGAACTGACAAAGCTTGGCCATCTCGGAGCCTCTTAATAAATTCCACCTGTGAGGCTGGAAGGGTATCAAATGGGTCTTGAACTAGCATAAGTAACTGGGAAGTGATACTTCGTTAGATTAAGTTAACAATTCTACAAATAGAATGAGTTTCCTTTTACTAGGAGGCCATTGGAGGAATTGTGAAACTTTTATGTGGCGAAATATTGTCCAGGAAAATAAGGAAGATACAGACGTTTTTATTTGATAGCATGATCACACAATGAAGCTCTACGTAAATTTCAATGTTTTTTTAAATGTATACTTTTGAAATATGCTAAATACAACTCTCTTCTTTTCCAGAGCATAGACAACGATCTTCATGAGTGCAACGAAGTACAGAAAATGGCTAAAATGGTAAGTACCGGCACTATCTACGCTTTGCTAAACGAAACATTCTGCTATCGACTCGTGGAAGCTAGAAAATGGACGTGAAATGTTCCAGGCTGAATGTTCTCAAGATTATGTTTTAGTAGTTAATCGAACGTAGGTTACTGTTGCAATGGAAGCAAAAATATATTGTATGATAATATTACAGATACTTACATAGAACTTTTAAATGTCATTGATTGTCTTTAATCTGACTGAAAAGTGTCACTCTAGATAATTGATGTTGATTTAAAGTTTATTATGAAACCTGGCGAGGGAAGAGGAAAAATACTCCTCGCATTTTATATGATAATGACCGCACTGCGTTACCGATTATGGCTATAGAAAAAGAGGCTCTTTTAAATAAGAGATCATTCCCATTCGTATTGACCACTTGATATATTCGTATCATATGCGCCGTTTTACGCAAATCCTTGCTACACCCGGACCCTTTGACAAATCCCTTTTTTCTGCTTTACGACTCGAGCGATCCACATCGTCTGCAAGGGCATACATAAAACTAGGATCCCAATATCGCGCCATCTGCTGATCATCCCGGGAAATCACTCAGGGAGGACAAATTACGGGATCTTTACTGCAGGAGTCCTTGCCCCTTCAAACTGCGAATAAAAAATCTTCCTCAGAACTGTATCGAGACGCCTCGCGTTGGCTAATTATTCTCCTCCCAGAGCCTTGATTTTCCTATTTGTCCTAAATTGTCAATGACTTTTGAAGAGGGTTTTTTCGCTTTGAGGGATACTCAAGAAAAACATAAATTAGACCGGCTTTGTTGCTTTGTATCAAAGGGACGAAAGTTTTAAAATCTTGTTTAGTCTCATTACGAGTTATCTGGGGTTCGTTATTAGTCGGCGATGCCGTATCGCGCACCTACGACGCCATAAAAGCCAAGTTAAAACAAAGGGAATAAAAGAAAGCCACGAATAATATCGGCCCTCGACCGCCGGAACCATGTTGGGCTTAAATTTTCGGGTTTTTCCCGGTTTTTGGGCGAACTTTTGGGGTTTTCCTTCCTGACTTTCTAACAGGGGTCTCGGACCTCGATTCCAAAGTTCACGCCGCGGTTTTCCGCTGTCTTGTTTGAATTTATTATAACCGGAAGGATATTATGAAGAAGGTGAACTGATTTGCAAATTCTCATTTTGGTTGTCCTGCAGCTTTGGGGTTTAGGTATGTATAAATAAATATCAGGGAACTGGCGACAATCTTACACTCTGACTTAGTTTCAAATTATACAAGTAGGATTACCTATAATTGGGGAACTTATACAATTAAAAACATCTAAGGCTACTCGAATATTTATGCTACGTAGTATGAACCCGGGACCGCTAGATTTTTACCTAAAGCTAAGTTCAAGTAACCTGATGTATGACACCCGTATTTGAACAGCTAGGTATAAAGTACAGTTGTCTAGAATTGGCCGTGTACAATGGATGGCAAGACAAACAAGTTAGTGAAAGGCTGCTTAAGTCTGGGTTCGCTCCGAGCCCTTTTCACTTGACGTACTCTGCTCCTGTTTGTAAAGATCGCGTATGAGGGGGACAGAGGGGGTTGTAAGAGACCCCATCCAGACACCATTAGAAGGAAAAACTGTTGATGCGTTTGGTGAGGCTACAAAAATACAGCGTGTTTGAAAATATGCATTCGTTCCTCATATCTGCTGTGTGGTTGAGAAGATATGCCATGTGTTGTGTTTATTGTTAGCTTTTTAGTAATATAATATAATTTCATCGCGTTATTTATCGAACAAATATTTAAATTTTATTTTACCTTTTACTTTAGCAAGTCATTGATATAATTTAATTCATTTCCGAAGTGATACCTACATGTGATCTTGTAACGAACAAATTGAATTTATTTCTTAAAGGTCAGCGCCACACCTGCGGTACTTTTGTTGTTACCGATATAGATAGACAGTGTGCATAGAACTTTATGTAACACGTTCCAATAAGGATGTCGTGAGCTTAGAGAATGCCTACTTAACTAGCCCAGGTTTGATCCTCGGCGACCAAATGTATGATATGTAGGTACGAATATTTATTTCTGAACCTTGTTTAATTTGAACATAATGAATTTATAGTTTTTTTCTGCACTTTTTCTCAGAAACCCTATTTAATAAATCCTAAAATTAAAATTAAAGTTAAACCTAAACTATTTCATGCGAGGGTTTAATTTAATTCATATTTACATCGCATCACACAATAATAACTCAACCGAGCAACCCTTTCATATAAAATTTTCCATGTAAGTAAAAAGATACCGTAAAGTCAAATGGAAAAGGTTTATTTCTTTTCACCCGAAGTCACACATGTAACCTTATGCAACTTACACCATGTAGGGTAAAGTAACCAGTGGCCAGCCAGAGACCTGTAGTCGGCCTCTGCCTATACTTTGTATGAGTGGGAAGAGTACGAAAGGTATATTTCCCACTCTTCACACTCATATAAGGTCGACTACTGGTCTCTGGCCGACCACTGGTGACTTTACCCTATAAGCATATTCACTGCCAAAAACTCCTCTAGCGTGTTAATTATGTTTGAAAATTTAAAAGCGTCGCAAGTAACTTATAAACATATAAAGGATGTCCCCGTATAATCCTCTGCGTAATTACACCAAATATCATTTGTAGCTATTAACGGGTTTTAGAGAACTTCATAGATTAAGGGGATAGGCTTACAGCTGTTTTTAATTGGTGAGGGTGGTGGATATGTTTCGATGATTAAGTATGTTAACCAGAGAGATTAATTTATAGTTATTGGAACAGGAATAAACAGTTAGATACATCAAAAAAGAACATTTTGGCATCCGATTATTTTTACCTCGGAAATTTTAAAGTTTCCGTGGAAAACTATTAATAAGCACTTGTGTGCGTAGTTGCGTAACAAGTCGCGGAAAAAAGCAAATAAATAATCCAGTTTCAAGATAAGTGAGACTTTTTATTTTTCAAGTTTACTCTTGAATTTTTTTAACCTCTAATAAAGACAAGTCGCTCAGAGGAAAGTAGAGAGGAAGATCGTGGGAACTACGCTGAGAGACCGTAAGACCAACACCTGGCTTAGAGCACAAAGTAAGGTCACTGACGCCGTTCAACGAATAGCAACTCTGAAGTGGCAGTGGGCGGGACACATAGCGCGTAAACATGGCTCGTGGGGCAAAGCGGTCTTAGAATGGAGGCCCTGGGGAGAAAAGAGGCCTAGAGGAAGACCACAGATGCGATGGAAAGACGACGTCAAGAAAACTGCAGGGACGAACTGGATGGAAGTGGCGCAAAACAGACTTAGATGGCGCAATCTGAAGGAGGCCTACACCAATATGGTAGAGAACGGCTAAGAAAAAGAAGAAAATAATCGTCCTGTAATAATTATTAGATGTCATCCAAAACTTAAAATGGCTTATTCTAAAAAACATCGAAATACAACGAGTAATTCCGATTTCGAAGCAGTCATAATTCCTTTCCAAGAATCACGTCAGTAACAATATGTGGAAAGATACCGCCTTTTTCATTCCTTATCGGCCCGTAAATTACCGGATAAACTTTTTAATTCTACCCTCATTTGTACCCGGTTATCGTGACGGATGAACCCGGGTTAACCGAAGATAACCCTATCGGTGCTGTTTAGGGTTGTTTATTACACTGTTTGAGTTATTGCAGGGCACGGTCTTGATATTGACATGTATAACATGTCAAAAACGTCGATAAAAAAGCGTTTAAGGCGGTTATTATCGTTATTAACACTTGTCATTGTATTGTCAGTGCGTATAAACTACATATTCGTGCATGTCTTCGACCTTGGTGGATCGTCGTTCATTACTACGTAGCGCTGCCAAGTAGGGTACCTAACGACGCATACTATCTACTTGCACATGGGCCAAGTTGAGTTTGTCGTTCAGAATTAACGTCGCTATGTGTAACAGTAGTATTCAGGTAGATTGTTATGATCAAGGATCGGGAAAACGCCCGTCATTTTGAAAACATAACCCTGTTCCGTACAGCAGAGCCTTCCTTATGATGTTAATTAAAAATGTTTGAAGGTTTTTACATTTATTATACCATAATTCATATGTGTTCAGCGACAATATTATTAATTAATAACACTGGAATGGTTTTGGGACAAAAAACTCTCGCCAATCTAAAAATAACTTCATTTAAAAAAAGTTTTTACTGGTTTGTCCATAACGCCGTGAATTTAGGACCTATTTATGAGTCAAAAAAGTTCGTTCACAATCTACGGACGTCATTGGGGCATATTTAATCGTTGAAGTTGGGTTACTGTTTGTCTGTTTGTTTGCGTTTTCCCATTACATTATCGCTGAATACAATACATATATATTATTGTATAATAAATAAATAAAATACCTAGTAATATTTTTATTTTACATCAAGGAAGTCTCTGCTGTACGGAACAGGGTTATGTTTTCAAAATGAGGGGCGTTTTTCCTATCCTTGGTTATGATGTTTTAAGATATTTAAGAAATAATTATTCGGAGCACACAATGCAATTTAGTATCCCACTGTACATTATATTTAAAATTTCACGAGAATCACCGATAACACACTGTAAGTTCTTAAAATTAAACTATATAAAGTCTGTACATTATGTTCCCAGAACACTAAGCCTGCCTCGCTCCCCTGCTAAGACCCCCACAACTAACGTCAAACGGATTGTGTTCGAATGACTGACAAAGACGCCGTGTGTGGCAAGCTTTAGGGTGACATGTTGGATTGGTCTGATTGGCTAGCTCTACGGAAATAAAAATTGTTAAAAGAGTTTTACCAATACCACGATTTGAAAGGGTTTTTGGGTTTTTTAAAGGATGAAATGCAGTGGACTAATTTAAATTGTTGTGTTTGAGGCATTTTTTATGGTTATATTTTGTACTTACTAGTTGTCAAGTGGGGCCTCTTAAAATGGCGCCGACTGCTGAGGTCTTCTTTTTAGTTTTCCCCCATCTTCTTAATCAATTTAATCAACTTTTGTCAGCCTGCCATAGTCTAGACTTTATCTTAATTATCCGGAATTTTCGTTTTGGTATAAAGTATATTTGGAACCAAGTCGATTGCAACCTTAGTCCACTGAATCGGACGCAATAGGCCGACATATCCAGCCCCCTCCCATTAAAATAGGTACGTCTGTGACTGACGTTATGGAGATACGGTATAAAAGAGATCGCATGTGACGTTGGCTAAATTCAACATTTGCTTATACTATGAGCACGTGTGAAACATACAGCCATCCCTTTTCCCCCAAGCAAACAATTTTTGACACGTGGCCGTAATGAAAATGAGAGAAAAGAGTCGGGTTGGGCTCGGGGGAGCGCGCATCTGTCGATGTAGCTTGAGAGTTGAGCCCCTTCGGGACTTCTGGGCGCCTGGTACCTCGAGGTTAGTAAAGTTGGTATAGAGTTAAATAAAATGGGATTATCAGTGTGAGGTTTTAAATGTGGGAATAAATAGGTGCGGTATTTGTTGTTTTTATTATTGTCAATTAAAAAAAACGAATCCCCGTTCAAGTATGTTTGGTCCTTCCTTCGCAAAATAAGCGAGCGACGAATTCTCACGTGAATGACCGATACACACATAAAAGGTAGGTAAAAGCCAAGAACAATATTCCGAAGACTAGCGATTAGCTATTATAATTTCTATGAGCAAGTTTAAGAAAACTCAAGTTCTGAGATGCTTCGTTAGTTTAATCACCAAGGTACCGACACAAAAATAATGAAAGTTTAAATTACGAAAATCTTACATTTAAATTACATTCTATTTGAAACGGAGATCAAAATAAGTCCTCATTAACGCATTCAAAGAATCCAGCTACAAAAGTCCGCTACTAGGGGGGCAGAAATCCAAGGGGATCGTACCGCAAAATAGCCTGTACCGTACCCTCTTATATTGTCCCTGAAGGCCGATGCCACGTTAATTCCGCCCGTATTTGAGCCTCGTGTTGGTTCTTCCAACAAACGCAAGATAGGGGACGAGTTAAGTTCATGGTAATTGTCAAATATTTTTGTCGAGTTTCACAAACGACAAACAGGGGCGTCCAATTAGCAAATTCCGCCTAATGTAATCAAAGCACGAGCAAAGCTTTACAGGAAACGTTTTGTTGCTTTATAAAATTATTTTTCGTTACCAAGAAACGGTAAAGAAATCTTCCTTATCTACGATACCCTTTCTAAATAACCGTACCTGATTCTTAGAAGGATTCAAATAATAATATATCCCTAATTCGAAATTAAATGCGTGCCACAGCATCAAACAAGGTCTTTGATCGGTTTGTTATTGTACGTCGACACGTGCATCGGCCGCTCACACGTGCTACCGACACTCCTTGTAAACAGCGGTTTCACCATAAAATACCTTCTGACTGCGGTGCATATCATGCGCCATGTTTGAATTAAGAATTAAAATTTCACGCTGGCTGGAAACAAAATGTAGCCGTTTTAATTGTTTAAAAGAAGATAGCGTGAGCGTTCCTAATTTGAACTGTAAGGTTTTTTATCCATTACGGTTGCTGTACGTATCGAACGATTGCCTCTGAATATTTTATTACGAAGCGTGCGCCGCGTTGATATTAGGTGTCCATTGTCATAACCAAGTAAATAATGTATGCTGTCTTATGAATACTTTTTTGTTTGTTCACCGTCTTCGGAAAATATTCGTATCGGTCGTTATTGTGCGGGTGCGTCTAGGCCCTCGCTATTGACCTAGTTGGGTCAAATAATGCCTGAGTAAGAGAAAGATAATCAAATGGCTCGTACTTGGACGATATTAACTTAGAAACTGTGCCAGAAGTAGTAATTGCGTTACTTATGTTCATGATTATTACGGTCCGTTGAGAAACTGATATACTTTGTAAAGACTCCAAGTTATGCTTATGACATTTGTTATTATTCGTTTACTCTATTTCTCACGAGACAATAACTAACACACAATTGCCGCAGCATAAATACCACTAAGCCTATCAATACCAATAAAAGACCCAATTTAAAAATATTGCAACAATCAAGGCCAATGACAATGCTGTCGAAGTCATGAGTTTCAACACTGAATGGTGTCATGTCATCCATTGATCAAGTTTCCTTGTACAACAAAATGACTTTGTTCTCAACCCGATTATAATCGGCTACATTCTTTCGATGACATTTAGGTCGACTGCTGTTATATCTATGGAACAGTTCAATTCTAAAAGCAATCAAATAGGTATTGGTTCACGATTTATTTTAATTACTTGACTCGATGTTATATTTGTGCATGAATCACATTTTTTAACAAAGCAGTTTTTGCCCGTTAGAATTATTGTTAACGTTGCTATTGCAACTGCTTTGTAACAGTTCATCATACTCAAAATATCACTGGCCACTAACAAAATATGACTGTAACCATAGCTTATTAAAATAATACGCTTTTCCGATACTCCATTTCTCCTTTCAGGCTCTCATATAAAATAATACTGGCCATTTAGCCGGCCAGTAATAATAACCAAATTGCCTATTAATAACCTACATACGTGGGAATAGACCGGACGGCTTCTTCCAAATTCGAATGTTGTAGTTCCTGTCACTTTCACTACGTGCTGTCACGTATAAAGAGTGAGAGGGATAGAAGTAATATTAAAAGTGCTTTTTAGGTGAAAGCAGTCGCTACCTCGTGCGCGTCATTGATCATTATTAATTAAAACAAGTATGTGATATCGAGTTTTCACCGATATTTTGTGATCGGTTTATAAAACGAGGTAATTACGTGATGTTGAACAAATTCGTTTCCAAACGGGCAGGTTTATGCGTACTACAAGAGCTAACAAGAAGACAACGTACATAATTATGTTAATAATGAACAGTTTTACTTTTCTGAACAATATCTTTACGCTAATATTGTGTACTGCCATACGTCTCCTTACTATTTATTTATTTGCCAATATCTATGCACGTACAAGGACATTTTCATCGATTTCTCCGCGCGGCTGCATTTCCCCATTCGTCCCTATACTCGGATTAAACTGTCAATTCGGACCCGTTGTTTTCTCCTTTTTTTACTGCAACGGAACCCTTCTTTACGGCTAAGTGAGCCGTAATTTAGGGTTCCGCAGCTGCCACCCGTGTAACGCTGATTGTATTGCGGGGGTGCCGCCCTTGTGTGGATTACTAGAATGTTACTTACAAACAAACTTATTGTTATAGCTAGCTTAAAAGAAAATCAACTCTAATATGAAGAACACAAGGCTTGTTGCTAGTAATAAAGAGCCTCAAGCTAAGTTTGCTTTTAATTACGTAACTTTTTTTATACTACCTCTGAACTAAGTCAAACAAAAATCAATTAATAATTCCCATGTTCAATACTTGAATAGTTCCTTTGTTTACCGGTAATTATTAATTCAAATCAAACGTTCCAAATTCCAAATTCGAAAATAAAGGCCCGGTTTACCAATCGCCAGTAAGCTGGAGTTAATCAAACGCGCGCTTTACACGTAATCGCTTCTTAACCCGTCCCAAAGATAAATTCGGCTTGAGGCCTCCGTTTATTTTTGTTTAGACAATTGGGAGTGGCAATTAGCACGAGACCTGCCCGGGACTTTCATTACATTAATCCCTGGAATAAATTGCGGGAGGGATAAATTAAGTCGCGAGTTAAACCGAGCACTTAGCACCGGAATTAACCGACGCTTAATTGAAACTAGAAGAGTTTTAAAATCGCCAGCGCTGATAAGCGCGCTGTAAGCCGTTTCTAAACAATGGTTTAGTTACCGGACCTCGTAAACGGTTTTTGTTTGGTTTCCAACCTTACAGTTTATTTTATTTTTGTATTTATAACGACACTTACTATGTCAACGTAATTTTAACTCTGTTTAGAGTGCGCTATTATTTAGCTTAGCTTTCATTGAAATCAAATATTAAACCAAAATTCGAAACCTAAATCGGTGGCACGTGTCTTTGTATTGCAGTATATCTCGTAATAATAGCATCGATGTCACCCCCGAGTTAAAGTAACCCCTCAGCTTCGATCCAAAGTCACCGCTTGGGCCCTATTGTGTGAAAAATGTTACTTTTCGCACGATCTGTCAATGAAGTAAACAAATATTTCGATTAGGGCGAAATAATGTATTTGCAATAGAAATTGGCAAATAAATAAATGTGTAGCTTATAGTAAGTAGTAACGAATAGGGACTATTTTGGATTTAATGAAAAAAAAGGCTTGTAACCCATCATTTCATCGAATTTGACCTGATCGATCGTATCATTTCAGTGAACGCTATTTTCTGCTGTAGTCATGATGTTTTCAGGGTATCTTAAGCATTCAATGCTTAGGTTAGTTTAGGTTAGACATGTCATGTGACTACCAAAAAAAAACTCATGCGGCGAGATAGTATTTTTCACAATCGTGTTATAATAGAGAGCTTTTTAATGACACTGTTGTAAACAATACTTTTTGTACGAGTTCATTAAAATTAATAATTTAAGTCATTAATACGAGTATATAAGAAAACTAAATATCGTAAGAACTATATTGTCTAGTTCTACTAACCGACTTATTTTACACAAGACAATTGAAAAGAAAAGTTATTACACCACCGGCGTCAGTAATGTTGCAAATTGCAGTACTGTGCTGTGAATGCTGTGATTGGCTTAATACTAACCAATCACAAAGCGTAGTTTTTTTTTAGTTTTTTATGCCCTGGATAAAGCAGCAATTTTAGGTAAATTTTTGACAGATGACGCGAAGCTGCTACGTTCTTGAACGCCATAGATTGGCAATTTTGTATCGGATCGAGTCTCTAGAATAAAGACACATTATTTAAATACGAACGAACGCATGGTCTAGCTAGAGCGTATCGGAACAGTTATTTCGGTTGTTTCGGAAGTAACATAGACTATTCAACGATGAAAAGAATGACGTTGCAGTATTCTCTATGAAATCCGCGTCCACAGATTTTAATCGACGAGTACAAAAAAGGTCTTTTGATTAAATGAAAATTCTGCGTGATACCAAAGTGTACACATATTTATGAACTCGACTGTACAATCGCTGAAAGGTGTTTCGGTAAAATAATCGGTAAGTACTGAGACTTTTATCTACATACTCTCGTCTTAGCTAGGTTATACACGTCAAAGTCAACTGTCTCAAAATAAATCCAGAAGCACTCGGCGTAATCGCAACGGAAAAAAACGAGCCCCATACTTCAGTGCTTTACCCAAATGGGGTTTCTCTGTTTGTCCTCAATTTCCCGTTTAATTTAATTGTCTTTGCCATTATCTTATCTGAAATAGTTCGGTCCTTATTGCTACCGATTTATTTTTTCGTAACGGCTGAATCTTGAACTAACGTGGTTTAGCGCGAAGTTGTGGGATTGCGCGATAGTGGCGCCGTTCTTGAGTGAACTAATAAGTTTGTGAGGCAATGTTTGTTTTTATACGGGCACTTCGGCGCCGGCTCGGGCAAGATCGGCCTTTTTCGGTCTTTTGTTATTTTTCTGGAGCTCAATGGCGCTATTACTAACAAACGTTTTAGATTTATTTTTAGAGGTCCAGCATTTTATTATTTTAGCGAACGTGAGTTTTCTCTACAAGCCTGAATTAACGTAATATTGGCTACAAGCAATAAATTTATTATAAATAACATTATAAATAGACTTTTGATTAAGTATTTATTTAGCTCGTTTAGAGTTAGCTGTAGAAATTTCATACCCATACCTTTTCCTACGTTTACTTTACAAAGCCCTTTCGTCCAGAAGACAGCACCCGCGCTATTTTAAGTGCTAGTTAAGCTTGCGGAAACCATTAACCTTGCTGCAGTCAAAGAATGCACTTTGTCTTCGCACCTTTCCGCATACAAAGCACGCTTCCTTAAGGACCCAAGTCGATACGGCAATTAAAAGAAAAGCTGTGTCGTAGCTTTGTCTGTGGTTTCATTCCTTTTCTAACCCCGATTGAGCGTTTTAAAAATAATGACTTTTTTCATAGATGGCGCTCTCTCTCTCTGATTTAAATTTTGAAACCATACAATCTAATAGCACATTGCATTTTATAGCCGCATATTGTTAGTTCACTCTTTACGTTTCAACGGCTCAGCTATTTCATGGAAATTTTAGTATAGATATAGTTTAGGAAAAGGCCAAGGATGCTTTTTATCTCGGAAAATCAAATATTTCCTAAAAGAATATCGATTAAAACTTCTAAGAGGACGGAGTTAGGGCAAACGCAATTACACAAAAGGAACGTATCACTTACCAAAATGTCAAATGCCACTTTTTAACTACATTTTTATGTGTAATACGACTACGATCATATTTCCAGCCAAGCGTCGGGGGCAAGTGAGGACATAAACTAGGCGCCGCAGAGTTCGCGTGCGTTTGACTTCAATCGCTTCTCCAGATCGACTTTACGATTCCACCTAAACTTCCTTACAACTATTTTCATGCAATTTTCGAATATGATTCTCGGTCAGGAAAGAAGGGAAAATATTGCTTTAAAAATTAAATACAGGAATTTTACCATTATTATAGTATTATATTTTAGGCATCTACCATTACTATTATTGATTGCATTGCAAGTCAAAGTTATCTCCAAAATAATTATCTCATTAATAAACTCAATCATCAGAGCAAAGTCAGTGCGACCGCAAATCGCAGATTAGCGCTAATGCTAACTGCGGTTTGATTTGATGTTACCAATTCGTGTGCTACTGGGCCTTGTACTAGATTCATATATGTCTTTATAAATTTTTAATTTGGACTTGGTATTTGGCCAATCAGACTTTTTTTTATTGAGATTTAAAATGATAATGTAGAGGCAAACAATGTTTAATTGTAAATAATATTTAGACTTTAAAAAGTAATAATTAAAAGCCAAAGTCAAAGTAATAAATGAACTTTCCGTCTGCGGTTTTAATATTTAACACCCCATTGTCCCGGCGATATTACAACCCCATGGCATTATTAATAATCTTCTATTCACAAGGCTGAAAGCGAGTTAGTTTGATTAAAACGTATGAATTGGTTAACTTTGGTTGGATTGGTTAATGTGTGATCTTGAAAATTTAATATTTATGAGGTTGGTAATATTCAATTATACCGGGTGTACAATCCAAATGGGTCAGTATGGTGAAGTCGGAAACTATGAGAGATAGCGAGATCTGTTCTTAGGAACCATGACGTCGATTTTAGATTTAATAATAATTACATTCAAACTTTTTTATTAACTCTCATACATAACCGGGAATCGAACCTGGTCAATATTTTTGTAACCGCGTTAAGTAAAAAGGACCAAATTTGGCTATGAAATCTTGTGTAAACACAACTGACAGTAAATTAGACTAAAATGCCCAGTTTTATTAATTTGCAAAAAGTCGTGAATAATATGAATCGATCATCAATTATCTGAAGAGACCACTTATGCATATCTTATCTGCATCGGTATTATGCATTACAAATAGCGTTTATTTAAAATTAGAACGCATTTGTTCAGCGGGCGTACCCATTCAATATTTAAAAAGATTTGATTGGTGGGTTTTTCTTTTAATTATAGCACAGTGCAAGAGGTTCCGGAGACAACTGGTGAAATTACTAGCATAGAATTCCATCTTAGTCCTCAGGGTTGGCAATACATTTGTGGTCTTAGGATTGCAGTCTTAAGATTGTAGTCTCGAGAATGCAAATGTATCATGTCTCGGATCCCACTTACCATAAGGTGGCCTGTGTACTCGTTTGCCTCTTCATGCCTTCGAAAAGACGTGTTGAGAGTCACGTCTGAAAGGTTTTTAATGAGATACTTTAGAGAAACTACATAAATAAATCCTGCTAATACTATAAATGCGAAAGTTTATGTGTGTTAATTTGTTACTCCTTCACGCTGCAACGGCTGGACGTATTAGGATAAAAGAAAAGTTCCCAAAGGACAAGGAAAAGTTCTCAATAAAAAATGATAATCTAAATCTACGTGGACGAAGTCGCGGGCAGAAGCTAGTGAGAAATAAACGTAAGTTATATTACGAATGGAGCGAACACTGCCCAGCATATTAAACTCTCAAAGGTTTATAATAAGGTTGGAAGTACAACACAATTCATATACTTTGTGCCTTTTTTCCGTAGGAGCGCAGAACACTATTAAGCATGTATACTACATATGAATTCTAAAAGGAAGCAAGTAAGTTATGTATACAAAATGGCTAATATCTTTTTATACGCGATTTTTATTCCATCTCGACGCCAAAGACAATTTAAAGACAAACGCAGAATCATCGTATTTTCCTGACATTATATTCAATATTTTATAAAATAAAAACGTCACCTGATTCCTTTCCCGTTAGCAATCAAATCACCATTAAAGATTTTTTGCATCACAAAGAAAAAAATGGACCGACGCTTTCTTTTTCGTTCGAATCAATAAATGCTTCAAATTCTTTACACGTGTAACGGTTTTAACTTATGTAGCGTTATTTCATAGTCAAAAATACCATCCATCACATTTATAATATGAGTTATAAATAAATAAATATCAGGCGTACTTTTTCGAATCAAATCGGAGAAATACTGGAAAAGGGCCGAATCTTAAGTACCCGAAACCGACGTGCGTGCATGACTCGATGTATGAATGTGGAAGAAGCGAAAGAGATTTGTCAGGATCGTAGCAGGTGGAAAGAAGTCGTCTATGCCTACCCCTCTGGGAAACAGGCGTGATTTTATGTATGTATGTATATCAGGGGACAATGTCACACCAATTGACCTAGTCCCAAACTAAGCTCTAAACTTGTACTATGGGTACTAGACAACGATATAAATACTTATATAGAGAAATATACTTAAATACATAGAAAACATCCATGACTCAGGAACCAATATTCGCGCTCATCACACAAACATCTGCACTTACCCTTTACCCAGGCAGGGTCACTAACATCTAGGGCAGCGCGTCGTGGTCATAAGGATGATATAAACCGAGACCTAAAAAAACCTAACTAATGATTATTTTCCTTTATGGTTAGATCATCAGGTGCTTTACTTTCTTATCACGCAGCATCACTTTAATAGGATTTGGCACAGTCCGGGGAAAATTGATAACGTCCAAGGGAAATAACGGCAATATTATAATTAGATATTGCATAAAATAAACACATCACTAACTCCTACTTATTATAACCTCGATTTGAAATTATTAAATTAGTTACACTTAAGTACTTATGAGTAATTATTAACGCTTTCGTTGAAATGAAATACAATCTACACTCATAAGCCCTTTCGCCTTCGGAATGAAGTCAGCGAAGTTAGTGAGACGGATAATACCGATATCTATGTCGTGTCGACTAAGTAAGCTTGTTAGCTCGAGTTACACGATCATTTAGTTCGTAAGTAAAAGTTGTAATAGTATTTCACACTCTACGCTAGTGTTAAAAATACGTTACGAACAACAAAACTTCAACAATTTCAACCAACTCGAAATTCCAATTTCAAACTTGACTTTCCTTTTTTATCCGCTCGCAATGCATCTACTATCAAAATCCTCGCCAGCCAGTGCGTTCGAAACTTACATCAAAAGTCCATTCGAGACCAGCCGATACGTCTTGGCGTCGAGAGTCTCAAACTGTCGGGTCCCGGAGCGTCTCCACCTTTTGAAATTCAACGATATTTTAATGGCCACTATCGGGTTGCCGCGATTGTTTTTTTTTTTTAACTTCCGCTCTTGAGCTTTGACAGAGCCCGATATTGCTTTGCCCCAGCATTTATTTACCGTCTGAATGGTAAGAAGTTTACTCCCAATAAGTAGTTCGCTTTTATTTGCTTTATCTTTTAAGTTCGATTCAAAAGTACTCCAGCTTGCAAGCCATCTCCTAATCATATTGACATATTACAAAAATACAATTTTAAGTTAATTTAACTCTATTACCACATATTGTAGGTACTATTTCAATAATCAATCTGTTTGGAACTCTGTCCAAGCGATAGACAAACTAGACATAGTGAACTCCAGTTTTTCGCGAGTCATTTTCGTTTGGATTTGTTTAGCGCGAACACTTCTATCACATCACACAGGACTATTACCTGTCACTGGCCAGAGATACCGGCCGTATTTGTTAATTGAACTGACAATTTGAACAACGCACCAACTTTTTTCTATTTTCAAATTCGAATCGAAATGGGACTGGCACGGGAATCGCTCGATTTTAAATATCGAACGCAATCTCCATTCCATTTATTCAAAAACTTATGCTGTCGTCAATGTCTAAATAATCTATATGGTGTTTATGTTGATGAATGGCCAAACTTTCCTAACGTAAACATTGATGTTGAGATTCCTCAATCGTACTATTTCAATATTTACCTTGACAATATTTACGTCATTGCGCTATGCAAATGTTCCCAGTCCTCGATAAACAAAGCGATTGTCGCCTCGTTTAAGGCGTCGTTGGATTAACTTTCCGTTAATGAAACCGTTACTACGCTTGTACCGCTCATTGTGCGAGGGTATTTTATCGCGCGATCTCTATACAAAATAAATCGGCTCACCTACTGTTCTACTGGAAATATGGCGCGCTCGCTTAATTAAAAACTCTTCGTTACGCGCGCCCGACCTTGTCTTGCTTGTTCTAAAGTTGCGAATGATATTATAAGAATATACTTTGCTGGGAAACTTGTTAACTTCGAGTATTAAGAAAATTAGTAAGAAAAAATTAAGCGTATATCCCGAAATATTTTTAATACCGCATACAAAGTAAACTTCCTGATACGAGTGACGGTCGAGGAAAAGTTCGCTCAGTGAACCAAACGGCCACTTCCTTCGAATGGAATAAGCGGAAGAATAAGAAAACAAAACGCGATCGGAACAATGGCCGTTTAAAAATCGAACGGAAAACAAAAATATTGTTCGACGCGGAGAAGTTCGAGTTCCGCTAACGACTCGCGAAGAGACTCTGGTCCAGTTCATTATTTTCGAAAAGGGAACGTTACGGGTTCTATTTTTCATTTTCGGCTCCCTCTCTCGCCATAAAGGCTGATGTATGATTAAAGTTTGCGCCTGCGTTGCGTGTATTGGAACGTTCGGGCTCCAATTTGTTTTTTTTCTGGTAAAATAAAACGAACATGATAGCGTGCCGGGCTTCGGGTCTAGTTCAGCGGAATTTATTTGCCGCTCATTATTTTCTCCATTTTCTTTTTAAGCCAAGTGACATTATCAAGCGTTACACCGAAAATACTCCTGCGGTAGATGAACCTATCCTTCTAGGCCAATTTATATCTATTATATTGAGTTTATATTGAAAGCGATTATTATAACGTGCCAATTAATATGTACCCTACAAGTATGTAACATATTATATTTATGTTTTTAAGGATTTTTAAGGCTGCGGCTCTAGTTAGTTTAGATTATAATAGTTAATATTGGCACAGCTCCGCTCCACTCCGCTCATCTCCGCCTCAGTGTAGTTTTGCGGTTCAGCTGCGAAAGCGTAACAAAAAGACAAAGTTACTTTCACATATTTTTTTTATATTAGTAGGGTTAATCAGTTTATATTGAAAACGAATATTATAACGAGCCAATTACGAGTATGTTTCCTATATTCATTAACATATAAGGGTTATAAGGATATAATATACAGGTTTTCCATGACTTGAATCATTTTCGCTATAATAAACCAAGAACTTACAACGACAATAACCAGCGCCTTAACTACGTCCGCAACTCATAATTCCCGGCCATTTCTACCCGTCAACGGAATATTCACACGTTGTATATCAAAGAAAATGAGCTCTATTACGGACCAAGTCTCACCTCCGCGCCGCGGCAAATAGCAATTATTTTTAGCAACGAACACCCATAATTACCACTTGGTCCCTTCCTCGTACATTAATAATAATTAGCACTCTCTCGCCTACAATAATTCAATCGTACTCTTCCTTTCAATTTAATTAAAATATCCGCCAAACGCTACCGTGTGACCGAGATGCGACTCGTTTTAAATTTCGAGCACTCAGGTTCGCTCCAATTGAATTTGGAAATTAGAATTTGCGTTCCGTCCGATACGCCGAAACGACAGTCAAATTATTGGTAATGCTAACTAATCGTCTTACTTCGACGGCATTTGCGCTATGATTTATAATTGATAAAGGTACTTTGCTCCGTTACGAGCGCCTAAAAGTGGATCCAAAAATTGAAGGCACCTGCCTTCTACTAATTTAGTAAAGTGATGATGTTCATGTTATTTATTAGCTACGCTACAATTTTGTATAATATAGTGATGGGCTGTAACATTAATCTTTTTTTAATAGTACTCAAACAAAAACGAATCCAGACCCAAATAGATATAAAACAAGACGTTACAACAATTAATTTAGATCACTCCCAATCTGTACCTCGAGATTTCTTTCCGCAAGAAATATCGCGCCATGATAGCGGAGGCAGCATTGTGATCTATCCAAAAGGCGGGGCATTAAATTCTGTGGAAGCGTTTTAGTGCCCTCGAAGCGCTGGCGGCGTCCATAAACTAATGTTATTCGGTCTGTTATGTGCCTTGCGGGAGCGAGGGCTCGCCGCGGACCCGACTCGACCCATAAATTTTTCATGAAGCAGCCATTTTGCGACAAGACGCGAGAGTGGTGATTGAAAAAAGCGTTCCGCGATATTGCCTCAATGGGCGAGGAGTCAGAGATTTGAAATTGGAATGCGTTCCGTAAATTAAAATGGCCAATGTCTTCGTTCTCTTTTTCAATAAGAAGCGCTTAAGCTGCCAGTATCGAAACTAGGAAGTGGTGTGCGTTACAGTTGCAGCTCTTACGGCCTTTCAGAGAAAGTCTATTATTGCTCGATACACACGTGATACTTAAATCAACATATGTGACGGCCTTATTTCATTCATATAAACAAAATAATTGAGAGAGTAACCGACTTCCGCCGCTTCCATGTTGTTCGCTTTTGAAACTGTTGGCCAGATGCGACTATTAATATAATCAATTCGATGACTCGTCGTTTCATAATCGAATAGTGTAATCCAAAATAATTGAATGAAAATCGTTATTGTAATATCTTCTCAGTTTACCAAAGCGAAGGCAATCTGTGGAGGGAAGGCGAAATGGAAACAGGCTCGGATAGCCCCAAGTCAGCATAATTGATAGGGCGGCCCATTAATACCCCACTCGCGCCAAAACAATACAGACAAATTACAAACAGATTCGCAACATCTGCGTATTTTTACAACGTGTTAACAAATATCTCCCGTGGAGACTAAACACGATTTTACAATAAACTAACGCAACTTGATTAAACTTCAATGAACACTTGAGCTCTGTAGGGAATTTAAAAAGTTTTCCAATCAATTACATTTGAAAGTTTAAATTCGAATTTGAGTTCCATTTTCAAATTTAAAATAGTTTGAAAAAGGAAGTTCTAAATGCTACCGTATTCAATAAGTCATAAAGTTGTAACGTAGCAGAACTATCTAAGGGTATTGAGATGAAGCGTAATTTGTATTAGCATTTAGTTATGAATCAATTCCGTCCACCGCAGGCGAATAATCAATGGCGATGCAAATAAGGCTGGCAACAGGCGGCTTGAGGACTCTGTTTTTGGTGGCCGGCGCCTCGGGTGTTGAGATAGGGTGAGGTTTTGTTTTGAAAGTGATTTCCGGAGTGTTGAAATACTTGGCTGTGATATACTTTAGAATAACTTTAAAATGCTAAGGGAATAAAAGAGAAGTCCTAAGAATACTTTGATTAGGCTTTCTCAATTAATAACTATTAGAATTCCAGCTCGTGCTCACACCGCAGCACGCTAAAATGCCTGAAGCCGAATAAAACAGTAAAATCTGCCAAATCCACTATAATTAGTAAATATTATGATTTTACTGACCACTATAGCATCTCCCCGCGACTTCTTCCGCGTAAATTTGATCCATAGCCTACATGCTAATCCAGGGTATAAGCTGTCTCCATTCCAAAATTCATGCGTATCCGACCAGCCGTTGCAGCGTGAAGAAGAAACCAACAAACATAAGAAGATTCGAGGATGTTATTTACGAAAATCTTAATGCTTTTACATTTTAAGGTGACCATATTAAATCAAAATTTGTAAATGAAATGATGCCAATCTTATTTACAAGATAATATTGACCTTTATTTATTTTTTATTTTTACGACCTCAACGCAAGTACATACTTCCTTGCTTGTGTGCTCGTTTGCCTTCTCTATGCCATAATAGTACATTACTGCCTAGGCACGGAAGTAGGCAATTGCGGGGCGAGGATTGGTTTAAACGGACGAGCTTGCGAGTCCGTTTAAAAATACGAGGCCCGCAATTGCCGTTCCTGCCGAGGCATATATAGTGCTTTTCTCAAAAATCGCAAGAATAAAATTATGTTGGAGTAAAGTACTTTATTAAGGAAAGAAATACCACACAATCTATACAGACAATATTATTACCTACTCTTTACCGTCTTTTGTTTATGACAAGGAGAAACGCAAGCTTTTTTTTTAAAACTACTCAAGCTATTCGAGATACAGATAAAAAAGTTATATTCCGAACAAAATTTGGATGTAATAAGACTTGTGCCCTCATTTTATTAAGGCCGTTTTCACTTTTTAAAAAGTTAGATACTAGATGGTAATGAAATTTGTATGCAACTTTGCGTGCTTGTGTAGCGAGCACGCAATGTTTTTTTTTTTTAATTTGAGATCTGTCAGTAAACTATGTACTTCGCATCCCAATATATAGATAGTAATGTCAACTTTTCCTGTCATTTTTGAGAAAAAAAACATAATATATCTATGCTTTTTACTGCCTGGAACATGCAGAATTTCGCAAAAAAATGTAAGTATTTATACTCGTACGCCTAGTACGAGTATATTGCAGATACTGTACATCCCTGTCGAGATGCCCCAAATGGCGGGATGGACATTTTGTGTAGACTGCGGACATGTGGCGGAATGGAATATTAATTGCTTTAGGTTTAGTTCTTGTGACGTTTCACCATGTCAGCCCGCCTGGCGCGGGCAAACGATAAGTAAATACTGGAGGCAGAGACATTGTGCTCAAAATCATTGTAATATTCATCTCGTCTGGATTCTGATGAATGTACAGACGTTTAAATGTTAAAATGGTCCTCCCCCTTTTCGCAGATATGTTTGGTCGAATTTATCGTTTCCTGTTTCATTTGCCAACCCGTTTTTATTTCTGTAACTGTAAATATTTCAGGATTTTTATAAAGTCCTCACCTAACCTATAGGGTTCTACTCGATTTTCTTTTTTTTTCTACTTGTCGTGATCAATCAAATGATGGACTCACTCTTCTTTAACTACAGCGGCAGAGATCTGGGCCTCTATTCTAGGCGGTAAAAACCATCTCGTCTCTGACCTGTTATGGTATTGTTATTAACTCGGCAGCTATTACTGTCAAGTAGATATGAGCTATCAAAACGTTGCTTCTTAATAGCGATCGGCTGGCTATCGCTATCACGCTTGCACTCGCAAATGACAGTACATTTGTCACTCGTGTGTCGTAGAAAAGCGAAAATAGCCGATCGCTATTAAGAAAATGGTTGCACTGTAAAATGAAATATCGAGCGTAACTCAGCAGTAAAACGTGTCAGAACAGAATACAAGAACAAATAAATACAATATGACGCATGACGAGCTTGACAGGCGTTAAATTAACTTACAAGATTTGAATATAAAATACTGGCCAGTAAAAAAATGCCTTTTTGGTCTTACGCTAAAGCAGACACCCAAAAGACTGGCCGCACAGAATCCAAAGACTCCGATTTAAAACTCCATAAATAACTGTAACTTAAACCCGGTTTAAACCGTCGCAAGTATTACGGCGTTGACAAGCGCGATCCGGTCCGGAATCCGGAACGCTCAAATGAAAGGGGTGCTCGTTCAGATTATATCGCTAAGCCTAGTGCTTAGACCTTTCAAAGGAACTAAGACCTAGACTTTGAACACTGTTTATTTACAAGTAAGTTTCCAGCGTTGCCACGTTGTAAAACTGATGTTAGTTTGAAGCGAGACTACATTTTAATGTGTGATAAAGAGGGGTGCCTGAGGGAGGAGCAGACTACCAGGGCTACGTGGAAGGAAGAGGGACGCCTTTTCCGAACAGTGGAAAATTATAGGCCGTTATCTTCTCTTACAGATGGGCACTTTCGGATACACTTCGACCCTTTAAGATATTTTGTGCAATTACCCTCTTACAAACTCAGCTGTTCGAATATGCAGCTTTCATCACAATGATTTTCCTTTACCGTAAGAGCATCGGATAATGCACTTAAGTTAGAAAAACTCATTGGTACATGGTGACCGCGGGGGTTCGAACTCGGTGCCTTACGATCACGAGTCAACCCCTAAGCCAGGCCACCCAAGTTCTCTAATATTAGAGGCTGTTAAATGAAAATTTATGAAAATGAAACCAAACTAAAATAATAAGAAGGTAATGGATCTATCATCAAGCTCCAGCATTCCATCTTTCTCTTGTATTATATTCATCATCATCATCATTTCAGCTGAAAGACGTCCACTGCTCTGCCCTCCTAAGCCAATTAGCAGTATGTCATATTTAATTGCCAAAGTAGATTCAATCCTCTCCTCTTAGTAATGAGGATGTGATTGCTACAGGAGTTTTCTTTGAGATACTGCCGTTTGGCTTAGCAGGGCAGTGCTGGACATAGGCCCCCAAGGTTTGCCACCGGACCGGTCATGAGCGCCCTGCCAAGCTGCACTCCGCTAACTAGCGTTTCTATTTGTTTTGTTTTTAACCAATCGCGTCACTGGTAGGTCACGTGACTTTTCGTATCAAGTCATGTACCAGTTTTTATTTTTTTATTTTTTTATGGCATAGAGAAGACAAACGAGCTCACAGGCCACCTAATGGTAAGTGGGAACTGTGACACATAGACATTCGCATTCATAGGAGTGCAAGCCTAAGACAGCAAATGCGTTGGCAACCCTGAGGACTAAGATGGCATGCCTCTTTGCTAGTCACTACACCGGCTGTCTTATCCCCAAACCGGAACACAACAATGCGAACACTGCTGTTTGGCGGTAGGTTAATGGATAAGATGGTGGTAGCGATCCGGACGGACCTTGCACAAGGTCCTACCACCCGCAAAAGCCGTGATTGATTTAACAACGAAACGAATAGAAACGCTACTTAGCATAGTGCATCTTTGCATGGCCCTCTGCGCCGCTTGCATCCATCGGTTTCCCGCAACCTTAGCATGACGACTAGATATAGATTGAATATTAGAACGGGCTGTAAATAAGCACCTGACTGAAGGTGTATTTTTACGTACAGAAGCAACGCTGTCACATTAAGTAGGTATTTTGGTAAAAGAATACCATCTCCTATCAAGCTCGCGTATGGCATATCAAACCTAGTGCACATTTTAAAGCACAGGTATTTACCTGTGCTCGGCTACTTTAAAAGCTTGAAAGCGTTCACAATGAAGTTCTTTGATATACGATCTTTTACTAGAAATATTCTTGGAAACATTCAATTTGTCTTGTATTCTGTAGAAAGTTTCAAGACAAGCGATATTTCAATATTTCGATATCTTTCAGAATGTACATATTTAGACTAATTTAAATAGAATCGCCGTAGCGAAATGTGTGTAGGTAATAAATTCTGAAATTGGAAAAATATTACAATTGAGATAAAATTAGTTTTCTTACTATTCACGAGTAGGTGTACCGTGTTCATTCTTACTTATTTTATTTAAAATAGCTATGAACCTTCATTTAGGTGGGCTCATTTTGAGGTTTGAATCTTTACTGCAACTTGTTAATCTATAAACATATATACGAGTATAATAAATTATTTGATGATCAAATACTTTTTATTTTTTTCAAACCTTTTTCCTCGGATGGTATGCTTGAATCAGCTGTTTTGGTCTAAGTGAACCATCACTATTCTACCTACCTTTATACGACGTTGTCTATTCCAAGCACGAAAAATACATAACTAGAAAGCAATTTGAAACATTATTATTTATGATATATTGCCTCGCAATTGCGTATACAGGCCTTCTTCCATGTTATCCAGGTTGTCCCGAAAATCAACGCCAAAACTGAGAGGGCTGATAGAGCAGCTAAAAAGCTATCGATTTAACCCCTATGTATGTTTAGTGATTTTTATTAGTTTCGCAAATATTTATCATTTTAATTTGATTTTTGTAATTTTACCTTATGTCCATATTCATTCGTGTCCATGTCACGAAAAAGAATCAATTTCAAGTTTTAATTCATAAGTTTTTCAGTGGTAACTTACATAATTACAATCATTACATATCAGCGAAGTTTTTAAACCTATTTCCTCAAAATAAAATTTTACATTTTTTTAAGTAATGACGTTGAGTTTGTTTCTCCATACAAGGGGTCCCAGTGTTTGCTTTTCACTTTGTATGGAAATAACAAATTTAACAAATTTATGTCATTACATGCCACATCCAATGCTTATTCTGATGTATCCCTGCGAAATGAAAAAGTGGTTGATCGACAACATAAACATGAAAAACACTTGAACCAAACATTTTGGAGCGGATTACCAACGGATAAGGCGAGAAAGTCAATCTTACGGAAAACCGTTGCTTTCCGAACAATTTACCGATCCGGGCATCTTGCGATCAATAGCCGGGAAACGGAGCATTCCTCCAAAAGATTTTCATATTTTCATGCCCCCAATAACAAAGCCTCAAGGATCTTTTAAGCACTCTGATTGGACCAAGGACTTACAATGACTCTCGAATTGTAACAGAACACTTATTATTTTTAATAAAGCTAAAAAAGTGACCTCCGTAATAAATTTCTCATCAAAAGAGCTTCTTAAAAAATAACAACACAATTCGTTTCCTCATGAATCCATAATTTAGGGAAGTAAATCGGCGACCGGAAACTGTGTAACCGCCGCTTCCTGTTACGTTCCGTTGAGCCGCGCCAAGATGCTTTCTGGGTTCCGTGGGAGTTAGGGGCCCGCGGTTTGAATTATACTACGAAAATATCACAATTAGGCCGGCGAAATATGATAAGCATCAAGAAAAAAAGGGAAAGTTGCATGTAGCTGGGTGGCGTACATTATTATAATGTTATACACGTGTTTTTTTTTTTTTTAAACGTATGATTAGGAAAAAGTAGCATCACACTTTTTTTTTATTACTGTTGGCAGCAAATAAAAGTAATGTGTTGATATATTCAAAGAACCATACTTTACTTAATAGAACTTACATAATTAATATTTAATAGAACTTACATAATATTTCACGGATCGAATGTCAATTTATCTCTAGCTAGATACACATAAACGCAGAAAAAAAAAATCGCGTTATTATTTTTGTATAAATCAGCAGAACTTGTAACTCGGAAAAGAAAATAGTTCTAAAAGGTGTTATTTCACTTCTTAAAAAAACTATACTCGCTACGTTTTTCTCCGAAATTAAATTACTAACTAAATAAGTGAAGGTACATTAAATTAGTTAAGTAATTAATTATACCTTCCAGCATCCCTTAGGGTTCTCCTTCTCCTTAAAGAAAAATACGTCCGTTATTTTTTCAAAAAATGAACACTATTTTTCTCGCCAGTTTCTCGCTTGTCAACGGTTTTTGTCAAAGATGGCGGCCGGGCGGATGGCCGCGGGCGAATATTTCCACGACACTCTGGAGACGCTCTTTCGGATTCCGGAGTGAAAGTATGGGATACCAGCCATTTCGGATGGCTGCAGTCTTAAATCTTGAAATGTATTCGATATTCGAATATGTCGAGGCCACTCGAGGGGTTGGCGAATTTGTGGCCAGTTACAAATATTTTAAACACAAAACAATTTAAAAGACGATTTGGGAAACGGTTTTTCCTCGATAAAATAAATATTTTATTTCTTTTATTTAATGATTATGCAAAATTACTATTAAATAGACACTGTAGGTACTTAATACGAATATTATTTTAAGGTATAACCTCCAGACCATAACCTCAAGACAAAAACTAGACAAAACACAATTTTCCACATAATAAAGTGCTCGTTCGTTGTAAATCTATCTCCGTTTTATTATTTTTATTAATAAGATGTATTAGTCTAGACGCAACCGAGTCCTTCTGCAGGCTTGTATTCGAATGAAATAAAAATTATTTGTTATTGCTTATCATTTCAAAAAAAAACATAAAATAAAATGAAACAAGCTCTGTGAAAATTATTGTGTCGTACCCGGAAATGATCAATGAAATATCGTATATTAAAACTGATACAGCAGCAGCAAAGACTAAGGGCAGTATTAATAAACTCATCTTGACCGTGAGGCCCGTCACAAGATACGTCAAAGTGAACGCCAAACCATAGAACACTGACATTTTTGATGTATCTCGAAACGATCATTAGAGTTGATTTTATTAGGAATAAGGTCCGTAGGCCTAAGAATTGCAGTCTTGAGATTTCAAACATCCTTACATTGATACACGTTGACTGATAGATACATTTTTATTATTACCTAATATAATACTACAATTAATAGTTTACGAGCGGACCTGGTAAAGGGGTGTGTATTCTTTTTAAAGTGGTGATTTTTATTTACAATTTATTATTTGTGTAGCTTAGTTTTATTTTAATTTAGATAATAAATAATCCCGGACTAAGACAAAGAATACTTATATTTCGGAAAATGTATATAAACTGGTTTTAAAACGGTCAATCCGGATTTTTTATTCAAATACACTAAGTCCCGCGATTTTCGGACCGCCTTTTATTTACGGCCAGCACCTGGCGACACTTTTTCTGACACCGCTAGAGTGCTCTAGCTGCGGCTGACACTTTGTTATTAACGGACTCGAGAGCGGTGTCGCCCCGAACTTGGTGATATGTGTGTCTGCCATGGACGTGAAATGTAATAATTTGTGGTCTGAGTGCCAAAACCGGTCACATGTTTATGGAGAATAAATCCTGTGGTTTATGACGTATATTTACGAGTTTAATTTACTTATTTAGAAGCTGAAGGTAATAAAATTTAAGAGCGCTATATGTTTCATCGACGAATTGAAATATACGTTTGAGTTTATTTGCTGAATTTCTGCCATTGCGTTCAGTTTGGATGAGTGTCATCAAAGTTTAGAGATATTTAAAATGGTATTCCGAATTGGATGATAGTTTATATCCAACTAATATAATGCGAAAATTTGCCTGTTTGTTTGTTACTCCTTTTTTTTATGCCAATGAGAGGGCACGCGAGCACTCAGGCCACCTGCAACCTTGCCGCTGCAACGGCTGGACGGATTAGGAAGAATGCAGTCCGTTGATTTTAGGCTCACTAGAAACGGTTACGTTTATTAATTCATATTTGTATTGAGATTCATAATTTAACAGAGATATTTTTCTGCAGTCCGGTTAGACACGGTTAATCAACCACTGTAATTAGAGATGTTTTATTAATATTTAAGTACGTTGCATTACATGTTTGAGGACCTATTCCCCATACAGCAAAAAAAAACTCCTTTAAAATGGATATTTAAACCACTTTTCATACAGATTACTTTTTTTTTAAATTAATAAGTTCCCGAAGAAGTAACGATAATCGAAATCTACGCGTGCGAAGTCGTGGGCATAAACTAGTTTAATATTACTTTAATCGTGAATATGTTCCTAGTTACTTTAAATTGATATAAAAAAACCGTAAATCGTTATTAAATATTTCAATATCTAGTAACTTTTCCTGTTTGTTACTATTATTATTTGAAGAGCCTTTACTGAACCAGCGAAGATATTTCTTAGTCCATTTCTTGTCAGTATAATAATACCCATAATACCCACCTACTATTGATTTGCCCTTCATTAGTCTCAAAATTAATTCTGTTATTAATATACGTAATTGTATTGGTTCATTAATAAATCTCCTGCCATGTGAAACATTATGCTCGGAATAAATAAATATCAGGGGACAATGTCACTTAAATTATTTAGCGAAATAAGGAAAATGATAATACTCATGTTTCGCAATAGTTATAAAAGCTACACAATTAAACAGTAACAGCTGTATTCTGTCTGTTTGCCTGTGCAACCCACGTCATCTAATCCGGGCACACAGCCCGCAGCCCTGGGCAAATATTTGACCCCCACTATTAACCCCGCACCTCGTGATACAGGGGTCAAGTGGGGGTGGAAGGTACTGACACACATGATACAGGAGTTGACATAGGTGCGGATAATACCAGTACAAAACTTCCACACTATAAAGCGGTTCTTATGTAAGTACTAGATTTTCCCGCGACTCTGTCCAAAAAAAGGTTTATTCTATCGATATGGAGACTGGGCCTCTATTCCCGACGGTATATCTGTTATCGTATTGTCACCGTTTTGATAGCTCTTATTGACTAGACAGTAATGGTTGCTGACGTCAAAACAATACCATAACAGGTCAAAGACGATATGTTTTTTACCGTCGGGAATAGAGGCACTTTTTAATTCCGAATTCAAACAGTATCATCGTCCGCTCTCGCACTAAAAACAAATTAGTTGATTTACTAAATTATTAGAACCTATCCATGAAGCTTGGTTAAGTTAACCACTAAAAAGGTTGAAGCAACTGGAAAACGTGTTGTTTTTACTAAGGTTAGGTGTTACTTTAACCAAACTTCATGAATAGGTCCTATAATTTAGTAAAATCATTTTTTTTTAACAGTTCGGCCTACATAATCGCTGTTGTAATATTATATTATAATATTTTTTTATACCTGGACCGTCTGATTTGTGCTGGGATCCCAAATGTCCTAATGTCCGTCTTCAGGTTTTAAACGAGCCTAACTCTTTTTAAAAGGCCGGCAGTGCACCTGCGCTACGATTCCTCTGGTGTTATGTGTGTTTATGAGTCGCGGTGACTTGCTTGCTCGTCTGACTCCTTCTAAACATAAAGAAAAACTTTTCCAATTTTTACATAGGAGACATTTTTTGATTCGTTGATAAGACAGAACAATTAGATACACTTTCGCATTTATAATATTAAATAGGATTGGTGGTATAGTCGAACTCCAAAGTATCCTTATACCAGCTATTACTATACTAAATTCATTACCCTTAGTTACTTTAAGTTAGTTACTAGGACATGGTACTAAAAGGTACAGCTCCTTCTGAGTTTGACTCTACATGTAAAATATCATCTTAGTTTGAATCTAGGGTATTCTGTGTTACGAGTATGTCTAACACGTTATTAATTTAAGAAGATATAAAAACATATAGTAACGGTTAATGGACGGTCGATGTTTATCTTGACGAGTTTTTTATTTTTCTTTACAAAAGGTAAAATATAAAGTATCATTGCTGCAACATAATGTATCGCATAATTTAGCACTTTAAAATAGTCCCAGTATCCATAGCGGAAACCTAAAACATAGTTTGGGACTCATGTTATCGAGATATAAAACTAAACCACGTACAGAATACAATACAATACAATACAAAACACTTTATTGAACACCAAACAAAACATTACAGAGATCCAGTAAAATTAAAACAAAAACAACAGGTAAACAACAGGCGGTCTTATCGCTAGTTAGCGATCTCTTCCAGACAACCTTAACAGGGACATGGTGTCGAACAAAAATATTTTACACAGTAGGTGGCGCAGACTTCACGCAAGCAATAACAAGACACTTTTTGTAAATAGATAGGTAAATATATACAATTACATACAAGATATATACTATAAGCATAAATAAACAAATAATTATAAATAAATACATAAATAAATACCAATATATCCACATCAGAGAAAACAATGATAAGACAGCCACACGATAGAAATTGACGAAGACAGAACAATTATGACTGCGACAAAAAATGCTCATGAAGAAGTTTCTTAAAGATAGGTAAAGATTTAGCCCGCCGCAACTCCACAGGAAGGGAGTTCCACAGTCGGACAGCTTGAAAAGTGAAGGAATTGTTGTAGAACTTAGATGAAGAGGAAGGTACAGTTAATAAACAATTTTGGGAACAACGAACCGATGTAAAAAAGTTAAAACGCTCCTTGAGGTAACGGGGGGTAGCAGGGATAAACAGAACACAATAGAGAAGATTAAGAATATGAAAGTACCGGCGAAAACGTATAGGAAGCCACTTGAGTTGCGAACGAAAATTAGAGACGTGGTCATATTTGCGCAAACCAAATACGAACCGAATGCATAAATTCTGAATACGCTCAAGTTTGTTAAGCTGCTCCTCGGTAAGGTCTAAATAGCACACATCAGCATAGTCTAAAATTGGGAGAAGTAATGACTGAGCAAGCGCAATTCTAGTCGCGAGAGGGAGAAAGTTACGAAGCCGCCGAAGAGACCACACTGACGCAAACATCTTCCTACTAACCTCGTTAACTTGAGGAACCCACGACAAGGTACGGTCCATAACGATACCCAGGTTCTTGACTTGATGAGAAAAAGGAATTAGAACACCATCGAAAAAAACAGGCGGGAGACTTGCAAAGTCAACTCTGGATAAAAAATTAGGACTGCCGATAATAATAGATTGAGTTTTAGCAGGATTTACCCTCAAACCAAAACTACTACTCCATTGCAAGATGCGAGCTAAATCGTTGTTCGTGGTATAGATAACAGAGTCGAGTTCGCCCAAAGCGCCGTGAGAGTAAATTTGCAGATCGTCGGCATAAAGGTGATAGGAAGAGAGAAGGCCATGCGTGATAGAGTTGATGAAGACAGAAAAAAGAAGAGGAGACAGCACGCCACCCTGCGGAACGCCGGCCAGCGTACTGCACCACGAAGATCGGGAAGATTCCACCTTTAATCGCTGCCGACGACCTACTAGATAACTACGAAACCATTCAATTACCGCAGGAGATATGTTAAGTGAGCGCAAAATTCCAAGCAAGACGTCAAAATCAACAGTATTAAATGCATTGCTGAAATCCAGTAATGTTAATACGGTTAACTTTCTGTTGTCAAATCCCAACCGAATGTCGTCAGTGATTTTAACAAGAGCGGTAGCCGTACTATGACCGGGGCGGAAACCGGATTGAAAGGGATTAAGGAGATCATTCCTGGTCAAGTAAGAGGAAAACTGCTGATGCACAAGACGCTCCAGAACTTTGGATAGGAAAGGTAGAATGGAAATAGGACGATAGTCAGAAAAAGAGGAAGGATTAGGTTTTTTAGGTAAGGGGACAACATCAGCATCCTTCCACAACAATGGAAACACGCTGGACGTGATTGAACTGTTAAGGATGCTGGTAATGAAAGGGATAAGTAGGTCAAGTAGAGGGAGGATCATATTACGGCTAACGCAATCTGCCCCAACAGCATTTGACGTTATGGATTGTACACTCTTCTTAACATCACTGTCGGAAAATTGAGTGAAAGAGAAAGGAGAAGTGTCAGGAGTTGGGATAGTAGAAAGATATTTTAAGGTCTCGTCCTTAATAGGGCCATTAAAACAGGCAGAAGATGAGAAGTGCTTAATGAGCTGATCGAAATTTAAATCTAAGGTAGAGGAATCATGCTGAGATTTCCCAACTCCTAGTGACTTAAGAAATACAGAATGATTATGATACAAAATTAAATGCACAGCTATATTAAATAAAACGTCACCTATCCAACAACACGAAGTGAGCAAATTACCTAAGCTAGCGTCTAACTTCAAATACTTCAAATAACTTAAGTTTCAAGTTAACCTGAAGTAAGTTCAGTATTCGTTAGCCGCTGTTCCCGTCTTGTTGATGATTTCGTGAAAATTGGCAAGTTCTGCTATTAGGTTAGATATGAGTGTTAGCTTCAAAGGCAGAACTTTATCCCTACCTAAACACCTACGTAGGGCTAAAGTTCTGCCTTTGCCTAGCTACCTAAACACGGGCGTCTCTAATTATAACCCAAAAATATGTTTTTTTTAATCATAAATTAGCCTAGTTGTTAGTAATCCGGAGATAATGTTCGATTCCCTGTATTGGTAATCATTTGTGTAAAGAGCGTGTTTGTTTATTCCTGAGACTTGCTCGTTTTCTAGTACGCATCTAAAAAGTAGGTACAAGTTTATACTATACCTAGTTCCAATAGTACAAGCCTAGAGCTTAGTATAGGATTAGGTGAATCTGCGTAAGAGCTTCTAGTAATGTTGTATACTTACATAAATTACACTCAAAACTCAAGAGCCTCTACCGGGTATTGAACCTGCAAGCTTTGTTGAAAACCTTTCCCAACCAACCTAACCGCATTATCAAACAATAGTGCAAATACCGCTGCTTCTCTTATCAAAAATGTAGTCTTAAAGTTTGCAGCGTTACTACTGAAAGTCGTTGGAATTTCGAAAGGCGTCCGCCATTACGGCTAGAACGAGGGCCATAACGCGGAACGTCGGGGTTGCCCTTACTCAAATTCGCACTAAACATCGACTTGGAAATTACGAGCGCCCGTTTATTTATACGCCTCGTAATATTTTGGGCTGTTATTCTTGTTGCGTATTTAAATGGGTTTTGGTGCTCAAGTTATATAGGTTTTTTTGAGGTAGTAAGCTGGGTAATAAGTCAGATATTTTTGATACTGTTAAGAAATAGAAGTGGAATTAAACTTGCTTTGTTCAAAAACGCTGTTTAAAATTTGTTGAAAAATTGTACTGTTAACCTGTAACTTTGACAAAGATCTTTAACGCTTAATCTATAATTGAGGAGGGTGTTGAGCTCAAGCTTACAGGTCAATAGACATCTATGACAATCTAATATTTTTACATAAAATATTTTATGTCTTTTTTACCTGCAAAAATATTATTTACAGTAAAACCCCACGTCTATATTGGCTTTGGCACCACGCGCAAGATATGACATTAAAAGATTACCTTTTACATTTACCTATTGAACAGTAAATATCTCCTATCAAAAGTCATAAACCCACAAAACATTTTTATGCCAACTTCGGCGACCATGAAAACGTAACTTACCGGACAAAAGCCGACCTTTCCGCGCTTCCCATAACGCTAACCTCCGCACATAACTCGATCATAACTCACCGTTTCTCGCGCGCTATCTTGGTAGCGCTTTACGATCTGAGCCCGATCGAGATACGAATAGGCTGAAGGGTCCGCCTTAATGAGGGATCTGATGCTGGCAACATTCTGAAGACGCCACTTTACCGTGTAGGTTAAACTTGTGCGTGTGTGCGTTTGATGTGGGGTTTGGACGCAAATCAAGTGGGATTCGACAAAGCCAAAAAATCGATTTAGTGTCCGTTTTGTATGGAGATGAGGGGCTCGGTAGTGAATGTGTCAACTATAAATTGTAAATACGATCAGTGCGCGTCATCGTCAATTGTATTGCACCGATGGTTTGTGAAAATATAAATGCTTTTGCTTGGATCACTGAAATTTAGTTGTCAAGTTGCGCAAAATTTGCTGACAAAAGTAAACAAATAAAACTAAATCTATGATATAAAACTAAGCTAAATGTAACAAACAAGCTACGTCCAATAAGTACCGCTTATTTACTTAGATTTGCACGAATTACAGTTAAAGGTACAAAACACGGTCAAAATTAAAGTCATCAGGCATTTTGCACGCATAACGAAAATAACAGCGTTTAATCGTATAAAAATCTAACCAAACCTTTTAGTTTTCTACGTCAGCTCCTTAAATCATTGTCGAAACTTCTCGAAGCCTTTCCGATTTATTCGCTTTCCGCATCTGTCCCGTATCGGCGATCGCTTAATGAAACTAAAGAGAATACGCCTCGGAATCCAACATGGCGGCGGATTTATTCGCCACCCGATGCCATCGCGATACCCGACGACACACGTAATTTAACTTAGATTTATACCAGTATCAAAAAGAAATTATAAGAAATCCCTCAGCAGTGGTGGTCACCCCGGTTTCTTAAAGTTAATAGCAGGTTTAGACCCGAGATCTGGTGATATATCTCAGGATTGCGGTGAGCCTTTAATGTTTTTGGAAAAAACGCTTCGATAACGCTATTCGCTTGGAATTGCATTCGTTCATATTTTATTGCGCAACGTTTTACGTACCTAATCCGAAAACGAGATCATTTGTTTCGGACCTAATTTACGTTAAGTATAGTTATGAAAAATATACTGGAAAATGATTTATAACAGTGGAGGCTCTAGGTCAAAAAAGAATCAATAAGCTTAACAGAACACCTAAATCTAAATTTTGGTTAACAATGTTTGTAGATCGTAAGCATTAAAAAAAATGCTCGTACTTAGTAAGTACTATCTAAGTTTATAAGTTGACTCTAGTTTTATTTCAGGTTTTGGTTAAGTGTCTTTATTGTATTGTTTTTTTTTGGATTATCCCAATTCAGTTTTTAGGAATACGCCTTAAGATTTTTTGTCATGTATCAAAACACATTCTTAAATTTACTTTTACTTCACATAAGTACGTAAACACTTTGACTTATGATACATTTTCCGTAGATAACCTAAAAGGGGTGAAACAAATCGACGTTTTAGCCATAATGTATGAACATTTGCGAGAGTAGAAAAACGCGTCCAACGAATGAGAAAGCGATGTATGACGGATGTTGATAATTCTAAAAACGGCTGAGTCCGTACCAACCCTTATCGTTCACGAGTCGTTAGGTTGTTCACACTGAACTAGATCGTACTCTTTCTTTATGTTTTCGAGTACGAGAAATATATTTGGTTAGATCTTACTTACTTTTGTAGATCTTTATGTTTATATGTGATTTACCTAACATATCTACTAGCTAAACAACTCTCCTTTCAATTAGTCTACTGATTAACCCATTATCCGTGGGTATTTGTGTGATTAGCGCGAGTATTGGATGTTTTCAATGTATTTAAGTATGTATCTCTATTGAAGTATGTTTTTGTTTATCGTTGTCTAGTACCCATAGTACAAGAATGGAGCTTAGTTTGTGACTATGTCAATTTGTGTGAGATTGTCGCCTGACATTTATTTATTACTAGCTGTCCTGATAGTTACGATACACAAAAAAAAATCGGAGAGTCGTTCTCGGGTCATGGTGTGACCAAAGTAAACGGGGACTTATTTTTATATAAGTATGGATATTGATTAATGGCCGAGCCTAAGTTGCGTTGCAAATGTTTGTTAGTGTCGTTGCAATAAAAATAAATATAAAGCTGAGCACACGATTAAAGTAACATGAAAAAATAAATTCTCATTCTAAGCTAAAATTAGCATATTTATGAAATGTCAGACCCTTGCTGACTCTATTAATATTTGAAGCCCTCGTAAAAATAGCTTTAACACCTATTTTGTTATTTTTAATATTATTCAAACTAGGTCTTTTATGTGAAGGTCTGACCGAACTTTGACCCTTAAATAGCCTGATAGCCCGTAAGTATTCCCGTCATTGCAGTGTGGTCACAACAATGCCCAATCTTGTAGGAAGCAAATAATTTAATTTTGAGAGTGTGTAATATACAATGGTCGGAATATGCCTAAAGTTCGCGAGAGGACTTAATATAGAGTGAATAGAGTGAACTGCCACCTAAGGTAATAGAGACGATAATTCAACAATCATTAGGTGCCAGCAACTGGTGTTTTAGAGGCCAACAATTAGGTGCTTTACCTGAGTACTGAGTCAAATATTGATTCATTTTTATTCAAAATTAATTTTAGAGAAATGTTACATCCCTTCACTTCCAAAAAGTCGTACGACACAGCTGAGTGGATACCATTTCTGCAACACTATTATGCACACAATGTAAAAATATGTAAGAATTAAGCGAAATTAATGTAACCTATCCTATTCTATTCTTCGCGAAGGCCCATAAGCTTTACCCATTTCGTAAATTGTTAATTAACTAAACGCAATTCCAAGAAAAATGGTAAAACGTTCAGCGGCCCTGTCCCGAACGAAAAAGGCGCATTAACACACTCGTTAATGGAACGCGGGCGAACACGCAATCACGCCGACCATCCGTCTCGGCGACGATTCCGCGACGTTTGCGCGACGTTGACAGATCGCTGGACCCGCCAACGAAACAGCTGATGAACCCTGATTGGTGACACGATTCCTTAGTGGGGTGGAGAGTCTTGATGATAAGGAACGGTTAAGGTACAGATACATATTATAATACTTATCGGTATTATGGTATTAGGTTATGTCATAGCATAACTATCTCTATCTAAGCTAAAACCCAAAAAAAAAAAAGGCAACCATAGTTAGCTATCATCTCCGCCATAACTTCTATGAGTGAGATGCCGGCTTACTAGGGTTGACATAATTTTTTACAATTATTTTTTGATAAGGAATAACTCACGTAAGGTTTGAGTTCAATTCAGATTGTTTTCTTTAATTTTAAACATCGATAAGCCTAAATTTAACACCTCAGTCTAACAAGAATACAGAACACTGATTAAAATTGGCCCCTGTACTCGAATTTACTTAGTGAGTTCTATCTACATAGACGATATTATAAGTCGATCAATTGCGATGAATATTTTTGAGATGTTAAAGACTCTTCCTTTAGTGGCTATCCAAACTAATACAAAGTCTGCAATTTTGTCTTTGTCTTGTGCAGATGTACGCAGCAATAAATGAGTTTGTATTGTATACTTATACTTACATACAAACAGGACAACTAAGGATGGATAAAGAGGAAATATAGAACTCATGAAACTGTTCATTGATTTGGAGCCTTGTATAAAAACCGAATGTTGCTTTACAAGTAAATATTTAAACGTATATAATTGTATGTTACGTAAAAGTTCCAAAAAATTATGTTAATCTTTGAACTGAAAGAACTGTATTTGCATTCGGATCAGATGATACTCATAGTCACACATCTTGATAGTGCGCGCAGCCAACTGTGTCATGTGTTTAGGTAGATGTTAAACAGCGTTATATGAAATGAAATTCATATTGATCTCCGCAGTAGTTTGAAAACTACAGACACTGTATCAAGAAGATTAATGACGCGGTTGAACTCCTAGCATAAAACTAAGACAAGTTCCATCCGCAATTTTACATAAACGGTCTTGCTACCATTAAATTTTCAATCCCGAACGCACCCGAAGCGGATTCGGTGGCTGTCGCCGCATCATAAATCTAAACTTTACAAGCTCTGCTAAAGTAAACGACTTGGGAAATCCGCCTCGCAATTAAATAGACGAATCGTCTTACGTAAAATGCATTTTTCAGTGCTCAAGTTATTTGAGCGGTTGACTGGGGCGCCATAGCTCACGTGTGGTCTTAGCTCCAGCATTTTCGACTAGGTCCAATTTCAAAAGTGAAATGTTACTCAAAGCTAAACTCACAAAAACAACCTTAATTTTATCTAAACAACGTCTAAAGTTTGAACGAATGCGTCTGACTTGTGATCTTGTGAAACCAACCGCCGATTTCGCGAGATCCCACAAGCCAAGATTAACTCGCTGCCTGCCTATGTACTCCTGGTACTTTTAACGAGTTTCATTGGTTTAGAGTGCGTCTCGAGAATTATTTACGAAAACAAATGGCGGCTGCTGATTTATGAAAAGCAATTGTTAAGAAATTAGGGCTCAACTTGAAGTCGTTATTTTATTTCAGCTAGAAAGAAGGCGTGCACGAAGAGCTAATTTCAATATCTATTAAGCATTGCTCTGGGTCCCAATTCACGTAGTTTCGTATTTCAAAATCTCCTCGATTTATGAGACAATAATAAATAAAGACAATATATTTCATGATATAAATACATGTAATATGTTGAGCACTCAGCGAGAAAATACTTTCGGAGAGCAGAATCTATTCACAAAGGTGCTTGTGAAAGGTGTTCAGTATTTATAAGAGCCCATGATGAATGGTCCCAAGAAGCGGCGACGTCTAAAAATAAGTGCTAGGCTTAGCGGAGGAACACGTACCACCGCTACTTAGCCGGCACGACTCGAGGCAATTTTCTATCCTATTTCTGTCGGAAGTTGGAATTATCTGCGATCAATCGGACAAAAGAGTCGAATGAACAAACTTATTTCTCGAAAGGCCGACAATTTATCACCGGCATCATTTGTTTCGGCAGACGTCAGCTATAGTATTGTGTATTGTTTACGGCTTGCGAAGAATGCTCAGATAGATTTGATTAAAGTGCGGAGACAAAAGAAAAGTGCGTCTGTTGAGATCTCAGGGCCTCCCCGGGCGGGAGTGGGGCGGGAGGGGGTAATGGCTGTCGAGAGGCAAGGGTCGTGAGTGACACTTCAAGTTGTAATCATCCTAGCTCCCTTTCACCCGTGAGTTGGTATTTTTGTGGGCCTCATTAAAACTAGCGAGAGGGCCCGCGGAGGAGGCGGCATCAGGAATGAATTGCGAATTCACATGCGTTTTCTATGGTTGGGAAAGGATCGTTATCTTTCTATAGAAGTAAATACAAGTTCACAGACCTGTGTTCTTGTTTTTTATGCCGGGTTACTTTGTAGTATATTTTTTTTTAGAAATATTAATGTCTCGCCTGATTTAAATGCCCTTGTGAATCAGTCTTTGAAATTTGTTACTAAACGTGAAAGGGCTCAATCAAACGAATGAAATGGCAGTAAACATTACTTTGCCAAATTACATTCTGCCAATTTGTGAAGAGGCACTTTAGTGATGATTAATTTATTTAATTTACGAGCACATTTTAAACCTTGAAAAAGACCTGGGTTGATCTGTTGGCGTGAAATCAATTTACATTTTATCAATTGGCCTGACACTCCAAATCAATGTAGCGCACACTAAACAATTGATGTTGGTAAGAAATATCCGTACGACCGGCTTTATAACGGTCGCTACACATTATCAGTTTTCAAACGACAGTTCGTCATCGACTGATCGCGAAGTGATGACCATCACCAGGCCTCCTGGCTGGCCAGCCGCTAATGTATACCTACAATAATGTGATCTACTGATAATAATTTATCGCGTTATTTAGCGTTTGGACTCATATCATGTGTCCAAACATCACATTATGTTTATCACGGAAATCTACATTTCTGGATTCCGTAATGGCAGTTTGTGATACATATTGACATCCGTCTACATAATAAATTACACAATCAGTAGGTGTACTGCCATAATGTGAGCATGGTTTTTGACTCTATTCCATATCCATTACATGACGTCTGCAGACATGTAATGGATAATGATGAACTCAACGAAACACGTTACTTGCAGTGCTGACGCAATAAATATTGAGCGTGTAATCTTGCCCGTGTAGTGCTTGAATATAATGTAATCTATCAGTTTTTATCATATTGATGGACCAAAGTATTTATTGTACGTTTAGCCTTCGCCTTATGGCCTGCGCATATACAGCAAAGCGTAGCGAAGCGCAGCGAATTTTCAGCTTTTAAGTATAAATAAGAATGAGAATAAGAAGTATTTATTGTCGCCCAAAACCAGTAAAATACTAACAAAATTTTATAAAAAAAAGCTGTGACAAAAGGCACAAACTCAGCATGCGCTGCGAGCGCGGGCGAGTGCTGGAGTCTTCGCAGTTCTGGTTTTCAGTCTGCCTCTTTCCGCATTCAGTCTGAATGTGTTTTGTAGCAAGACCATTAAAGGGACCTGACATACAATTTCGAACTAAGTTGAGGTGTTACACGACAAATATGTTGATGGAAAGAGCATGGAAATGGCAAACGGCCATACAGGCCACATAATGGTAAGTATGGGATCTGTGAACCATAGACATTTGCATACCTATTCAAACTAAAAACTGCATGCGATCTTAAGACCGCAAATGCTTTGCCAACCCTGAGGACTAAGATGGAATGCGTCAATGCTCATAATTTCACCGGTTGTCTTATTGAAACAAAACAATGCGAACACTGCTTCCATTAAAACACCATTACGCAATATTTATGGTTATTTTCCAACAGTCGCACTCTATTATTTATGGATTCTGCCATATTGGTGGCCATTACGTTATGAAATTAAATGAAGCGTAATTAATACAAGCCGTATTTAGTTATACTCAATTAGGAGCGGTCGCAAATGTAAGCAATACTGTATAATCAAATATTGTGTTTGGTCAATTAAAACAAAAAGCTACATTCGGAATTAAACAAATATTAGTTTAGTCATGTTAGACCTTACAAACCTTTACATAAAACACATACAAACAACCAAATGAAAAAACATAGATTATTGTACATATACCAACTCTATAAAATCGCACACCTGAGTATCACAAAAGAAGCGCCAACGCCAAGTCCGTAAACGAACCTGCAACTCTGAAAAATGTCCAACACAAAACTTATATTTCATGCCAACAGTTTCAAAGAAAACCTGCGCTGCACAAACTCCATCGTCGTAACAATCGAATGTATTCCTGCATCGCAAACACTGATTTAAAGCGAGAATCGTTCGAAAAGAGCGAACCTCCGTGTTACAAAGCCTTTTTGCTCCGCATAACGACTTCCCGCGTCGAAATTCGACCGTGTCGATAGTAGTCGATACACCCCGATAGCCTCGAAGATACGAGCAAAAGTCAAACGAAAACAGTGGTATGAATATGCATTATTTTTTAAGTGGAGTTCGTGCTGGCATAATATGTGAGATTGCATAATTAGGCTCATAAAAATGGTAATATATTTACGTCTGGGATACGTAGAGTTGAAAGGATACATATAGGTATGCTTGGGGAATGACCCTAAGACCCCTGTTAATGTCGTTATTTCTTTTGAAATACGGTTTATTGTCTGTTCAGCTGTGTACTTAAATCAAATAAGTGGTCGTTAATTATAAGTGAAAAGATCTTGCAATTGCAACAGTTACCTAAGTACTTACCTACCTTTTTTATTTATTATTTAGTTACATTCAGACTTTTACCTACATTTTTATTGGTAACTTGCTAACACATTAGCGAAAATTACCGTCAAATCAGTCTAACCTAGTTGGGTGGGAAAGTCACGGCACGACCTGGCGATTTCGAGCAATTTGCTAAACAACTTGGCCCGCGCACTGCCCGGTACTAATAAACTGGACTAATAGTCGCTCAACGAACATTAAATGAGTAGTCCGAATAGCCATTTAATGTATATTTTTTAATACATACACATCTTTCAGCTAGCCTGTGGGTGAATTTAATTATTTAACATAATTATTCTTAATTTAAACTTTAACTCTTTTTTACGTATTATGAGTTCTGTGACAGCCGTATTTCATAATTACAATCACTTACTATACTCACATGCAAGGTATTTAAAAATGGGCGATTAATTATTTAAGTTCCTGAACGGCGTCACTAGGTGTGTGTGTACCAGTGTATTTTTTATGTAAAGTTAAAGGAACAAGTATAAATAATACGTGTTTATATGAGCTATGACAGGACTCATATTTAGTTAAAAAGAGTGTAATTAATTTTACCTCAAATACTGGCCACCTTCAAATTTCGTAAAGAGAAACCAATTCTCAAATTTAAACTCTTATTCGCAACTCATTCATTACTTAATACCTACTAGCCACTTTGAATTTTCGAAAAAAGAACAAATTGAAACTAGTGTTCGGTTCATTCGCCGTCCAAGCTTTTTATTAGCATGGGGCTAGGAGCAATTTGCCAGTCGACCGCAAGCGCGTATGTTTATTACAGACAAAGCCACCCTCGCCTCAGCCGATTTGCATAACGGCTCAGTCGTAATTACAAACCATCTCGGACGCATCCTTTGTAACGTCTGGGGTCACCATCACTCCACTTGCCTCTAAATAATCGGAATTAAAACTGAGCGTAATTAAGTTACACTTAGTTGGCTTAGTACTTCGCCGAGCCTGAATTTTCCAGAACATACGCGCTGGAAGGCTGTCTACCGCAGGCTTATTTCTCTTGTAAAAAGTAGGATTGCGGAATTCCCAGTGGAAACAATTATATGTGGTAAACAATTTTAATTTTGCAAATACGCCTCAGTTCAATTTTGTTGTGGAAAGCGCGTTCGCGTTTACGAACGTTAGGCTTCTGATTATCAAAACTCGTATGTAAAAGTTTTTAATTAACTGCGGTTAAGAACTTTTGTCGCGCTGGTTAAACAATACCAGAAACTTACACGGATGTGGTCAGCATTCTATATTTAATAAAAACCAATGACTTACAAAACGGGCTTTCTTAGATTTATTAAAAAAAAAGCTAAATATTTATTGATACTAGACCTTTCCGCGCTAAAGCTATGACCCTAATCTCAAAATACGAAAATATTTTTTGAAAAACGAATATTGTCTATTACGAGTATTATGACAGCCAGAATAAAAGTTTCCACAGTGAACACCACACAGCCGTCCTCATTACGGCTTTTACGAGGCGCGCGTAACGACGCTCGACCGATATTCTTATTTACTGCAAATTGGCTCGCCTACTGGATTTAATAAGGTGTGGAGTTATTACACCTTTGTTTCATTAGAGCGGTGAGCACGTTACGATGTTCACTAGTTTTAGTTCTCTTTTCGAATATGGCTACTCAATGCGCTACTGCTACATTTATCAGTGGCCAGTATTTTTTTAGGATTTATTTATGATGCACTATACAGGTGAAGTATTTTATGCGACAACGTTTTAAAACTTCGATTTTATGTTCTCTAGAAAATACGTCTTTTCTCATTTAAAGATAAAATACCAACCGTTTTACTTTCAAAGTAGAAGAACGTGCTTTTATCTACAGCTGTAAGATGCTTGCCTACTTAAAAGCTGTATCGATTACAAGTATAGTGAATCGTGCAAATGACATACAATCTAGAGCGCCATCTTTGAAGCATCATGTCAAACGCACGCTTTTAGCTCTGAGAATAAATGTGGAACAATACCCGTTGTTGGATGCAATAGGAAATAATGTAGCCTTAGCAACCGTTATTAGCTGTATTGAGGTGTTTAGACAATATCAAAGGAAGTTTAATAAATTAGTATTGGGTCGATGTTTGTCAACATAATATAAATTGTATTATCTGAGCCATTTATTAAAATTAAATAGCTACCTTGCATATAACATGCTGTAACATATTGTTTAATATCGCTTTTATTATATTTTTAACCTCCTTACACACGTTCAAACTGGAAAAAGGCATCTCGAGTGCTATTAAGGCTGTTTAATTGCGTTTACCGCCGCTTAAACCAAACGACTTCTCAGCATAAGCACTTGAGAACAACGCTAACGTAACAAAAAGTTGTCAAACCAAATGAATACGAAATTCAAAATTGGTGTCATACTTGAGAATGTTTCAATTAATTAATAAAGAGGAACTCGGGGACGGAATAACTTTGTTTTTGTTCGCCGCGCGGGTGTAACGACGTTAGAGTTTACATTGGAGACGTATGCGGGAGCGCTTTCTTTGTCGTATAATTAGCTTTCATAGCACTTGATAACTTGTTAATTACTTCATATTTTTTGACTAAAGATTTATTGCTTCATTGGAGTAACCATTTATTAATCGCTAATAATATTATGAATGTTAAGTCAGTTTTATTACAAACACTTTGTTACGCTTTTACGGTTAAAACCATTTTGATCAAATTTGGCAAAGAAACAGCTTAAACCCGGAGAAAAGATAAAGTATCCTTATTATTTTTATATGGTATAAATTTCAACAAGATTTGCTCCAAATCACTGGCAAGATTTCAATATTTTTAATTTCTTGCTCTTCGATGAACCTCGAATTAAATAATAAATATAATAATTAACAGGTATACATACATACGTCCGTAAATTTCTATCGCCAAATTCTAACATGTTTGAATATAATTAATTAATTAATTTGTTTTTTCTTTGCCCCCAGGACACAGTAACGGTGCTTACACACGGCATTAATATCATGGTAAGTTACGTTTACATATCTTACCCGTTAAATTATTCATCCAAGTAGCAGTATTTGTACTGTTTTGTTCTGGTGTAGAATTAAAGATAGACAGTTAAACAACCTACTAGTATTCATATAGCCACTTTATCCCGTTATGTTGCTTGCTCAAAAAGTCATAAAAACCATGTTACATGTCCTATACATTGTGTTTTCTATTGTGCAACAAATCACCGCGCTTCGATTACAAGAAAACACAGTAACAGTTATGAAGCGGCCACTGCACGGTTGGCGTTTGCTCGGTGTAGGTTTAAAGCGTCATAAGTTTTGATGGATGTTTGTGGCATACCTAAAACATACCAGATTAGAAAACAAAAATGTGCCTACGTACTACGTACTATTATGTAGTATCTGTCTCTCTCGAGGCCATATAATCCTTCGTAAGTGTTGTTGTTGTGACATGTAAACGTTAATAAGTGCTTAAAGACACCGCCTGTATCTTTGTGACAGCATTATGAGCGAGTAGAACCGCTATATGGCCGTGGTAGTACATCGTTTGAGTGCGAGTAGACCCGCGGGCGGCAACGAGTGTTATGTTTACGGTAACGGTACTAATTGGCGGCAGGTTACCGCCGTGACGTCACGCTCGACGGACGCGTTCATTAGCGCCTGATTAGAAGGGGTGCTGGAAATAGCGCCTGCGACTGTCGTATAACTGTATAGTGGTGGTACAGTGGTGTTACTCGTAGCATACCTTACTAATCCTGCATGCATAGATTTTCTTTCAATCGCGGATCTATCGGCATCATTTTTTTGTTGAATGCAGAATCTATTGGTGATAGTGTAATACCGCGTAGATAAGATACCTAAATAAATAAAGTGCAACAACATGTAACGTCACAATGAAAATTTCATACATTACCACCTGATTGAAATTCAAATTCAAATCATTTATTGCATATCACATTACAATAGGCTGGATTGGTAATATGGTATGTAGGTGGGTATCCATCCATGTAAACACCCTTCAAAAGCACAGCAACATATTGGTCTTTAAGATCCGAATAGGATGACGACCTTCACCGGGCTGTTTATTCGATAAAGAGTATTTCATATCAGATTGAATATGCTAAGTAATATATTTTACCATTCCCCCTTCTATATCTACGTACGTAATACCAAAGAAGATGGCTGGCTACATAGTAATAGTGTAAAGTATTTTGAATTTAATATAATTACCAATAGAGTACAGTCAAGGACTTTAAATGTTGAGCCACTATGGAACCCTGTCACAATTACAGCCTCAAGCCACATAAACGAAATTACGCCAAAGTTAATGATTAACTTTATGCGACAGGGTTCCATTCAACAATTAGAGTCTTTGGCTGTACCTACACACTCTACAAGCCAACAAATAGTTAAGATATTCGTTATATCAACCAAAGCTGATAATAACAACAGCCATTTCTTTAGTGATTCAACTAATATCTTATAGACACGCTAGCCCCATCACATCTCCACTGGACCTCTAATAGGGCTGGTGCGGCAGCTGAAGTAGCCGAAAGCATAAAGGTAGGCAAATATAGTGGCCTCGGCCCAGAATATATGTTTGTTCCATGCGGCGTAGAGACCCATGGTCCGTGGGGTCCTAGCGCTCACGTCACGGGAGACCGAAAAGCGGGCAGTTTCCAAAGGCCACCTTCCACGTTCTTTGGGATTAAGGGCAGTATAAGTAATTTGTTCGTTACGCATTATGGCGCTTTCACCGAAGAAATGGCTGTGTTTAGTTTACTAAAGTTTTACATTGAATATACTAGTACGAGTACAAAAACTAATTAGGACCAACCTGAACCCTAAATCCTAAAGATCCTCTTAAAACTATTTAATTTACTCACTAAATCCTACAAAATGGATATCTTGCGAAATTGTATTATATTGAGCAAAATCAGGCGCTATTGTAGAGTGCCCTGCGTTAATTACAGCTACTATACGACTAGTTTAGTTAGAATAGTTTAAAAAAATGCAACCTTATAAAGTTTTTAAAATGTATTTTTTTATTTTATGCATGGCGTTTTTTTCTTTTGGCCATTTTGTTTGAATATAAAACGCGTTAAAATGATAAACAATCGCATTTCAATGTTATGACACGCTTCCATGTCGCTACTGTAATATTGTTTTCCTTAAAAAATATATATACCGTAGCATGATATGAAGCATCACTGAAATAAAATAAATCACCAAACACAATAACCAATAGTTATATATTTTTGGGGGTAACAAAGCATAAGCAGCTACGCCTATTAAAAACCACGCTCTATCTACAGCGAATAGTTTATTCAAAACTATGATCAATTTAAGTTTTTAAGTTTACGTCAATTTGGTGATTTACGTCAGTCGATACAGCCAAAAATTCCACCAGTCCAACTTCCACAGCCTTTTCAATTTCAAAAAAGGAACGAACGCGAAGTTTAAACACTCAGCGTCAAACCAATGAAGTGGACTCGATTGCGCTCTGGAGCGGTCACTTGCACTCTCCCACTCTTTGTCCTAATTGCGCCTCTATGCCATGTCCGCTCCGTAACGAACTTTACAAACGGCCAGCATTTTTTTTTCGAAGTATCCAACCTTATTTTTAAAACGGAACGCGACGCGCAAGTTAAATAACAGACGTCTAGTACCTCGAAAGCATTTCTCTAGAAATTCAATCAAGCCAGTTCTATATCCATGACGTAATGTTGTAAGTGATGTGATGTGCCTAGAATTTGAAGTAACGACATAGTAATTTTAGCAAAATTTAGATGTTTAAAGGGAAGTTGGGTAAACGAAGAAAAATTAACAGCGAAACAGGGCCAGACGATATTGAAGTGTGTACCGGCTCGCGAAACAGCTCATTTCTCACAATTAGCTCACGCAAACTTCATTTGCTGGCCTCGCAATGTTGCCATATATTTTGCAATTACGCTTGATAATTACCAGCATCAAAATGTTGCCATGCTAACCAATATTTTACATCCAAACTTGGGAAAACACCGCATAAATTGTAGAGACACACGAAATGCTACGTAGACAATGTTTTCTAAATGTTTACGTAGACAATGTTTTCATCAGCAGCTTCAACTAGTTAAGTGGAAAGCTTTTGAAATAGAAATGTCTTATTAAACTGCAACCAGGAGCAAAATAAAATTCTCGAGAAAGTATTTTTGCTCGAATTTAATTAAAATAATTTGAGTAAATTGATCATCAAAACGGAATGTGAAAGCATGAGTGATCCCCGTAATGCACCTCGATACGTTTAAAAAGACTTTTTTGTTACTTACTTTAAAAATTCACTGCGTTCAAGTCATTACAAAAACAGGATGACTGCTTCAAGTCCTGTAATTGCCGTAGGCCCCTCCTTTTTAAAGCTTTCGTACCCAAATGGCTATGCTAAAAATTGGTGTATATATTTTACAAATTAAAACAAAACAATAATAAAATCCGATCATGAAAGACTAGGTCTACCGCTAAAGCCGCAAAAGCACTGAAAGAGAAGGCGGCGCGGTGCAGTGCGTTCCCTTACTAAAAGCGTTTTAAAAGCGTGGCGGAGGCGGTTTACTGCCCTCATAAGTCAAATGTGATATCTGAAACTCAATAGCCAAAGCATATACAACCCTCTCCCCTTAATAATAAGATTGCACATGCTACAGGAGTTTTTTCAGAGATACCACCATTTGTCTTAGCAGGGCAGTTTAGTAATAACACGCCGCAGCAGCTAAAGGATACTTAATAATTATTTTTATTATAATACGAATTACTCGGTCTCGAGTCTGACTTGTCCTTGCCTTTTTTGGGTTCCGTAGTCAAACTAGGAACCCGTATAGTTTGCCATGTCCGTCCGTCCGTCCGTCCGTCCGCAGCCTAGCTCAGAGACCCTTTGTAGTAGAAAGATGTAATTTTGCCAACAAACTGGTAACATAAAATATTGAAAAAGATTTTTTTTTGTGTACGTATCGTGGTGATGAATTTTTTTTGACGTCTACCCTATAGTGATGGGTGTTGTTGGATAGTTTTTTTTTTAATTAACTTTTGCCATTGGGTTTGTCCTGATACAACTTTTTTACTGCTATATCCAATGGAACTATGTGCAACTTCTCGAGATGAAAAGTACCCCGAGTCTATCTCCGAATACTTTTGTGCAAAAAAACTAGTCGATATACTCGTAAAGCTCCGTTTATGCATACAATAACTAACAAAACGCAAACAATTTCACTCTTATAATATAAGTAGTAGGTATAAGGATGACTTTAATTTCTCCACACGACCAAAATGAACCCAAACTGTCTATCAGTCGCGAGCCAAGCTATACGTAAAGTGACAGCTAATTTCCTGAAACGTACCTCAGCTTTTTATTGGCGATCTCTACATTCTGGTCACGCTCACTCTCGGCAGTCATCAACGGGGAACTTATGAATTAAAGCGGAGATTGTCTCTGGTTCGTGTGCTCGCTTATGTTGTACTTTACGTACGAATTTTAAATTTTTGGAATCGTTGGTTTCATCTATGTTTCATCCTACCGGATGCGCCAAGTTATTACGTTCCGTTTATCACATTACTATATCGGCCAATTATACCAACAAGTATATCCGGATACAAATCAATTTTTAATTATTTTCGAAAGCGCTGAAATTTTAATGTTTACTTAAAATTATACATGACCCACTTTCAAATAAACGGTTATTATTGAAGCATCATTTTTACTTAACACAATCGACGAGGAATTTCTGTGTAATACGAGTGGTTGAAATTCTAAATGTCATTAAATTGTGGCAGTAAAGGCAAAGAATGTAGTGGTCTGTAATTTGCTGTCATTTCGTAAACCAAAATGTACTGAAGTCTATGTTTAAACGAACCGAATCAAGAGGATAATATTGTAGGAAATTCAACCCGCGCGTGCGGTGTCAAACGCAGTGACGTTTCATACAGATAAGCCCAGAGAACAAAACGGCAACCGCACGAAGCCAATACCAATTCAAAGGTACTTTGAATTGTAACGGAAATTATTTGATTCGCTAATAAGACTCACATTCATGAAATTTATGCAATACGTTGAGTTTAAAATGAAAGCAGATACGATTCAAAGCAATAAAGTGTTTGTTACTGGCAGCTAAGTTAGAGCCCTCATCTCTAGGGGCCAACCAGGAATCCGTTCGGCAACGTTCGGTGGTGATCGGCAACGCTCGGCGGCGATCGGGAACCGCTGAACTAATTGCAAGCGGAACGCCACCACACAATCGACTTCATTAGATTAGCTATCCACGTACTCTCGCGGCGAGGACTCTTAACTTCCCAGTGAGAAATGTTTCCCGGGATTCCCTCTCGCATTTTTATAGAAAATTGAACGGTAAAATCCATTTATTTTCTATCTTTAAACTACGAACACAGCGAGCTCGATAGCCGCTATTTCACGTCACAACGCAAAATATGCACGAACTGTTATTTATTGTAATGTAAAAGTAATGCAACGTGGCGCTTCAAAAACTAAATAAATATTGAACACGATAAATCTTTCTCCCGTTTGAAAAATCACCGTACACCGTTACATTTAACCTACGCTGTTCTGAAATGTTTCAGAGAATATCGACTAATCCAACAGCGGTAAAAGTAAATTTTGAGCACGCTCATCAATAACCATTTTGACAGCTAAGCCGCCATTTCTCATTTGGCTTGCAACGTTCAAGCGGAATCCGGCGAGAAACGCGCAGTCATAGGTCGCGTTTCAAACAAAAAGCGCTGCCGGCCTGTAAACACAGACGGGAAGCGAGAATCCGTTTTAAAACCCATTACATCGAAGCTTTAATTTCACTTTGGAATCTTCGGAGCGTAACTAACGTAGCGTTGGAACAGTGGCGGGATTTTTCCGCCGCTAATACGGGTGCCGCGCAGTAGATCAACTTCCAAGTCATTTATTCGCAAATCGAGTTATTGCACCTCGCAGATCGCTTTACATCGAATTACATGTCTCGTCTAGCGTTCGCCTGCAGGATTTATTATTAAGCCATCGCGCTTGATTACAGCTAATATTTTAAATGTGCTTTGTTAATGGTCAGTGTTTGTAGTCACGTTTCTGCGAAGCGGGCTTGCGGCGAGCGATGATAAATTAGGTGAACAAGGTACGTTTAACTCGATTTAAACTATGCACTTACATTTACTCTGAATCTCTCATGTGCCGCGATTTATTAAGCATTTAAACTGTCCCATTACTGAGTTTGTTTGCTGAAATTTCACAAAGACAAATCGAGTTACAAACGTAGCGCCGCGTTTATTTTGCTGCGTTCTGTTTCGCATATCGCAAATTAAATAACGTGTTGCGACTGCGAATAGTAACTCTGTAACTCACTCAGCTCATGATCGCATTAAGTTGCTGAATTTTGAAAAAATAACGATTATTTATGACGCGTGCTAGGTTTCAATGTGATATCTGATGTAATGTGATTTAGCGGGACGTATTATTTTCACGTGGTTTAGATATAATAATTAATTCAAATATTGATTAAGTATTCGATAATGCTCGCGAATAACCCCTTTTTAACTCGAATGATTAATTTGAATTTGGAACACTTTTGGAACGTGCGAGAGGTAGCGGGCCGGGTGGGGTCCTATTCTCGTGCGGTTCGTTATTAAATCGCGCCGTAACGCACGCGAGCCTCCGTGACGTACTAATTGCCGGGGCTCGGCAAGAGCTTATTACAGGGTGTTCACAACCGGTCGTGCTTGACGGCTTTTATTTGCGAAGTATTTATGTTTCGAGTGCGTACTACGTGGCCAACGTCAGCCGTTAGCTACAGCACGTTTAATTTCATTAATATAATATGAGAATACTGAACAAAATAAAAACAGTCTTATTCATTGCCAAAACATGGACACATAATATAAAAACCAAAACTTTTTAAACGGTTAGTTCAAGAACTGGAACATACCCACAATAACTAAGTTACAAATTTAATATCAACACCTACTTTTATTTGAGCTCTCTCCGAGCTTAATCATCGTTGCTTTTTTTACCTCAAAATTAAGGTGATGTAAAGAGAGCCAATGAAGCAAGCAAGTAAATTCAGAAAAAAATATCTTAATTAACATTCAAAAGGCTGACTATGCACACAGCCTAAACGATAACGGTCTTGAGGGTTTAATTAACCATTTTTGTTGCCGCATTATAACACTAATTAAAGTGGGTTGTTACAGTTACAGCCCGTTATGCCACCCAAATTACCGCTTTAGTTTTGGAAACTAGTTTAATGCAGTATAAAGCCATATACGGCTATGTTACACTTACAAAGTTACAACACATGAGTGCACCAACATTTCTACAATTACGTCCGTAGACATTTGGGGGTAGATCACGCAACTCCGCGTTCCGGAAAGATTGCCATCGGCTCTAGTAGCCCCCTCATTGTTAAGGAACGCGTGTGTGACAAACAAAATGGCCGCTTAGTGCCACGCTTGTTCCGTTTGTTTGCGAGGGAGACAATATACGCTTAGATAAGCAGCCTATGTTGTATTAAAGTCTAGACTCGTGGAAAGTTGGTTTTTGTTTTAAATGATTTACTACACAAAGTTTAAATCGCTTAAATCTGAATGTGTATGTGTAAAAGCATGCACAATTACACGGCAGTTCAAACCAGTCAATTTTATTTAAAAAATAAAAACTATTTTGATAAATTTATTCAACATAATGGAGAGTTAAGTTAAGTTAGTTACGTCTAGCTCTCACCATATGTTAATAAAAATGTATAACCATTTACCAAATTCCATAAAAAACCTAGATAAGCCAACGCTATTTATTAAACAATTGAAAGTATTTCTCATCAGCAAATGTTTTTATAATTTGAATGAATTTTTCAATGTTAACTATTAATTTTTATTTATGCATATAATAATATGCGTGTGTGCATGTGTGTGAATTTATATATAAAACGTACATTTTTCGTGTTAATTAACCTAGGTTAAAGATTAAGTAGGTAGGTAACAGTTCATCAAACGTTGTTAAGTGTTAATCGAGTGTTAGTTCATACATAGGTTGATTAAATATAGCCCTTCTAGATCTATATTGCTGTGCCCTTGCAGGGTGTCACATGTATACCTACCTGTATTTCCACCTGTGTTTTTGAAATGTGATATGCAATAACTAATTTGAATTTGAATTTGAATTTGAATTTGAGGCGGACGACGTATATAGTTAATGACTTAGTTAAAAACGTATTTTTTTTGTTTAAGTATAGACAATAAAATATCTTATGACTGTATGACTTATTTTCCTCACGTAACGGAAGTAAGTTAGCGTTGTCTAAATTAAGTCCTAATAACTTGGTGAGTAAACACAATAATTTTGAAATTCTCCTCTTGGCATCTTATGACCACTTTTTGAGAAAATCTTGGACTTTCAGTGGTGGTAGGACCTTGTGTAGGATCCGTCCGGGTTGCTAAAACTATCTCGCCAAGCACTACCCAATATCCATCCATTCCACCGTTTGTCTCCCCAGGGTTGGCAACGCATTTGAAGTCTTAGGTCTGCAATCTAGAGATTGAGGTCTTAAGAATTCAAATATATATATACTTACCATCAGGTAGCTTGTGTGGCTTCTCCTTCCGATTAAATATATAATATTGTACACCTGTATAACTCGGTTAAAAAAAATCAAAAAAACCACAACCACGTCGTTTTGTACCTACGTAACTGCAAAAAAGAAGGATATACTAATAACCACGCATTCCTATTTTAAAATATTAGGAAGGATATTACTATAACGACTTCATATTTTTATTGCAATTCCGCATGATGGGACATCTTAATTCTGAATTTCACGTAACCTTCCCCCTTTTTAACTATTAATTACCTACACACTATCTCTTTCTTTTGTCGACTGTTAATCGACATTAAAGTCTACCGAAAACGTTTTCATTTAAGTACTTATAAACGAAACAATTACTTACGAAAACAATGAAGCGCGTTGAAAATACCGCACGCAACCAATGACAAATGAAGACCGAAACGAAATTCAATTTAGGTTTTTTACCACATTTAATTATCGAGCTGGTATCATAACAAACCACCGCTCGCGTGACGGGCCCGTCACTTTTCCGTTTTTATTTTTCTCTTTTTCATAAATAGAACGCTCCTAGTTGCCAGTATTTCGTTCGAACATGCCAGGGGGAGCTACTTTTAAATGTTCCACTAGTTTAGATACTATCTGTGTTTGTTTGTTTTTCGTCAACGGCCAGCGTTGTTTTTGTTGCGTGATTTTTTAAATTTACCTTTTAGCTAGACGTCGCTTTTCTACTGTAAAACTGCATTCGTAACTTTGACTTGGAATTGCAAAATAAAACGTGCAAATAGAGCGCCTTCTGTAGCCTTAAACAAACTGTTGCATATTTTTGCACATTGCCAATTTCATTAACGCTGCCCTGGTATGCCACATGGTCAAATCCAATCTCTACGACGAAGCCAGTATGATTAAAATCGAACTTCACTTCTGGTAAGTCGTGATCATTTAATAACGGTTCATTTATCGGTTGACCGAAATGAGTTGTGTCAGCAATGTTATTTGATTAAAACATTTAAGACAAAAGTCGTGTTTTAAAAAAGAAATACGTTTTATAAATCTTTATAGGTTATATTTAATGAAATTGCTCATTCAATAACACCAACGACGAAATAAACTTATTCTATAGTAGCTCTAACCAACTAATAAAATTACTGTTAATGTTACTAATCAATAAAATCTTGCTCTTCATAAATAAATTGTTATCAATAAAAATAATTAGCGGTCGGTCGCGTAATAATCAAAACTTGTAAAAGTTCTTGTACTTACGTACGCTTACATAATCGTCATTACTTTGAAAAAACCTCGTATCTCATATTTCACGACGTACAACTTTAAATTTAAACTTGAAGTGAATTAAGTTCAAACTCATACATCTCGAAATATCAGATAAGAGTTTTTCCTAAAGTAGTAACGATATTTGCCTTTTTATATTCTGACTGCATTTTATTTCAGCTCCAGCCTGTCAGCTGTTAAATTTTGACTTAATATAATATCACTAAGCGACTCAGTAGAAGTCTTCAAATTGCATCTCTAGTAAAAATGATCTAGTAAAAATGTGCGTAACTCAAATCCCAGACAGACATCAAATGCTTTTTCGAATTCGGTCTAAATTGGATTTTTCGAATTTTAAACTTGAATTTGGAATTGACATGGCTGCTGTTTCTTAAACGACAGTACGATTTCGAGTTTCAATTGTTACACGAATTGGACCTTGGACGTTTTTTATATAAAGTTCAAATCTCTAGACAACCCCATGTGACATGCAAGCCTAAGAAAGTAAAAAAGCAGTTTGATGAATGACGTCACAGGGTGTTTTATCGCGCGAGCACATCAGGCTAACGGCGGTGACCGCCGCTTGCGACGTTACCTGATAATAAATGCATGTTTTATAAGCCTTTTTATCGTACGGACCCGAATTTATGTGTTTGCAGTCGTTTAACTGTTCCCACGGCAATGCTTTATCGTTTCGTCGTTTAAATCACCCATAAAACATTTTCCCTCGATTAAATTAATCTCCTATTAAAATTACGTGGAGACGCTAATGTTGTAAGGAAACGCGAATGAACATGTAATAACGAACTTGAAATTAAAGCCGCATAATACCGCGTGAGGGATAATAAAAGTACGAGTTAATTCAACGGCTGATACGCGCCAGCGACGATATCATTTCATAAAAATGAGCTTTTAATGGCCGCCTCTTCCTCACGTAACCGTTGATCGTTTTTCTATTACTTGTAATTTCGACACGGTAAAATGTAACCGCCTGTACATGAATTCCAAATTTAAACATATTCGTAGGCACCTAGTCAAACTGTTTTCTGAAGACTACGTATACGCTTCCCTAACGAACTTTGCCTGCCCGCTCGTTCTAAATTCAAACTTTGCGATTAAACCGTTTGAGGCTGTTTAGCGTAGTTCATTCGATAACGCGCAGGATAAACTAAAACACGAATTTCAAATAGCGAACGCTGTCTCCTAGCGGCGGAAACGCCCAGTGCATTTGCCCGCGAATTTAGCAAAGTTATTTGGCGAACGAACGGAGTACTGGTCACTCGCGTATTGTTCTCGGCGTCCCGACCACATCGCCTACGGAACCGTGTTCCGTTTCGTGCCTCATAAAGAACCCTTTATTGCTTTTGTACGTGTGTGCGTAAGCTATCTATGCATGCTTAAATGTGCTAAGAAATCTCATTTGGACACAAAAGCTGGTCATAAACGCACTGTTATAATTCTTGTTTTTGTTGTAAGTCTATTTTAATATTAAAGCGCATGGGTTCCGAGCCGGAAGCGGCGGCCATTTCGCGCGAATCTTGTTGAATTATTTGCGCGGAATGGCGGCGGCGGTCACTTGTGTATTGTCCGGTATAATTAACAGGAACTAGATGAGTGAGAGTATTACGGCGATAAAAAAACCTCTAAATGGTACACGTAAATTGCTCGTTTAACACTTTTCACCACATTAAGAGCGCAAAAAGCGTTTGTTCAAGCAAGAATTTAAGACCGTTATAAAACCGGCTTTGATCAGACAACGTTCCAGAAAATTAGCTTAGATAACCCTACCCCGGGTTTTAAGATTATCGTAATTGATTCCTTTGAATAAAACCTTGCCTTCTGATGTAATCTCCTGAGACACCCCCTATATCACTTGTAACAATAACCGTCAAACAAACCCAATAATCCCTCCGAACACGCTAATCACCAAACGTTGACTTTTCAATCAAGCCACGTCTATCAAAGCGACTATTAATCAATTCTCAGTCGATACTCGAGTCGACACTCGATTCGATATCGGCCGTCTTCCAGCTCGTTCGGTTCAATCAACGCTCTGTCTACGGAATCAATCGATTCTTGGAGTCGATATCTGTTATTCGATTAGAGCGTGTGGGGCTGGTAGCGTGGGTGATAAATTAGGGTCATCTGTGGTTTTGTTGAAAAGTGAAGGTTGGGTTTATATGTTAACGAAGAATTAAAACTTTTTATTTTAATAAAGATGGTTTTAATCTGATTTAATTAGCATGGTGTTATAATCTAAATTGTCATTTATAATATATCCCGTTGACAAATAAAGTTATTTAAAATATCTTGTTTCTGAACTATCAATACCAAGGATAAAATAAAGATTTAATCACAATAATAATAAAAAGAACGGTGCGGAACGGTTTTTCTTACTGTGACTAATATTTAATATAACAACGCACGACCAATCCTTTATCCGGCGAATTATGTGTTCCCAAAGCCCATTTAATTTTGAATCTCGTCGGAAAAAGAACGTAATTTTCGTAATAACGCAAGCCCGTGCTTTATAAAACAGCTAACATTTTATACGCTAACATAACAGAGACAGCATGTTTACGCAGTAATAAGGTGGAAAATAAATGTTTTCTGCTACTATAACAAACCCTCGCGAGCGCGTGGGAAAACGTCTCTTCATAAAGGGACTGAGGGAGACACCAATCCTTTTAAGTCATTCAAATTTAAATTTCGAATTGCCGGTGACATATTAGGCTTATACTCTCAGTAAACCGTAATTATCCATGTACCTAAACTTAAACAGCCTGTAGATTAGAAATGCCCTTTAATATTTTTTCATGCCAGCCAGTTACATCAAAGAAAAAGTTTCATTTTAAATTTCGAATTAACGTTAGGCTTCATGGCCTCACTGGCACATTCAGTTATTTTTTCAAGGGTGTTTTAATCAGAATCACAAAGCTACAATTATTTGAAAACAAAAACCCGCCTTCAAAAATGCAAAAAATATCTTCTTATAAAATGGTAGGTAGTCCAACTGTGTTCGGCTTTTGGTTAAAAATTTGTGGTTTGGTTAAAGTAAAAAATACCGAAATCAAACTAACCGCACAGAGCAAAATGTTACTTGTGTTAGAGCGACCCGGTACTACCCCAATGCGGTATACTCAGTGTAACTTGATCGAACTATATCGCCGTAAAAGTGCAGCGGCTGTGCTCACATCTGTAGCAAGCACCGCACGTTATTAAATTGTGATGACGCCGCGTTTTATCACTTAACTGCTGCGTAGTCTTAATGTTATTCAAATAATCGGCCACCATGAGAAGTTGATCGAATTATTATTATTACATATTCAATGCCAATATTTATTGATGTCTGTGAAATGAAGCCGTAAAGATGCATGAATGTATGGAAGTTTTTTAGGTTATCTTTACAGTTAATATATCAAAGTATAAATAAATGTTATCAAAAGAAATAATGACATTAATAATTTTAAGCCGAAAATTCTCTCCCACGCATGTTTATGAATAGATTAAAACTTAATCATCTCTTAATTATTTTATTACATCATGCTGTATCTTAAGGTCCGAACGCGTTTTATGCGTTTTTGATGCGTAAACGCAAATTCATACATAATCATTAATTTGATTATAATATAAAGCTTTATTTCACAATGTATTAGAGTTTTATTTTGAATGACAAACAAAAAAGGTTTTTATGCCTAATGCGTTAGGAATAATCTTATAGTAAGTAATAAATCGCGTTAACGAGTTTGTCTGTCTGTTCACACGGACTGATTATAAAACACGGGAAAAATGGAAAGCTATATATTTATGTTTAACTCAGTATATAACAGGAAGCACGTTTAAATAGCTTGTATAATTTTATGTATTTTTGCTGTGGTTACCTTTGTTCGTCGCAGTTGATTTATTTCTTATGTAGTCACAATGTAACCTAACCTAACCTAACCTAACCTGTGTTATATCCCGGATATAAAACAATAATAAAACAAAATACTATTTTAACAAATGAAAATTTGGGAAATGATACAATTGATCAAAATATTTTTTTGTTATTTGTATATATATGTATTAATTTAGAATGTTAAACTTACAAAAACGGACAACGAAATAAGAAATCCATTTAAAACATGAACAAACAGGTCAGAAAGGTTATGTTTATCTGTGACTCATTACGGATAGGCCACTATCAGGTGCGGGGCCTAACATCCACTTGACCGGTTTAAAAGGTTCACTTATCCACATAAAACTGTCATATTTTTAAACATATTTTCGCTGGGATTTATTTTCTTAGGTGTATCCCAATTAAACAGCATAGTTTCAAACAGCGAGCGCTATTCCGCCCAACATCCGTACAGCTTACGTACAGACAGCGCGGCCGCCGCAAGCCGCGCATAATTCCGCAATAAATTCACTCCCTTTTAATTTTATTCCATAACTCCCGTCTGTATAAACAACCGTGCAGTTTGAATTAAAACGTGGACGCAACGGTTTTGTTCTTAATTCAAAATTCAAATTTGCTTTTCGAATCCTTAGCTGATCTTGAGATTGTCTGATAAAATAATTAATTAGAAGTATTGAAATTTTGTCTGTGGTGGCGAGAAAATTTAACTGCTAGTCTACGTAAATGTGCTACACGCTACGCCGTAGCGCTCGTAGTTACATTTCGTAGCACGAACATTAATGACTATTTATTAAAGGATTCAACTCGAATAATACGCTCCCATTTGTCCTTAGTAACCATGTAAACAGGTTATGTATTCAATTTCGTGCTCAAACGAAACGTCAAACAACACAAACTTATTTCAACCGGTGGACAAATTCGGAACTAAAGTAACTTCATACTTGATGTAGGGTTCAAAGCGATGGTGGCGACATTTTGATGTATATGAACAAGTTTGCGGTTTCATAGTTGCCGTATATCAGGGAAGTAGGCCAGTGTCGGGGCCCTTATCGCGCAAACAAATGCGCGCGTTTAAGGGCCACATGAATAACGCGAATGTTGTTGTAAATCAGCCGATCGCGTCGTAGCGTGTGACGCGCCTTATGGAATGTTGTGACGTTTGTGGGTTATGTGATGCACGCCTTAAATTAGGCCGGTATCAGATAAAAAACAGTAATAAAAAAAGTAATTTAGTTTTGTTATTTGACGGCCAGTTTGTTGAATATCGTCATTATAATGTAAATTGAAATGAGCATTGGTTAATTATGACCATTTTTGTATAAAATCTATTTCAAATGACAATATAAATAAATGCTGGTGCAATTAAGTTTAAATAAATAAATGAATTATAAATAACTTTCAAATAGATAAATCCTCCTTTTTTTAATGCCTTAAACAGCCTAACCGATTGCGATGAAACTTAGCTAAGAACTATCCCCATTAAACAAGCTTACTGCTAAATAAACCTCGTCCGTCGTATACACCTTGTCGTATAAAACCTACGAATAATTCCCATGTAATTTCTATCTCGTCACTCGACGCTGTCATTATGACAGGGATCCATAGTGGCGTAACAATTAAATTCCATGACAGTACCCACAAGATTAACAAATAAAAAATAATGTAAGCTTATAAAATCTGAACTGAATCAAAACCTGATCCCGACACCTTTGTCCGCAAAGGTCCTTGTACTTCCCGGTAATCCCGGCCGGGGCTTGTTATCCGGGGCCACGGGGGGTTACAGGGGGCCAGAGGGGGCTAAAGGGGCTCGCCAGTAAATCTGTCGCGCTATCCTATTAAGATAATATCAGCAATTCGCTCCGGTCATAACTAATCCGAGGATTTTTCGTGTTTTCTGGCCATCGGTGGTGTCGTTACCTTTTAAATGTTATAGACCTATAACCCCCCTGTTTATCGAACAAAAAGTCAGATTTTCTATTGTATACTTTATGTTTACGTGTTTAATATCTTTTTAATAACCTACGCAAAAGGCCTCGTTATAAGTGTTATACGTGTGGGTGTGTGTGTGTGTGTCATCATACCTCCCAAACGGATGTTCCGATTTGGATTGAAATAAAAACCGATTTCGTAAAAGACACTATTTGATTAGCGATCATTATGAATAACAATATGCTAAACTTAACATGAGACTACGTTAAAAAAAACCCTGATATTTGTATTATTTTACAAATATTAAGTCATCAAAAATGCACATTGCAATGCATACACGTGTGTGTATGCGGTAATGTTATACTGTTTCATCATGAACAAAGACAAATCAAATATTCGTAACTTACACATTTATAATTAGTATTAAATAATAAAGTAAAGTATACTGTAAGTACGAGTTATATATTTGCGGAAATTGTTTTGTTAAAGTCAATGTTTGATGTCGAAAAATGATTTTATGAACTCGTAGAGAGCGCGTGTTTGAATAATTAATTGTTTGTAAAATTAGTAATGTAATACATTTATTTTATGTGGTACGAACGGTGGTTCGTAATTACTCCGTCAATTTACGTGCGTTGTTTACGAGCTTTTCGACGAACACTTATTTCTGATTATTTAAAAGGGCCATCAAATTCGCGTCCTGGCAATCTCGGGTTGAAAACGAAATTTCCCGAAGATGACAACTTGACAGATCGATTTTTCACCCCCGTAAACCCCTATATTTCAAATTTCATTGAAATTGTTGGAGCCGTTTCCGAGATTCAGATTATAATTGTAAGTATATACAAGAATTGCTCGTTTAAAGGCATTTGATACGTAATATATTATAGATTTCGTTTTAAATTTCGAGTGCGAATTCGAATAAAAAAGCCATGAAAAAAAAAGATCTACGTCTGGCATTTGTTTTGATTAAATGTAAGTAAAAATATTAGTAGACCCCGTGATCTTGGGGCACTTTAGCTGCTTTTTTCGTGAAATCTAAACGTCGATGGTTTGTCTTAGAGTTAAATGTCATATCACTGACAATGAGCCAAAGACAATCACTACTAAACAAGAATGGGATAAATAAATGTCGCCGGTGTTCGTTAGTTAGCCCTATAGAAGTTTTTAAAGCTATATTTAAAGGCAAAATATCAACCGCATTGTTGCATTATACAAACTACAAACATCGATACAGAGACGGTCGATAAAACAAACATTCAATGCCTACACAAAAATGACGTCGCGTCAGTGCCCCAAGCTAACGGGGTCTAAATATTAGATCTCTAAAAACCCCTATAGTCAACGTTTTGATAGGACTTATTTACTTGACGGTAATGGCGGATGACGTCAAAACAAAACCAGCGTACGTGTCAGTTGTAACGTGATATATCACGGTTCTTACGTCAATTCCATACATTTTTGTAAGTGACAGGTGATCCACCAAACGCTAGCGTTCGTATTCGATGGCAACTGGTCTAGCCCCGCTGGGCCGTTTAAGAGATGTCAGGTCTGAAAGAAGGAGACACCATTACATCAGGGCCTCTATTCCCGATGGTATAAACATATCGTCTTTGATCTGTTATGGTATTGTTTTGACGTCATCCGCCATTACTGTCAAGTAAATAAGAGCTATCAAAACGGTGACAATACGATAACAGATCAGAAACGATATTGTTTTGGCCCTGAACCACCGCTAGAAAACCTGAATTCAAATGAAAAAAAACCGCAACTAAATCAGCTCTCCCGACCTACACCCTTTTTCTGTTGAAGGTTAAAATAGTCGTTATACATAACTTAAAATGCAAACTTTAACTTCATTTGGATTCGACCTTTAAAAACTGATACTAAACTACCAAGCCAAGATAGTTGGCTTTAAGCCTATAAGTGCTCTTTTAGTGCTTTAATTTTATGAAGTTTATTTGACTCGATGATTTGTCTTTTAATAATTTTATAGTGAATAGTTAGAAGTCCTACTAATACACAATTTCATCAGTAGTTTTAGACGTAGGTAATCCTAGCATATCTCAACATTGAAGTCTGCGGACAATATAGCACAAAGGCACTTTTATAGCGCTTCTGCCGTATTATACGGCTCTTATACGGCTACAATGTCGCTACAGGTCTACAAAGTATGACAAGGCGAGTCCATGTGATCTATAGCGGAGTCAGGAAGCTTAAATTTATTTTATTCAACTACATTTTACTACCGGCAGTTTGTTTTGGTTTTATTTTTCCGTGTAAATATCCTGTTGTACATTTGACGATGTACAAAAAACATTGCTCTTATAATTGAACTCTAATGTATGGAAACATGAGTCTGTTTTAGGGATTCGTGCTATACATGGCACCATAGCACGTTTTCGAGAAGTAAAGTCGATTCGAAAAAGTGATTCTCACTCGCTACAGTACGCGCGCGAGTTGATGTCCATCCTGAGGGATGCGGTTGTTCCGTCAACACGTTAACGACCATATTAGACTGCGGGCGAATGCGGCGAGGCGGGTGAAGGCGGGGGGAGCTCCGCCTCAGCCCCCGATGGACATAAACTCGCGCGCGTACTGTATCTTAAATACACTAATTAATACCTGTAACTGCGTATGAAATATTTAAATGGAACTTGTTAAACTTGCTTCATTGTTCGCAACTTTCAGCTCAGCGTAAGGAACGATTATTGCTACATGAATATATCACGAACTCGACTAACTAATACTCGTACAGTCAGCAAATCAAGCACTAGGCGAACTAAGCGCTCTTACGGTGTTAAGAATAGAGTCGCGTTTAGATAAATATAGAAATATCAGTGTTCACAAATTGATCTGCTAAACTAAACTCTAACCCCCTTACTAATAAACGTTGAGTAACGGTGGTATAGCTATACAATGTTTTGTCCTTATCTGACAAATTCAAATGTCACAATGGCAGATAAGGACAAAACATTGTATAGCTATACCACCGTTACTCAACGTTTATTAGTAAGGGGGTAAGCTTGTACGGTCGCCTAAATATATCCTAAAATTCCGCCTAAAATTATGTTACTAAAAAAACTAAAAAAAATGTTGCCACTGTATAGTCAACAGCACTAATATCTATACAGCCATTGCACCAAGTAAATTTATACAGAAACCTTATTATCTGTGACTTAGGGTTGTGTACATATTAGAAACGCCTTGGGAACGTATAATGTATATGCATAGAATTTTATTGCAGGTATAGAGTAAATGTAAATACTGAAACATCGATATTATATTAGTAGTAAAAGTCTAGTTTAACTTGTTGCCTCGAAATTATTCTACCGACTGTACTCGTAATTTAAGTCAGGGACTACCCTACCCAAAATTCTCAATTCTCGATTCGGTTAAATGTCTAACTATTGAAGTTGTCTATGTTTAATATTTAATGAATTTGAAACCTCTAACTTTTGTTAGATAAAATATTAGGACGGCTGGCGAATAATTTATCGTACGAGTACCTATTTGGAGTAGCCTTTTGAGTAGGTATATCTAAACCAGCTGTGACCCGAGCCTTTGACTGGAATAAAAGTAGAATGAAAGTATCATTCTGTCTATTTAACTACATTACGGTCACGGAAGTTAAATTACTACCCATTTCAAAGAAAATCTGCTTGAAGATGTCACTGTCATTAGAGATGCAAAGTCATTTGTAATACACTCAGGAGCAAAAATACCGGGTCAGAGTGCGTTTTTCATACTAAAGAGGCTATTTCGAAGCCTTGGTTCCTCGCCAGGGAATGCTTTTTAGTGAAATCTGATGATGAATACCCCGAGCATCGATACAGGACTTCCAGAGTGCCTAGGATACCCAACTGAATGAATCTGCGGTTAACGCCGGAATTGTGCATGTTCAGAAAAACATCTAAAATGGCAATAAAATGTAAGGAAATCCCAGTGCTGACCAAAACTCTCCCGCTGTTTTGTTAACTGATTGTGCGATCAGTTAGGTATCTTAACAAATTTTGACCTCCTCTATTGAACCTTGGAGTATCCACCATTAAACCTCACTTAAAACAACCCCAGGCAAGGAACCAAGGTTTCGAAATAGTCTCGTTTGTATGAAAAACGCACTCTGACCCGGTATTTTTGCTCCTGAGTGTAGGTAAGAAACTCAACCTGCTGCTGTAGAATGTCAGATTGACTTTGGAACTAAGGTGGGTGACAAATTTAATTCCTTGACTGTACCTGAATGAGCTGTATTTTTTTTTGGTATTTTTTCTAAAAATGAGATCTAGCTAGATCGATTTATCGCCCCCGAAACCCCCTGCATACTAAATTTTATGAAAATCGTTGGAGCAGTTTCCGAGATTCAGATTGTATATATATAAATATATCGTATATATGCAATAATTGCACTTTTAAAAGGTATTATTCAAAAGCAATGGAAACGGCTCACATATTTGTAATTACTCTTATGTGTACGGATCTCACGTCGTGAAAGGGAACAAACACATTTACTTAGTTATTTATTAGAATTCTTTTCACAGGTTGACTCTTTCAAATGTTATTTAATTGATTTATTTTAAAGTTGTTGGTATATCTGTGGCTCTGTCTACCACACTATGGGAGTGAGGGCTTGGGTTTGTGTGTGTGATTTATTTGTAAAACTTCTGAGGGAGATTATAGTACAATTTTTTTAAGGAAAAAATTACAATTTAATGCACTCTAAAATACCAGTTGTTCATAGGGCTGATGGTTTAGGCGTTCAACAGTAAGTCAGTCTACCCTACCCATTTTGTAGGGCTCACTGCTGGGCTAAGGTCTTCCCTCTCTTCTTTAATTGCTCCCTGTCTTATGTATATATTTTTTTTAAAGTAATACATGTAGATAAAACTAAATCACCTTTAAAAAAAAAGCAATAAATATTGACGGTATTCACTTAGCTCCTTAGCAATAAACTGAAAAACGATCTCTTCTACTCTACTGAAATAAATTATTAATTTTCCTCCCGGTGCGTTCCCGACTCGCCTGCATCGAGTTTTATCTGCAGCTCGCTAAACCAGTGCTCGGAAAATGGCTTCCTTCACTTAAACTGCTTCTAATAAAGCTAAAGGCGAGAGAAAACGCTCTGGGTAGTTATAATCTTTTGACTAATAACTAGTAATAACCAGTATTATTTTGTTAAATAACTTGAACAATCCGGGACTGTTTTTTAATTTAAATAGTAAACCGTATACACGAAGAATTGTTCGCAAAAGACTTTTTTCCACCGCAGACATAATTATTTAAAAAAACCCTTATCCTTTCGGTATCTTAAGGACTTAAAATGATGATCCACCATAGAACCTTCTCATAATGACAGCGTCAAGTGACTAGATACAAATTACATAGGGATTAATCCTTGGGTTTATGCGACAAGGTTCTATAGTGGTTTATATATTAAAGTCCGTTACCGTACATAAGGTATAGAGTATAATTTATTTATTTATTTATTTTATTTGGGTAAACAAACAGTGATCACAATTTGTCTTTATCACTAACTTAACTTAAATAATAATAGGTCATTGTGCCACCAACACCGTTAACCACATATTACTATTTTATTGTTGATTAGTGGTGGTGTAATTATACATGACATTGACTATTTATTAACAAATAAAGCATAGCATAGTACATTACCATTGCATAACATAATATCGCAATTATCATTTTTAACGGCACCGGCAATGAGGATACTGGTAAGTGCTGAACACCGCAGATCCGCGGCGCTAGGCAGTCTCCAGTACCCTCATTACCTCCCTCTTAAACATTCCAACGCGAGTGGCCATGATATCGATTGATACAAATTGTTCATTATAGGTTTTGACTATTCGGTAAAGAGGCGAGCGTTTACCGGCATTAGTGCGGCAAGATGTAATTGCGAAGACGCGACATTGGTTTCGACAGTGTGTTCTGTGGGGAACTTTATAGCATAATCTGTTATTGAGTGCATTACAATCATACTTATTTTGGCATAAGTCATATAACAGCATTATTTCTAGTTGCTGACGTCTAGCTTTAAGCGGTAGTAAGGTATATTTACGCAAGAGTTCATTATAGGATAATCTTGTATGATAACACTTGTAATGCATACATCGGAGGAACTTAGATTGCACAGTTTCCAGTGCATCAATATATTTATTGTAAAATGGATTCCATACGGGCACAGCATACTCTAATTGAGAACGGATAATGGATTTATAAATATGAAGAAAAGTCGACGGTCGGACGAACTCTGCACATGAACGCATGGCAAAACCATACATCTTATAGGCTTTGCATATTATGGTGTCTATATGTGAATTAAGATGCAGTTTTCTATCAAGCTCAATCCCAAGGTCTCTTATGGTTTCAGCGACGTCAAGACTGGAACCCAATAGTGTGTAGGCACGTTGTGTGTAATTTAGTTTTTTGGTAAAAGTGATAGATTTGCATTTATTTAAACTGAGGTCCAATTTATTTTTGATACAGTAATCCGAGAAACGGTCCAAATCCTGTTGAAACCTATAATAATCATTATCGCTTTCTATAGTGTGAAAAATTTTGATATCATCAGCATATAAAAGGAAGTTACAGAAGTCAAAACAGGAGTAGACATCGTTAATAAATATTATAAAAAGTAATGGCCCCAGTATTGAGCCCTGCGGCACCCCGGAGGTGACAGAAACAAGATAAGACTCGTGACCATTGATGACTACTTTTTGGGTGCGATTAGTGATGTAAGATTTGAACCAGCGCCAAAGGTTTCCCCTGATACCATTATATGCGAGCTTTTCAAGTAGAATCCTGTGATCCACTCTGTCGAAGGCCTTTCTAAAGTCTGTGTATACGCTGTCAGTTTGTTTATTTGCGTCTAGACTTTCAAAGAGATAGGTGGTGTATATTAAAAGATTGGTCGTAGTAGAACGACGCTGTACAAAGCCGTGTTGTTGTTCGATTATAATATTATGCATTGATGGGTAAATAATATTGTGTACTAGTCTTTCGAAGACCTTCGACAGAGTGGGCAAAATAGATATGGGACGATAATTCTCAATATCATTCTTGGAACCTCCCTTGTACACAGGAACTATGCGAGCCATCTTCCAAATGGTGGGGAAAACGCCCTCAAGCAGACATTGATTAAATATGTGTTGTAGCGGTTGACAAAGAGAGATTGCGGTGTGCTTGAGAAATACTGGGGGAATATTATCTAGACCCGAGCCCTTCGAAATATCTAAAGCACGAAGTTCATTGTATACGTCATCCTGAGCTATATGTATTTTACTGATGATGAGATCTGAGATTGAGTTGGTATCGGGGATATTGTTTACATTAAGGTCGCTGGATAGTGTGGATTGCTCAAATACTGAGTGAAAAAAGTTCGAGAATAAGTTACATATTTTAATTGGGTCACTTTCGGAAGTATTCTTAAAAGTCATGCGGCTCGGGATATCTGCTTTTTTTTTACGGTGATTGACATAAGTCCAAAAGTACTTAACATTATCACGTATACTATCCTCTACTGCGGCTATATATTTTTTATAACATTTAGGTGATTCAATCTTAAATCTCTCTCTGAAAATGCGAAATTCTCTGTAGTCACAGTTATTTTGGTATTTTTTCCATTTGACCCAATATTTGTTTTTATTTTTAAAAATGTGTATTAGTGAAGGTGAGAACCACACTGGGAAGTGGGAAGATTTAACTACTTTCGTCGGTATATGTTTTTTTATTATTGAAAAAATTGTTTCATATAGGATTGACACTGCGCCTTCAACATTTTTTTGGTATAGAATACTGTTCCAGTCAACGCCCGCCAGCTCAGTATTCATTAACTCATAGTCTGCTTTATTGAAGTCATATTGCATACGGGGTTTGACCGGAACATATTTGATACCGCGGTTAATGGGCACCAAGACTTGAAAAGGGGGGTGGTGATCATCAGGGGGAACTAAACCTGCAGTGACTGGGGCTGCGCTACAATCATCGATATTAGTGAGAAATAGATCAAGGTATCGTCCACACCCGTTACTAAATTTGTTTATCTGTGTGCAATTAAGTAGTGACATAAAGTTAATTAAACATTTATTTGACAAACAGTAGTCGTTTCGTATAATTGGTTCCATGTGGGATCGATGTTCTCGCCATTCCATAGTAGGTAAGTTGTAATCTCCGACAATAATAAAATCGTTCACCTCGGGTGATTGAAGCATGAAGGTTACATAACTAAAATATGAGTCATAAATATCTGGATTTACACTAGGAGGTATATACGTCGCGGCTATAACGCAGCAGTAGTCGCGCGAGCGCAGCTCGATGAACAGGCAGTCCACGAGGGGCGAAGGCAGCGGGGGCGCGGGACTAGCGGCGCCGCGCGGCGCGGCGGCCAGCTCGCGCCGCACCGCCACCAGCGCGCCGCCGCCGTCCCGCCGCCCGCTGCCCGCCCGGTCCCGGTCACATCTAAATACTCGATACCGAGAATCTATGTATTCGTTATCACCAATACCATCGTACAACCATGTCTCTGTCAAAATAATAACATCGTAGTTATTACACATTATATTCATGTACAGAGTGTGCAACTTTGTTCTGAGACCCCGACAATTCTGATAATAAATAGATATTTGATGTTTAGCCATACTATATAACAATGAGGTAATAATCCATATTACTATCAGTTGTATTATGAAAAACAATCGGGTTCAAAGAAGAAATGATACTCGTAACTAATACGTTCATATTCAACTGTGCACGCAGGGAAACCATATAACTATCTATACAAAACGGTTCGCTATCAGCATGATAACAGACTCGCAGTACTGAGTTCATTATACTTATGATTGTATACCTATAACTGTTTTGACGCGCCGTATATAAGAAATTATTTAGATAACTGCCTTTACAATACAAATGCCATATTAGTGAGGGTGTTTTTAATACATTTTCTTTTGCTTGATAGTTACACTCGTACATATTTATGCAATCAGGATGTACGCAACGAAACAATAAACACTTATGTAAACTTCGTAACAATTTCTTGAACCGTGCGAATGGCAATAATAGGTGACGTGTCCGATTTGCGGGCCAGAATTGTGCCGTGCTTGACCCACACATATTTATACTCCTTAGTTTTGGCAGTTTCGCGGCACTGTCGAAATAATAGCTTATTCTTAAGCGTTAGGTGTTCATTCACGTAGATTATGTGTGGGGGACCAGATATAGCTAACCTGGTCGAGTCCAGACCTCTGTTAGCGCGGAAAGCAGATAATATGTTATCACGGAGAACTCTAGTAGTTAGTTTCACGATTACATTTTTTGGTCGTGGGCTTCGTTGATCGGCATGAGGCACACGGTGAATTGACACTATATTTGCCACATGGATTGGATGTTTGGTCTCGTGACACAATTGCTCGAATATTTTAATGAGGTTTTCTCCGCGCTTCTCCGGTAGGTTAGATATCTCAAGGTTACACTGTCTGGCCTGCTGTTCCATTATGTCAACCTTGTTCTCAAGCCCTTGTAGATGCATTTGTACGGCCGATGATTGAGGAGAATTATTCTCGAGTGATTTTATTCTAGCATCGAATGAATCCTGACGGTCTGATGAAAAAGAGAGGGCTTTGTCCATCTCGGCCATTCGCGAATGGGTCACCGAAAGAGCTTTGTTTATCTCGATATTATCCTCACTAAGTTTTTGTACATTTGTATTAATAGCGACTAGGGCACTACTAATCTTTGACAACTCGGACGACAAAGCCGTGTTAACCGCTGTTGATACACAGCTAGTTATCTGACTGGACATTTTTTCATCCCATTTCTCCAGCTGATGGTTAAATTTTTCTTCGAATGAGGCCACTAAATCATCAACGTCGGGTATCCTGCGCCTGCGGGTGTTTACGTATTTTTCACCTTCTACCGACATTGGAATATCGGAGGTAGACGAAAACTTGCTCGGCGGAGTGTGGTGCATTATTTTGTTTGTTTATATGCCTCCTTACCTTACGTAGGACAAGGATAAAAATATTGTTGCTGTCTTTTATCCCAGAGGAGGTGCGGTGAGGACGCCCCGCGGCTACGACTTACACCAGCGATGCGAGAATGCGACAGATATATTTCACTCACTTTAATCACTTAAGATGCACTACTGTGTGTACGCGCAGTTTCAAAACCAAGGTGCACTAACCATAAGGTCTATTATACTTTGCACAAAAACTAGAATTATTGAAATAATTTTGCTACACTACCACTTACAACGAGCTCTCAGAGAGAATGATGTAGAATATATTCCTTCCAAACACCGCCTCGTCACCGCTGCGTTGTTCTTAAATTAGATAGCACACGATGCGTTGAAATACGTTAAAATCACATCATTGCGACGACGCAACGCACCGCTGTTAGTCCTATAGTATAGTACATACCTATAGATGAACGACATATTAATAAACAATACAATTAACCATCTTATTAGAGCAATATAATGTTCTAAAATTGAGTAAAATTTCAGCTAAACCGTTGCGCCACCCTTGGCATCGAGTCGGAGTTGCCAACACTCAAAACAAAAGACTGGGACCATAAATCCTCCTTAGTATTTATTCTCCATATTCCCCGTTCTCCATCCCTCTCCGTCCCGGGATTATTACCCGTTATCGGAAGTGGATAAATTACTTTATTACTGGCAAGCCGAACCCTTTCGCTGCGAGATAGTAAAATAGGTTTAAAAAGAGCGTAAAAATACTTTAAGGAAGCTTTGGAAGCGAGTATGGAAATACTATGGGTCTGAGGGAGACTGTATAATGTCATGCCATATAATTATATTTGCGTACGTTTTCGTTGCTGAATTTTTTGTATCGCTATTTCCTGTGGAACTGTTCTATGTTTTGGGATAAAAAGTTAATTTCACTTCGATCGGTTTAGGCATTTAACAAACTTCCAAACAAATATCCGCGTTTTTAGGGGTCCCAAGTCAATTAGAAACCCTCATAGTTTTGCCATGTCCGTCTGTCCTCGGTTTCACTTATTAACTTTTGTTAACAAAGCTGTAATTTTAGCATGGCAGTACAGTTAAGCACGAAAATGTTAAGCACTTTAGTGCCTTCTCATGGTAAACTTCAAACAGAACATCAAATGACACACATGACAATGACAATGACATTCACAATGGCAAGGTTCCAAGTATGCTCCACATTTTTATTGGGTGACTTTAGATGTTAAGCAAAAGTAATTTTTCTCCCCTTTTTTTTCTTGTGTTGCGTGTGTCGATATCAAACATTTTATCACTAATTGGAAGTTACATGATCCCTTAATAATGTAAGCTATATCATGCGTCAATCGAAATTGGCAAAGATGTCAGCAAAGCCAAACGAACCAATTTACAAATTTATTACTCGATTATAGCGTACTTTTAGAGATCAAGCCCTTACTTGATCTGTAAAAGTACAAAGTAGCAATGATTTATCCGGGTTACTAATGTCTTGCACAATTTTTTTTGGCATAATTCATCATTTCGCGCAATCATCATTTGGCATAAAGTCTTTTTTTCTGAAACCGTGTACTTTTCAGGATTGACATAAAATAAACCAAACCTAACCTATTGGGTTCTATGCAATGGTATTTTAAATAATCCTGAAAAGTACACGGTTTCAGAAAAAAAAGACTTTATGCCAAATGATGATTGTGCGAAATGATGAATTGTGCCAAAAAAAGTTATGCCAGATGAAGGGATGCCGATTTATCCACGTAATCATTACTTTTATGTAAAGTTTTAAATGAAGTAACTTTAACTAACCAAAGTAAAAGGTTTAACTTATGCTTACTTTAGCATCTAATAGGTAACTAACAATACATGGTTTAACTATTCTACGACAAGTCTTTTAATATTATTTTTATGGGTATTTGCTGGTCACATCTCCGAGAACTTGATAATATTGTAAAATAATAATAATCTTGAAGCAAACACTTACAATTAACTACAATTTTGTGCATTTAATTTAACGACGGTATGCCGTAGAAAAGTTCTTTACCTCCCGTGGTAGTCGAAACTGTGTTACGGCGAGGTAAGATTCTCACTACAAAATGGCTAATTGTAAGCTTTAAGGCACACGCTAATGATCCCATGGTTGCAAGGGAACAAAAAGATGCTTGACTGATGATTTGACATCTAAGTGTCATACAGTATTCATTTGTTTATATCTTTGCAAATTTAAATTGACACAGACTAAAAGTATTTATTTTATAATTAAACGGAGCGAAGCATGGGCGATGTACTTGTATTTTATAAATAAAATCAACCAGTATTTTTTTGGGCACAGGTTTTTTGTTTTTGTCAGAATCATTTACCGTCGTCTAAAAAAACACAAAAGTTATCTGGCCTCGTGATATTTTAAATCTCTCAAAGGATTATGTAACCTTTAAAACCTTTTTAGTTATGAGTTACTGAAGCTACAGGTTCTATGAAATAAAATATTTCTTTAGGTTAAATACAAGACGAGGAAATATCTATTCAGTAGGAAATTCCTCGACGAACTCCCGTTATACCGAAAACATATCCAAACTTAACAATGTAACGTTTCTCCGAAACGATAGAATATAGAGATTTTTTTATTTATCTTTAGAAATACATACTATTTCTTATCAGGTTATTTATTATTTAAAAGGAAAATTGATGAAGTTCTGACTTGACTCTAGCTCCTACTTGTATTAACTGTCGTCTACACGAATATAGTTTAAAATGTTCATTTTAGTTTAAGTATGTGTATACGAGTACATCTAGATGTATAGATTTATACATCTATATTTATTTATGTAAATATTTGGTTTCATTGGTAACCAAGTTATTTTTTTTTGTTCTTTTCCTAAATTCTATACACCTGCCTACTCGATGCAAATTCACTTTTCATAATCTTTCATTATATTGTTTTTGTTTTTGTTTCGTACAATAAAGCGTGTATCATACATAATATAAGGCTTAGGTGCGGCAAATGTAATTTTTGAACCATTTTCCTATATGAAACGTCATGGAAAAAAATGGGATCGGGTTTAATTACTTATGGCAAAGTACTTTAGGAGCGGCCTCACACGTTATACATTCAGTGCCTCACACACGTATCGGTTGCAAAATTGACGCGATATAGAGTACTTGGTTTACTTGAGATATGGAACGTAACATAGGTACCTAAGTATAGGTATTTTAAGAGCTCATGCTATCGCCACCGCACTTATCCCGATTCTCAGTGGTACGATAGAGAGCGTTGCAATCGAGAGTGATCTTTTATCTTATTATTATAGAGCGAAGCTCCCTCGAGAGCGATTTATAAACCCACTGCATACGAGAATATAATCACCGCCCATAACTTCAAAATAGTCGGAAACAAACTGACCCCCTCTAGCCGTTTAGGGGGTGATAATGCGGTAGTTGTCCGTCATTAGCTCTTAAGCTGTTACAAACAGCTCTCTGCCCACGCCTGATAACGACGTTGGGGTGTAGAAGAAGATGGGCTAATTATTTGGAATAAGCGTCTTATATAGTATTAATAAAGTAAATAAATCATAAACTGTATGATAAAGAAGCAGTGGCATATCATTTTAATGACGGATTGGAAAAAAAAAAATTGCAACGATTTTACCCTAGTTTTGTTCAAGCATTTTAAAACAACTTCCTATATCAAGCGCTGGGACCCTAGACAAAGATCTTTAACTTTCACGTACTTAAACGATTGTCGAAAACTGCTAAAATTCATTCAATTTACGTTAGCGCTTGACGCGACCGACGACCGACGTCAGTTTCGTCAATCCTTATATATTTTCGATAACTTCTTGCAAGGCAAGACTGGACTGTAAGCATAACATAACTTAACTTTTATAGGTACATCTTGACAAATATCCGGTAAAAAGAGGTTATGTAGTCTGGCCCTACATAAGATGTATAGTTACTTACGTCACTGAGCGCTCTTTGATCATTTCCAGGGTTCGTACTTTTCATGCCGTTGCCGCAAAAAAAAAAAAAAGTAACTATTAGTCGTCAATCATTTAATCATGTACGAATAAGTTACGTAATGTATTAACGCGTAGAAAAAGAAATACCTACTTCATACCTAAAACGTAAATGAAACTATTTGATTGAGAAGCACAGTGGAAATAATCATCGAGTAACATTATCATTAAAAAAACTGTATGTATGTTGTAATAAAAATGGATACAATTAAATAGTCATAAATACAATTATCGCATTGACATTCATAAAAGAAAATTCCCGTTTTTCGTGGTGAAAAATAAGTATGATCCTGCTGTGATCCGTATTTTGATTACGATGAAACTTTATCAAATCATTTTACCGCTACTTATTTTTCATTTTTTTATACTACCAGTTAATACCTAAACACCCTGCCAAATTAAAGGAGAGCATCCTGTGTGTAAAATTTTGACGTCATCAGCATGAAAAGCACGACCTCTGATCATTTCCATACATTTTGACAGTTTTCGAAAATCGCTTACGTTAGCGTGAAACGCATCTTGCCTATGGCCTCTAAGGAGTTATAAGTTTAATAACACTGTAATTATGTTTTAACTATTTAATACTTAAGAATTGTTGGCTGCTTAGTCAAAGATGACAACCAGTCATGTAGAATGTAGATCAAAGAACCTGTCAGTTTACAAGAACACACACAATTTACAAAGTACAAGACTTGAACACTTTGTACCTCCATCGCTTCGTACCTTTCATGTACCTACCTTAATCCGCAAGATTATCCTTTGACTAGATCAAATTTAAAAGCACGTTTCCCTTGTTTTACTCAGAAAGGCAAGGGCCTAAGTGTTATTGCGAAGGATACATTATGGGACCGTGTCTCATTAACACTATTATGTTAGGGCAAGTCATAACTTGCCGCCTAATTGGCTACTGTTTGCGGCCAGTATTGTAACCGTTAGGTTTTATTAAGAAAAAGGTGTACGCGTTTTTGTTCTGTAGCTTTATTTTGAAATCGAATTTGGAAGCGTATTTTTTTCAATTAGTAACATTAGAAGTATAACAACGTAATTCCAAAATTTAACCAAGTTATTTTCAATTTTGGGTAGTGATGCATAGTGTTTGCTTAGCGATAAATCTTCAACTTGCGTGTTATGGTGTTTTTCCTCCAGAATTTCATTTAGCTTTATAATTTTGAGTTTCGAAAATGGAGTGAATAAACGCCAGTAGTTTAACGTTGTGCATAAATAACCAAGCGCAATGGCCGGTGTCACAACTTGTCCGGACGATAAATAACTAGCAGATGAAACGGCCCGCCATTTTCCAACGTTATTAATAAATATCATTAAAAACGGGCTTTTAAAATAATCGGTCATAACACGAACTTATAAAGTGATTTTTATTAAAATGTGCCTCTAAAGATTGACCAAAACTTTGATTTACGAGTTAATTTATTTGGCACCTTTTGGCGAAATGGAATTTAAAATTAACCACAAGCTTTCCCGTCGCTTGCTTGTAGTATTATTTTTTAATTGACCTTTTACACGTTGCGATGGCTCGTCATGCACCAACGTAAGGGACGCATTCACACCTTAGATCAAGAAACATATTCTTGCATCTCACTCTTACACATCACTCTGTTTCTACGATGGCCCATAATAAGCCATAGTGTAGGCAGCCTTAAAATAACGTACACCAACTTGAGCTGCCGCAGGCAACGGCTCGAAGGCACGTAAGGCAGCGTGAAGGACACACTACGAATCCCGCGTCCAACGGCAATGTCACTGTTACGCGTGAAATTGGACATAGCTTAAGCTTATCAGTTAATATTTCGTTGATGAATTGAGGCAAGTTGGAACATATGTGAAAAAAACAGTGTTCTGTGCGAAGCCCCCATCAGCCTTTTGCTCTTATCTATCCTAGAAGAGGCCTTTTTATCTATGAACTTAATACGTTTGTTCAACTTGTTTATGTAATATTATCGCTCAAGGTGAACATCTAAACTTCTCGAACTATCTGTTACAAAGTTCATAGTGTATTATGTACAGCGCGTTAGACTCAGCCTTTTACCTCCGAGATAATGTCAGAGACAAGACAAACACGAGCATCAGCCGAGTTTAAACTTCGGTTATGCGTATAAAGGAACGTAGAATTAACATAAACACGGCTTGTTAACAGTCTTGTCGCGTCCTATTCATACGGTTATTTACTCTGTGGCAAATGTTACAACATTCAATTTTTATTTATGTGTTCTTAGTTTGAAATAAGGTAACGTTCGATCTTTGATTTTTTATTAGAAAAAAATATAATGCTGGCTGGATGATAAAGACGTACGCAATTAAAATGATTTCCTGAGTTAATTAAAATCGCTTCTGTTAAGAAGTAGTGTAAGCATTTAAAACACAATATAATGTAAAACGTCCGCCCTTGTAGTTTTACTAAATTAAACATTGTTTCGCTAATAATTAAACTAATTTCCAGAGAAATTGGAAGCTGGTAACGTTCAACGGCGACGAATTTATTATTAAGGAATTCGTGCTCGTCTTAATTGTGAAAGAGGAACATAAAGCTAATATTAAGTAAGAGGGTTTGATTTAAATAAATGTGTAAGAACCTGTCAAGAGCTTATAAAACGGTATTTTATATAATTGTAGTATATTTCAACGAGTTTTAGATTTAATTAACGAACAATATAAAAGGGCACCATAATATTTCAGCCAGCAAGTTAAACGTAAGGCTTTCACACGCGTCAACGCCGTTGAATCGCTAATCCATCTCAGTCAAGCATTTCCTTCGAGGTCGCGCTCAACGGAAATATTGTACACTATCTGTAGCGAGTAATGTGCGAAATGTACACATTATGCTCGAGGGTATTAATGAATATTTTAAGTTGTGTCAGAGTCGTGCTTAATGATCAAACGTGTATTACAGCCATTATGAGTGAGTATGCGTTCATTGAATTATTTTTTGGTGTACATACATAAGTAAACAGTTCAAAGTGGTTAAATAATATTGATTATAAAGTTTGATTTTAAAAACTTTTTGCGGGTGGTAGGACCTTGTGCGGGGTCCGTCCGGATCGCTACCACCATCTTATCCATTAACCTACCGCCAAACAGCAGTAAACTATACACAATAAAGCTTTCCTTTTTTAGAAATGTAATAGTACATTAGTGCAAAAACCGGGAAACAGGCCGTTGCGGCCTGCGGGACGAGTATGAACTCGTGTGGCCCACCCTTCCCAGACGAGGCTTGTAAATGCTTTTCTCCAATTTTGAAAATATAACACAATTGTTAATAACGTTGAACACAGTCCCAAAATCGCCTTTAAAAAGAACAATGTTGCCATCAAACTCACAATTCCAATTTACATTCGTATAGGTAGGTACGTACTACAACTTGGTATGAAACCGAAAAATACTAGGTACTAAATAGAATTAAATATAACAGATCTAATTTGAATAAATTGGGCTTAAATTATAAAATATACTTACGCGTTGAATTTAATTCGCCACTTTTTTCATGAATGTCATAATGTTTCAAAAATAGTAAAACTATTTGATTCACTTTTAAATACGCTGTAAACGCCGTTCGAATAGGTTAACACGGGAGAACTTTGATTGTACGAGCATTTGGCTGCTTGGAGTTAGTTATGCTAGACCAAACATGGTTTTAATTTTCCATGGCCGCTACCGTTGGTAAACAAAACATCCTTTTTTTGTCTTTAAGTAGGGTTAAATACATATTTCCAAGCACGTGGGAAGAAAATATTTTAAAAGTAGCTTCTCAAATTCGAAATTCAAACGTCATAAAATAATCCTGGTACACTGTTTAAAAAGCAATCAAAACTTGCATTCCGAGTTCAAATATGATCGCGTTCCGTTCGAGGATAAAGGCTCGCCGCTCATTCAAGATCACTCCACGTAATTAACGTCCACATTGAGTTATTTACACGCCCGCATGCGTCGGCGGAAACGGAATGCTAACGTCTGCTGTTCCGCCATCTTTGACGCTTCATTTATAAGAATAATCGAGGATGACAAAATACATTTTATTTAAAAGCGTGTATGCTGGAATAGATCTTTGCAATAAAAACATGTAAATGAAAATATGGATTGTCCACATACGTTTTGAACAATATATTACCGAATAATTTATCTACTTACGTGTATTGACATCGTGATATATTTTTGCGGCTTTCGTGTGCGTAACATACTTGAAATGTAAAAGTTTATCGTTATTTTCGGAGTAATTATAAACTGTCCAGGAAAAGCATACCTACCAAACGTAATACTGACATTAACAATGACGTGCAAAATAATTATCATGGTAAAAGCAAACACGTGCTTCATTTTCTTTTCAGCGTTTTAATCACTGACATTTTCGTGACTGCATCACTTACGTTGCACGGAAACGAATCGAGTCCATATTCATTAAATTTAATGCCCACCATTATTATTTGGCTCGTTAAACTTTATTCTCATTTGCCATGTAAAATAATGTGTCATTTGACAACTAAAAACATCGATAAGAGACTATATATAACACGTCAACAAATAAACTTTAACGGGCAAACCTTTTAAAATTAAAAAAAAAATACGAGTAAATATTGTACTATATTTGAAATGGCGCTCGTCGTAGACCATAGACAATTTTTGTTAACGACGTGCTTTTTCGAATACATGACTTATATGAATATTCGATTGTCGAAGAATTTATCGCATGCAATGCATCTCTAACGGTTAACTACACATCTTAGCAAACTCGCATTACTTACAACTTCAATATGCTTATTATTTAATTAATAAATAATTCAGAATACAAATAAAACACAAGCGTCATAATTGTGCATGCTTCAATGTCAGTTGCCGTTGTCAGTCATCTATTTGTAGATAGTAACTGTGCATCGGCCTTGCGTTTGTTACATGAAGCGCAATGCCGATGCAATGTATATATGTAAAACATACTAGTATAACTTTAAAAAAAAATCTACACGCGTAGCTCGTATAGGCAACTACTATCCCGTCACTTATAGCCAAAGCCGTCAAAACGCGTGTATGTTGCCAGCTGAAAAAAGCAAAGTCCGTTGACGTTTGCGACCCCATCGATCAGGTTGGCGGGAAACATCTCTAACTACTCCTTAATGTACTTATTCCGCTTGATTGATCGCCGCCCTTACATCCGAATCCATTAAGCTGTCTAATTGATCGTCCGACGAATTGAAAATGGCAAAAAGTGGCACATGGGTTCACGTAAATACGCAACGAAAGCGATGGCGCTGATTACGGTTTTGGTGTGAGGGTAAGATATATGGAAGAGATAGATCGATGGAATACACTTAGAAAAAGCCATTCGCTATTTGCTGTTTGTATGTTATAGATGTAATTTAATGGCAATAAATAGACTGACGTATGTTTTGACTATTTCAATCCTCAAGACAAAACTTGGCAATTTAGAAACCGACAACTGACAGCTGACCACTGACCTGTCAATCCTGTCATAATATCGCTTGGTCAATGTACGTACGTACTGACTCCAGTGAGCCTTCAAAATTGTTGAATATAGAACAAGCGTTCGAATTTCGAAATGGCGCTCGGCACGGACCATAGACAAACACTGTTAACGACGTGCTTTTTCCGCACGCACGGGCTGTGCCCGGCCGGCCGCAAGTGCGGGCGACCTCAGATTGCGGAGAACGCCCGCCGACATACCTGCCAGCCCATGTGCATAATTGTGTATTAGACCTACATGCTTTGTCGTGTAGCACATACTGGTAAACAATAGATTAAGTAAAGTCCTTTAAGTATGTTCATTTTGATTGAATTTTTACTTATGCGCGAATGACGTAGAGTTAGGAGGAGAGAGGTAGTTAAGGTTAAGGTTACAGGTAATTATAAAAAATGCACAGTTTAGCTAGTAAATACACATTTGAATCCGTTCCAACAAATATTGAATACACAACTAAAACGGGACTTTATCCCGTCCATCCATTATCTAAATGAAAACATGAGTAAAAAGTTACAGCCAGTGTTTTTCCATGACGTTATTGGTTCAGTGTTTTTTCAAACGCATTTGTTTAATCCTGTACGATTTTATTGTTCTTATACTTATTATTCAAATATTATGATAAAACTAGATAAATTTCATCAAATAATGTGTTTAGAAAATACACTAAAGTTTTTCTTTTACATGTGTTTTAAGGGTTATCACGAACGCTTTGGTTAAATTTTGTCAAAGTCTCTTTAAAATAAAACGCGGGATTAATCAAAATGATAATATCCCTCCTCAGCTCCCGTTCTTAATCAGCTTTATACCCTCAAAGTGAATTTAAATAACGTTTTTAATTCACGAAAACGTTAGGTATGTTACGTAACATTTTCATTTCCTTAGAAAAACGCGATTGTTCAGTCTGGTTGTTTTAATTTCTTATACACGTTTGAAGAACAAAAGAATCCATAATTGGCTTATGTTTGGATTGGGGAACACGGTCCAAGTTTTCTAAAACGTCTTCGTTTTGTTTCCTCGGACATGGATAACCCAATTTGCTTCTTTATATTTTCGGATTGAGAAATATTGTATTAAATATAAGAATTGTGCTTGGGGAAACATGTAACCGAGTAAAAATACTGTCGATTGTTTAAATACCATCGTTTTATAAGTAACTTATCTGTTTCAGTTGTTATTCTTAGGTACAGTGTTGCTAAGTCTCATATCCATTTTACCGCACTTACATGTACTGTCAAAAGCACTAATATCTATACGGTCATCGCGCCAAATATATGTATACACAGACCGTATTATTGGTGGCATAGTGGCGTATAGATATTTATGACGTTGACTGATCAAAATCATTGTTTAGTGATGGTAAAATAAATATTATTTACGTATCCTGTTCCTCGACTTCTGCACAAAAAGGATTTTTCTATAGTATGTATGCATGACTTGATGTACCTATGAATGTGGAAGAAACGAAAGAGATTGTCAGGATCATAGCCGGTGGAAAGTAGTGGTCTCTGCCTACCCCGCTCGGAAACAGGCGTGATTTAATATTTGTATGGATGTGGACATGTATGCACCTATGTCTGTTTCTTTGGCACCTCCTGGAGGTTTAACTACTTGCGAGCTCATTATCCTAGCAGTATCTTGTACTTTTAACTAGTCATAAAATGAATCTCAATAAAAGGACAACTTGCATAATTAACCTTACCAGTCCTTGAGTTGACAACGTATTTGCAGTTTGCAATATGGAAATTTTAGTCTTGAGGATGCAAGGTGGGCAAGGTCTCTGATCTCGCATGCTACCGTGGCATGTATGCTCGTTTGCCTTCCCAAATTCCCAATTCCGTTTCCTTTCCTCCTAGCCGATATTGGCACGTCACCCATCAACCTACGGCTTCCAATACATTCCTTGGTGAGCGCACAATGGGCTGTGATTGCGGCTGCAGCTGCATATATCACAGTCTCGACAAAGACGCTCGAGAAGAACCTCGAGACTGGCCTTCGAGCCGAATTTGTGCTCAGTACCCTTACCATGAGTTACAACTACCGTACTCGCTAGCGAGTCGAATGCTCTGTCCCTCGCACTCCATAAGAATATTGTGAGGTCTGCAACGGACAGCGCATTCGGTAATTGTATCTCATGGTAAGGGTACAGGTCGTAGGTTCATTTGTCCTGAGAGTATTGAACAGGTCTTGCACAGGGTAGGTACCTATTATTAAACGACGACCGAAGGAGACGGGTTATCTGTTATCAGTCTATAGAGGCATATGTAGGTATGTTGGGTAGAAAATAAATACGTGGGCCGATTTTCATGATTCCTATGCCAATCGATTTAGCTTCATCTTGTGAGTCGCTAAAGATTTGATAGTACCTAATCAAAATTCAATATAATACAAGCAATGAAGTGAAACTCGATAAGTTACACTTGCACAGTCATTACTCGTTGCAGTGTTTTACCCTGTAGTTTATTAGTAGTGTACCGTCATGTCCTTAGTCAAGTTATTTTGTTCAAATAGTGTTAAAAACTACCATAGTTAAACTAGCTTAATATTAAACAAAATCGCATTGGTCCACATTCGTTTGGGGGCTACAATGCCACGTGCAGATACACGGATACACAAGTTAAATTTTCCACCCCCCCTCTGTTTACGTTTGGGGTTAAAAATGGAACCGCATTACGAATCTTGCGACGCAATAGGAATATTTTGTGATCTTTCTAAAGCTTTTGATTGCGTGGAACATATGACCCTTATTTTAAAATTAGAACATTATGGATTGTCCAATAAAGCTTTAAGCCTTATGTCTTCTTATCTAAGTGATAGAACTCAAACAGTTGTTGTAAACAAAACGCAATCTGTTGGAGCTACAGTGAAAATAGGTGTGCCTCAAGGCTCTATTTTAGGTCCTTTTTTATTTTTGGTTTACATAAATGACTTACCACCAATAGTAGATGAACTTTGCGATATTGTACTTTTTGCTGATGATACTTCACTAATTTTCAAGGTAGATAGAAAAACCGTAGACTACAGTAGGATAAACGCCACTCTAGTTAAAGTACATAATTGGTTTATTAGTAACAACTTGCTACTAAATGCCAAGAAAACTAAATGTGTTAGGTTCGCTTTGCCTAATGTTAAACCGGTAGATTCTAGTATTTTTCTAAATAACGAGTGTTTGCTAATGGTAGATAGGGCGGTTTTCCTAGGCATAACAATAGATAAAAATTTGCAATGGAGTCCCCACATAGCTGCACTGGCAGGTAAACTAAGTTCGGCAGCTTACGCCGTTAGGAAAATTAGACAACTAACTAATGTTGAGACAGCTCGCTTAGTTTATTATAGTTATTTTCATAGTGTTATGTCTTATGGTATTCTGGTTTGGGGTAAGGCAGCTGACATACAAACTATATTTGTGTTACAAAAAAGGGCCATTCGTTCTATTTATAATTTAAATTCCCGTGACTCATTAAGAGAACTTTTTAAAGAAATTAATATCTTAACTGTAGCGTCTCAATTTATTTACGAGAATATTATTTACGTTATTAAGAATTTAGATTCGTTCACCAAAAACTCAGATATACATAATTTAAATACTAGAAATAAAAATAAAATAGCTATTCGAAAATTCCGTGTCCGTAAAGTATATAAATCATTTGTTGGTCAATGCATTCATTTCTATAATAAATTACCTGAAGTAGTTTTAAAGTTACCCTTTCCAGCACTTAAAAAATATTTGAAAAGGTCGTTAATGTCTAAAGCGTATTATAGGGTCGAGGACTATCTAACAGACAAAAATGCATGGCCTACACCCGAAACTTAGTCAATAGTAATTTGTTCAAATGCAAAGGCTTTATCCTGCTTTTTCTTGTCTGGGGGACACCGTTGATGCAGGAAAACATATCGAAACTTTTATGTGGTCATCTTGCACCATCTCATATACACATATATAAGTAGGTAGTTGTAGTTATTTTATTTTATTCTTTTCTATCCTTCTCTCCCGTAAGATTTTTGGCATGTTTTCCTGCTGAACTACTGTTATTTGATATTATATTTAATTTAATACTTGTAGCTTTATATAATGCTAGATTAAGTTGTACATACCATTGTAATATGCAATATGAAATAAGTTTAAAAAATGACTGACTGCTGAGTTTCTTGCGGCGTTTCTTCTCAGCAGTGGTCTCCTCTTGGGAAGCGCTGGTAGTATCTTGACGTGTAAAAGTGCCCGAGCGGCCTACTTACTAAATAAATTTCTTTTATCTTTTATCTTTATCTTATCTTAAGAACCTACTATTTATAAGTAATGATTTAAAAACCATAGTAAAAGACTTTTTACTCTTAAGAACGCTAATGCTCGTATTGTTCGTTTTAAAAACGCCTGTATAACGGTTATATAATAAAATTATCATTAATTTGCATTATGTCGGCATCAAATACGCAATGCAATCAATCATCGTCAATGGCAATCATCGCGTTAACATAATTATTTAATAAGTCTTGTACTTAATCAGTATTAAGAACTAGTTTTTAAATCTTGAGCCGTTGATTGACTTCCGCGTTTTTGTCTCTGGCCGGATGTGGTCGCAGTCCGCCATGTCATACTAAAATTAAATGTTGCTATTACTATTACATAATGTTTAATCGAATATTTGTATTTAAAAAGAGACAGTATGGTTTCGTATATCGCGTTACAATATGTGCATAAAGCATCCGTCACTCTTGTACTTATACATTTCAAAAACTGACTTATGTTTTATCTACATTTTGTCCTGCGATACACGCAGCCATATTAGGCCCCGAGAGGCCGAAAATCACTGGCATCACTGATAAAAAATAAATCTTTTAGTATTTTGTTTATTTTCGCGTTCTACACGAATAATTTACATCAAATTACTAATTATTCCAGATACCTACAACCAACGAATACTAAATTCGGATTACAAAATCAACTCAAAATGCCTTACACAACGTCTAACAACAAACGAGTTTTTAAACCTTGTAACATTATCGAAGTTTGAGCCTGAACCCGTCAAACAAGCCGCTATCTCCGTCATTAAGCTTCCTTGTAACCATCGATGCCGAGCCTGTTATAATTTAATCGATAAAATCGACATGTAACGCACTTCCCTATCGCTAGAGACGCCCTTATCGACACGGCCGGGTGGCCGGACCACCCAAGACCTTAGACGATTTAAAAAGTAAAATATAACCTCAAAAACATAACCTCAAATAAAATGGCTATTAGCATATAAATCTTTTTTTATCTAGAACAATGGTACGATCGGTACATGACTCGGTACTTTTTTTTCTACATTTATAATGGGTCTGTCGTCGCGTATTGAAATTTATATTACGAATTTGGAGATTCAGTAAAATAAAGGTCGAGGTTAAATATATATAATCTGTTTGAACCGAACTAGATTAGACTGTCTAAGAACTGTTTTCACAGAATTGCTTTGTTGAAAGAGTGTTTTTATTTTTGTTACTAGCCCGTTTTCTTTTATTTGAAATGACAGCTTTCTTTTCTGCTATAACACAGTGAAATTCACAACTCGTCTCTCTTTTTAAATATCCTTGCGAGATAATTATATTAAAAAAACGAAAATAGTGAATGACTGACACACAGCCTTAACTGCCGAAAACAGTTTTTTTTTAAAGAAACAATAAAACATCTTGTTTTTTTTACATACAACCCAAAGAGGTGCCCTAAGAAAACCACAATAAAAACTTATAAAAGGCCCACTGAAAATCGGTGCTCGAGCATGCTGAATGTGGCCCTTAAATAGCTCTCGACAGCACATTTAAAAAAATGCTTAACAGAATTACGAGTATGTGCCCATATTGTTAATTATTAATGCTTTTTTTTCTTTATAAAATAAGGAAACTAGTCGAAATCGTAAATTTCTACATTGTTTTATTATAATATTCATTGCATAAACACGTAAGTATTTAATTATTGCTAAGCAGCTGTCATTCGCACGCGTGATGACGTCATCATACTGGTAAAGCATTCGGTACCGACTATTCCGGTGTTCATACGAAATGAACTCTATATCGTGTCATGTGTCCATTGGCTTTAAATCTGTAATTGCCTTTCACGGGATCAGTTGAACGCAATAGAACACATAACATCGGTACCTTCGCAGCATTAGTGTAACACTGAATTGACATCAAATAAATTACAACGTTACATGGCTACACATAAGATAACAAGTGGCTTGGCAATAATTTGGAGTTATTACGCTTTGAGGGTTAGGTATGTGTGTGCCCAGGAATACGGCCTAGGGTCAATTATGTATGGAAATGTGTAAAGCTGGTACTGAATGCGATGACTCGAATGTCTAAGCGGTCGTGTTAGGGAATTGCCTCCTGTTTTTCACGGCTAAGATATTACGGCCAATTTATTACAACAACAAATAACATTATGTCTCAAACAACATGTTTGTTTGGTGAACGAAATTACATACATGTTGATAGATTGAATAATCGTATGAAGATGTCTTTTTACAAGAATATGGAAGTTGAACAAATCATTGTATTTTGCTAACGAAGTTAGTGTCTAACTATGTATTTATCTTATTACAGGTACGTAATTGCAGAATAAGAATCCTCCAAAAGGTTTGTCCATTTTAATTGTTCCACTCCGGACCAAAAAATACAACAATTTTCTCCGAACCAAAACAGTATCGGGAAGGCACCGGCAATTTAAATCGATGGCGTCGATGGCGAAACCCCGGCATTTCCTCAGCGACCATCTTAATTACAGCTAATTGCGAGAAAAGCTGCCCATTAGAGCCGTCGCAAAGAGTAAACGAATTAGCAGACACGTTCCTTTAACAAAGAGGGGTAAATTCGGTTTAAAACACCCGGCTCAGGTGTTAAAAAGCCAGTCTTAAATAAAATAGATTACGCTTTCACTGCCACTAACCGACAATTTGTATGTAATTTGAAACAGCTAGCCGTGACACTGGCGCTCAACGCGCTATGCGGGAAGCCAGCCCCGCTCGCTGCAACCTGTATCGCTCCTTGAATTAATATTCAACAACTTTTTAAAACCAACGCTCGACTTTGCCAATTTCAAATTCGAAACACCGACAGACTGGTTTGAATTTCGAACTGTCTGCGTTCTGTTAGTGCTCTGTCGCTCGCTTCAAAGCGGACTGATAAAATGCCGGTTAATTTACCAACTCATTAGCGGTAGGAGCAGGGAAGCTTCTAAATTAGAGATAGTTGTACCTTTTCAATTGGTCTGTGGTTAGTGGCCCGTAACGCCGTGCATTAAGAGTGGATATTGCGTGTCGGGATACGGTTAGTTGCGTCGGAAACGTTAGAACTGCGTTTGGTTTCCGCTACTACCAGTTCAATACCGCCATTAGTACGAACCGTAAGCAGGTGCTACTGGCAAGAGCATCCATTAAGTCGGAACTATTAATCCACACACAGGTTTACATATCTCTTGTAATCTCAACCGCTCTAGTAAACTCTAGTTACGAATCCAAGCAATTCAATGCGAGCATTTGCAATAAGTAATTGAGCGCGTTCGAGTATTAAACCGGAATACACCGGATTGCCGGCGAAATACCGAACGCAATTTGGCAAATTAACTGATTAATAAAGCTTGGATAATGATTTTCTACGTAACCGTGAGCGTACTCGACTCGTGTCCCCAGAGGCAACAAATAGCTGTGCCGGATAACCTAACCCTGTTATGTTGGCCGCCCCGGTTGAGTGCTGTTTTCCATATCGAATGATGAAAATTTATGCTCGTTGTTATGCGCCGTAAAAATTATAAGGTCACAGTTATTCAAACTGTCCGTGGCTCCGTACTGTTTTATGAGCACACATTTCATACTATTACGGCCGTGAATATGTTGCAAAGTTTTGATGTATTCTCGTTCCAATTTTAGTATTATGTATAAAACGTGATGGGAGCATGAAAAATATTATTATAGTGTATTAACAAAAAAAAATACATGAACCATAAACTAAAGTATTCACATTTATTTTGTGTTTTCACGTGTCAAAATTATTAACATAGAGAGTGAGTCAAATCATTTTACGCTGAGCGCTTACCCTCTCGTAACGGTGAGTCTATCAAACTTCGTCAAACTTCGGCAAAGTTCGGGCGGATTCGGCGGGAAATGTCAAAAGCACTTTTGTTGAATGTTGATGTTTGGGTCCCGAGGGCCTTATTGTGGGGGCGTAAGGCGCACAATCGCGGACGGGACAAGTGTAAATGTAATTGAATGTGGGATTTTGTGCGAAGAATATGAAAATATGGATATGCCGGTCCTGATTTTTCAAAATATTACATTTGGTTTTAATGAGCTCTAAGTCATTTTTAGGATGACGGATTGCGTATTTTACTATAGCCGCATATTTTTTTTTAATACACCTATATATCTTTTTTATCGATCTTATTATTTTATTGGTACGGAACCCTTCGTGTGCGTTCGTGTGGTTTTTAACACTGTCTTTAATATCTCTGTGTATTTTTGAAGAAGAAAATATATATTTATAAAAAACATGAAATATTAATTACCTACTTAAAAGCGACGTGCTAAGCCGTGCTGCTGTTACTAAAACTTTCCTTTCCTTTCATAAATCATAAACACATAACAGTTACAATCTTTTGATTACTAGCATTCAACTAGCATTCAACTCGCTAGCGAGTACGGTAATTGTAACTCATGGTAAAGGTACATCCGCACACGTGCTTTGTGCAATCAGACTTACCAGTGATAGCCCTTAGTTGCTCATAGATAAGGTCGATAAAATTTGCACGTGTACTCAAATAGACACTCGGAACAAACACTGACATTGTCATTAATTAGGGTGACAGCTGTCAAACTTGCACGGCTAGCACACGGATCTTCGTTTCTTTCTAGTCTGTAACGATAGAGACGCACTGAACGACAAGCGAGAAAGTAGAACTTGTGCTACCCGTGCTGAGTAGCCCAATCCGAAGCAACAATAAAGGACTCAGGATCTTAAAGCAGTAATAAACTCACCTTGGCTCCGATGCCCGTCACAAGATACGTCAAAGTAAACGTCAAGCCATAGACAACTGTCAATTTTGACGCGTCTGACGAGCATTACACCCGAGATCAGTTTGTTACTACGGCTCAGTGCCAAGATCTCTAATTGACGAGATCTCATAATTCGCGAGATCAATTAAGCCCTTATTAAAAAACAAGGAGCAACCGTGAAGTAGCTAAGCTTTCCTTTGTCCTTGTCGAATTCAAATGTCACAATGATAAAGGAGGCATGGCAATAAAGCCTAAATCTCAAATTGACGGAAGAGCCTTCTTAATAAAATAAAAAAATATAAAAAGCCAGCCAATCTTAATCCTTGTCGAGTTAACCCTGCGGAACGGAAAGTTGGAGAATGTGATGAATTGCCGTTAATGCGAGTTCCCGTCGCGACTTGCTTTACTTTGTTAAAACTTCGCCAGCTCTTATTAATTGTGCGTCGATTCTTTGTAAACGGCTTAGACACAGTTTTTGCATCGATTTGCAACAGCCTAGGAAATGCCTAGCGAAAATATTGAGCACTTTAGTCGTAATAAACTGTTTGCGAGCACACAGGCCACCTGATGGTAAGTGGAAACTGTGACCCATAGACATTTGAATTCACAAGACTGCAAGCCTAAGACTGCAAATGTGTTGCCAACCCTGAGGACTAAGATGGAATGCCTCTATGCTAGTCATTACACCGGCTTATCCCCAAACCGGAACACAACAATGCAAACACTGCTGTTTGGCGGTAGGTTGATGGATAAGATGGTGGTAGCGATCCGGACGGACCCTGCACAAGGTCCTACCACCCGCAAATGGCTTTCAATCCTTGTTTAAACAAGATGTATTTCGCCCTTGTCGTGTTTTAGGCATTTGACACGCGAGGACAATAAAATTGTTCGTTTCGACCATAATCATATTGTTTCAAGGCACGCGCTTGGAACTAATATTGGGTATACCTATAGTATATTAGGTATACCTACTCTCACTGGGCAACATGTTACAGATGTAGTGCATAATTGTTTTCCTTCGTATTTTCACGGAAACGTACGAACGTGTCTTGCTATTTCAGTCGGTCACAATACAAAAGTACTGAGGTTGACTGAAGTAGCATGACACCTTCGTACGTCTCCGTGAAAATACGAAGGAAAGCAATTATGCACTACACCTGTAGGTAGCAGGTATGTACTTACTTCGAGTTGGGCCGCATATTTTCTAGCGATGAATATTCATTAACATTACTGTTAAATAAAAAAGCATTCAAAGGGTATCAAATAATTTCAGCAAAACAGTGGATTTTTTCTGGTACTTGTCCCAATTTATTTACACATTGCGCATGTGAACTTTACTAGTTTTTTTTACTTGCTTTCTTTGACAGACCAGCTTCTGCCCGCGACTATTTCCGTGTAGACGTTTATCGCTGTTTCTACTAAAATGACACAGTTGTCTGATTTTTCAGGGAATATCCTGAAACGTCAGACATTTTTGGAAGAAATACGAAATAACGTATCCTTTGTTAGTCTCTTCTACAACTAAAGACTAAATTAAAAAAATGAAGCTATGAGGAAATATATATTTTATTAATCAAATGCAAAAAAAATAAAATAGCCGAAACAATAAAAAAACAAATTCCTAACTATTGCCATAACATCCAGTAATTTAGCGAAATTAATAAATATGTATATATGGGATTAGCATTTTATCTGTTAGGCTATTTGGTATTCATGCATGCGGGGCATGTCTGCCGCATATTGCATTCATTATGAAAGTGCGTTGCACTTGCACCTCGGTGAATTCACCCCATGGTAATTTCTATTCTACTCTCTACAAATTTTACAGTACATTACTTCTACTCTACAGTACTTCTACAGAAGTGTTGTTTATTTAAAAAAAAAAACAAATACATAAATAACTTTCAGAGCCGATGTCTGCTAGTAATATCCCTCCCAACTAAGAAATATCCCAATGAAACAAGATTTATTTTTAACCGACTTCAAAAAGGAACTAGTTTTTTTTAAATAAACTGCTTCCTAGATAGTCCATCTGTTTGGGACCTATGATGCCACAGATGGACACAAAAATACACACATACATATTCATATAGACACATGTGTTAGTCTTAATACATCCCTTTTGCGTCAGGAATTAAAAAGATCCATAATAGGACCAATATTTTAAAAAAAATACACTGTGGAAGACCTGAACAATCCTTGCTTTTACTTTAAAGTCAAAATAGACGCATTAAAATGTCATTATTAGGCTCTAAAAAAGCAAATTAAACCTCAAGAAATTAAAGAACAGCGTTTCTAAATATACTCGAAATATAAACCTCACAAAATAGGTAAATACTTAATTACCTTTTTTAGTAATGTAGATAGTTTTATACATTCTCCATTTTCTTTTTTACCTTAACACTTCGTATATTGTATTATTTAGGTTTCGAACTTATAAACTCCCAAATAAACACACGCGAATTAATATCTAAAAGTCCTAACAGGGTACAAAGCTAGTAGAGCCGGGTGAAGCAACCCGTTATTAATAGTGCAGGGGCGCGCCGCGGCGCGGGCACGTCGTCGAGTTTTAACTTTAATTATCTTGCTTATGATAATTCGCGAACTTCATTCGTGCAACGGAGCCGGTTAAGTTAAACTAGTGTTAATGCTAATTCTGTTTGTTTTTAAATCTCTTGTTTTAATTTGAGACTTCATATTAAATTAATAATTAAATGTTTTATATTAATAACGTATCTTATTAAATAAACGTGGATTGTAATTTCTGATGTCTGGAAGTATGTCGTTTTCACATGGACGGTAAAACGAATTTGAATGTATACTTGTGTACTTACTTTATTGATTTGTAATTTAGGTGCATGCATAGCAAAAAAATGTAATTAGAGCGCGATCTCGCCAACAAACTGTCTTGTCAGTTTGGCGAGTTAATTTGTAGTGATAACTTGTTATGTAAGCTTTGAAATAATAAACAAAAAAAAAAAAAAATTAGCGGGAATATGTGTGTATAGTCCTACTCAATATTATAAACCTGAAAGTTTGTGTGTTATTTTTTTTACTCCTTCACGCTGCAATGCCTGGAAATGAGATAGAAATAGCTGAATTAATACATAGATACTATTTTATCCGATATAGAATAACGATAATCGAATTAAGTTATTTTGTAGAAAAAGAAAATTAGTTTTACGTGGACGACGTCACGAACAAAGGCTAACTCTGGGGTGTTTAGTAATAATCATAAATAACAGCATGTGCGCACAATTCACAATAAACGAGAGTCCGACCGCGACTTTACGAGTTACCTCAGTACCCTTACCTTAAGTTACAATTACCGTACTCGCTAGCAAGTCCTTAGAGTTGACAACGTATTTGCAGTTTGCAATTTGGAAATTTTAGTCTTGAGGATGCAATGCCATGGGGCCCATGGGTCTCTGATCTCGCATGCTACCGTGGCATGTATGCTCGTTTGCCTTCCCAAATTCCCAATTCCGTTTCCTTTCCTTCTAGCCGATATTGGCACGTCACCCATCAACCTACGGCCTCCAATACATTCCTTGGTGCGCGCACAATGGGCCGTGATTGCGGCTGCAGCTGCATATATCACAGTCTCGACAAAGAAGCTGCAGAACCTCTAGACTGGCCTTCGAGCCGAACTTGTGCTCAGTACCCTTACCATGAGTTACAATTACCGTACTCGAGTCGAATGCTCTGTCCTTAACACTCTATAAGAATACTTGGAAGGTCTGCGAGGGATAGAGCTTCCACTCGCTAACGAGTACGTTAATTGCTACTCATGGTAAGGGTACAAAACAGGTTGAGATCGATCCACACTCCTCCGAACGATAACAAATGTGCAGGTTCTAACATAAAAGTAGTTTTTTTTTAGTAGCACAAGTAATAGTTTCTTGCCTGAATTTTACTTTAATAACCGGACAAGTGCGAGTTGTGACACGCGTGGAGAGGGTTCCGTACATACGTTTTTTTTTCGGCACACTGCTTATAGTTATTTGTGTAATCTACAAGCAACTAACAATTATTTATTTTATCATAGTTTTAGGCTTAGTAGTTTCGGAGATCACTGGGCGGGAGATGGCCAATTTTCGGTTCGATGGTCGGTTTATTTTCATGAATAAAATCAAAACTATTTATGTTACAATAATTAAAATCAAATAATATATTTGAGATCCTCATGATGAGCCCTTTCATTTGATAATTTCATAATTTGTCCCAAGACAATGATCCTTATTATTTAAAAATATTTATTTACTTTGCATGGCTGTGTTTGGGTCATCAATTTACTTTTTTTTTTTTTTTTATGTGCACCAAATTTTTTTTGGATCCCATATTTGAAAATCAAGTCCAAATGGTCGAGTAGTTTCGGAGCAAGTTGGCTGTGATAGATAGACGGACAGACAGAAGCACGAGTGATCCTATAAGGGCTCCGTTTTTTAATTTTTTTTAGGGAACCCTAAAAAAGGTTTGGAAACATTATTTGTATGCTTAACTCATCAAATAAATAATGACTTGATTTAACCCAAGATACGTAGCATAGAAAAATCAGTTTAATACATTTTTTGTTTTTTTAAATGTCCTACAAACGTTCTTGTCCTGTCTTAGCTAACACAGCGCTTAGGAATACCGTTTACATTAAGTTGCCATAATTTCGCTTGGCGCCAGTGTGGGTAACCATAACCTCGGTTCTATGATCTCCACCAATATTAATTTCGAACCACAATCTTGAGTCCTGCATAGCTCCTTAACCGCTAAAGGTACAAGGGTTCGAGGTGAGATACAAACATTGTTGTTCGTAATAAAGATAACTTGATAGATTAAACACTTCAGAGCATCTATTCCACTGGGTAAAGTCATATTGCCTTTGACGTGTATTGTTCTTACCACGGCCGCCATTACTGACAAGTAAATAAGATTTTTTAATTTATTATAAGTATATATTTTTTACATAGTACCATACTCTAAATGTCGCCAAACTGTGTGTCAGTTTGTTGGCGACTGATGCGCTCAATAATCTAATACTACTTGGGAGGTACATAGATACTAGTGATTACTTACTTACTAACTTAATTTACGTTTACATTTGGAGTGCCAGCATGGTTATGAGTTTCATCTGCATTTTATAACTTTATTCAATTAATGTTAAAAACAACCCCAACAGAACTTATCAGACCATAAAATTTGTTTCATTTTTGATTTCAAGAAGCCTATTTTTTTTTTTTCATCCAGTAGTAGGGGGTATTTGTTATAAATTTTGGGAATCAAATATTCTTTAGTTCTTTGTCCATAATAGTTTTTAGCTGGTGCTGGTGGTGCTGGTGGTGGTGGCTGGTGGTGGTTGGAGCTATCGTAACTTTGACAATACGGTAACCTGTGCTTTTACCCTATAGAATAGAGTTCCAGTGGGCCTAGTATGGCTGCGTCTATGTCGCGTGTCAAATGTGAATAAAACATCCGTCACTGTCGTACTGGTTTACGTGTCAGACGGTGACGGATGCCTTATCCAAACTTTGTCACGCAATAAACGCAGCCGTGTTAGGGCCCCAGTGTTAGCGCAATAGGTACGAATGTTAGTAAAGTAACGTTATTTTGTTTTTGTATTTGTCTTTGGGCTATGCTCGGGGTTTCTCTGCGTGATAGAATCAGAAATGATGATATCCGCAGTAGAACTAAGGTTACCGACATAGCCCTAAGAATAGCTAAACTGAAGTGGCAGTGGGCGGGGCACATTGCTCGCAGGACTGATGGCCGATAGGGTCAGAAGGTTCTGGAGTGGCGTCCGCGGACCGGAAGACGAGCTGTAGGTAGGCCTCCAACAAGATGGAGTGACGACCTCGTCAGGATCGCGGGAGCGCGGTGGATGCGAAAAGCACAAGACCGATCTGAGTGGAAAGCCTTGGGGGAGGCCTATGTCCAGCAGTGGACGTCTTTCGGCTGAAATGATGATTTGTCTTAAGAGGACAGTGCAACTAACTAGGTCTGTACGTTTCTATTTTTGTTTCATAGTAAGAAATATTTTCTTGGAAAGGGAAACGTACAGACATAGTTGGTCATGATATCTACATATTCAAAAATCGTGGGACCGTATAGAACTTTCATTGCGTATACATTCTTCATGCAAACAGTATCTAACTTAACTGCCATATTATGCATTTAGTCATTAGTTATTAGTGTAGTCTTACTCAAAACTCTTCTTCTTCTTGTTCAGCCTATAGCCACCCAATGCTGAGTGTAGGCATCCTGCACTGCTCGCCACTCATCTCGGTCCAGTGCTCTTCTCATCCAGCACCTTCCCGCCACCTTGACCAGGTCGTCGGTCCACCTCATTCCTTGTCTGCCAAGGTTCCTCCGCCCGGTTCTGGGTCTCCACTCGACAACAGCCTTACCCCATCTTCCATCACCCCTGCGGCATATGTGTCCAGCCCACTTCCACTTCCTTTGGGTGATAACTTTGGCTATATCGGTGAGCCTTGTTCGTCTCCGGATCTCCGGATACTCAAAACTAAGAGGCGTTAAATAGTGAAATTAATCGGACATAGCAAGCTGTGGAGATGGAAATGTAATCAACGGTGCTGTGATTGCATCCTAGTTAATTTGAGTGTTTAAACTAAGTATGTCATTTTACAAGCTTATCTTCGTCTTGTGACAAGCCGCATCCGGCCACATTAATTTACCTTTTATTGTGGTCAAAAGTGTAATATCACCTTAATTATTTACAAGCTCATGTATCATCTGTAATAAATAATGGTACAACACGTTTTTTGTGAAATGAAACATTTGTTAAACGTACTTTTGGTATAAGTTAATTAAATAACTTAAGTCCTATATTTAGTTATTTAATTACCTGCCAACTTTGACGACAAAACTGGGCAATATGGTTGACGTTGTGAATCCACGTCCGGAGCATAATTTACTTTATTTCGATTCAAAAACCTATCCCATATTTACTTAAATAATTCAGCGCCCGTGACTCGCGTGGCATGTTTAAATGTATATCAAATCCTATTATGTGGCAGTGATCATGTTAACCCACTGGTCTTCAATTATTAAGCTGCGCCGCTTCAGAACTGATTCAATGAAACGGTCTGCGAAGCGAAATTAATTATGTTTAGACAATTTGGTCTGACTTGACCTCGGCCTAGACTAACCGACACTCTAAAGCTCTGGGTTACTAATATACCAAGCAATTATACCACAGTATAGATAATTCACGTCTGGGCTCCGTTTGTATAACTTACACAAATAAAAACATATTTTTTATTCTCATATCGTTTGACGCACAAATGCATAATTTGCTCGGTTTTATGTGTTTTGTAATTATTCTAGTAATCTTTTACATAGTAGGTATAGTTTTTGTATTCATCATTGGTATTATTTTGATGTATCTTGCTACCTTACACATTGGGATTTGATGGCTTCTAGAACGTTAACTTGGTTATAGCAAAACTGAAGTGGCAGTTGGCGGGGCACATTGCTCGCAGGACTGATGGCCGATGGGGTCAGAAGGTTCTGGAGTGTCGTCCGCGGACCGGAAGACGAGCTGTAGGTAGGCCTCCAACAAGATGGAGTGACGACCTCATCAGGATCGCGGGACCGCGGTGGATGCGAAAAGCACAAGACCGGTCTGAGTGGAAAGCCTTGGGGGAGGCCTATGTCCAGCAGTGGACGTATTTCGGCAGACATGATGATGATGATGATGATTATTTTGATGTATCTTGCTACCTTACACATTGGGATTTGATGGCTTCTAAACTTGGTTCCATGGTGTTTTTAATTCACAAAGGAAAAAAATGTTTTATTTATTTCTTTACTACGTACAATATTGTTGAAATTTACCCTAATATAATATACTCTTTTTTTTTTTTGCCCCGCGGCGACTTGAACAGCTACTACCGCGGGAATATGGCGTTTTCACTATGAAGTGATTTCGCCAGTGTCTAGTATATATAAGTATAAATCAATATAGTAATAAAACACAATCTAATCTTCTCTAGGAAGATTGGTGGCAACGTTGTACGGTGATATGTAGGACAGAGGCCAAGATAGTTTTAACCTCTGTACCACTGCGAGTCCACTTGAAACGTCGATAAGTCTAAGTCTTCTATCACTGTGCAACTCAAAGGCATTAAAAGTACAAATCACTAACAAAAAAGAACTTTGAACACCTAAACACACAAAAATAAAAACTAAAACAAATTACACATCCGCCATCTTTTGACGTTGCAAATGGCCTCTTCTAATATATACTCGTATGCTATCGAACATTTAAATCGCGCAACGTTTGACATCTGTCATGAAAACACCTACATTTTCACTAACAAGCGTGAAAAACCTCCCGACCCTTTATCACCTTTTTGCCCGGGTCGGGTGCTGGCGGGATTAGTGCGCGGTTAGTTGCCCGGGCCCGGACCGGGTACAAACCGGTCTAATCTCAGGGTTAGCACTAAGCTTCGGCATTAGACGAGGGCTATTTGTCATAGTACTAACTAGACCTATCGGTTGAGATTAGTGTATCTGTGCAGTTTGCTTTATAAAGTTTGAAAAACCCGTGTTACACTACAGCTGTTTAATTTAGTTTCTGTCAGCTTTGGCTGCAACCATTCAAGCACATGGAGTACAGGTAAGCAATGGGTCCTATATCAAGAAGTATACAAGAGAGCTAAAGGAACTGACATGGCAGCAGAAACATTGTTGCGGAAAGTATAGCCACTAGAGCCTAGTTGCTGAATATTTAGGTTCCAAAAAGACCACACAAATAGGTCTCCTACGTGGTGGACAGCTGAAAGTTACGAGAATCCACAAGCCAAGCCCGAAGAGTGTGTTATAGTGATTCAGGGGGACTATATAGGAGATCCAAAAAGACGTCTTTTGGCCTGGCGATAGCGAAGATATCCGACGTATCCATATATAGAAATATAATAAATAATAATAGTAATAAATATCAGGGTACAACGTCACATGCATAGTCCCAAGCTAAGCTCTAGGCTTGTACTATGGTTATGATAAACATACTTACATAAAGAATTACAAAGGACACGTCCAAGACTCGGGAATCGAACCCGAGGACCGCTAGTTTCATAGACAGAGTTACTAACAACTAGGCTAGTAGAACTAAGGTTACCGACATAGCCCTAAGAATAGCTAAACTGAAGTGGCAGTGAGCGGGGCACATTGCTCGCAGGACTGATGGCCGATGGGGTCAGAAGGTTCTGGAGTGGCGTCCGCGGACCGGAAGATGAGCTGTAGGTAGGCCTCCAACAAGATGGAGTGACGACCTCGTCAGGATCGCGGGACCGCGGTGGATGCGAAAAGCACAAGACCGGTCTGAGTGGAAAGCCTTGGGGGAGGCCTATGTCCAGCAGTGGACGTCTTTCGGCTGACATGATGATGATGATGATGAGGCTGTTAGTATATAATCCCAATGACATCACGATAAAACCGCTACTGTATTTTGTTCGAAGGATTTTTAATCTAAAATTATATCAATTATTCTTTGTTATATATTACTAAACAAATCCCGTAACAATCAATACAAGCTGCCGCTACATTTGTAAATACGAGGAAATAAGAAGCGTAACAAACGAACTTTGGAAGTCCCATTATCCGGGAAAAATTGGGAACACTCGCAAGATAAATGAAAACTCCGCTTGCGTAATACAATTATCTCCATCAAACCATTAATTACTTATTCAGGCCTCCGTCTACATTCGTTTGCGAATTCGCAAAATACACAGATCAATTTACAATTAGCGGTCGTTATTTTGTTTTTTTTTTCGTTTTTCTCCCAAGTCTAAAACTGACGTAAGTGGCCTCTGTATTGATGTGATTAGATCTTTTCAATTTTCACTACAAATATATCCGCGATAAAGGTTTTCTGTTAGCAACGGATATGTCAATCGCAGTAGGTCCCCATAGAAAAGGATCGTTTCCGATCCTCGTTTTCAGTCACGTCACTTTCAAAAGAACCTTTCAATACTAAGGTTGCGTCGTAACCGAACTACATTACATTAAACAAATTAGATTATATAATAAAATTACTGTTTTACACGTAAAAATGACCAAAACCCAACGGTTTATAAAATTTCGAAAACGTAATAACAAGAAATAATTATAGAGAACTCATTTAAAACTTTACGAGACCCATTTAAACGAGTTAATCTTCTTTAAACTCCGTGTAATTCGTCAACTCATAATCCACACATTCACACATCACAGCCGTTCCGTCTGTACGCTTTGGAATAATTACGTATCCCAGCAAAAAGCCTTGAATTCCCGGATACATACATTCTCTAAATTGTCTCGCGGAGACGCAATCATTTTAACGACGTCAATTATTAAGGAATTACTCTATTTAGAAACACAATAATGTGATAAAAAGGTTTAGTCAAACACAGTGATATGAAAGCGGATAGTAAGTACCTTCTTCTTTAGTTTGGTGAAAATCGTTATTAATATACCAACATTATAATATAATGGTTTGTTTCTTCCATTTTTAAATGCAATACTCAAGTGGAATGGAAGGCTAAACTTGGATATTATTTGGATTATTTGCTATTGACTTTTCCAGAGCGTTTTCGTAAATATTTCTCGACCTCGTCACAAAGAATGTCAAAAGATGCATAACCCAGTTTTAATTCACAACGCTAGTTTCTGATAACAACGTCAAAACTCATAATGATGTGCTATACTGATAAAAATCTTATCGCTTCCCGCTAAAGTTTAAAATACAACAGCTTTTATTTTCGAGTTGCGTTTATTATTTATAAGATAAGCAACACGTATGTTTGCACCTTCGCGCTTCGAAAAGAATTTATACTACAATGAAGACACTAACTTTCGGCTCGCGCTCTCGGCCTAGAATTACAAAGTTTTCTTTACTGCCTTAGCATGCCTTATTACGTTGTAATAAAGACATATTTCCCTTGTCCGAAAGTTTCCGGCAGTTGCAATGTTGCAGGTTTGCAGACTGATTTCCCTGAGGTGTGTCAAGTGTTTTTAAAAATCCACCGCATAATAAAAGCTAGTGAAAATTTTACTCTTCCGCCATCTTATTCTTTACCCAGCCGACAAAATAAAAAAATCAACTTCAAAATGTTTTATATTGTTTTTCTTTATTAAAAGACGATAAACTTCTTATTCTATTTGGAAATAAGAAACTTAGATAAGAAATAAAATAACCTTAAGAAAAAAAATGTTTAAAGGTAAACCGCTGTTGATTCAAAAACTACTTACAAATAAGATTAATAATTAAAAACAACCATCACGGGTTTATGTGTGACAGGCCTAATTCCACGTTAAACAAGAACAGAACGCTATTAAAATTAGGCTGGTTGCATACACGCCCGCGCTGGTTATGACGAATAACAAAAACGATTACACACACGCGAGCCTAATTTATTCAAGCCGCGGCGCGCTAGTTGACGGACGTATTTATTTTGGAAGCATTTTTGTAATTGCGACCGATTTTATCATGAAAGACCTATGTTATGCTTAATGATTATGTCAGCGCGTAGGTTTATTGTACATTGTTGGCATCTTAATAATTATTGTAGACCTTTTCACCTTTTGCGCATCCCTCAAAATATTTACGCTGCGTGGGCGCTGACAAGACGATGGCAAGAGTGTCTTAAATAGATGTTGAGGTTGAATTCGACCAAACTGAAAAAGGTGTTAGGTAGATAAGATTAACATCATTATGTTCCACGTAAAATCCGTATAGTTTACAGACTTGTGGAATATGGGGGTGACGATTGATGGAAAAACATTAACGAAGAGCATATTTATTCCAAATTCCCCAAATGCTTGATGGAACCTTTATGTAAGAAAAATTGCGAATGTTTGAATACTTGTGTTTTAGTTTTCTTCTAAGAATTTCTCGGTAGACTCAGATTAACGGAGAAGGTTCTATGCTTGGCTGTATGTATGTTTTTTTTTGTGCATATACGCCGATTTCTCCGTCAATTGAGGACCGATTTAAAAAAATATTTTGTACTTAAGTAAAGTTCTTAAATGCTTCAGAGATTGTTTTCAGTAACTTCTTGAAAAGATTTCCAAACTCGGAGAACTAAAGATTGCCAATACAGACGTACACCGAGTAATAAAATCGGCGTAAGTACAGAAAAATCTATAGGCTTAATTTGAAATATAGCAGGCAATTAACTTTGTAACTCGGACCAAAAACTCCTCGCCTAAATGAAACAAAGCTAGAACCACAGGATTTTAAAACAATCTGTTTCCATTACAAAACCCTACAGTTTCTGTTATCCTTATCATCCCGACGCAATCCAATCGCACACAATCGAGCGCTAAACGGTTAAACACGTTGTAACAACAGTGCTGACCGACATTCGTTCAGATAAGTACGGTGCTCAAACGCAGCGGTGTGTACATAGCGCTATACGCGTTTACATTTCAGATTGAATATGATTGGTTTTTGGTGTGTCAGAAGTTTATACTTTATACTTTTGCATATAACAAGGTAATGGTACGAGATCTAACCGACATTCGTTCAAATAAGCACGGTGCTCAAACGCAGCGGTGTGGACATAGCTTTACACGCGATTATATTTGGGTTTAATTGAGATTGGTTTTTAGTGTGTTAAAGGTTTATAATTTATAATTTATAACAAGGTAATGGTACGAGATCTGATCGACATTCGTTCAAATAAGCACGGTGCTCAAACGCAGCGGTGTGGACACAGCTTTAAATTCCGGATTGAATAAGATTGGTTATTAATGTTAGATTAAAGTTTATAAGATAGAAGTGAAATTGAAGTCTGATAAATATTCCGTTGTCTCAGGCACATGAGATCTACAATTAAACAGAATATAAATGTAATTGCATTTTTATTTTTACTGTTTATTAGTGGTCTATTAGAGAAATCAAAATTTGAGTTTTTTTTCATCACGGAACTATGTAGTCCTAAACTAAGTTCTGGGCTTGTACTATGACTATTAGACAACTATAAACTTAGTTACTTGCATTGAGAAACGTATACATAAATAAATACATAGAAAACATCCAAAACCCATTAACAAATCGTGGCTCAGGGCGAGTTTGTCTACAGTCCTATTTCATCACCTTCCTAATGTAATATTTCCACCAAACGGCCCGCATCGGATCGGATCGGAAAGAATTTTATAGTCTTTAAACGATACTGAATCATATGTGTACTGTTTTTAAGTCTACATTAGCAAGTTGCGCACAACAGCTCGACCGCGGGCGTCATCCGCGACACGCGTACGTCGCCGTAAGTATGCCGCGACGCGCGATCGGCTCCGTCATAAGTAGACAATAATAATTTCAATAGAGCCGTACGGCTGCCGCGGCATCCGTACGTATCCTTTCCGATCCGATGCGATGCGAGCTGTTTGGTGGAAATCATCCTTAACTCGTCCACAATGCCATGTCGTCAGCATGTAATTCCTAAATTGTCACCTTCCTAACTCGGCCACATTTTTAAATCGTCTATTTCCTATCTTATCCACATTCCTACTCCTATATTGTCCATAGTGGTAAGTCGTCCACATTCCTATATCGTCCACAGCGCAAACTGAAGTTAGCCACACAATATTGAAGACGTTGACCACACAATAGGAATGTGGACGAATTAGGAAGGTAACAATATAGGAATGCCAACGAATTCGAATAGTGGGCCATATGGCATTGTGGACGGGTTAAGAATGGGACGAATAAGAACTGTGGACGGAATCGCGCTTATCAACCTTACCTTACGCTTACCAAAACTATTTGAAAAAGTGATATATGACCAAATATTTCCAATAATTAGACCCCTTTTGGTCCCAGAGCAGCATGGATTCATAAATAAAAGGTCAACTGAGTCAAATTTATGCGAATTTGTAGAGAAATTGTATTGTGCTATGGATGAGGGCTATCAGGTGGACGTTATTTACACCGATTACTCGAAAGCGTTCGATAAAATATCTCATAACCTCTTATTAGAAAAGCTTAAGTCAATTGGTATTCACGGAAACCTCTTTCGTTGGGTGACGTCGTACTTGCGTGACCGGTGCCAGGCTGTTGCTGTCAAGGGATATTGCTCTAGCTTCGTTCCAGTATTGTCTGGTGTACCCCAAGGGTCACATTTGGGGCCTTTATTTTTTAATATTTTCATCAATGATGTTATTTTTCAATTTAAATCTGCTTTATGTCTACTTTATGCAGATGATAAAAAAATATTTAAGGTCATTAAAAGCACCAATTCCTGTCAAGAGTTGCAAGAAGACCTTAATCGATTTTATAAATACTGCCAAGAGAATCTCTTACATTTAAATATAAAAAAATGCAACGTTATTACATTTACACGTAAAAAGCAATTTATTACATATAATTATCACTTTGGCAATGAATTATTGGAAAGAGTTTCGTCCGTCAGAGACCTGGGTGTACATCTTGATAACAAGTTAATGTTTTGCAATCATATTGAGGACATAACACAACGAGCTTTCCGCTTACTGGGATTCGTGCTTAGAATTGGAAAGGAGTTTAAGGAAGCCCGCACATTATTAACGCTCTTTAACTCCCTTGTACGGCCAATTTTGGAATATGCTTCACCTGTATGGAACCCGCAATACAGTGTTTATATTAACTCCATTGAGAGGATCCAAAACAAATTTTTAAAGCATTTAAACTATAAGGCTTTTAAGTCTGATCCACAATTCGACTGCACCAGTGTAGTTTCGCTCGTAAGTCGACGCACTTTAAAAGACCAAATGTTTCTATTCAAGATTTTAAACAATTATATTGACTCTCCTTATTTTATAAATGCATTAAGTTTTAAAATTCCACGCAACATATCACCCCGTATTAAATGTTTGTTCCATCTCCCCTTTACACGTAAGAAATATAAAGCTAATTCTTTCCTTAGCAGAACTTGTAAGATCTATAATAATAACTTTGTTGAGGCTGATATCTTTAACATGCCTTTATCAAAATATAAGTGTTCTATTATCTGTCTTATAAATTAACCTGCAATTTGTATACCCCCTTTGTATTCTGGTTCCACTTATCTTTAACTTTAATTTTAGTTTTTGTTTAAAATGTAATTTAAGCATCAGGCATATCTTTGTCGTTGTTATTGGTAGCCTACCTAAGCTTGTTTTCATCATATATGATTCATTAAGCTGTGGCAGCTTTACTGGTCGATAATTAGCTATATGTTTTATTTTTAAGCAATTTTTGTACCGTTGTTTGCCCAAATAAACATTAAAACATTAAAACATTATCACCCAATTATTATTTTTTATTTGAACGCCGGCTTCGTAAAATCCGCAGATCAAATTATAACAGTTAATTATGTTTTGCGTGTCTCATACTGGCAAACACACACCCGTGTTAATATACATCTGTCCGGATAACATCCGATAGTAATTAACAGAGTTCCGATAATCGCGGTACACTGCAACTGAGCTGGGGGGTATTCTGCTCGGTTACAAAGAAAACATACGATTAGAGAGACAAAATGGAAAATATATTAAAAAATAAATAAATAGCATAGGGATAGCAAGCGTACAAACGGACGTATTAAACAAAAGGACAACTATTAAAATACGACCAATGAAACGAGATAAAGAGTGTAAACATTTATTCGCGGGTGGCAGGACCTTGTGCAGGGTCCGTCCGGATCGCTACCACCATCAAAACTCCACCATCAGCTAAACGTGTCCAACATTGGTGCCGTCACCTTACATAGATAAAAACTTCCGTTATAATGGCGACCCTACCTGAAAAAAAGAAATGGGATAGTTTTTGGCCAATATTGAATATCTTAAAAAATAAAAAAATAAAAATGTAAATATCTGGGGACAATGTCACACCAATTGACCTAGTCCCAAACTAAGCTCTAGGCTTGTACTATGGGTACTAGACAACGATATAAATACTTATATAGAGAAATATATACTTAAATACATAGAAAACACCCATGACTCAGGAACAAATATTCGCGCTCATCACACAAATATCTGCCCTTACCGGGATTTGAACCCAGGACTGCTAGCTTCGGAAGCAGGGTCACTACCAACTAGGCGCGCGTTTAGCTGTTAGTAAGTATACAATATTTAAAAGAAAACTAGTTATATGTAACGTCTACATTAACAAAAATCGCGAAAGTTTGTCTATATTAAAGTAAAAAAATAGGTTCACAATCCTCATAAATGAATAATATTCAATGACATTTCAGATTGTCATTTCTTCATGCTTGCATAAATACGCAAACGCGAAGTTAAAGCAATTAGGTCGGCTAAATTCGTCATAAGTAATAACTCCGCCGCATATCAGCTTCCATAAACACTCATTTGCTGTATAATTACTTACAAACACTGCAATTGTTTTTTAGTATCGATCTGAACCTCGCAAACGTGGATGTTTCACAAATTGATGTTATGTCGGGAAACGATGTGAGAGGTGAAATGATTTGTTACAACTAATGTATATATATTTATAATGGAGAATGTAAACGGAGCACACATGCCACATGATGGTAAGAGGTCTCTGAAGTTCCATTGCTTAGACTTCGATGTTTACCCTGTCACTATTCAGCCATTTATGACAAGTGACAACTCTATATCTGTCAAATATTGTCCGCCGAATATGAATTTTGGCCAACTTGAAACTTTCTTTTGGCTTCGTATGAAAGTGCGATTTATAAAAACCTTAAAGCTGTTGTTTAGTAACTAGTGTCACATATTGTAAAAATAATAATCAAGTTATATTCTCCTGGAGACTGTGAAACTGGGATGACACTACGTTGAACGGACATTGACACGTCAATAGCGAATGAAATATTCATTCTCTGTTAGTGTGAAAAGTAACAATGTTTTCTCGTATGAATTTCGTTTATTTTCTCGTAAGCTCATTTTTAAACTTCACTTTGCTGTACTGTTATTCGTTTATCCTTCACTAAGTTCTTTGAGTTGGATTTTTTGATGATTTACCGGCAATTAATATGAGGAGAATATGATTTCTAACTTGCAGGCAAACGACTACTGCCAATTGATGGTAAGCTAGTCAGCTGGCTCAGAGGCCCATGTACTATCAGACCTATGGAACCCTGACCCAATATAGAACTGTGCCACAGTGACGTCATGATTCAAGTCGTAAGATAGTGTCAAACAAATTGTTTTTCAACACACTTGCTCAAAACGACCTTTTTATTCCACAGATTTTTGGCTCATAAACCTATATATTAAACACGCGTGCTTTTTCAGTATATTACGCACAAGTGCCTTTAGTTTATTAACCCAAACAATTTACATTTGTAGCCTAGTACCAAGTTGTAAGTACGAAGAAGAAGCGATATAATTTAGTCGGGTTATACCTTTTTTTTTCTTAGCAACAAAGTTTTTATGCGGCAAATAACATTATCTACATATTTATTTCAATAAATTGGTGAAATCAGTTTTATTACTAAAAAATAACTCAATTTCATTAAAATCATTTAATTTTTTCTGTAATTTGTATTTTAAACATGAATTATTACATTTTAAATTTGACTAAATGAAGAGTCTTGTTTTTTTTCGCAAGTGTGTTGAAAAACGTCGTATGTAACACGTGTGCCTGTGACCATAATATACGCGGCTTTCTTGTGGCGCACTCGCTTTCGCTCGTGCGCACACAATAGCGCCTTGTATACAATGGTCAACTTAGCACACTTGTATCATAATGTACTATTATAATGTCACTGTGGCGCCATTCTTTGGTGGATCAGGGTTCCATTTCACTGATAGTATCTATATTTGCATTTTAAAAATTGCATCTTTCCAACTTGCTACCCATTTCACCGCCACTTTAGTCCATGAAACCAAACTTCACAAACCACCTTTATACAACCATTAGATCACCAATTCCATTCACACCCACTATTCACCAGCTCCATACAAAAGTAACTTTATCCATCCATTTTTCAGATCGCTAAAAACGTTCCAATCCTTCGGGTGCTTTTTCACGCCAATCCTTCCTTAGGTTCTTTATGAACGGTTTTCTTCGAGGGCCATTATCACAGTCTGGCGTTGGGATAGGGCTCGATTTATCACAATTATAGGGACTTTGCCGCGCGGCTGCGATTAATTTATAACGCTAGTTCCTCCCGGATTAGTCTGACCCAACTGGCGGAAGGGTAAACAGTTTCAAAGCAATAGATTTATCTATTAAAAATTAACCTACTATTATTGTCCAAAGTCCAATTTTCATGAGAAAAAGTAGCCTTTGTTCTGCGGGCTATATAATTACTTATCTCTTTATCAAATTTTACGTCGATTGGTTGACGAGTTTACAAACACAAAAGGAACAAAAAACACTTCTCATTTATAAATTGTATTTTAGGATGATTTCATACACCCTTGTCCCATAGAAGGACCGTATGTACTGGATTAGATACCTATTAGTCTAGGTCTCTGCCCACTACACCGTATCATACCATGACCGTAATAGGAACGTGTCAGGCACGGAATACAACCCGATACGGACTACTATGCCCATTATACCGTGTCAACGGCGTTCCACGCACGTACATAACGGTCTGACAACGTCGCGTGCCGGGCAAGGAGCGCGTCCGGACCGGCAAAATATTCCCTCCGACAATTCACGACGCTCCGTGCATGGCACGCTACGGTGATGGTCGGTGACGGAACGGTCTAGTGGGCATGGTCTCATACTTTTCCATACAAAGAATATTTTTTTGTCTGATACGTTCCTATTACGGTCATGGTATGATACGGTGTAGTGGGCAGAGACCTTTAATAGTGAAATTCGAATACAAAATCAAAATATTTTTTTTTTTTTTTTTTAAGAGACATAGGCAATCGAGCCGAGAAGTAGTCATCACCACCGACCGCCCATAAATGCCAGCAACTCAAGAAGAGTTATGTTGTCGGTGCGTTGTCGGCCAATTAGAAAAATTAAATATTTATTTATTTATTTATTTATTTATTGATAAAAACGTTTACATGACATTACAGACCAATCAGGTTTATTGATAAATGCGTGACTAAACTTAAATGAACAATTATAGAAGAAAATATAGACATATAGGTGTAGTAATATACTTATAATGTTAGTACTCGGCACGTTCTCGGCTGTCTATCACCACATTACACTGTCTCTACCACAAATATAGGTACTAACAGATGCCGATATAGTGATGGTTAATTTTAAGAACATATTATGTAGACGACAGTGTCTTATAAGCTGTCGGGTTTTTAAATAATGCTTTTTTTTAGAATTCTTAGCTATTGTAAGTGCAGCAGTATACAAATATCAACAATATACTCTTTCTTACTCGTACATATTTCTCTAACTTTGTAAAGACGAAGCACTCGCAGTTTCTCGTTGCGAAAGCGTCATTTAAATAAATAAAACTTTGTTGTTGGAGACTTTATTATTTGCGGAGATGAGGGTCACTGGAGCGACGATACGAAAGGTCGTCTGTCCTCCAGCCAAAAGGCTAGACGCTTTTATTAAATCCAAACATGGCCGCAGAAGCGAAATATAAAAATTCAGTTGTCTATTCAAACAACCTTTTTCTAAGAATTCTAATAAAAAGAAACGACATTATTTGAAATTACAGCTACAAACCATGTAAATTGGAGAATAAATGTCGATATTAAAATAAAAACGTTTATTTTTATAGCGTGTAACCGTTTCGGACATTTTTAACATTCTAGCACAACATATGCAAATGTCTATGACACTTTCCAATTTTCACTTTCACTTCGATAGCAGTTGTTAACTCTCAACTTGTGGCAACACTCGAACCACAGACAAGAAAGTGGAACTTTTAAAAACCTAGTGCTTTCCCCGTCGAGCAGGGCATCACTTCAGCGCGCTTCAAAATGGAAATGACCCTTTCAAGCCCCCTCGACCCCCACTCGGACTTTTCCCTCAAACTCCTTACAAACTACTTGCCAAAAAGGTGACAATACTCAGCTATAATTACGCAAAAACTTGACGCTTTGACAATTTAGACGTTCGTGGAAACTAATACATAAAATTAAAAGTTTCTACATTAATCCCGTTTTAACCGTAGTTCGGATCGTCAGGTCGGTTTGCTAAATTATCTAAAGAAGTTTTAGTAACTTAGATTACTTGTAAATTGAGTCATAATAAGGCCGACTGTTTCGTTGTGTTCTTTGTCTTTGATTCGTTATCTTGTTGAATGAATATTTAACCTGTTCTAAAAGTTTCAAGTTCTAACTGAATTAAGTAACTTGCGTAATGAATCCGCTGCTCAGTAGGTTTATTCACGGCATTTAATACTTTACAACATTACAATATAAAGTTTAAATCATTTTACTTATGTAGCAATTTGTCCAGCAACTTAGAAAGTAGGTGGAGCCTCATGAAACTCGCTCAAGCGAAGTCCATTTTATCACTAAACTGAATCGGTCGTAACTGTCCGTAGTGTCCGTCCGCGGGTCAAATCTCTGATACTCCCCAGAGTACTAGCTTTCCAGTTACTTGAGCCACTGACTTAACCTAAACACAGTTTGTTGCCAATCTATGGGGATAACAGTCGAGATACTGATTTCATTCCACTCGGGCGACCTCGGTTTTTCTCGGGGCTCCTCGTTTTTCCGATGGCCGTGATTGGAGGGAGTTATGAAAATTCTATTTTCGAAGATTTTTCTGTTTGGTATTCTCGCGGCGGCGGGATTTGAATAGGTTACTTTACAGGGCTGTCAGAGTGATTGGCGCTTGTTTACGCGGTGATTTGTGGAAACTTTGATCTTATTATCACGCTTCATACATTATGTATTTTGTGAGGGCGCCACACGAATCATTAGAACGTTGATACCTACTAACAAAAAACTTAAATGCAAAAAGTATTGGCGTGAGTTGAATACCCTACATTTGTTTGCCGTTTTGTAACTGAAAATGGCAGAAAATGTGATTAATGTGACATGAAATCAGCGATTGGACTGGCTCAGAAAACAATACAATGGGAGCACAGTTCATCCACTGATGGTTGGCGTTATTCAAAACGTTATACAATTGATAGTTCTTTATAGATTTGCTTGTGCTACGTTTTTCTAAAGAGCCACAATTCCTAATTTTTCATCTTAGTAACGATATCGTCTCTTGGCATTTATGGGTTAAACGTATTCCCAGCCCCTGTGAGAGTCGAGATCCTGTACGTCTCAGGAACACTCCGACTAACAGGCAACAAATTACCCGCTGGCTCCAGCCGAAACTCTTCTGATTGGCTATCGAGCGGGCGATTAGATTCCGTATGGAAAGCGATTGGTGGAAACTTCCACATTCGGTACTTATTGGGACGTAAGTCGTTATATGGAAAGAGCGCACAAATTTAGCGCTCATTTGCATAGTGGTGCGATTTAAATTCTGACAGCATTTATATTTATCTGTTCAGGGTTTCGTATTGTTTAGAATTTTCCGGAATAAGTCCAGATGTTCGAGAGCTACCTAACTCTAAGACTGACATATGAAAAAGTCCTGGAATAGAGAAAAATTGAGAGCCTAATGCCCTCACTTTCCAAATTGTCAATTTCCGAGAAGCTAAACTATTTTTTTCCAGCATTTCTAGGATTCCGAAACCCTTTTTTACATTGCTTGGCTAGGCTAGATTTGTGACCAACGAAAGTCGAACGGTTGCTTTAGGGAAGATGTAAGAAATGTATCATTTGACTTTTATTTTACTCACACAACAGAAATCCAAATATATATGTAATGTATACCTAACCTACGTGGCAAAGCACCACTAGGTACTTACTAAAATTTGTCTAACTTTATCTCAGGTATGAATGAGTAGTAATATTTTACGTCTCTAACTATTAAATGCTATTCATTTTGAACCCAACGTCAATGGTTCGCCATCCGGGTTCACACAACTTTTAACGCGTTTTCCGCAGCTCGTATCTTCCAGAAGTTTCCGGATACGACTAGTTAAACAATGCTCAATCTGCGCAAACGCACGGTGGCTATTAGAAGCTGTGCCTTTGTTCTCCGCAATAACCCGCTGTAACTCATAACGGCAACGAGGCCCGAGTTACAACTTTTTGACACCCATCCATGTTTTACTGGTGTTACTGACTTAAAATAGAGAAGGAAGATGTCATGTTGGACGGTTATTTTATTATAGTTACGGGTACTCATTCAATTTTCTTTGACGGGGCAATTTCTTCGTTCGCCGCTGACTAAAACCACTTAATAGTTAACCTATCGTCACTAGGATAGCATAAAAGAACTATCGGCGTCTCAAATTCAAAATGTAAATAGAACACCGCGCTCGCTCACGAGCGCGCGACTCAAAGAGCAATTTCACCCGCTGCTTATCTCTGGCGCCCTGGTAGCTGTGACGGGGCGTTATTTACGCGCGCCCCATAATCCCCTATTTATTCCTGAGATGTATCTGAAAATTAGGGATCACCTCAGGGTTAATTTGCCGCGAGTGTCGTAGTAAAACTCAGATAAAACAGATATTGATACGACACGGAATACGGCGATTACGCTTTACGCTTTGTTGCGAGGGCTTTGTGGCGAACAAAAGCGCTTTTACGCTGCGCTTTATCGCGCTTCATTTCCGAAATATATTTCCGCGCACTCCGCGGCTAGTCCCATTATCACTAAGCAGACTTTTTTAAGCATTTCGTTTAGTTTCGCTTATGTTTAGGAGACGCGCTTATTTCAGAAAGCTTAATTGAACGCCCGGAGCCTGCATTAACCACCCCTCTGACCACTAAGACGCATTAACCCTTGTACTCCAAACCTTTTTCTTTCCAACATATCCATTCTCCGTGAATGGGCGTTTTAAAACACTTTTCCGTGTGTTTAGGCCTGCACGAGGGTATCGAACGACGTGAGAAAACTACTCGAGCCGAATGTCTTCTTTATAAAAACCTCTCGAAAGGGGTTCGAATGTTTGAATTTGGAATGTTATAGCTGAAATTGTTTTAATTTATTAAAAAGTTTGCCTTTTGGTAACGAGTTTTGGAAACAGCAGAGTTTGTGGACATGTCAGGAATCAGAACCTCTTGTTTAGTATGGTTAAGGCTTTATAGCTAAACGTATATTTTCGTGAGATATTATATAAGAATATTATATAGATATAATATATATAAGAAAATAACAGCTTTCATATTCCAAATACATACATAATATCATAACATGTAGGAGTTTCTAGGGTTCCGTTATCAGGGTTGGGTTGTTGTGGTCTTTCTTCTGTAACACAAACTATAACGGTCACAAAACTGATACTTGTACACATAAATATTTCAGGGTTCCGCCGATACACTTAAATTCATAAATTGTTTTAGGCCGGAGAAAGTAATAATTATTGCGTAACACAATTTCATAGAGTTTATAAAGAGCACTCAAAGGTTATTAACATATTTACGTCGGGCATGGAGCTCATAAAGGCTTAATTAATTAAGCGGTCTCGGTCATCGAGCAATTATTCAGTGCAGCTTCTGATTACCCGTTTGGCTTTACACAGTTCAGCTACATATAATTAAATCATACTGTAGTTATGTAAAAACAATTGGTTGTGCATTTCACTTTTTTCCACGACTGTACAATCTGTACATTGCATAGTCCATCTTGCTCACGCCAAAACAAAACAAACCGAGCAACACTGGCCGAATAGTCCGCCATTAAACACTAAATGCATTTCCAGTTTCGAATTTCGAACGGGGAAAATTGTTAAAATCGCTACATCGGCCTTGACGAGCGAGGTATTCAAACTCCGTACATTCAGTGAAATTCCCGGGAATGTTGTTAAGTTGGAACTTTTAGCGGGCATTGGTTTGTTTGGCCGCGGTCATTACAGGAATGAGCGTGCGAAATTCCCGCTCTAGAGTAATTCGCTGCGTCACTACAGGCCGAGTTCGAACGCCGGGGCGTTTTTACAAATGCAAACGCGATAATGACGCTAGTTGGCGTTGTTTTTGTAAAAACTCCTTTGCTTGTAAAAGTTTTGGAGGTTTATATGAGGCAGTCTCGCGCGTGCGCTCAGCGGTGACGCATGTACGCCTTGTAATTAGTTACGCGTGAGTGCCGTAATTATGTCGAATACATTAAAGTGTAATGTTTGCAATATTGTCATCGACGAAATGTTGTCGTATGTTCAAAACAAAATATCCGTGGTTGACGGCGACACCATAGTAAAATTGTGTTCAACGTCTTTTACGAGTGAAGAAATACAAAATTCGAAGATATTATTGTTCAGTGCGCTTCCAAATTACAAACTTAAAACTCAACGTAGAGGAAATGGCAAGGAAGAACGCGACTTAATTGACATCCTTAACGTATTCAGAACGGTGGATTCTGAAACATTGCCTGTGTTTGTAGCTCGGCAATTAGAGAAGTTACCTCCATTGACTTTTGACCACATAGATTGTAGCAAATTGCTTAAAGATCTTATAAGGCTTCAAGAAGATGTTAAAAATGTTAAATCTACGTATGCCACGATTGAGGACTTGGAAAAGTTCAAGAAGGAGGTGCAGGAGACGTACTGTGATGCTCCTGCGCCACCTGCGAGATTATCTATATGTAATGTGAACACAAGACGAGGGGCATGGTGTGCAGACAGTGGCCCGATTGGGCTATCGAACATACATAACTCAACGTTAAACGATACAGCACATACTACAACTACATCGCCACCTAATAAAGTAACCGAAAACCTACGCAATCAGTACCGATCAATTGTGATTTCGGGTAGTCAGACTACCGCCATGGTTATAGATAAGCAACCGTTGGATTTGAGCGCGCCGGCGGGCGCGATGAGTCAGCGCGCCGATCAGCTGTCTGAATCGCCCGTGCCTGCGCCCGCGCTCCCGCCCGCGCCCGCGCCCCGCGCGCCTGCGATGCCCGATGCTAGTGCATGTGCACCGAATAAAACAGAGCCGGAGCATAAATGGCAAACCGTTATGAACCGGAAAAGCAAGTCTTATCGCTATCGTGGTCAAATTGGTGTGGCGAATATAACTGATTGCAATTTCAGAGCAGCGAATCGTAAGGTTCCTATGTTTATTTCGAAGATTCACAAAGATTCCGATGAGTCCGAGATAGTAAGATACATTCTACAAAAAACACAGGAGACCGTTTTACTTGAAAAAATTGAAACAAAAAAGGCTGTAGATCACAAAGCATATAAATTTTTTGTTAGCGAGGGGAAGATTCCTCTGTTTTTAGATAAAAATATATGGCCGAAGGGCATCGTATTTCGTAAGTTTGTACATTTCAAGTACAAAACAGCGGCTCCATCATCGAATAATGTGTAGTACGACCTCTTATACATTTGCCAGCTTCAATTGTAAAAGCGTGAAGCGCTCTGTTGACAGTATTAGAGAGCTATGTCGATCATCGGACATTATAGCACTACAGGAGACGTGGTTGTTGCCCGATGAAATCCCTTATTTGAATAGCATCGATAAGGCATTCTGTGCGACGGGCACCTCGGCTGTGGACACGGCGGCGGGAGTGCTTCGTGGGCGCCCCTACGGTGGCGTTGGCATACTGTGGAGGAGTGCGATTTTTTACAATGTGTCAGTGGTGCAGTGCGATAATCCTCGTCTGTGCGCCATAAAAATAGTTATGAATGATCGGCCGCTAATTGTGATAAGTATTTATATGCCTACTGATAAAATCGACAACTTAACGGAATTCTCGGACTGCCTCGGTGAAGTAAGTGCTATTATTAGTGAATATGGTGTAGAATCAGTTTATATCATTGGGGACTTTAATGCTCATCCATATGAACACTTTTTTGATGAGTTAATGGTTTATTGCAATGATCAAAGTTGGTGTTGTGCTGATATCAAGATGTTAGGTATTCTCTCAGATACTTACACGTTTGTAAGCGATGCTCACCAGTGTAGGCGATGGCTGGACCACTGTGTTGTTACACGAGCCGCGTTAGCATCAGTACGTAAGATATCAGTTAAGTACAATGTCACGTGGTCTGACCATTTCCCGCTTATAATAGAAGTTGACTTAAGCACGATTACACCTAGATTACATACTCAAAACTGTGTAAATAATCAATCTGTTATCTGGGGTAACAGAACGGATGAGCAGATTTCTCACTACCATAAAGTATGTCATAATAAGCTGAAACATATCGACTTTCCTTCGGAGTTGCAAAACTGTGCTGACAGCCATTGTAAATTAACTGGTCATAGGGAGGTCCTAGACAGACTTTATTGTGACATTGTGTCTGCCCTCAGTGAGGCTGCGACCGCTAGTCGAGGAAAGCTTAAACCTAAGGGAAAGAGTCCAATAACAGGCTGGAATAAGCACGTAAAAGAGGCGCATGGGGCGGCTAGACTGAGGTTTCAGGAATGGATCGCGCGAGGAAAGCCCAAAACCGGTTTCTATTTTAATGAGATGTGTCAAAGCAGGAAAATATTTAAATCACGCTTGAAGTGGTGTCAAGATAATCAACACCAGATCAAGATGGATATCATTGCATCACATCATTCAAATAAAGATTTTCGTGGTTTTTGGAAGGCGACAAATAAAATGAAATTTCAGTCTGGTCTCCCGGTGAGTGTTAACGGTGAGAATAATCACAATGACATAGCCAACCGCTTTAAGGATCATTTCTTTGTGAGTTCTCCCTTATTGTCAGCGCAGGAGGTGAACAATGCTGAGATCAATACCAAAGTAGTCGGATCGGAAATTACTGCCAGGGATGTGGCCGAGGCCATTAAATCTATCTCCAGAGGGAAATCCCCTGGCCACGATGGTCTCAGCATTGAGCATCTCCAATATGCTGGAACACATGTATCGAGAGCGTTGGCCATGCTATATACATTGTGTATAAGACATTCGTATTTGCCAGATCAGCTAATGAAGACGATAGTTGTGCCTGTAATTAAAAACAAAACGGGTGATTTGTCGGATGTTAGTAATTATAGGCCGATATCACTGGCGACTGCTATCGCGAAGGTATTGGACAGTGTGCTTAACGCCCAGCTAAGCAAGTACGTGCAACTGAGTCATAACCAGTTTGGTTTTCGCCCGGGGTTATCTACGGAAAGTGCAATCTTGTGCCTTAAGCACACTGTCAAATATTACGTTGACAGGAAGTCGCCAGTGTACGCGTGTTTTCTCGACCTGTCTAAAGCTTTTGACCTGGTTTCTTATGAGATCCTGTGGAGTAAGCTTAAAGCAATCAATCTCCCTCCTGAAACAGTACGCATTCTCAGGTATTGGTATGGAAACCAGGTCAATAGCGTTAGATGGGCAAATACACTATCGGATCCGTACAGACTGGAGTGTGGTGTACGACAGGGGGGGTTAACTTCACCAACACTATTTAATGTGTATATCGATGGCCTGCTTGACGCGCTCAGCAGAATGCATGTTGGCTGCCATGTCGACGATATATGTGTCAACAATATTAGCTACGCCGACGACATGGTTCTGCTGAGTGCGTCAGTGTGCGGCATGAGGAAGTTGCTGCGGGTGTGTGAGACATATGTTGCTAGTCATGGGCTGAAATATAATGTATTAAAAAGCCAGTACATGGTCTTTGAGGTCGGACGTAGCCGGACTGTCGATGTTCCACATATAAGCCTTAACGGTGTACCCCTTAACAGGGTTGATACATTTAAATATTTAGGTCATCTGATTACGTGGGACCTCAAAGATGATGCTGATATTGAGCGGGAACGGAGGGCTCTGTCGGTCAGGACCAACATGATTGCGCGCAAGTTTGCACGATGTTCGAGGGAGGTTAAGATAGCTTTGTTTAGAGCCTACTGCACCTCTCTCTATACGTGCAGCTTGTGGCAACGGTACACGCAACGGGCCTATGGGGCTCTCCGGGTCCAGTTTAATAACGCGTTCCGGGTGTTGGTGGGGCTGCCCCGTTTTTGTAGCGCATCAGGGATGTTTGCAGAAGCAAGAACAGACTGCTTTTATGCGACTATGCGCAAAAGAGCCACATCCCTGTTGCGCCGGGTGCGCGGCAGTCCCAACAACATCCTGCGAATGGTAGGGGACAGGTACGACTGCCCCTACATCCGTCATTGCTGTGGGCTACATGCCCCAGTCAATTGATTACTAACACTTAGATCTAAGTTACTAACAACATTTAATTTAATTGTATTATTAGTATTAACGTTAATTTAACTAACATAGTTTTAAGGCTCATTGTTACTAACATATTATATGGAAATGAATTCTGAAATAAATGATTATTATTATTATTATTATTATTATTATATCCAGTTCCGTTTTGCGATTAAGCGTGGCGAGGCACAATTCGTTGCGTGTCTTATCTTTCCCGGCGAATGTTTTCTGACCAAAGTGCCTCCACGACACGACATGGAGTTCGTTATCTCTTCGACTATTTAAGAAGGGACGCTTGGACGGCCAATGAGAAACTCGGAGCTATGCTGGCCGTCCGGAAAACTTCTGCCGTGCCAAAACCAACTGAATTATGTCGCGTAGGAAATTTTATGAACAGAGGGTTTCAGGGTAAAACAATGCATTGCAATATTAAATGTTTTGCCCTATAAAATATTTAACTGAGTTTATACAAACTCAAAATTTGTATGAGCACAGATTCAGTTCCTTATTTGTAAATCTTCAGTTCGCATAGTCTAAAAACGTGTTCTATATCGTCTGAAGCTCTCAATAGAGAGGTTGTCAAGCAATCCTTTCTCCGAGCCGGTGTGCGACTTGTTTACCGATTGTCCCGTCCCGCTCTAAACCCTGTATCCAAGTAAACAAAAGTCGATCCTCTTTAGGTTTACCTAACAGGCAATGGTACAATAAAGACCCCTTCAGCATCTTAAAAGCTTTATACGCGCTTCGGAAAGAAAATGCAATCTTTTAGTGTAGGACGAGATGAGGGGATTGTGATCGAGATATTGGCTTTAGAATAGTTCACTATTGAAAGACGATAGAATTAACAAGAGATAATAGAGGTTCAATGGCTATCGGTAAGGGTAGTATATTCTTTATTATTGTGTTGCCATGTGAAGCATGTTTGAAATTACCTTTGTAATATTATTAATTAAAACTTGTCACTGGGTTCGCGCTTCAATTTAGGTATATTTTTGTTTAAAAAATCTAAACCTTATTTAAGTAAGTACAGTAACAGGAAATAAAAGAGGGTCATCATAAATGCAAAGTTCGTAAACCTGTATTGTACTCTTTTGATGTCGAAACACGTGAAAAATTAAAAAGTTTACCGAAGAAAGCTTACAATAACGAAAAGCTGACGTGCTCGCCGACTAAGCATTAAGTATTAAATAGCTGATATAACATTCTACGGAAAATGGAGCAAAGCCTAGCCGACTTGGAATTAGCTATTGGCTTCAATTTTTAAGCACTGGCAACAGTTAGGTAGTAAGGAAAGGCGCCATTTAAAAAAAATGTTTTATGTTTTTGGTTAGGTTGATAGGAAATGTCGCCAGTTGCAGAGCAAAATAAACATTGTCATCTACTAGCAATAACCAAAACATTAATGACGTTATTTTTTTATAAATTTGTGATATTTTATAAGCTGACTTTATTTTTGGAACGACTCCGTTTCAACGCAACGTAATGTCATTTTGATTTTAAAAGAAAACAAAGAAATAATGCTGGCTGGTAATAATAGAAGGCAGGCAGCCATTAGACATCGTGCAAATTATCCGTTCTTTCAATCATTCCACTTAACTTTGCAAATTGGCATCGAATTATAATACGTGAATCGTCTTCGAGTACACTTGGACCTAGTATCTTTGCTCAGCATTTCCTAGCATTTCCTAACTAATTTAATGTTATAAACGGTTGTGAAATGACATAATCGTGGGTCCGGTGGGAGCGGACATGTGCAAGGATTGTCTGTCCGTTGCCGCCATTTTATAAGGAATATTCTTGTCTGTGGAGTAAAATTGTTTCAACCATTTCTGTGGTGTTCCCTGATTGTATGATATATAAATTACTAGGCAGCTTACAGCTCTAAAATTACATGGTCGGTCGTGTTTGCAGAACGATTTTTGCTACGATATCTTTTCAATTCAAACGAAATCGCAATTCATATTAGTTTTAGGTATAGCTAAACGACAGCCATAGGCAAATGAGTTGAGCACCATTTTTTTTATAAATAAGTCAATCTTTAAATGGGGAATTTATATGTTTTATTTTGGAACGTTGAACAACTATCAGAAAGATTACTCGTTTTTATTGACGGAAAGGGAAATACCGGGAAAAAAATACATTTTTTTTTGTTGTAAAACCTGACTTTTCTAGCTTCAGTTTTTTCACGTAAATATCTACTACGAAACGATATCTACTAATGATATGCACATGTTCAAACGCTTTTTTATATTTTAAGATTATGTGTATTTTTTTAATTGAAAAATAATTATTTATTTATAAGTACTTAACCAAGGAAAAAGTGGGGTGCTCAACGACTTTGGAAAAGCTACTAACTAAAATGATCATAGACAAACTCGACAGCACCCTAAAATAGTCCATTAGCGGCCAACGCTGTAGCTAGAGTCTGCCTGGGGCGCAATCTCAGGGGGCACACTTTGTAGACCCACAGACTGGCAGGAGCCTGGGGCACAGATACCTACGCAAAATTAAAACATGATGTCCTGTGAGCGCAAAATTCTTACCAGGAGCGCTCGAAATCTATGACGCTGCTGGCGACATCTCTATGTTGGTTTTGTCATCGCTGGGAGAATAATAATCTAACGCCATCTACTTCTATTTATAAAACGAATTCAAACTCACTTTGAATAAATACTCGCCTTGTAAATCAAATGGCCCTAGCTTTAACGTGGAATCACCAATAAAAATTAAAAGCTGTTATTACCCGTACGGCAGGAACTATTCAAATAGCGGCCACTTTGAAGGGTGCCATCTGTAATTTTTACCGATTGGCTGCCAATTTGCATGTTCGATTGATTGATTGTAATCTGTAATTTGCTAAACGTTTTGTTATTTTTATTACAGATGGCGTCGTGGCAGGTTGGCAGACGCGTTGCCAACGTACTGACTTCAAACGCTTTTATTGTAAGTATTGTTACATTATTTATGTTGAACCATTTATTTAGGTACATTCATAAAGAAATTAAGTGTAGATAGAAGTAAACCTTTTTGGGTAGGTATTATAGTATAGATCATCATCATCATGTCAGCCGAAAGACGTCCACTGCTGGACATAGGCCTCCCCCAAGGCTTTCCACTCAAACTCATACCATTGGGGGGAAAAATGCCGTAGTCGCCACGCTTGGCAGGCGGGTTGGCGACCGCAGTTATACCATGTAGTCCGCGGAGGACGCTGCTGCCCATCCTCCGGTTTATCCCTTAGTCGCCTCTTACGACACCCACGGGAAGAGATGGGGTGGGGTGGTGCTATTCTCTGCCGGCACCAACACAGCATAGTATAGATACATATAGTATAGATACCAACTTAAAACAATATGGCTACTGAATATAAATCTAATATCTTCGGGGCGTCAGCGAATGATGTTGAAGATGGTCAGAGAGCATGGCGTCGAAACTCCAACCAATAGCAGTAGAGTTTTAATGTTGAAAAAGTGCTTGCCAGCGCCCTCTCTTGGTGACAAGGAGCCAAAATTCGTACTTCTGACGTGTTATATAAGTCTACCGAATCTCAAAATGTATGGAATGGATGGTGTTTGTCGCGACAGATGGCGTTGTATTATGTTTTGTGTTGAAATGGGTTTGAAATTTGCTGCGCAAAAAAAAATTTAAATGCGAAACCAAATACTGTTTGAGAAATATTTAAACGTAACAATACGTGGGAACTAATTAAAATAATCACCATACATGCTCTAGAATACCTAGAACTAACTATTGTAGGTGTACTCTCCCGGAAGTCAGTAACTGGCTTGCAGTAACTATTACCTGCCGAGTATCGCAATTGAGATGCATTTTGAATGGGAATGCGAGCTCATAGTTCTAATTAATTTGGCACTAGTTGTAATTAAGTCGGTATATCTGCATATCTTGCTCTATATGTACTAACACTAGGTCTGGTGAAACTTTAGCGTGCTTCCAGAAGCTAAGTCGCGTCAAATACGTCTGCGGAGACGTTGTTAATTACTTTTCCTTTTCTAACTAAGTATTAATTTTTTCGTGATTAAAAGTACCCTGTCTTTTTCCGGGGTTTATGCTTTCTCTACATATGAGTACCAAATAATTAATTCGTTTAGACATGAAAGCGTAACAAACAGACAGAGTTACCTTCGCATTTGTTATAATTAGAAATTACAGTATGGATAAAATAATATAATAAGTTAATACATTTTGTTTTGCGATTAAAAGAAAGAACTGTATTGGTTGACAATTTTCTCAACTTATTCTTATTATAACTTCTCAACGAGTCTAAATTTATAAAAGAAAGAGGAAGTGGGTGTTTTATTTAAAACACTTCGTTATTTAAGTTAAAAATATGACACTAAAACATTTTCGTAAAAAAACACCTCATGAATTAGCCATCAATAGAAGTAAGGTCATTCATAAAACATTTTAATACTTTGAAATACTTAGAACATCGGCTGAAAATAAAATTACGCTAAGAAATACTTAATTGTACGAATGTTAAACAGAAGTACTTACAGGATAAATTATGATAACGAAGTTTGTAACTCTTCGCCCGGAGGCTTCTAGTTAATTTTGGTTATGTTCGTAAGCTTGTATTTATAAAATTATGTATTCGCAATAAAATCCTTGATAAAAGATAGGTGTTTTTATAAATAATGAGCAATAGAATATAATTCTTTTTATTTTCTACATCAATGAGCAATATTTCAAAGAACATTTTGTAATTCTTTTACACGATATTTCCTGTTAGCAAAATACGTTACCTACCTGCTTGTGATAACTACCATAGCATCTTCACATCCGCCTACGAAGCAAATTTTTCAAATCCCCCATAATATTATATTTAGCATATTATTAGTACTCCGTTTTATCATAAATGCATATTCATCGGGCCATCTCCTTCTTTGCCCACTAGCGCTAATGGATTTCACAAAACTTTTTGCCTTTAGCTCAGAAAAAGTTGGTAGCACCACAATATCGGATGTCACTTCATTAAGTTTGTAATGAGCCCTTCTCACCCATCAGTTCTTAAGTAGTTATTCTTCGCGGTTCTATTTTTTTTTGCTTCTTTCACAATAGTACATTCTTTAATGATTATTTCACGACTTTGTACATTTTTTAGGTTATCGTTAGTCAACTGTTATCACAAGCTAACCTCACTTACAGGATATGAAATACGCTGAATATATATACAAAAATAGAGCGCATAAAGCTTGAAAAAAACTAAAATCTGTTGATCAACCTCTAGAGAATATAACGCAGAGAAATAGGGTAAATACAGTTGTCAGAAAAGATGGGTAATAATTTCTACCAAGCTATACTTTTACTTATTACTTACACTGCTTCTTTGCGTCTCACGTAAACTCTTCTTATCGCTCCTGCTGCCCTCTGTTACTTAACTTTAGCAACTTTCCAAACGTGCGTTAGCTTTTATATTTTAGCCGCCGCCAGCCCCGGCGCTACCAATTACGCGCTTGGTAATAAATCCCGATGTAAATATCGATAACAGTAATGATTTACAAGCGCCGGCGAATTACGCGCGCAAACAACTGCGCACTATCGATGCATTCCTAATTAATTAAATCTGTATGGCATTTTCAGGGGATATTTGTGTTTACCATTTGCATTGACGGTTGGTGAGCGAGAGATAGGACCGCGGGAATGTTTCTTCGCTGTGCGTTAACATTCACTGCTGGAGGACTTGATTGCGGCTCCATTTGCTTTGAAAATGTGGGTGGTAAATTTCTTCTGAAAATCATTTGAAAAAGTTGAGTAGATATAGCTAGAGTAGATTATAAATTATAAGTAATTAGAAATTGGTGAAGTTATTAAAAATTACTTTGTTTAAAATAAGAACATCACAAAAAATCCTTTAAGCAGATATAAAAATGGAAACGACCTCATAAACATAAAAAGCTCTTAAAAGGATTAACTTAGTTTTATGTAGTTCCGCATTTAAAAAGCCACGATAAATCAACTGCAAATGTACTCAGCGGCTTGTAAACTCTTTTATCTACGCACATATCGTAAGTCCTCTTTTATGCGTTCAAAACCCGTAGGAAATGACCAGCATTATTGCAACTAATTTTACTATGAAAAGTTTCTTGTCTGTGGTAGTAGGTAAAATTTGTACTGTAATGGTTATAACAGTATAGATTTTGGTAAGGTTATGAGTTTCAAATTTGGAACATGTTCCAAAATTAACACAATTTAAATAGGTCCAATTCTAGTATCAATTGGAACGTCAACTCGGTATATTTTTTAGTACAATATCGTGGGATATTTGAATTTCGAACGACATGAGAATAGGGACTTTATTAGTATGTCTATCATATGATTTAAAAAAAAAAACCATTCATATTTGTGACACATGACAGGATTCTTTTGCCGCCATTTTTGTTGTCAATTCGTCGTATCGTAAGTCGTAAATTGATTTCATTAAGTTCATTTCTTTGTAGAGTTTATTGTGCCACTTGAAAATTCTGCTTATCCAAGTAGACAACAATTGATTAACATTGATTAAATTTAACATCGTTTGGTGAAATTGGTAGGTACTTAGATATGTTACAGGTAGCGCTGGTAGCAATGCAGGTCATTTGCCTTTCGGCTTCTGAACCCATCTTAGAGTACTTATAATATGTGTGTAGATAAAGTATTGTACGCGACTCTGCGTAATTGGCATTACAACACTCGTGTCATCTATTATGAAACTCGCCTTGCGGCTCGTTTCATAAACCACACTCATGTTGTAATGCCTGTCATTACGCAACCGTCACGTAAACTACTATAACATATCCCTGTGATTCAGTGCAGCCCGTTTCGCAGTGACTGCATTCAACCTGCATTACAGGGCACGTTGGGCGCACGGATGCATCCAGATACCAAAATCTGCATAATACCTGCCTACTCATTTTGTCCTCTGTTAACGCCAAATCAAGCGAGCCTCTTTAAATATTCAGTTGGCTCGATCGTGCGTATTTTATTCACGTTATGTTGGCAACAGGTTGCTGTATAAGTTTATTGTTACAAATGTGACAAATAAAAAAGAAAATTCAGTGTTCCGAAGCGGAAAAATATGACGTTTTACGCTACTCTACAATATAAACGTTTCATTCGTATAAGTGACAGCTCTGTTATTTCTTATATTACTAGCCAGTAAGTTTTTACAAAACAAGAGAATCGCCTTATTTTATTATAAGGAACGAAACAAAAAGTTGAGCTGTGAAATTTACAATTGAAAGCAGCTGCCCTGTTATGATACTTCCAAATTTAAATCCATTATCCCTCCGAAACATAGTTTTAATAAAATTACAACGATATTCCGAATGTCTCTCGACCCAATTTCCTAAACATTTGTAATTCAGTCCCGTAAAGCGGCAGTCTTCGCTTCGAATTTTTAATCAACAAACCGGTGGATTTCGGGTGCTAATTTGAATAGGTTGGCAACCGGCAACTGTTAAGCGAGTCCTCGGGCCGGGACACAGGATGTATTGGGTTTGTTTAGCAGTTTGCTTGTACTCCACTTATCTGACCCTTCGTTAATAATTTGCGATTGAATAATTGCTTGATTATTAGAAGAGCCCGCATCCGTCGGACAAGTTATTTTAACATTTATACCTATAGCCGCCATTTTGATACTGGCAGGCTGCATGACAGCGTTTGTTTTACGTTATCTATTAAAAATTTCCTCTTTTTTTAAATCTTACGAGTTATGTCTACGCGTAGTTTCTCTGTGGCATTGAACAAGATATATTTTACTATGAACAGGTGGATTTATAGCAATATATATGAAGCTCGTATTAATTTTCATTCGGCCTCCGGCGCGCCGCCAGCCAGTCTCGGCGGGCAGTTTAATTGAAACGAATTATTGCCTAGTTTTCAGCTGCTAAGGGAATATGGGTATTAAAACTTTATTCTCAATCACACAAAATATAGTCTAGGTAGACCAGATTTTGTTTTCTTAGGATAATTTGAATCCGGTGGAAAAAAAAGGCTGCTTAACGATTTGGCTAACCACAATCATCGAAAATTTCGTCTGTCTTGTTACACTGAAGTATTTAGAATTGGAAACCGTAAAATAAACTTTTCTACGCGTAAACTCGTGTAACTTCTCTGTACATTATTTTACAGTAACAAATCATATTTAACCCAGTAGCATGAGCACTAAAATTTATTGTCAGCTACACAATGCACCCTTATCCCCCACCTAACCCGCGAAGCACGCATTTTTCCCGCCGACCGCAATTACACCATTTGCATATCTCACGCCCTCCACTCTACGGCATTTTTGTCCCAAAGATAATTTACGCTTTCGTGTACACCCTGTCCTGTATAATACACTCGTGGAAAGGAACCTTTTTAAAAATGTATGAGGTTTCGCTTTTGTTTGAATTAAGAGCAATTCAACTGTCCATTTTATTAAGTCAGTATAGGTTTCACTCCTGTTTATTAGTAGTAAAATACTTCGCGATAAGTAGAATAACGCCAAAAATACTTGACTAATGGATAACCATTCGTGCTTTCGCTATTCGGTTAAGAGAAAAAAAAAGTAGGTTTATTCTGTGACAGCTTGAAATGTTGCCAATAACAAAAACGGGTTAGAACAAAGTTTTTGCATTTAATTTACTTGTAAAGTGTTGAAATGTCTAGTAAAGTGACTACAGTATTTTCGATCAATATAATTCATATGGCAATTACCTATACGATTGGGTAAAAAAAATCAACATACCCTGGACCCTGTTTTTCCTAAAGCCTTTTTTGCCAGGCAAGTAACTAATTGTTCAAAATTATTGTAGTCATTCTAACGACGCAAACAAGAACTTTAGCTATATTTTCAGTGTTACCAGCTGAAGTGTAATTTATTTTAACAAATCCCGCGCCGGCGCCATATCGCGCCAAGCTTAAATAATCTAGCACCGCTCCTTGCACGTTATCCTGAAAGAAATCCAGGATTTCTAAAGTTTCTAGAAATCTAGACCAATGCGAGTCGGTAGTTTCCAAGAAAATGTCTTTTACTGAATACAACAGTGAACAGTGTTGCCTTTGGAGTGCGCTCACTCTGTTGCGCCGTTTGGCTCTGGCTTTAATCTGGCAACACTGTGGTTACAACGTAGCGAGTAAGTGTTGTGCAGGTTAGTAGCGTTGGCTTAAGTGTTTTGATGTTAGCAACTAAATTATTTAATTAACCGTGTCGATGTTATGTTGCAACACATGCAGGTTAACAAAACTTTACAATATAATAAATAGCATAAATGTACTTTTTTTAGCCTGTCTGAGTGTCTTACTGATGGGGGTGTCTTTCCTTTTTTCCGCCGTGTATTCCTTTTGGATTGGATCGAAATGCATTGAAATCATCCCACCATCTCCTTCTTGGCCTGCATCTGTTCTAAAAGACATGCAGCGGGGGACTATGTAACGTCACAAAACTAAGTAAGCAAAGTAATCGCTAGGCTTTCAAACCGTCATTGTTCCCCGCAATCTTAGCATGTTCAATATATGTTAAACAATATGTACTTTAGCTATTGTGTAAACACTTAATTGCATTTTTTGCAAGTTTCGACTTTTTATGTTGAAGAGTAAATGAGCAAGAGGGTCTCATGATGGAGAGTAACACTTTCGTGCCTTTTCAGAATAAAAAGGAAACTTATGTGGTAAAAGATGTGGTAGTTCGTCAACAAGGAATTTCGCGATTTTTACTAACAGAAATGGCTCTCTCCATTAGGCGACTAAACCAGGAACAGTGTATAAACCGTTACTTGGTGCGCTATTTGACACCGGACAGCCAGTCTTGTAGTACGAGTATATACAGAAGTCTTTGCTATAAAGTCATGTTTGAACTGCTGTACTAATCCGTCCAAGGCGTTAAAGCTACAAAGTACTAAAGTTTCCATTTACCTAAAAGGCCGACTGTACCTCGCATCACTCCGGAAATTAGGCGCGAAGGCGGGTCTATATTGTCTGCCATAATTAATTTTGTTCATAATGTGTTTTAGGTCATAATCATCCCAAGTCATAACGTATTTTTTAAGATACTGTACTTTTTCAGGATTATTATAAATCAATCCTAACCTAACATACCCTTGTCTACACGTTAGATATTTCAGAAGTTCTGAAAAGTTTATAATTTCAGCGATATAAAAAATATGACTATCAATAATTATGGCAACAATAACATTATGACCATTAAAATTATGGGAAACAAAGGGCTCCCCGCGAAGGCGCATGGGGTGACTTTTATATGGGCTGGGTTGCATATTAAAGGCCGTATAAACTCATCTTGTGCGAGATGCCGTCACAAGATACGACAAAGTAAACATCAAGTATCTTGAGAATGGCATTAAAATCAATAGTACATTATGATACAAGTGTGCTAAGTTGACCATTGTATACAAGGCGCTATTGTGTGCGCACGAGCGAAAGCGAGTGCGCCACAAGAAAGCCGCGTATATTATGGTCACAGGCACACGTGTTACATACGACGTTTTTCAACACACTTGCGAAAAAAAAACAAGACTTCATTTAGTCAAATTTTAATTAATTATTAAAACAGTTGGTAAAATGATTTTAATGAAATTGAGTTATTTTTTAGTAATAAAGCTGATTTCACCAATTTATTGAAATAAATATGTAGATAATGTTATTTGCCGCATAAAAACTGTTTGTTGCTAAGAAAAAAAAAGGTATAACCCGACTAAATTATATCGCTTCTTCTTCGTACTTACAACTTGGTACTAGGCTACAAATGTAAATTGTTTGGGTTAATAAACTAAAGGCACTTGTGCGTAATATACTGAAAAAGCACGCGTGTTTAATATCTAGGTTTATGAGCCAAAAATCGGTGGAATAAAAAGGTCGTTTTGAGCAAGTGTGTTGAAAAATCAGTTTCATAATATGGGAATTGGTTTCTTGCGGCGCTTCTTCTCCACAAAGTCTTGTCCGAAGCGTTACATTCACTCCATATTGCCAACGTGTAAAAGAGCTCTCATGTGACTAATTTACTGAATATTTTTTATTATTTCTTATTGCACAGAGTAAGCACGATTGACCTACCTATGTTTACTTGACAGTCATATTCATATTCTCCGAAACAAGTGATACCAACTGCTTCAAACTATTCTTATGGGCAAGGTTGAGGGGAAGAGTAGCGTTAGCAGACACAAGATGTCATGGCTCGGGAACATAAAGACCTGGACAGGCGTCGCTACGGTCGAGGAGCTGTTCCGTTCCGTTTGGCGAGAGATAGGAAGTTGAATGCAAAGCTGACTGCCAACCTCCAATAATGGAGAGGAATTTGAAGAAGATAAAGAATAGCAGCGGAGTTAAAACAATACAACACAACAAATCCAACAGTGGCGCTAAATTGCAATAAAAACTATTTGAATAGTGACATTATTGCGGTTAAAAATTGTTTATTTGTGTATAATTTCCTTTATAACAAACCGTTACTTTTGGATTTAACGTGCGATGTCAAAATTTATATCGTCGTCATGCAACAATTAAACAATATCGTATTTGACCTGTTACGAAACCGTTTTTCACTCGGCCACCATTACCGTCATGTAAATAAGAGCTATCAAAACGTTAACAAAACGATAACAGATCAAACACGATAAAGTTTTTACTGTATTGAATAGAGGCCATACTTGTACAGCTGTACTTGTAAAACTATTATGTATTCTGTGATGGTACTTTGTATCAGAAAGTGTGAAGAGGTAGGCGCTATTGTATACCAGCCGCTAATGCATCCTCCACTCGCAAACTACTTATTACAATGTAAACTTCTTATGACATTGTAAACGCGAAACTTTACGCGAGATTTATTGTTTGATGGTTTGAGCCGGTTTTATGGCTTAAGTTAAATTAATATTACCTTGACGTTCTTACGATAAAATATAACCGTTTTAAAAGTAATAAAACTAGTATTTTAAGCCGATGGAAGTCAAAACATAGAAGTGCATAGGCGAAGACGGATTCCCACTTTTTCCACCCAGTTAGCAGCAAGGTGTCCATAATGTAATAACCATAGACACATACATAGGTAGGCATGGTCGACTCATAATTGTAGGCATTTGAGTAGAGGCAACTTATTTCACAATAAATGCTAGATAGATAGATAGATTATTTTTCTCAAAAATGACAGGAAAAGTTGACATTACTATCTATATATTGGGATGCGAAGTACATAGTTTACTGACAGATCTCAAATTAAAAAAAAAAAACATTGCGTGCTCGCTACACAAGCACGCAATGTTGCATACAAATTTCATTACCATCTAGTATCTAACTTTTTAAAAAGTGAAAACGGCCTTAATAAAATGAGGGCACAAGTCTTATTACATCCAAATTTTGTTCGGAATATAACTTTTTTATCTGTATCTCGAATAGCTTGAGTAGTTTTAAAAAAAAAGCTTGCGTTTCTCCTTGTCATAAACAAAAGACGGTAAAGAGTAGGTAATATATTGTCTGTATAGATTGTGTGGTATTTCTTTCCTTAATGAAGTACTTTACTCCAACATAATTTTATTCTTGCGATTTTTGAAAAAAGCACTATATATGCCTCGGCAGGAACGGCAATTGCGGGCCTCGTATTTTTAAACGGACTCGCAAGCTCGTCCGTTTAAACCAATCCTCGCCCCGCAATTGCCTACTTCCGTGCCTAGGCAATAATGTACTATTCTCAAAAATGACAGGAAAAGTTGACATTACTATCTATATATTGGGATGCGAAGTACATAGTTTACTGACAGATCTCAAATTAAAAAAAAAAAACATTGCGTGCTCGCTACACAAGCACGCAATGTTGCATACAAATTTCATTACCATCTATTATCTAACTTTTTAAAAAGTGAAAACGGCCTTAATAAAATGAGGGCACAAGTCTTATTACATCCAAATTTTGTTCGGAATATAACTTTTTTATCTGTATCTCGAATAGCTTGAGTAGTTTTAAAAAAAAAGCTTGCGTTTCTCCTTGTCATAAACAAAAGACGGTAAAGAGTAGGTAATAATATTGTCTGTATAGATTGTGTGGTATTTCTTTCCTTAATAAAGTACTTTACTCCAACATAATTTTATTCTTGCGATTTTTGAGAAAAGCACTATATATGCCTCGGCAGGAACGGCAATTGCGGGCCTCGTATTTTTAAACGGACTCGCAAGCTCGTCCGTTTAAACCAATCCTCGCCCCGCAATTGCCTACTTCCGTGCCTAGGCAATAATGTACTATTATTGGTAAAAATAAATTTTACACGTCACAAAAAACATTCACGTCCATCACATTATCACATTATTTTTCAGTCAATTGCATTGCATTGCTGGCTATGCTCAGCTTAGTATACTACTAATAATGAAGTAACTACCACAGAAGATAGTTAGTTACAGTAAGATAACAAATATAAAGATTAAGGGCGGTATTAATAAACTCATCTTGACTGTGAGGCCCGTCACAAGATACGTCAAAGTAAACGCCACACCATAGAACACTGTCATTTTCATCATCAGATCAGTTTATACGGGCCTAAGACACTTGTGATAGTTTTGGTTCTGTTATTAGTCATGAATAATAACAGCGATAGTTTAAAAATACTTTGATACAGACTCACAGAATTCTAAATATTTTCGCTTAAATATAACATTCCTCTACTTTCTCGGCGTTGTACTCTAGTAAACTTAGCGTGAAGGGACGTAGATAATGACTAAATCAAACGACAATTTTCCCCAACGACTTCCCTTCGTGTTGACTTAAAAACTTGCCAGGCACGGCACCGAAACAGCCTGGAAACGCTCGCGTGTCGACAGAGGCACTCGTCGTCCAGTTTATTGGATTTTAGCGGAAATAACCCCGGCATTCCAAAACGAACACCTCGCTCGCGAATAACCATACGTATCGTATTTGCGTATTTCGCATCTGATTTGCACGCGCATCGACTCGTTAAAATAGGACAACGGATTCGGAAATGGAATACAAAACGTTGCAGAATACTGGCCGTTCAGAATTTTCGCGTTGCCGGATTCGAATTTTGAAATTGAAAATAGATATTAGTCGGGCGGATGGTTTCGAATCAATCAATACGTTATCCCAGTATACAATAGTAGTCTTTGCAATACCTGCGATGCGCCCATAGGTATTTATTTTTCGTTTTTTTTTACACGCTATTAAATATTATTGGTTTTGGGGTACATTTCGTTTTAATTGGACGAAACAAAGAGCTTTATTATTCACATAACTATCACTTCAATGTTTAATCTGTAGATTGATAAAAAAACGTAAATTATGTCCATAAATACAAAAAGAGGAAAGGACGCAGAGTTTCTTCTTTCAGCAGGACACCAAAGTTTTCTGTCCGTCCACAATACCGCAAAGTAAAAAGATAAATTACCTGATTGGTAGATAAGAGAACATACAAGTAAGCTGTATCATTGTTCGGCGGAATATCCGGCGTAACGTAAAGGATAATAGAAAAGCAAAGTTAACACATTCAGGGCCAGGGTCTCTATAACGGGTCCCATTTATATGGAAATCAGAGACACCGGCAACGTTAAAGGAAACGCTCTAGTAAAATACGAGTAGGTACGTAATAACAAGAGATATTTTGTTCTTATAATTGACTTAGTTCGTCGCAAGCAGCGAACGACTGCGAACTATCCATCTCGAATACCCAATCCAATTGTCTTTCGACTCCGCCGGGACGGCTAATAAACTTATTTACTTATCCGCTCTTTTGAGGAGATTCGGTGCAGTCAGTCAGCAATCACGGCGTAACAGAGTTTAAAGTCTACGTTGGTTGTAAGTCTGCAGTCCCACTCAGCTCGCTGCTAATTGTTGAAACGAGGAAAGTAATAAAAGTGTAGTCTTCGAGGCAAAGACGGTGCCCGGGGCGCTCCGCTCGAGCGCATTTTAATAAATTAAAACTGCAAAATTCCCATTCCAATATCATTTTATTTCCCTTTGGCTACTGCAGAGCTTTTACACTGATTCAGTTTAATTTATCACCGGCAAGGCAATCAATTTGATGTATTACTTTATTATAATTAAACAAAACATTTAATTCATAAAGGGCCTGGATAATTTTACCTATCAAAAGGTTAAATTGATGAAAGTAAATAAAATACCCGCGCCAGGAACGCTCTGAGCCTCCGTTTTGATGAGAAATCTTGAGAGGCCTTTCGGGGAAACCATCGTTTTAATAAGTAATTAGTACCTGCGACAGCCATTCCAATTACGAATGATACCCTTGCTACATTACTGGGAGTTTATTTTAACGTAGGTACCCACTTGATTTTACCGGTAGTAAGACCTGGAGTACCAGCTGACCTACCACCCAGCAGCATTATTGTGTAAGGCAGCTGTGGCAACACTTCCATATGTAAATAGGTGTCAAAGCCCACCATCAGGTGGCCGGTTCGCTCGTTTACCTTCCCTAAGGTAGGGTTAATTTATATCGGCTGTATTAGTAATAATTGGTTTTTCTATCTATTTTCCAGGTGGTGCTGATATCCCTGGAGCTGCTGGCCTGGCGTAGCGGCGCAGCGGCGCTGGCCAACTGTCCAAGCGGCTGCAGCTGCAACGATGATACCCTGGTCGTGGTGTGCGAGGAGAGCCGCCTTGACGTGCTGCCCATCGCCCTGAACCCCTCCATTCAGCGGCTCATCATCCGAAATAACAAGATCAAGACCATTGACAGCTCCATGCAGTTTTACGCAGAGCTCCAGCACCTTGACCTCTCCCAGAACCATCTCGTCAACATCCCCGCCAGAAGTTTCGCGTTCCAACGAAAACTACAAGAACTACATCTCAACCATAACAAGATATCGTCCGTGACCAACACGACGTTTCAGGGCTTGAATTCCCTCACGGTCCTGAATTTAAAGCGAAATTTCCTGGAGGAACTTACCAAAGACGTGTTTTCGGCTTTGCCAAGATTAGAAGAACTAAACCTTGGGCAGAATAGAATATCACGCATCGACCCGAAAGCCTTCGCCGGTCTGACAGCACTTAGAATCTTATACTTGGACGATAATCAGTTGAGCTCTGTTCCCACGCCATCCTTCAGTCTGCTGGGCAGCCTGGCAGAGCTTCACGTTGGATTAAACGCTTTCTCGAATTTGCCTGATGACGCTCTTGCAGGCCTCAACCGCCTAGCTGTGCTAGACTTGAATGGAGCTGGTCTCTTCAACATTAGCGAGAACGCATTCAGAGGACTTCAGGGACTGAGAAGTCTCAACCTCTTTGGAAATAGACTGAGTGTGGTGCCCACACAGCAGTTGGCCGGGCTGACCCGGCTTGAGGAATTGTATATAGGCCAAAACGATTTTGTATCTCTCGATAGTCACTCATTTAAAGGATTGAAAAATCTTCGATTGCTTGACATTACCGGCGCGGCCCAAATGGAGAGAGTAGAAAAGGGAGCTCTTGAAGATAATATCAATTTGGAAACGGTTGTAATAGCGAATAATAAGAGACTAGCAGTGCTAGAGGAGGGCACTCTACTGGGCTTGCCGAAGCTCAAACATGTCACCCTTAAAGACAACGCAATAGTCACGATTAGCGAATCAGTGTTCGTGGGGAAGGAGCTGAGGCAGTTGGACCTTTCCGACAACCCATTTTTCTGCGATTGCCAGGTGTTGGGGCTGTATGAATTGTTAAATGAGAAGAGTAACTTCACTTCGGTGCAGTGTGCGAGCCCAGAGCACTTGAAGGACCGGCCTCTGCGCGGACTAGCGGTCGACGAGCTCGGCTGCGTACTGCATGACACGCGGCAGCAGACCATCATCTGCGTCGGCGTCGTCGCGTGCGTCGCTGCGCTCGCATCGCTCGTCCTCGTGCTCTACCGCTACCGCAAGAGCATGCAAGAGAAACTGAAAGACTACAAGTGGAGCAAACGCGCCATGCGCAAGGACCTTGAATACCACAAGCCTATCTCCACGGAGGAAGACTGCATCGTGCGTGGCATCCACCCTGCGCAGTACCCCTCGTCCGCGCCCGGCCTCAGGCCGATTCCGGTAACGGAACTGTAGCTAGAGCTTTACGCCTCCCCGAGCGTGTTTTTCATGTCGGGCGGGCAGGGCGCGCGGCGCGGGCGCGCAGGGGGTGCGGGGGGTGCAGGGACCCTCCCCGCGAGTGGCTTCACGTACATCGGCGGGGAGAGGCCGCTGACTCTGAACAATGGAGCGCCAGCGCACGTTTTGAACAACGGCTCGCTGCGCTCGCTGCCGGAGCACAAGCGGCGCGCGCCTGACGGCTTCACGCGGAACCTGGACGCGCGCTACCGCAAGCAGGAGAACGGGTACCTCCGCGCGGAGACAGCGCTCGGCCCGCGCCGCTACTCGCCCGACTACGCAGAGCCCGAGTACTCCGTCATCGCGGAGGCCGCGCGCTGCCCGCACTCCAACACCTTCAACTGCTGAGCTCTCGGGAGGCGACTGACTTTCTATTTGTGATCTTGTAATTCTAGCAATAAACCTTCATTCCATTAAGTTTTCTATGGACGACGTAGTGCTTTAGTGACGTCAGTGCGTGACCAGTGACTCGTGTTCGGTTTAAGAGAGTAACCTTATTTGTAAATTATATATTTAAGTAGTGATGGATCTATTTTTCGAGTTCGGTGGGGCGTATGAAAGTGAGACTTTCAGCTGAAACGCTCGTTCGATGTACAGACTAGTCGCTGTAAGTTAGAGGGCCGCGGGCGCACATTCGGCATTGCGTAGACAATATTGTTTCCAATCGTATTCTATACTGCTATATTTTGTCTCTTCCTCCCTTTACCTTTCTTGATACTAAGAGTAGGACAAACACTGCCATATGTACATAAAGTATTGTTTAGTCAATGTCGAACAAGGCCCGGCTCATGTAATAATCATCAACTATGTGATTCATTCTCAAGCCGCGCACGCGCGGTAGACTTCGTAATTGATTTTGTACAAAAACCATTCCATGAGAAAATCTTTTTTAATGTCTAATTTGTAATGTAAGTGTGCGTTAAATAAGACACCAATATGAAAAGATTAGGTAACCTATTGTAGTAATGATTGTAAATATATTTATACTATATTGAGATATTTATAAAATTTAATATGATCTTGTTCTTCTTATCGTAAAATTATTTCGGGGTTTACATGCGTAAGTATGACTTATATGGTTTGCTATCGACTGGTGTCCCCTTGCATGAGATTTCCTCGTCACTATAATTAATCAACTGTAGGTATGTGTATGATGATGTAAGTACGGCAGCACCCATTTCTTACCTTTTACCTATATATTTATCACTTCAAACTCGACTCTATTAATAACTCGTCACTCACCTACTTAAGTCTCAGTGAACCTTTCATTTCCTTGTTTCATTTACACAGTGATGTATGTAAAGATAAGTTTCATTTTCACTCATTTTCATCGCAGAATATATTGAATAAAATATTTAATGTATTTATAAGAAACGTTGATACTTAAATCAGCTACAATAAGTGTGCTACTGAAAGCAATACATAATATTAAAACTGTTATATAAATATTTCACAAACTATAAGAGGTCGGGATTAATATATTGAAAACTTTATAAAGTGTTTGGTTTCTTAGTAAGTAAGTAATTTTCAACAAAGATTTATTTTTAAGAACTGTTCTTTGTATTAATTCCGGCCTAACCGGTAGTGTTCATATAATTTTCAAGCACTTAGGAATATTTGTTAAACTATGATCTAAGAATATCCTTACAGAATGTTTAAATCAAGTATTTTGCAGATTTCTTAATATTGAGGGTTTATGTATTTAGGTCAAACAAACAAACGGACAAACGACAAGATTTTTTTAAACGTACCCCTACGCCTAATTATATTTTCACCAGAACATTTTGCAAGTAATTTGGATATAACGGAACGAAATAAAAAAATTGGCATAGTGATTCGATTCCCAAAACTACTTAAGTCGTGTAACGTACCTTTAGAATTTACTATCGTAGGGTGATGGCACTAATGTTGGACACTTAAAAGTTATCTCATTTCGCCTCAATAGAAATTTCCCATACAAAATGCGATAAAGTTTCTCTGCTCTAAAGGCCTGTCCCACTGCCGGCGAGAACGCGATTAGCTATCGACTATTCTCTCGCACAAGAAACGAACAATGCGTCAATAAAACAGACACGTGGTTATATAAATAGTTGATCGCTGTCTGTTCACTCCAGCGGGAACTGTTTCCACTAGTTTGTTGAAAAATATAGATGCCATGTCAATAAAAGAGACACAAATATTCATAGGATCGCTGGCTACTAGTGTCGCGCTCATCGTCGGCGGTGGGACAAACGCCTAAACCTAGTCCAATTATTACGAATTTTGAATATGTTGTAGGTATTATAAAAAACTAGGTAATATATATATCGACGGTTCTGTGACTCAACCTCTTATATGGAATATTGACCACTATAAACTGAAACTCACTAAGTACGCGAGTGCATACTTAGTCCGTGTCAGTTTATACTGGACAATATTCCATATACGAGGTTGAGTCACAGAACCGTCGATATGTTTCCATTTCCAGGAATATCTTAGAGGGAAACAAATAAAAAACAAAAACTCATAAACCGTGGAAATTTGACTCTATTTAAGGGATGAGAAACGTTATCGCCCCGAGCTACATTTGTATTGTAAAATCGCCACAGCAACGTGATTGAAGCTTCACTATTCTTTCAACTCTTCATTCTAAGATCATACGGTTATAAATTGATTGCTGCGACACAAATAATCCACCCTTATACCTTCCTTAAATTAAAGATCAATCATTGGTCCTTGTCCATAACTGGTTCCATCACCCTACTTACAAACCAAACCATGAGAATATGACATATGTCAAAAGCACAACCACTATATTAAAATATACCAGTAAAAAAGAAAAAGTAAGCAATTAAACTCGCGGTGAACTCCAACTTGTTTTAAAACTTCGTATAACCCTATCATCATGCTAAGCCGAAGTTTATTGTCTCTCCTTTATTCATGATGCCTTGGTAACTTCCGACCTGTACCGTCATGCTAAACTCTCTAGTTTCCTAGTTGTAGCCAAAATGCCGTAAACTCTGATATGAATCATGTCCTAAACTTGCAACAGTTGAAATCTTACGTCCAAATTGACTTGCATGATTTTAAATAAAACATACTTACTAATTTATGCACATGACGTCATGGACGCATTATATGTGAGGAAACGTCAACTATTGTTACAAGCTAGTAATAATAAAATAAACTTCCAGAGTTTCGAGGCTTTGGTGCCTTATAATCCTTACGACTCTGGTCTCTGGCTATAGTGTATCAAATTGACGATCAGACTATCTATTTCAAAAACTAATTAGAATCTTTCAAACCTTTTTTCTCACCTAAAGTCTACTTGAACTTATCGGACATAATGATCCAGTGATCAAAATAGGCAGAGTTAATTTACCTGAAGTTCGCCAAAGGACATACATAGAGTGGCAACAACTGAAATTCAATAAAAATAACTTAATATATTAGTTACCCTAAGGTAACCACTCTATACCTACTTACTTTTACTTTGGGTAAATTAGCTCTACCAATTCCGATCACTGAAACGACTGTAAATATGGAGAATTTTAAGACTAAGCGTCATTGGCATGCATTCGTGCCTCTATATGCCTAAAATGTATACAACTAAATGAATACATATGAAATTGTGATTAGTGTACATAACAATGTCTACACAACGTTGTAATAGAATCATCGGTCATTTCTGTACTTTATTGTAGTTATTATCTACATACAAACTCGATAATATAACGTACCTCAAATTTATAATTGTTTTATTTTGTTGATACCCTGCATCATTTTACATTAAGAGTAGGATAATATTAGCTTTCGTTAGAGAAATACATTTTTCACTTCTCATGCTCTTAAAATGTTAGTTTAGCCTCTGAACATCGGGACTAAAGCTCCTTATTAATCCCTAGCGAAATAGGGATTAGTTTTTTTAAATTTACTTTGGAAACCCCTAAACAACCAATCACGGTGTTTGTGAATGGAGGATTTTCGCCATTTTCAGTGATTGTGTATACAATTTACATATAGACAAACTTTAGGGCCTGCAAATAACCTGAAAATGACAACTGTGCAAAAATAAAAAATAAACATTTAATTTCGTGAAATCTTTACGAATATGATATTAATATTAAGGAATAATTCATTTTATTGTGCATGGTCCAATTAGTTTTCCAATTTCTTAAATAATTATCCAATTTACAAATATGCAAGCATTCAAAGCAAAAAAAAAGGAAAAGCCAAACCGCGGAACAATTTTGCAAGAAACTTTGTTTTAATCAATATTGTAATTTTGTATAGAACGTCGTTTTTTTCCTCGCAATCAAAGTGAAAAAGTAGTGTTTAACGCCAGACTAAACAACCATAATGACACTCGAACTATAGGCACCCGCGCTCCGCTTGGGTGGCTAAACATCTCGTGTCTTTATGGTTCGTTTTAGTCCCTTGAAGGTTTGTTGATTGATGCGGCCTTAAGTAACGAACAGTTACTTAAGGCAACTCATCTTGACCGATATGCCCGTCACAAGATACGACGCATCTTAAGACGAGCATTAAAATCGATATCAGTTTATCAATTGGAGAAAATGAAAATAATGCTACAAAATTCATTTAAAAAATGTCTCCTTAATGGTAGCACTGCGAACCACCGACATCCATTATTATTGTATTGTAGTCGCTGTCAAAATGTTTAGATGTTTTAAAAACTTTATTTCGTAAAATCGATCTGTCGAATTTCATTCCCAGTATACAACAGTAGTCTGGTTTCATCTTCGGGAAATTTCATTTTCAACCCGAGTGACGCTCGGTCTTCCGAGTTATTCGTTATTCGCTTCTATAAATTCTAAAGTACCTCTTACCGACTCACGACCGAGATGGCGCCACCACAGCTTAACAACGACCTCTTGCGGTGGTTTTAGTAACTCGATACGGAAATTTGCTAGTGTGCGTTAAGTACGAAGCACACTAGCAAGCAAGCGTTTATTACTGCCGCTAGATGGCAGGCTACATCACACTAACGGGTGAAACCGGGCGTGTTTCACTCATGCCATGACATACTGGCATCGAGGTCAATCCGCAGATGTTACGGCTGATCAATGATCATGAGTAATGCGTAAGTGTGAGATACAAGAATATGCTGCTCGCTATAAGGTGTAGACGCTCGCCCTTCACGGGCCATATGGTAGAAGTGCCATAATATTCAAACTTCGGGCAAGTTGGTCAATCCAGCGATAAATTTAAAATTTTGCCACATACAAATTATTTTTTATCAATACGAAGTAACAAATCTACCTATCCGCAGTTTGAATATTGGGAACGGACAGTAATGTCTCAAGGGTTCTCTGCCTTTTGGCCGAAATACGTTTGGTCAAATGTATCGTTTCCCAACCGTTTCATTGGCACTAACTGTAAATATTTCAGGATTTTTATAAAAACTAACCTAACCCATAGGGTCTACACGAAGGTACAGAAATAAATCCTGAAATATTTACAGTTACTGAAACAAAAGTGGCAAATGAAACAGCTCGGAACCGATACATTCGACCAAACGTATTTCGGCCAAAAGGCAGGATACTGTCTCAAGATATGTCCAAGTAGTCATCCACTGTATAGTTGGTCAAGTTATACAAGAGTCAAGTTAATTCAGACAATTATAATTTCCTATAGATACAGAAAAAAACTGAAATAAAACGATTGACATTATGCAGTTATTATTTTATTTAAATTATGTAACATTAATTAATATTACATTGTTCAGCCTTGTGATGGGAGAAGCCGCAGGCGTGGACATGGTTTGTAAATAAATACAAAAATGAGTCAGGCGTCATATGGAATTGGATGAGTATACACTTACAAGTATAGCTTAAAACTTCTCCTCTTCAAGACCGTGTTTGAAGAACATCAGGATGGGGACCTGTTTGCCGTCTATATCTCTGTACTCGCACATGGCCACCATGCCATCGCAGTCCATAGACTCACCGGTGAAGAACTGCAGCTCCTTAAACCTGCCGAGGATGTCCTTCATAACTTTGTTCATGTTTGTCTTGAAGACATCAACCTGGTCGGGTGATTTCTCATTTAACTTTTCAACTAATCTGGAACAAGGAAAGTTGTAAATAAATTATTTCTATACTATTATTATTTTTATTGCAAAGAGAAGGCGATGGTATACTATATTGATAATGAAATTCCTCTACAGTGGTTTCCAAAAAAGTGTACTATCAGTTTCCAAATAGCTGTTGGCAATCTTAGTTTTCTATAAAACATGAGCGACTATATACTGTTAGTTGTGAGTGAAAGTGTGATAGTGATAGACAGCCAAACACTATAAAGAAGCTGGGAGTACATGGAACAGATATAAACAAGTTTAAACAAAAGCTTTCAAATTAGACCAGACAAACATTTAAACCTATAGGTGCAACAGCTTTTAGCTGCTTGTGCATTACAGATTAATTAGTTAATGCTAAGTTTAGTAGCCTTGTTTCCTACAACATATTGAACGCATTTACAGCTAGGTCAGTCTTTCAGTTTTACACTATATGGAAAAGATACAACTTATATGTGAATTGCATGGCTTATAACTAACAGATCATAAATTTAAGGCAATATAGGTAGTATTGAAATGTTTATGTTCAAAATAATATTACTCACATTTTCATTAGATTAATAAAGATATTTCAGAGACATTGATTGTCTTTGAAGGCGGAAGAATAGATTAAAATGCAAAATTAATAATGATTTTATGAAATTGTAACTGTCTAAAAACATTGATATTATAAGTATAAAAATTCCGACATTTTGGCTAAGGCATTTTTAGTCTCAAGTCGCACTATTGCAGTTAAAAACTTTAGCAATAATTTTAATATCATTATTGTATAGCAACAAAATTGATTAGTAGCTCCCTTTTCCAACACTACAGAAAAGAAGTGCAGTCGCCTCAAAAAAAAGTAAGTAGTTATTCTGCATCTGAACTGCATATGAACAGTTCTATAATCCTAGGTGGGATAAGTATCTTAGACCTAAAATGTTTACTACGGTAACCTGCCATCCACCAGTAGACAATTCTGACGCCTAAAACACAAATGGTATAAGGTGTCAAAATTGTCGTCTGGTGGCTATTTTTGTATCAAGAATGTTTTGGTGGTAGCTTAACCCAGGCAAAGCAACCATAAAGCTGCAAACACAGAAGAGAGCAGAGATGGCAAAGGATTCTTGTGACCAAATTATAAAGTGTTACACTAGACTAGGACCTCTGAGCAACTGGTTAAACCATATTGCCTTGGACGTCTTATGGTTTTGTTTTTAATTTAGCTGCCATTACCGTCATGTATTTACATGACGGTAAGATCTCCAAAAGCATTACAGAAATACATCAAAGGCAATAACCATATCGCTTCCACTCTGTATTTACTTAATAAAAGTTCAACATTATTTATTTATTTTCCAACACCATAACAGTCATCATAATTTAAAAGTCTGTCAGTCTGTTCGGTTCTAGTTGTAGAATCTAACAGTTATTCTTACACCTATCTAATTATTACCAAGGGGAGGAATTTTCATAGCAAAACTCAAATGTCCAAAGGGATTCACCATTGTTTTATCAACAGACTATTCCAGTTATAGATTTTACTAGATAGGATTCTGGACTATGACACAATTTGCAATTATGCTGATTTAATAGCAAAAAGTTAATACAACCAAGACAGCGTTATTGAGTATGTACTACAAATATGCTCCTGTTTCTTCAACTGAGAAATGGATCTACGATGAAAACAGGACCACTTTAAATGATGAGAGAAAATAGTGGTGATTCTTTATTACTACAGACAAGATGAAGAAAATATAATTAGTATAAATATAGATTTAGAATCTGTAATTTTGAATGAAGTGTAGACGTCTACTATCAGTTATACTATTTAACATTTTCATTTTGGTTACTTTTTTATTGATGTATAATTTTGTTAAGCTTCATACACACATCTTTTTTGGTAGCTTATGGTGTCACACTGCAAGGCAAAAGCTTTCCACATAGGTCTAATTTCATTCCCTAAAACATGTTGTGCTAAGTGAGAAGATCTTTGAAGAAAAGAAAGGACAAATGAATGAAGGGAAAAGTATTTTTAATGATACAGGTTACATGGTGACTTGATTCTTTCATTTATCATTAAAAACACATCAGTACAAAGATACTAAACTCCTTCATCCACATCTCCTGAAAGATGTGCCGATTGACATTCCGGCAAGCGAGCAGTAGACACAAATAAAACCTCATGCAAGTAGACAATAAGAAATCGAAATAAAGAATCATTGTTTGGTTGGGATAATTAAAGTATAGTACCCGCAAGACCGAATGTCACTCCGGTTGAAAACGAAATTTCCCAAGAACTTGACAGAATGTTTTTTTTTTCGAAATCATAGGAGCAGTTTCCAAGATTCAGATTATGTATAAATAAAAATGAATCACTAAATGTGTTGCTAAGCGCAATACTTTGATTTGGCCGATTCCTTTTTTGTTGTATTTGTTATGGTCAGGACAAGATTTGTATGAAAGAAAAAAATATTAATCCACTGGGAATGTCGGAAATTTGCAGTGGAGCGAAGCCACGGGCAGTCTGCTAATATGTATATATATATATATATACAAGAATTGCTTGTTTAAAGGTATTGGATTGATAATGCAGATATACAATATACGATAAATGTTGAACTAAAGCAAAGAGCATGGACAAATAAAGTACCAAGGCATGGTGGCCTAGCTGTGACCTTTAGCTTGACTGATAAGGTATGTGTGACCTTCACATAGAAGTAACAAAGATAAGGGATAACAATTGAAAGAAAACAAAGATTCTACAAAACTGAGTTTAAATTAAAAAGTCAATTGCATTTAGTGCCTTTAGGAATCTACATTACTACTATATTACATTATGTTTAATGTGAAAACGGGTCAGATTTTCAATCTTAACAGTACAGTTTAATGGTTTAAGTAGAATGGTGCCACTAAATTTTCGGTAAAAATAAGGCAAAACCACCAAAAAACCATCAATAAGGTCATTCAACTAGTGACTCGTATAATGGCACAAAGAGGACATTACCAATCTATACCGTAAATTATGTGAATAGCATCTTGAAATCTACATGATTTCTTAAAACAAGTGCATGCATTAGTATGTCAAAAACTCCATATGGCACGTGTGAATGCGTGTAACCTAAGTCGGCACTGACTTTTCAATGTAAGGTTTTATTGTTATACTATAAATGTATGTTATAATAAAAACAAGCTTCAAAACCAAACCTTGATAACAGTTAATGCACTGGGATTATCACTATCACTCACTTTTTCATGTAGTCTTTAAGGTACAGTGTGTAAGATTTCTTGTCACCAAAGGCGAACGTCTCCACAAGCCTGTGGTTGAGCACTACGTCCACACCGGTCTCCGTGGTACTGTCCATGCCCTCATCGGCCTCCTCAGCCGAGGGGTTGAACCCCTCGATCTGGATATCGCCCTGTGATCGCGTCACTAGTTTACCGGTCACTTCGTAAAGGACTTCGTCCACCAGTTTCATTCTGTAGGTGTCCGAGAACATCTCGTCACCTGAAATTCACAACCAACTCCTGTTACTTTCATATTTAATTCAGCCGAAGCCATCTCGAGTGTCGATGTGGCAGAATATCTCCAAAAAATTTAAGAAGAGACATCACTGTCAGGGGCACAATGAAATGTCAAAATAACTGATATCAATGCTACACATAATTAACAAAATATTCACATAAATCATATCAGTACAACACGACAAACGTAGTTACCAGTAATAATATCTTTATAGATTTTCATTTTGTAGGATTACAGGCGATATAAATAATAAAAACCGAAACAACGGCCTCTAGCCCCAAGAACTAAACCGGAAAGGGCTATTAAAAAAGAAAGAAGAGGAAGCTATGGTGTTGCCTAACTGATACTGAACAGTTGTAGCTAATCAATATAACAAACAATGTTTAAAAATACAACGATTAATTGTTTATTGCAATTAAACGTTTAAGTATATTATGAAATATATAACGAAATTTTAAAGTTTGTTTGTTATTTAACTTTGCCGAATTAAATTATATACAATGAAATACGCCTTAAAAATGTCAATAAATGCTTTGTTCGAGTAAATTTGTGTTATGTGGTTATGTTGGTATTGAATAAGGAAGTAGATGGCGATAAAATAAATCTTCTCTGTAAAAGATGGAAGTCTTTCTGTATAATTCTACTGTTTGTAGATTATGCGGTGAAGAAAATGATAACGGAACATTATTGTATACTTGTGAAGTAAATAGTCAGAACTTAAGTGAAATTATTAATTCATATTTACCAATAAAGGTACAGTACTTTTTACATAATTCGTGGTTGTTTTGACTCCATTACGAAACAAGATGGAGGACTTTTAGTACGATGTTAACATTTTTCTATCTTTATTCTGTTTATATCTGATAATGTTAGCAACAGTCGTGTAAAATAATATCTCTTCATTTTTATTATTAATATTTTCATACTTTAAATGTCCTTGTCTTTACCTTATTTTACCCACTATTCCGCGCCACTATTTGACATTTTAACAATAATCACAGCTGATCCAAACTGAAAATTCCGGATAAAAATGAAAAGTAATCAAGATCACTGATTTGATTATATGTATCTCCTATGACCTTTTTCTGTCGTAATTGTATAATTACTTTCCTACTGTAAACGATAGGATAAATCAGACTCTTATACTGCGAGAAAATAACTTGGTAGAAGTTAGTCATGTTATTCCTACTCAACTCAACTGATCTGATTCAATGATAAATCAATCACTAGATGTACATTGGTACAGGTGTCGGATGATGGGCAGCTGCCGCGGACCATCTGTCCAGGATGCACGATACAAATAGAAGCTACTGTGGAATTTATAACCTTGATTATCAATGGTCAGGTAAATATATTTTGTTTTTAATATTTTATATCTGGAGAAATGTTCAGATACCTATTACATTTACTAGTTAATAATAGTGGTTTATTGTAGGTACTAAAAAGTGTCTGATATGATCATATTTTCCAATGTTAACCCTTTGCAAGCTGTAAAAAAACAAGTTTAAGTTTATTTACATTATAACTTGAAACAAAAACAGCGATATACTGCCATTATTATTGTGCAATACTAAGAGCACAATAAGGCATACCAAAAACTAATGCAATAAATTATAATGCTAATCAACAATATTACATTATCAACAAGAAGATGCTAATAAGAAAACTGAACTCAGAAATACAATTAATGTGACAACCCTTTACACACTACTAAACTATCTACGTATCTACTGATCCTAGATCATATTTTCAAGTTATCAATATTTTTCAGAAAATAATCCGAGAGCTTCATCACCGAGAGAGAGAATACAAAAAGACTTTGCTCAATAACCCAACCACAAGTGAGCCTGAGATTATCACAGAGAAGATTCTTTATGAAAGTATGTTCAAAGTAACATTTTCATTACAAATTTGTTTGTGTACATTTATCATGATTTGGGATTACTTGGGTTGGCACGGCCAAAACTCTGTCACTATCATAATTTTGCAAACTGATAAAGACTTAAGATGCTGGACCTTACCAAAAAACACAGAAACAAAATACGATTTCAATACAACATTATTGTTACTAGTTTAAATAGTATGTGATATTATTCTCCTGTGACTCCATGTACAATGTAACAATTTTTCAATGGGAATAACATGTACTTCCATTGTTTTAAAATAAAAATTATTAAAAATTGGTATTTTGCAACAACGGAAAGTGAACCTATTAGCAAAATCTTATTTTGAGGGCTGCTTGATGTTATTTAGAGGATTTGATCAGTTTCTAATTAGAGTCCTATTAACATAATTTTGATATCAACTGTATTTTATCCTGCTAAGTATTATGAACTGGTACTTAGCGTTTTACGGTTAATGATATAATTGAATCTTTAGTTAACACAAGCGATGGAGTGTACCAAGTTGAGCACCCTATTGCCCTTCAAGTTGCCGGCTTGGAAAAGCCCAAACGTAAGCGTGGCCGGCCACCCAAGAAGCCTAAAACCCCTGAAGAGATGGCAAGGGAGGCAGCAGCGAGGCAGCAAGTTGAGGTGGCCAAGACTATTCCTAAAGAGGGGGGTGATGTGTCAGGGAAAAGGAGGAGAAAAACGCCAACTAGGTTTAAGGAGGCTGTGCAGGTTATTATATCCGTTTTTTTTATAGTATGTAGATGGCAAACAAGCATACAGTTCACCTAATGGTAATGGGGATCTGAGACATTTGCGATCTCTAGACTACAATCCCAAGACTGCAATGCAAAAACTGCAAACGCTTTGCCAACTACGAGGCATAAGACAGATTACTACTATTAGGTTAGATATTTTCAATGTTTATTGAATTGCATGATGTTTGTTTTTTTCAAATAGTTGTCGAAGTGTACACCTAAATACCAACTAATTGTATCATAATTATAGATAAGTAGGAACAAAAATTCGGGAAAATTCATTAAAAAATGCAAAGTATGAAAAACTAACCTAGCCTTACCTAACCATCACGTTCCAGGGTAAAGAGCTGGAGCGTATCTTCAAGGAGGAAGGTGTGACGGACGGAGAGGACAGCGAGCAGGAGCTGAAGGGGGAGGCGGAGGAGCGCGCCGCCGCCAGCAAGGAGCCCGAGGTCATCGGACACCTCGAGGCGTCGGGGGAGCTCGTCGTCGTCGTCAAGGGCAAGGGCCGGGGCAGGCCCAAAGGTTAGTCCAGAGAGCTTGATTGTTGGACCACTATGGGAACCTGAATCAGACACGTTTACTGCCCTCCTAACACCATCAGCAGTATCTCGAATTATATAACCAAAGAAGATAGAAGCTTTAGGTTCACATATCGATAGGACTAGGTAACAAATAGGACCAGATTGCTTTGCGATTTGCGATTATATCTCAATCTGACTATATAGCTGTATGACCAGATCGCTTTGCGACTAAATCTCAAAATGTCAAAAGTCGCTAAATTACCACATTGTTTTTTTCACTTTATGTTAGTCTTAGCAATGTTGAGACTAACACTCCTATTCCTGCGGGTATTTGAAATTACCTAACTAACCTAAACCTATCTTGTAACGCAAACAAAGTGGTCATTTTGCGACTCAGAGTTTTGATATATAGTCGCAAAGCGATCGAGTCGTATTGTATTTGCTACCAGTTTTAATTGTCTTCCGTTAGTAATAAGGTTTATATTGCTGTGGGACTTTTTTCTTAGATTCTGCCTAGTGGCTTAGCAGGGCAGTATAGTTCTTGCAATAAAGCTTGTGACACATCTGTCAGCGGATATTATTACGTAAGAGTGTTCAGTTTGGATTAAAAGTATAAATTGAAATTCGATTTTATCGAACTAAAATTTGTTTACTTCAAAGAAAAAATGTAATCTCATCTCAATTCTTAAATTACTAAAGGAAAAAAAATATATTTATGACGTTGTCTATACTTTCTTTTCCCTATACCTATTAAATTCCGACGTATTTTATATAGGTATCGGATTCAAAACTATCTCTGTACTTACCAAATTAAAAGTCGATTGGTGAGGCGTTAGGTTTAAAAATATTATAGCGACAAGTGTGCATATTTGTCTAGCTCACACGTATAGCTGCATCCTTATCATAATGAACTCTCAACTGAGTATAGTGCGCTTTAATGTGTTAATAGTAGTTTGCGATACTAGTGCAATAAAATAGTTATTACTATCGCCTGATAACAAGTTGGCGAGAGTTTACTTTAAGCCCAGTAGGAATTACGTTAAAAACATTCTTTAGTATTGTATCGATTGTTGGTTTCGTAAAAAAATAGTGTTGAAAAAAAAAACATAATCAAGTTACCTTATTTGCCGAATATTCGTCGTATATTCGTGTAAAATGTTTTACACTTTATAAAATCCATTGGTTTGTCGTTTGAGGTCTAGATCTTCACACTTTGTGACACATACACAACAGCTATTTAAGAACCAAAAGGCATAATGGATCAAAGGTAAGTTTCGAATGCCAGCAGATGTGTACATAAATGTCAGCCATTTATTTTTCTGTTTTTGTGCAAAGGTGTTTTTACTCAAACTGCCAGTATTTACGGAACATACGTAATACTTAATTGGTCATTATCATCATTATCATCATTATCAGCCGCAAGACGTCCACTGCTGGACAAAGGCCTTCCCCAAGGTTTTCCACAACGATCGGTCCTCTGCTGCTGTCATCCAGCGGTTTCCCGCGACCTTTATCAGATCGTCAGTCCACCTTGTGGAAGGTCTGCCAACACTTCGTCTCCCGGTTCGCGGTCGCCACTCTAGAACCTTTCCGCTCCAACGGCCATCAGTTCTACGAGCAATGTCAATGGTCATTATAAGTTGTAGTAATAATAATAGTAGCTGTTGTTCAAGATTTTTTTCTACTTTACTGAGCATAAAGCCTGTAAGACGCGTGAAAGCGTTCGCGCGTTATAAACGAAAAACGCTCAAGCGATTCGTACGTGACTGGCTTAAAATAAATCGTGTACAGTTTATGACACAGTTAGTTTTACAAAAAAACATCACATTAGAAATAATAATATTGAATCCACTGTGACATTACAATTTAAAGTTGCTACGTATTTAACTACATAATGTTACAGAATATTCCTAAATAGGTAAATTAAATTATACTAAAATAATTATTTAAACTTAACATGTAGCAGGTGGAACGAAATTGTATCTACTTACCCCTCTGGACAACAGGCGTGATTTAATATATATATTAAATCACGCAATTACATACATATACATATATGTATGTAATTATTAAAACATGTTTTTGCTAGGACACCATAGACCCACTAACAAAAATGCCGAATTCATTCTCTGTCTCATTAATACATCTAGCAGATATAGAAATTTGGGGGTTCATGTTCAGCCTTCTTTATTAAAATTTAAAAAAAGGAAACACATTGTTATCGGTGTAGGTCGCATGCGGCCGACCCGCGAGCAGTGCGCCATCTGCGGCATGGAGTTCTCGTGCGTGGGGCGCTACATGTCGCACGTGGCGGCGCACGGGCCCGTGCAGTACCGCTGCGGCTGCGGCCTGGCGCTGCGCACGCGGCTCGCCTTCACCGCGCACCAGCGCGCGCTCGCCCACTCCGGCCAGACCGTCGAGCCGCTGGACGAACAGGTGAACGCACGCAACACATCAGGTGATCGCACGCCTCACGCCACATACGACATGATCAGGTGATCATACCCCGCACAGCGATCAAATGATCACACGACACACGATCAGGTGTTGACACGCCAAACACGATCAGGTGAGTACATACGATACGGACTGTAAAGTGATCAGTGATCACACGCAACATACGTTCAAGTGATCGCACGCAACACATGATCAGATAATCATACGCCAAATATGATCAGGTGACCACACGCCAAACACAATCAGGTGAGCACACACGATACACACGGTAGTGATAACACGCAAAACGCGATCAGGTGACCATTGAATAGTAGCCACTATTGCAGTGCTGCCTGCTAAACAACCAGATATACATTTCATTGTGAGAATTAATGCTGCATGGTGCAACGTATATTTTGAATTCTCACAATGAAATGTGTACCTTTTCGTGTAGTAAATAAATTATATTTTGAGTCGCATGTGCGCGCAGCGTAGCGTCGCGTCGCGTCTCTGTGTTGACCCTTACACACTTGCAGAAATACTTTATCTTATTCAATTCGTTAGTTAACGTTTCTTCACAATCCTGACGACTTGTTCCCTAACAAATCAAATAATTATTAATACCTCTAATACCAACAAATTCGTTTTATCGCCAATAACTTTCTAGAACCATTAAAAATCACAATGCAGCATGATTCTGTCGACAGGCCTCTCCGGTGAAGGCCGAGCCGGCGCTCGAACCAGGTGCGGAAGCATCAGTAGACAAACCTGAGCATGTAGACAACAGCCAAGAGAGAATTGAAGCGCCTGTAGCGCCTGAAGCGAGCGAGACGCCGAGCGAACCCGTGGCCAACGGCGAGGCAGTTGTCGATAACACTAGTAAGTTATTAAACCTTTAACGGCCGCATTCGGAATCAGGTAAACGATTAAGTCGTTCCTCGGTGTCGATTTTTCATAAAGTCTGCTCCTATTCAGGATGCCAATGACCAGGGCCCGTAATTTTCATGCCGTTGACGCAAAAATGACGTCAAGCTACATAGGGTATGATTCCAACTGGTTTTATTGTAATTATTAACCATTAGTCGTCAATCATTGAATCATGTACAGTCGCCATCAGATATATCGCAACGAACGAGGTGCTCATAAATATCTAAACACGTCTCTATGTCAAGGTGTTAGAGTACATGTTCATATATTTTTGAGCACCCTGAAGAATATAGATATTTTTGATGGCGACTGTACAAATGAGTTAAACTATTGATGCGTAGAAAAATAAATATCTGCTATACCTAACACGTAACTTAAACTATTTGATTGAGAAGGACCGTGGCGGAAAAAATAGTTTTTATGTTGTAATAAAAAAATATACGATTAAATAGTCATACATATAATTATCGCATTGACATTCATAAATGAAAATTGTCTCAATTTGTCATTTTTAGTAATTAGGGGTAAAAAAAAATATGATGCTGCCGTGATCCGTATTTTGATTGGGATTAAGCTGTATTTAACTAAAATAACTTTGCCGTTTCTTATTATTTATTTTTTGTACCCGTTGATACATACCTAAACACCTGCCAAATGAAAGCAGACCAACCTGTATGTAAAATTACGTCATTTTGTCGTCATCGGCATCAAAATTACAAACCCGCCAATGACAATAATAAGTATGAAATAGTAATGAGAATATAATGTTACCTCTAATTAGTTTATTATAAAGGTAGAATATATATTCCTCATCATCATCGTATTATTTTACTGGGTGCGACAGAGACGAAACCTCTCTTATCAATCAAATCTATCAAAACCATCACTACATTTTCATGTCAAATACCTTTCGAAATAAAATTGTATATGACGGGCTTCGGTCAGTGTCATCGTATTCTCACCGAAAGTGCTTTTCATCAAAAAATACAATCTTAAATAGAGATTAATATCTCAAAAGGGACATGAAGGCAATGATTAAGTGTATAAATAAGTAATATGACCGTGCTCAACCTTCACAAGTACAAGTAAATTTATTTGTTGATATGAGTGAGTAATTGTCCTTAACCACGGCGGTTTAAGTCGAAAACGCGCAAAAGTACAGGCAGTGCGTTACGGTGAGTTTTTATAGTAATAACGCCTTTACGGAGATTTGGGAACGCTTGTAAGTATGCAAATTCACCCCTCCGTCCACTAGAGTCCATTAATGGGGTCAAGTGGATTTTTTCTACGTTCAATCAAATCCATTCATGGTGCCGTGTGGGGTTTAATGTACACTTAAATCCATTTGGAGTCGTTTACACTTTTTAATATGCAGGCATCCATCAATGGATATTCTTTTGCACTCTTAATTACACTTCGATCCATCAATGGATGGATACTCGTGGACATTTTAGTATCCTAAAATCCGTTGATGGATCCCGGTAGATAAAACGTTCAATAGAATCATTCACAAAATTAAAAAAAACCATGATATTGTATGTATACAGGAAGTACTCTACGAAGATGATTACTTTGTCTAATAGAATTTATTGCACGAATAAGGCAAAATCTGAGACCACTATAGAAAATACTTTTTCATCACACTTGCTCGTAAATGGTGTTATTCCATGCCTGTATACAGAAGGACAATGGCCTAAATTGTTCCCGCGGGAATTATGGCGAGTTTGTCATCCCTAGGGAGTAATGACTTTCTTTTTAAAATTTGCAACTCTTTCGTACATCATTTCTGACTAAGGAGGTTTAATTTTCAGCCAAAAATTAAATCGGTTTCTAATTTCATCTTTAAAAATTAGCTATAAACTAACTTACATTACACAAAACCTATCCGCTTCATTAAACTTCATTATTTTTATACCTATTTCAAGTTTATATCAACATTTATCATTCATTTTAGTAATTATACATTTTTATCAAATTGGCTAAATCTGGCTCGAATCTAGGTCGAAACTAAACGCAGTATCTGTGGTCACAAAAAAAATATCGTTTCCATTTACGTTCCCGTTCGTCAAAAGTTATTTCTTTATATTTTGCAGAGTTAAAGTGTTTTCTCTTTGTTTTTTTTCCTCGCAAATGTGATGAAAACCATTGTGTGTATCACAGGCAGTAAGGGGATTACTAACTCGAGTCATTAAAAGCCCTCCGCCTTCGGCGTCGGGCTTCTAACACTCTCGTTAGTAATTCCCTTCATACTACCCTTGATGCACAATGTACTATTTCATCTCTCCTGTTCGGAAAGTTTAATTTGAATGGGTGGATAGCCGGGTGGAAAATTGCGTTTTCATCTCTAGGGTGGAAAGTTTTTTTTTTTTAATAGTTACGATTGGCCACGGAGTCTATGATAATTGAGCTACGTCATATTATTAAAATAAAAGATTTTCATATATCTAAACTCGGCTATACGTTAAACGATGTATTTATTACGGCCTATAAGTAGATTCATATGAAAATCATTTTAAGACTGGTCTATTTTTTTCGCAATTACAGAAAATCAACATTTAAAATTATTCCTCTATTCTGCTGCCCGCCATAATGCCGTGATAGCATAGCATGACACTTTTTCTTACACGTTTCGGCATGGCCATCTAGAAAATACACTACTGCCAACATTAGAAAAGTTTAATCGAGTTGGTCACGACCAAGGAGCTTATTATACAACAAGGAGGTTGAACACCGAACATCCGTTCGAAACAAGAAATTTGACCTTTATTACGTCACGAATATATTCCATCTCTTTCTTTAGTTAGGGTAAGAATGAGATGGAAGTCATGCTCCTTGGCCGTGACCAACTCAATTTAACTTTTCTAATGTTGGCAGCATGTGTATTTTAACTTTTTTATGAATCCAGAAAAAAAAAGTTTTCAATAGATAAAGCGGGAAACGAGATTAAATATATTTAGGTAGGTATACCGTGTTTTTTTTCCTCACAGTCGAAATGAAAAGTAGAGTGTCTAACTCGGGTGAAATTACCCATTTCCCCTCGAACTATTGGCGCTCTCTCTTCGTTCGAGCGCCAGAAATATCTCGGGTGAAATGGGTCACTTTCAACCCTTGGTTATCAATCTACTATACCAACTCTGACGCCTGTCACTAACACATGCCTTTATGCTAGCTTAAACACAATACTGAACAAATCAACACTGCTCCGTAACGGCAGAGTTAGTTGTGGTAGTGATCCAGATGTATTCATTGTGAATACTAATATTTAGGTATGTTTGTGTTTAATTTTCAGCAGTGGATGGAGCCGCGGCGGACTCAGAACAGGAGGCGGAGCCCGAGGCCATGATTCTGGGCCCTTCAGGCAAGCCCAAGCTCAAGTGCTCGCAGTGCGAGAAGATGTTCAGTAACAAGCAAAGCCGATCGCTGCACATAAAGGTACATACAGGCCTGCCGTTTGGCAAAAATATGTTTTTAGAATTTATTTCAGTATCATCATCTATAGGTTAGGTTAGGTTAGTTTTTATACAATCCCGAAATATTTACGGTTATAGAAAACAAAGCGGGTTGGTTAATGAAAAGTTGCCATCGTAATATTGCAGTCTTGAGAATGCTATCTTAAGATTGCAGTCTTGAGATTGCCATAGTAAGATTGCAGTTTTTAGATTGCCATCGTAAGATTGCACAGTCTTGAGATTGCCATAGTAAGATTGCACAGTCTTGAGATTGCCATAGTAAGATTGCACAGTCTTGACATTGCCATCGTAAGATTGGATAGTCTTGAGATTGCCATCGTAAGATTGCAGTCTTGAGATCGCCATCGCCAGATTGCAGTCTTGAGATTGCTATCGTAAGATTTCAGTAATGAACTTTGAATATTTGCTCACATTGCTTGAGAAAAGAACTACAATCCTCGGCCGGAACAGATATTGAAGGACTCGTTCTATCGGGCCTCGTCTACGACTCGGATCGCTTGCATCCTGGCCTCTGCTATTTTTGTCAAGCGCTTGTTCCATGAATCAGGTTTAGGTGTATAATAGTCGGTGTGGGAGTGACGGGTGCGCTGTCCGCAGGCCGTGCACGAGGGCGCGCGGCCGTACTTGTGCGGCGAGTGCGGCGCGCGGTTCGCGTACCCGCGCTCGCTGGCGCTGCACGCGCTGTCGCACCGCCGCCAGGCGCCCGCCAAGGGGTTCGCCTGCGACCTCTGCGGGAAGGTAATATGCTGCTATATTCTTTTCAACACACTTGCTCAAATCGACCTTTTTATTCCACCGATGTTTGGCTCATAAACCTAGATATTAAACACGCGTGCTTTTTCAGTATATTACGCACAAGTGCCTTTAGTTTATTAACCCAAACAATTTACATTTGTAGCCTAGTACCAAGTTGTAAGTACGAAGAAGAAGCGATATAATTTAGTCGGGTTATACCTTTTTTTTTCTTAGCAACAAACAGTTTTTATGCGGCAAATAACATTATCTACAATAAATTGGTGAAATCAGCTTTCTTACTAAAAAATAACTCAATTTCATTAAAATCATTAAAAAAATTCTGTAATTTGTATTTTAAACATGAATTATTACATTTTAAATTTGGCTGTTGGCCGATCTCATTCGCGCCTTAGCCTTGTGCGCGCATCGGTATCGCGGCAAGAAAAAAAAACAACGCGCCAGCCGCCATTTTTCGTTAATAATTGACGGCTGTGACGAAAATAGTTTGGATTCATTATTGTGAAGTTTAATATTAACGAAAATGTAATTTTACCAACTGTTTTAATAATTAATTAAAATTTGACTAAATGAAGAGTCTTGTTTTTTTTCCGCAAGTGTGTTGAAAAACGTCGTATGTAACACGTGTGCCTGTGACCATAATATACGCGGCTTTCTTGTGGCGCACTCGCTTCCGCTCGTGCGCACACAATAGCGCCTTGTATGCAATGGTCAACTTAGCACACTTGTATCATAATGTACTATTACACGTCGCCTATTGGGAAAGGGAGCTTTCTGCTAAGAGGGATCAAAGTGCCACACGTGCCAAATATGAGAATTATTGTTAAATTTGATAATTTCAGCATATTTAGAGAGTGTAATAATTAAATTTGTTTCATCACTGAGATCTTTTATTTTCCTCATAAGTGATCTGAAAAGCAGTATGTGTCATACGGTGGCAAAATTATTCCCGCCTTGCCCACTACGCTCAGGATTCTATTTTCAATTATAAAATCCTTCGCTTCGTTCAGGATTCAATGTTTCATTTTGCTCCCTTGTGACGCATATAACTATTTTCTTTTGAACCGTAATAGAAAGCGGGTTTTTTTTACAATATGTGTTATTAAAACGGATTAATATAAAAAAAAACAAAAATAAGGCGATTTATATACATGAAACATTTTTTTAATATAAATTTATCTTAGTGGTATCGTAAAATCGATCACACATACGTATGATTCAAGTCAGTCAAGTCAAGGAATTTACCACTATTCCTATACCACTTTGGCCTATTTCAAAGTGACACTGTAAATAAAATCATAACAAGTCTCTTACGTTTTGATTGATGGCTTCACTTTGACATAGTCCAAAGTGGTATAGGAATTAAATTCCTTGACTGTACGAGCCTTGAAGAAAACTAACAAATACTAAAAAAATATTCTTTCCCGATTAGTACAGCAAAATGCTTTTTTGTACTCCTCTATAGTCGGCCAAATATGCGCTTTGCCACCTTAGTAGAATCCCGTCTGTATACCGATTTACACTATCAAAATAACTCTATTCGACAAGTAGACTGTGGGGAATTTTTCATTGCATAGGAAATTGTGTCTAAATTGAAAAACCACTCACTGGGCCGAATGTACATCACAATTCGAGAAGAGTACAGATAAAAGAAACGAGTTTCATCATTGCAATAATAGCCAGATAGACAACCTGAAACTTAATTCCCAATTCCAGGTCCTAAACCACCCATCGTCCGTGGTTTACCACAAAGAGGCCGAGCACGCCGGCCAGCGGTACGTGTGCGGCAAGTGCGGCAAACTGTTCAAGCACAAGCAGCTGCTGCAGCGGCACCAGCTCGTACACTCCCAGGCGCGCCCGTACAGCTGCAAGGTACTCCAGGCCAAACTAGCACTTTGCAGGTCTTCACACTCCGAGGCCCGAGCAAATACTTGCAACTTCGCCGTGACGTCATTTCGCCATGAGGCGGGATCTCATGCTTTAATTTAATTACAAAACAGCATTCATTAAAAAACCGGCCAAGTGCGAGTTGAACTCGCGTAGAGAGGGTTCCGTACATACATTTTTTTTTTTAAATAGGATTCTTATCTTATCTCTAATGATCTATTTTATGTATTTTTTTTATTTTAGGGTTTGTAGTTTCGGAGAACGGGGGGGGGTCAATTTTTGTCTTATTTCATGAATAAAATCAAAACTATTTATTTTACAATAATAACATATATATATTTGATATCCTCATAACGAGCCCTTTCATTAGAAAAATGACACAGATAATTCTATTTTTATTTCCTCATTTGTCCCCCGAGAATGACCCTTATTTAAAAAACACACACCCACACACACTTTGCACATCTGTGTTTGGGATTATTTCAAATTACCAAATTTTACCTGATTTGGTCCAGCAGATTCGGAGAACATTGGCGGTGACAGACGGACGGACAGACAGACAGACGCACGAGTGATCTTATAAGGGTCCCGTTTTTTTATTTTTTTGTACGGAACCCTAAAAAGTATTAATAATGTAATATTGTTTTGTCGTCAGATATGCGGCACGTCATTCAAGACGAAGGCGAACCTGCTGAACCACTCGCTCCTCCACTCGGGCGTGAAGCGCTTCGCCTGCGAGCTGTGCAAGCACCGATTCGCGCACAAGACGAGTCTGACACTGCACATGCGCTGGCATACCGGTAACGTATAAAGGAACATTTTCGTCAGATATGTGGCTAAAATAATGTTTTGATTGGTGGTTTGATTTGTTTATATTTATTTAATTACATAATAAAATGAAGTATAATAGTTTGACAAATGGATCGGCAATATTCTTAAGAGGCGATCACCACATTAAGTACCACATTTAGGGAAAAAAATTGAATCATAACGCCAATTTATTTTCGAACAACACTATCTTATTTCAAACACTTTTTGGCAACTGATAAAGACAATCTCACACAAATTCCAAACTAAATTCTAGGTTTGTGCTATGACTAAGCAACGATAAACTTACTTATATAGTTAAGTAGACAGAATGCATAGTATTGTTGTTGTCGTGTAGGGTTGAAGCCGTTCTCGTGCACGACGTGCGGCAAGAGCTTCAGCCAGAAGGGCAACCTGTCGGAGCACGAGCGCATCCACACGGGCGAGAAGCCGTACCAGTGCGCGCACTGCCCGCGGCGCTTCACCACGTCCTCGCAGCACCGCCTGCACGCGCGCAGGCACGCCGCGCCGCGCCCCATCCCCTGCGCGCTCTGCGGGAAGAGGTTATAACATTTTTTTCACTTCTCATGCTCGTAAAGTCCTTCTTTATGCTGTTTATAGGCTGCATAAAATCGCATTTTATGCACTAGTGCATAAAGTAATTTCTTCTTTTAAGACTAAGGCAATCAGCCCTTACAGCCTTCACACAATACACCTTCATTTAATTGATATATTTTTATTAGATTTTGGTTACATCTTAATTTAATTACGACATTTGTATAACTATCTAAATACAAATTTACGAATAATACTTACGGCGTGCATTTACGGTAAAAAAATACAACGCAAATATTTATAATAACTTGGCATTAAGCATCAGACCATAGTCAAACCTGTCAAACGTCACATAGTCGAAAATTAAAAAAAAAAGTTAAGAAGGTAATCAGGCCTTACAGCCATGCGCAATCATAACATTTTAATTACTTACATTAAATATAAACATTTAAAAAATTATCCTGTAAGTATGTGCTTCTTGTTTTATTTCCTTGCAATCGAAGTGCAAAGCAGAGTGTAAAATTCGAGCATAAAACCAATTTTACCCTCGACGTGACTATTCACACTCGCCGTCCCGGCTCGTGTGGCTATATACACATCTTGGGTAAAATGGCTCGTTTTATGCACTTGTTATCTACTAATTCATTCTAAAATTAATAATATCCGGTTTATTTCGACTTTATAATTATATTATCCGGTTTCCTAACACCTTATAATTGTAATATCCGGTTTAATTCCACTTTATCAACGATTAGGCGGAACTGTAATCATTATCATATTCAGTTGATTTCCGGTTTATTTGGCCTTATAATTATAGTATCCGGTTTATTTTGTCTAGTAATAATGGTATTCGGTTCATTGTCGCTTTATAGTTATAATAGCCGGCTCTTTTTTGAGTTATACTATTTGTATTCGGTTAACTTCTGTTTTACAATAGTAATATGCATTTCACAGAGTTTCCTATTCTCTTCTGTTTTATAATTATAATAATGCTATCCAATTTATTTACCCTTTACCCTACTTTTAATTGTAGTGGTCGGTAGTGGTTTTGCCTGATAATATTAATATCCGGTATTTTGGTAATACGAATGTGAAATATTAAATGTATTTTTTTAATCATGTTCAATTTAACTTATTTACACCGTGTAAAACCGTATTTTAAAATGGCGGACGTGACAGCCGTCAGATCAGTATAAAATGTGGTCGAGGTATGTTTGGGGTTATGATTGCACATCGTCCGCAGGTTCGCGTGCCGCAGCTCGTGGCTGGCGCACGTGCGGCGCGAGGCGGGCGGCGCGCGGCACCGCTGCGGCGCGTGCGGGCGCGGGTTCGCGGAGCGCTGGGCGCTGCTCAAGCACGCGCGCAGGCACACCGGCGAGCGGCCCTTCCGCTGCCCGCTCTGCCCGCGCGCCTTCGCCGACTGCTCCAACCTCAACAAGCACAAGAAGGTACAGCGCCCACGCCTTCTCCACAGCGCGATGTACTGAACCAACAGTCTAGAGAAGATCGAGGGTGGCTGATGGATGCGAGTAGCGCAAACCCGACCGTCGTTGAGATCCTCGAGAAGACCTATCCAGCAATGGACGTCCTTTGGTTTATATCACAATATAATGACAATTGTGTAGTTCAATGTACCATTTATGCATTTTTAAAATTAGCACACTTCACATAGTGTCAATTTTTGCTTAGAAATGATAATTTACCTCCTGCAGTTTTAATAGAAATGATAATTTACCTCCTGCAGTTTTAACAGCAATGATAATTTACTTCCTGCAGTTTTAACAGCAATGATAATTTACTTCCTGCAGTTTTAACAGCAATGATAATTTACCTCCTGCAGTTTTAACAGCAATGATAATTTACTTCCTGCAGTTTTAACAGCAATGATAATTTACTTCCTGCAGTTTTAACAGCAATGACCTCCTGCAGTTTTAACAGCAATGATTATTTACCTCCTGCAGTTTTAACAGCAATGATAATTTACTTCCTGCAGTTTTAACAGCAATGATAATTTACCTCCTGCAGTTTTAACAGCAATGATAATTTACCTCCTGCAGTTTTAACAGCAATGATAATTTACTTCCTGCAGTTTTAACAGCAATGATAATTTACCTCCTGCAGTTTTAACAGCAATGATAATTTACCTCCTGCAGTTTTAACAGCAATGATAATTTACCTCCTGCAGTTCTAACAGCAATGATAATTTACTTCCTGCAGTTTTAACAGCAATGATAATTTACCTCCTGCAGTTTTAACAGCAATGATAATTTTCATCCTGCAGTATTAATAGAAATGGTAATTTGCCTCCTGCAGATTTAATAGAAATGATAATTTACCTCCTGCAGTTTTAATAGAAATGGTAATTTACCTCCTGCAGTTTTAACAGCAATGGTAATTTACCTTCTGCAGTTTTAACGGCAATGATAATTTACCTCCTGCAGTTTTAACAGCAATGATAATTTACCTCCTGCAGTTCTAACAGCAATGATAATTTACCTTCTGCAGTTTTCATAGAAATGGTAATTTACCTTATCCGGTTTCAATAATAATGGTAATTTCTGACGTGCAGCAAGTGCACAAGCAGGTGAGCCTGCTGGTGGACAAGAACCCGGCGGTGTCCGCGGCCGCGCCCGCGCCGCCCGACGAGCGCGTCATCTACGTCACCTACGACGCCGGCGCCGGCCCGCAGGCCTTCCACATCATGGACGCCGACCAGGTTACTTAACACAAATGTTATAGCGAATCACTCTAAACTTCTCAAATGCTATCGGTCTTTAAAAATAATAACTATCACAGTGCAATGCTAGACCAGCAGTCATTTGAAGTATCTTATTTACTTAAAAATAAAAATGCATTTTTATGAATAAAGGTGGAGGCAATCACTTATTTCAGTTTATTCGTGTAGGAACTCCGTACTTGCCATTCAGTTTTGCTCCTTAATTGAAAAACATAATGTTTGACGTTCATACATAGCTGTAAAACTATGTATGGACGCGTCAGCACTAAATTCTTAAAATTCTATTAAATATGAGATCCGTTTTTACAGTAGTTCACTGTAAAAACGTGACGAACTTTAATTTAGGATCCAAGGAACCTTGGAACCTTGGACCTTGGAACTAAGGTGGAACAAATTTAATTCCTTGACAGTACATCCGTTTAAACATTAGTTGATGAATTTTTATTTAGCAATGAAATTAGTTAAGAACTTTTATATTGGTGGTCAAAGCGGAAAAGTCATATTTTAAGGCTGTATAGGGAAAACTCAAGCGTCCCTAATTATGTGATCTCCACATTATGTGGTCTTGTCATTAATTGTGTGTATACGTTCCCCACAGATGGCGATAGAGAGCGACAAGGTCCTGACGGACTGCTCCCTGTACTCGGGCGGCTCGCTGCTGCTGCGCAGGCCCGAGCTGGACGAGCAAGACGCGCCGCTGCAGCCCGCGCTTGTTCCGCTGAGCCAGGAGATCGACCAGCTGGAACAGGTGCGTCGCTGATCTGATCACTTGGCTAGCGGTGTTTCTAGCAAGCTTTGGCGAGCTATTCCAAACATAAAAGTGGATAGACCGTAGTCTTAGATGCTCCTTTATTGGTGGCTCACTAACCGAAGCAAAAAGAGGGGACGTCGTGTGTATCTGTCTGCGGCATCGATTTCCTAAACAAATGGACCGACTCAGACACGGAGTTATCAGCTGTGAATTTAAGGGTCGCCTGTAGAAGTAGTTTTTGTAATGTGAAAAATCATCTTATTTATTTAATAGTTATTTCTTATGTATCACCCCGTGAGACTAAATGTATGACTAGAAAATGCAGATAATATCTGATGTACCAGTCACCGTGAGAAAGATTCGTAAATTATAAAAAATAAATTTCCTATCATTATTGCTTATTTTCCAACAAAGCATGAACTTGGCTGGAAAATGCACCAAACTGAACTATACATTGACATCTCACTTCGACGACTTCCATCACGAATGCCACTTTTATTTATAGCTTAACATTTTTTCGTGACTCCATCGGAATGGTCTCAAAAATGGTAAGTCATTTTACTCGTTAGTCCTGAAGATCCTACTAGAATTATAAGTCAGAATTAAAAAATGTTGCCTTAATTGTCTCCTTAAATTATCAGGTACACATGGAGGAAGAGCTGGAGTTGACCGAGCCGCTGGTGCTGGAGGAAAGCGAGCACATGCCGGTAAATTCTTTATTTTATATATGATTACAGCCAGACAATTTCTTTTCGTATGCAAGAAAATAAGTAGGTCCGAGTATACTTCCTGGAGGAACCTGATAAATTATCATACTGTAAATGCATTCAAACATTGTGGTTTATGTTTCCTGACGTTGTTTTTCGATAGGTTATGTACTTAAGTTACAAAAACCCGTTGGTACAGGTCGACCGCTGGGCCAGGAACTCAATACATTCACGAGTCAACACCCATTAGAGCGGCGCAGGCTCACATTTGGACTAACAGGCTGAGAGTTTCACTAAGGGAAGACTTATCGTCATAAACTGATGCGACCATAAGTCACCAGACCACTGACTCTGGCTAGGATCTAAAAACCACGTCTATCATGGAACAGCTATAATAATGATGGTGATGCTTGTGCCAGGTGACGGACGAGCAGGGCAACCCGCTGCACTTCACGATGCAGGACGGCACGCGCCTCGCCATCACCTCCGCCGACGGCAAGTCCTTGCAGGTAAGCACTCGTGCCCGTATACAATTGAAACCATAATAAATAGTCACTTTGTAAAGATTTTCATTTTCGTCTCAATCTTATTTATATATGCAATTTTGTCCTTGGTTTTATACGTTCGTGAATAGAAATGTGTATGAATGTACAGGGGTCGTTATAATTTTGAATTCTGAAAACAGGTGATCACCCAGGATGGCCAGACGATTCCTGTAGAAATCAACGGATTCGCCGACGAAGAGGTGCGTTAGATAATATATTTTTCATCACACTTGCTCGTAAATGGTGTTATTCCATGCCTGTATACAGAAGGACAATGGCCTAAATTGTTCCCGCGGGAATTATGGCGAGTTTGTCATCCCTAAGGAGTAATGACTTTCTTTTTAAAATTTGCAACTCTTTCGTACATAATTTCTGACTAAGGAGGTTTAATTTTCAGCCAAAAATTAAATCGGTTTCTAATTTCATCTTTAAAAATTAGCTATAGACTAACTTACATTACACAAAACCTATATGCTTCATTAAACTTCATTATTTTTATACCTATTTCAAGTTTATATCAACATTTATCATTAATTTTAGTAATTATACATTTTTATCAAATTGGCTAAATCTGGCTCGAATCCAGGTCGAAACTAAACGCAGTGTCTGTGGTCACAAAAAAAAAATCGTTTCCATTGACGTTCCCGTCCGTCAAAAGTTATTTCTTTATATTTTGCAGAGTTAAAGTGTTTTCTCTTTGTTTTTTCCTCGCAAATGTGATGAAAACCATTGTGTGTATCACAGGCAGTAAGGGGATTGCCTTCGGCGTCGGGCTTCTAACACTCTCGTTAGTAATTCCCTTCATACTACCCTTGATGCACAATGTACTATTATGTTATAACCAGACCTCCACATATACGGGCCAAAATTATATGACAGCTAGGGATCACCTACATCGATAAACTCAAGTGTCGATGCTTTTTCCATATACTAGTGACCGCCTCCAGCATTATTTGTAAGTGTGTTTTTTATATTTTGTTTTGCTCCTACTACTACCACTGATATTGAAGTCTTTTAGCCACCTGAAAAGGATTCAAAGGCGTTTTTAGTTTGGGAGCGCACCGAACCACGAAGTGCGTTTGCTGCTTTGAAATTGAAGTCATTAATGTGATTCGCAATATTCGCATAATGGGTTTGTAAACTAAGATTATTTAAGGGCATGCGCATACGGCGTCGTCGTATCTTAAGCGTATCGTAATACGCGCGTAGTAAGAGAGCGATTCGAGCACGTACATGTTCAAACAAGTCCACTGGTTGAGTCTATTCGTTACAAACATACAATTCTGTCCTCATTACAATATTAGTGTAGATTGGCATTCGTGCATACGGCGCTACCCCATACTCTAGCAGCAGTTGTACAGTCGAGGCATTTGATTGTTTAGCAATTTGCCGGGTTATAAATTATCAGAGCCCTGAATTTTCGCGGCAAAACAAGACTGCCGTAATCTAGCTAAAGTCGCTGCCAATAGAACTTGCAAAAGATGTAAACAAAAAAAACGAACGAATTCTTCATGTGCAGTGCTGTGTATGTGCGAAGGAATTTTCGCGGCGAATTGTATCTACGTGTCACGCTGGGAAATGTATAACTCGGCTAATTTACGTGTTACGTCAAACTGCTAATCAATCTATTTCCTTGACCCAAGGGCTTCACCAGCCGATGATCAAGGCAATGGCGGCACTTGAACATTTGCAAACAATAAAGCTTAAATTTTTAAGATTCCAATGGCGACGCCCTTGTATTGACCATTTTGAGTTGTCACGCTGCTTGTCTAATTACACAATCCCCCCAGGAGGTGGACAACCCGGACACGATCGTGCACCAGCTCAACCTGCAGAAGACGGTGGACGCCGGCGCCGCCGCGCACGTCGCGCACTACTTCACCATCGTCTAGCGGGAACACCGGCCCCGGGTGCTCGTCTTTACCAACGTGGATAAGGAGAGACAGCATCCGTCATTCTCGCACTTATACCCCAGGATACTTAATTTTTTCCAAATAATTTGATATGAGGAAATGTACCAATTGCACCAAACGATGTTAAATGTTTATCAATGTTAATCGACGGTTAGTTCATACATTTTAACAGCTGTTAGCACTAATCGTCTCTTTAGTGTTTGGTGAAATGTTTTTTAAACGGTCACAGTGTTAATTTGATGTAACCAATTTATTTTTAAAAACACCGAAATATCATACCGGAATTTCCAAAAATAGCTATAAATATTTTAACAGTAAATATGTTTTAATTGACACCGGATACAAACTAAAATCCAAACAAAGTATTAGGAAACATAAAGACCTTGAACAGCTGAAAGTGATAGGTTTTTAAATGTAGCTGGATTTATAGTTATGTACTTTCCAATCAAGTTTTTGACATAATAAAATTATAGTTGTATCTCTATAGAAAGAAATTGGAACTTTCCTGGGGTATTGCTTTAAAAAAAATACAGTAGCTCCAGCACGAACATCTCAATGATTTATTATTTTTATCGACTCAATATATGGTAAATTCGTGCTCAGCGTACTGGTAAGAAAGTGAGAGATGTTTTTATCCACGTTTATCTTTATAGTTTCTTGATAGTTCTAGGCACGAGTGACAAATATACTGTCAAAGTGCTAGTGTAAACGTTAAGAATCTGGGAGAATACTGTACACTTCGTTTGCTTACGCGCTTTAGAGGATTCATTTCGTATGACTCTGTATATCTGGATTGCTGGAAGATTTGTAAGCGATTAGATATAATTTCTAAATATATACAATTATTTGAATGAATGCGCTGTAATATTAATTACACCTTTTTTTCGAGATTGTTTAACCCCAAAACGGCCACTGGGTTATAACATTTTAAATGAGAAGTTTTCTCCTTTTTAATGTAGTGATGACTAGTCCGTCCAAAAGGTAAAATGCCAAAGCAAACGAAGTGTACCAACGAATAAGGTTCACCGACAAATACATTCAAATTCGCAATGATCTCATTTCATGCCACACTGCGCCTTATAGCCCGGTGGAGAAAGACATTCTTAATTGTATAATTAGGATTTAGGCTTGATTAATTAGTGATTATAATTGTAATTTAAGTCAGCTTTTTAACAATAAGCGATAATTAGCCAGATTCATTGTGACATTTTACCAGCAAATAATTCATTATTTTATTTTGTATGCATGGTTAAAATATTGATTTTAAATATTGTTCATTTATGTAATTCGTAATATGGTTAATTATTAAAGTTGATTATGTTACTTTTTGTTTTGATATAAACCCGCCAACACTTACCTTCATGATTCGTTGGGTATCATCGAATAAAACCATTCATTTAATATGAAATTCAATATTATTCGTTATGTTTTGTATTAATACAATATATTTGCATACCATATACTTTCGGTAGTATATTTTATTGATGACCAATCATTAAACAATGAAATAATGATATTCATCAATTTTTGTTTTTAACATTCTTTTAATAAATAGCTGTATACAAAAACAATTATTTACAGGATCAGGCAGTACGATACCACGTAAGTGCACCTTCTTACATTAGCTATACAAGCGGTAAAAAAATGGGAATCGAAACGACGGTAAATGAATGTCACTAACAAATACATAATCATCTAATGTTACCCAGTCAATTGAAACAATCACTATCGAGTTACAATAACAAATAAGCGATATTAGTTTGTGAATTTGTTATTCTATATAAGGGACATTAACTTTGACGCCTACAATCAGTTTGGCTGCAGAGGTTCTGATTTGTGACATAATTTGGAACACTATCGACCATCTCACTAATACATATGGCAAACGTCTCATCTATACACACGCGGACACAAGCGCGGAACAAAACCGATAGCATACAAATCTAACCGGGGGGCTCACCACTCCGCATCAGTTCCAATATCACTCCGAGACATCCACTGCCGCACATAGGCCTCTTACTCTCATCCACTAAGGGTCTTACTCTTGAAACCCGCAATGGACAGAGCTCTGTGCCTGCTATAAGTCTGTCGTCACTACCAATTTGGAAAGTTTTGACAGTTCACAATACAGGCCGCGGCACCTTGAAGGCATCTGACCGATGTCTCCCGGCACCCTTGGCCCACGCTCGGGCCTGCGCTGCGCGGCGGCCCGGGCCGCGCCGGGCGACTAGAGCTATATGACGAGCGCCATGTCCTTCTTGCTGGGCAACGCCACCTTCTTGCCCTGCCACAGCGAGTTGTGTATCGTGAACGCGTCGATCGTCACCGTTAGGTGCTTTGTGTGGATTTGTGAGAAGCATTTACTGCCCGAATTGTATCTGGAATATAATTAAATAAGTGTTAGTCGAGTTGGTAACTGGTATTAGTCATTGAACAGTCTGTATACACACACTCTGAGCGAATTCAAAAAAGCGGCCTTACATGTAATAATATGCTTTAATAATTAAGGGGGTTTGTTGGCCTTTTCTATCGCATTAAACCTGTAATGATAGAATAAGTTGGTGATAATAAATAAATAAATAAATAAACTAATGTAGTTGGTTAAAAAATTTTGTTTCATTCGATTTATCCATAAAGTTCGTTTTGCAGTTTGACAGTCTAAAAGCATGAAACGTAGTTATCGGAATGGGAAAGGTTGATGATGATAGAGAAAGAACTATCATCAAATACAAATCATAGTTCAAAATTCAAGATATTTATCTAGTAAGTTGGCCACATGAGGGCACTTATACAGGTCGGTAATATGGAGTAATTCTGTTAGCTCTTCGGACAAGACAAAAAAGCGCCACATGAAACTCCAGTAGAAAGGACTTTTTTCACTAGTAAAACATATCAATATTTCGCGACGGATAATATTGAACTTACGTAATTAGAACGGCCAGTATTAATTTATTACTGATCACTCCAAACCTTTCTCGACTGTCAACCACTCGCCCAGTTCTAATATGGCTGTACTATAAAATACCAAGACTTACTTGAAGAACTTATCGAACATCCTATCGTTAACGTTCTTCGGGCCGGTCCCGTACAACTTGGCGACCTGATCAGCATCCGGGCAGTAGGAGTAGAGCGCGCGGAACTGGCACCCCGCGTCCCTGAACAGCACGAGGAAGTGCTTGGCCTCCGACCGCGCGATCTCCTCCAGGACCCGCCGCTTGGCCTCCGCGTTGACGGCGCCGGGGAACACGCAGTACTCGACCGCGTTGAGCATTATGCCGCGGTTGGATTTGGTCGCCGGCTGCTTGTACAACCGAGGGCCTGAAGAGGATGAGATGGAAATGAGAATGTGTTTGGATTTGATAGACCGACTTGGCTAAAATTGCCGTGAGTTGTATTTGTAATTAAGATGATTGTGAAGCTAAAAATTTACATACAAAATGCGAACACGTTTCTCTCCCCTTGAACCTCGTCCAATTTTTCCGATTTTTGAATATGTCGTAGATATCGTGAAAAACTATATCTGTACGATTTCCTTTCCAAGAAAATATTTCTTAGAAAAAAACAGAAACTTACAGACCTAGTTTTTTGTAATGACTACAAAATATTCAAAAATCGTGAAAATCGGACTTGATATAGGGGGCGAGAAGCGTTATCTTTAGAGGCTCTTCACTTCTTAATGTGGAAGTTTAGACAAACTCGCTCTGTTTCTACAATCATGAAAATTAGGATTTTCTTTTCTTCAGATTTTGATTTGATTTAAACAAATAAATACAACAAATTAAAGTTTAAGTACTTTTTATGTCAGATGTTTAGAAAATTACAACTGTGATATATTGTTGTTACGTTTATACGATACGTAAAATTTAAATTGAAAATAACCTGTATTTGACGTCAAAATATACGATACACCAATGGCCAAAAAAAGTATTTCAATGATACGGTCGTCGTTCATTTTAGGAGTTTCAATAAATTCGTATAGCACATACATGGTGTATTATATGATAAACACAGGCCCAGTTTATTCATACATATGCTAAGAATCGTGTCGATTAGGTGCCTCCTATAAAAAAACCGAAACAAATAAATTGACTTACTAAATGATGCCAATTGTAGTGAATGGAGTGCTATGGTGAGTGTTAATTTCAATCGTTTGGTGAGTAAGCCGTCGGAAAGCATGACAAAACATTCGTTGTTAGATCAAAATGCTTTCAAATCAAAACCATGCCTTAAAATTAAGTACTAGAGACTTAAAATAAATTGTGTCGCATTTTCTGTTGGCATGACATGGTTTGACATCTACGTGTTTTTTTAAATAATATACGGTGTAGTTGACTAACTACTGGTTCGATTAGGATAGATGGAGACCTTTGCGCGGATCCTGGGAGGCTGTAGACCAAGTTAGAGTTTAGTATGTACATAATTAAATATTTGTGTACTATTTGGGTGTTCTATTAAAATTATGTGTTGTATGCAATTCTTTTCTTTTTAGATTAAAGGTCAGTCATAATGGCATTTTGATAAATCATAAAGAACACAAGTTTCCTTTTGATAGTGTCTAAACAAGAGACCACGCTGCACTTCAGAGGAGAAGGGGTTTCGGGATTAGGGTTGCGCCGGCGGTAACTTACTCGTTACCAGTGTAATACCATTTGGTAAAATACTCAGTAAATTACCAATGCTACCGGTAATATTACCAGAAGCGTACATAGAAATCGATTTTTTTCTATTTTTATTCTAATTTTAGTTTATTAATTATAATTAAAAAGTTAATTTACCTTTCGCATCTTCCGTCTTTTTTAATAATTGCATTGTAATTTGTACCTTATCTATTCGGCAATGTACAGTCAGTATAGTATGAGAGAGAGTAATATTCCCGGTAACATCGGTAAAATGCTTGGAAATATTGAGTATTTTACCAGTAACATTGGCAATATACTAAACTACTGAACCCATATTATCATTATTAGTTTAAAAGGGTCCGTTTGGTGCTAAAATTGTATAAACATGTATAAAACATACGAAATTTGAATATTACCGTATATTACCGCTTTTTGATAATGTTTCTGGTAGCGTTACTGGTAAAATACTCGCTTCGTGTAAGTTACTGGTAACGGCACATCACTATTCGGGATAGTATACAGAGTAAGTTTAACAAGATATCATTTAAGGAAGGTTTCACATGGGTTTTTAAGTTTATTTGTCCCTAAATCAATGTTACAATAAATCCAAAAAAATTGAATCCAAAAAATCAAGTTACAACCTCGTTGAATTCCAAGATATGAGTTATATGAAGTACAATAAGCTACTTCATACCTATGCACACAGTTACAGGTTGATTTAATCATTATTATAGAAGTGTTATTACCATGGCAACGCTCATTATATAATTGTTTTGAGGTTTCGGTTACGCTATACATTAGAATTAGAATTAGCCGTGTTAGTGTCGGGAGTGGTGACTGACCGGAGTAGTCCATGATGGAGGAGTGCGTGGAGGAGACGTCGGAGGCGTCGTCGGGGTGCTGGCGCCGCTTGCCGATGGCGCCGGGCAGCGAGCCGGGGCCCGAGCCGGCGCCCGGCGCGCCCGCGGCCGGCGAGCCCAGCGCGCGCAGCCCGCCCGGCGACGCGGCGCGCCGCGGCGGCGTCGCGCGGCCCAGCCCCGAGTCTGCGCACACACACACTCAGCCGCCGCCGGGATACTCGGGACGTTATACAACCTAACTTGGATTCTCAGGGAGACTATTGCAAGGGTTGCGAACTAAACAGTTTTTTTTTCAAATTGCCAATTTGTTATGTAAGTAGTTTATTTAGATACGTAATTTTGTCAAAGCATTACTTACTCAAAATGATTAATATTATCGGAATTATCAGTCTTTCTTATAAAATTACGACAGAAGAGAAATATCAAGTTGGAAATAAGCAATAGACAAATAAATCTACATACAGAATGGTACACAGAACTGGCTACATATAACTTGACATGTAAAAACAACTACGGGAACCGTTAATGTAACCCGATTGTATTAAATGGACCCAATAGCGAGGTGTAATTGTAAATTTAATAAACAATAATAATAAATTAATACCCCAATAGATGGACAAATTTAAAATGAATGAAATGAACTCTTAATTTGAATTTATTATGTTTATTTTGAAATCCATTATACACACCTGAATCAGCAAGTTCTTACTACAGTGGCAGGTAATTGTGATCAATTGAAGAATTGTTAAAAAAACAAGGTTATTTATTAATTTACTTATTAAATATTTGGGAGATTAGTGTTTTCACTATTAACTATGTTAGTAACATGGATTATTTGTTTGACTAGCATAGAATTAAAATTAGTCGAGAATCTAAGTCACCTATAAAATAATAAGACATTATATCATAATTATGATAACATTAATAACATAAAAAAAGCGTAAAACACTAAATGTGTACTAAACTAAACTAAACAGTGGATATTAAGCATATCTACACAACATACGCAAAAATAAACAAAATAAGCTCCAAAACATTTTGTATTTTACGCAAATAACATACAATTCTAATGACTGTAAAGTAAATTTAGATACACCTGTAAAAGCATTGGAATACTATTTAGAATGTCGAACAATGTCATACCAACACCAGAACATAAACGAATAAACATGCTCTAACACCGACCCTGGATACATATAATACCGCAAAATAAACCACAACCTCATAGATATATACCAATGACCCAAGAAAAACGAAAAGTGCACAAGACAAGTCGCGTCCGGGCGGTACATACGGCCGCGTCCAACTGTTATACGACTGTTTTCTCTAGCAAAACAACAAATCGGTGCTAAAGATAAAATTGGAATGAAAACCTAATTATATTACAAAGTAATATTGAAGTATAGCCAAGGACAAAAATGAAGTAGCGATCCATTTCTTAAAAATATGTCTCCGTGACTCTATCGTCGAGATCAGACGTTAAGAGCGCGTTTACATATTTAAAAAATACTTTTGTCCTTGTACAGTCAAGAGCAAAGATATGTGTACACTTCAAAGTCACAAAGATGTGTATTTTTTGCAAAAAAAAACAATTATTAATGGCTCTCCTAGTTTTAGCAATGTATATTTCGCTAATGTCTAGTTTTAGATCACCATGAACTCATTAGAGAAGTAAGTCCACGGACAAAAGGTTCATGGTAGAAGAGTATCTATTCTGGTGCGTTAAGCAGAAGCACATAGAATTAGCTTCACGCGCTTCTGTCAAGAACTTTTGCAACTTGAAGTGGAAATTATTTTTACAATTGACTATTATGTTTGGTTTTATAAAACAGTCTAAATAATTTGGACGCACCAGCGCCGCCCGGCGCAGAACAGAACGGAACAGAACCCAAAGGCACCAAACAGAAGCGAAGGTCGCACCTCGCGGCGCTACTGAAACGTGTCTTACCGCACAAGTTCATTAGAGAGCTAGACTTCCGTCCCGCCTTAAAGTTATTCTGGTAAGTGGAATATTTAGACCTTCCACGAGCCGACTGGGGCTCCTCACTGACGCGCTCTGAAACGTGTCCTGCATGTCAGCATGCATCCGGCGAGCACAAACAAGCATGCATCGCCAAGCGGCCGGTATCACCATGTCATCAAAACCCATGAGATACAGCAAACAAAATTAATACTAACGCAGGGGTTCCCAAACTTTTTATGTCCGCGGTGAGTTAAATTTTTTTACGAAATTAACTATGGTGTAGCGTTAATCATGATGAACCATATAGGACAAAAAAGCAAGAGTGCAATAAAAAAATATTTTACAGGGACTTCTATTTTAAGAGTTTAAAACTGGTGATTCCAATTTACGGGAACTATGTTTTTTGTATCGATCTTTGACGCAAAGTCCGTCAAAGCGAATTTTTTTTTTTTACTTCTTTAAACTTAATGGAAATCACCAGTTAAAACCGAATTAATTCTGATTTAACGATATCAATAAATAAAAAATGACTATGATTATTTTTGTATCTAGAGGAAATAAAAACGTCCCGCGGCAACATCAGAGGCAGTGCACCGCGGCGCATACTTTGGGAACCTCTGCTCTAACGCGATATGATCTGACACATGACTCAATTTAGCATACTCAATTAACAAGGAACCAATTTTAGTATGCGCGGAAGGTCTAGGGGCGATGTGTGGAAAAGCGCAACCTCTCAAAAAATCAGCTGGTTCCAAACTACATATAAGGCCAAAAATATAAATATAAAAGCATAATTTTGTGTCTCTATGCTCTACTGCGCTGCTGATACACATATCGGGGGAAATACATTTTGAAATTAAAAATATAACAGTACAAGCGTTCTACGAAATAAATCAAAGAAGCATTTTTTTATTGTATGCAAAACGACAGGTAAGAGCCACACAATAACGATTATAGTTATCTCAAGTATAAAATCTTTGCACAGACTAGAACATTCGACGATATTTCTAGAATATTCGAGTTTGTACGGAAGGACTTTAGATATTGGAAAGCTGGCAACGAGTGGCTCATTAATAAAACCGACATCACAATCGAAGCCACTAAAGCAACGTTGCATAGACCGATTACTCTAGCCAGAATCTGTTAAATAACAAACATTTTCCGCTCTGTTATCGATCGATGCAACAATTAACATAATAAAGCTTTTTAGACAAGAAAGTGACGGCTGAATTGTAATCTATGGCTCTAATATCTTTACAGTATTTTATACTCTAGTTATTTCAGCCGTCAGTTTCTAGACAGTTCACAAAAACAGTATCTTTAACTATAGAGTAAGTAGTTTTTTTATTATTACATCTCGTTTTCGAATCGCCTTAACTCTTCGAAAACGTGAATATACCCTTGGCATAAACCCGATAAACAGACTAGTTTCCCTACATGATTTACGTAAGCTTTAATACTACTGAAACAAAATGTCACTTTCAAAGTTCGTATACATTGAGTTATAATAGTGAAAAAGTGAAGGTTCAAAATCGAATAAAATGTTGATCACGTGACCTTGTATTGATCAGTGCTTAGATAAACCAAGGGTTAAATATTCTATTTGTTTCATATTTTTTACTAAAATACTGACTTCATTAATAGAAAAGATACGACTGGAGTAAGTCCTCCTTACTCAAAAAAATATTGCGAAAGAAAAACTCGTCAGTATTGTCGATACTTGCAATTACGATAGCAAACATAATCTTCGTTCGTCGCATCGTTCCCTGCAGCTAGATACTGTTTTCAGAAACCGTGAAGCAGCAGCTCTATTCTACTGCTAAAACCATCTTACCTTTGACATGTATTGTTTTAACCGGCGTTACAGTCAAGTAAATAAATCCAATAATGACACTATGCAAAAAATCACTGGTACAAAAGATGATTCTTTATAATCGAATTCAAAAAAAAGACGAAGTTCGTCAGGTTTTTTTTAATGTAAGTTCTTCGATTTTTCAGACCAAAGGAACGATTTGAAAAAAAAAAACGTTGTTTGAATGGGTTTACATTCTCAACATGTCAGGATCTGATGATGGGATCTTGGAGAAATCAAGGGAACTCCTCAAATATTATAGGCACACCTATAGCGATTTCGGTATTTTTCACCGTTACTCGTGCATTTGCTTTTTAAAAGTACTATATAGTGAAGTGGAACTGATGATGAAGACCACAGATGGCCATCGGAATTCCTTAACAACCTATTTATAGGGTCGCGATAAGATATCTCGATTAAGGTAGTTGAGCGACTATGACGAAGCACATTTAATTGTTTAAATATGAGTGTGATTTTCCCGCGGCGTTGCTTGCGGCGAGCTTGAAATGTTATTTTCATTAATTGAGAAGTGGGAATTTGGGAGTGGAGGGTACATAACAACTTAAATACGATCACTAAAAAGTATATATTTTTTTGCATTTTTGTAGGCGCGTTTTTTTTTAAACTTTTTTTAACTGCAATAATGTCACTATTCACATAGTGTCACTGTTGGATTGAACGTCCGACATGTCAATAGTAATATGGTTTTGAGTGGAACAGGTCTGTGTTGAGTTAGTGTAGTTAGTAGGTGGGCAGCGTGTACTGACCGCGCGAGGTCTTGCAGCTGCCGCGGCGCGCGAGCGGCCCGCCCGCGCCGGCGCCGGGCGACGCGCCGCCGCGCTCCTCGCCCGGGGACTCTGCAACACGCGCTCACTCACCACTAACATGTTGCTGTTATTTGGTTAGTACTAACGCTGGGTATTCCGTGAATACTGTGTGAGCTCTATAGTGCTTTGATGCGTTACCGTTCCTCTTGCAAGTATTAGCTATATTATTAGTCATTTCGTTAACATGATGAATACGTGAATACATTGGAAAGTTCTTATTGCTATTTTTTTGTGTAGATTAGGTAACGAATAGTTTGGACCGCTTATTTATTAACTAAGATCAATTCCTTGCTATATGAATATGAAATACTTAGGACTAGTTTCCCTAAATAAACCACGTTATTAAAATATCAGAAATAATATAAGAGACACTTCTCAACATTGACGTTGAAATCTGAAACACTTACATAATAATGTAAAGTAATATGTCTTGTGTTATGTCATCGTGTGTAATAAACTCACAAAAAACACAAGTAACATGAACATCGAGCTCAAAATTAGCCATTCACAATCGTGCGCACCCTAAGCGCTGTAGTTACATATAAATAGACTATGCATACCCGTCGTCACGTAATCATGGATGTTTTTCAATTAAATCTTTGTCATTACGAACGACAAGCATGCGGCGTCTAAACCAGAATCCATACTTGAGCGGACCAGTTTGACTGATAAAGTGTTGCCAGGTGTGTATAAATTATCATAGCTCTGTAAATATATGTCAAATTCCTTAAATTGCCGTAATTATTTTAGTAGAGACGCTATTGCTAAAAACTTAATGCCCGTCTCAAGATACATCTAAATTGATTAGTCATAGAAAACTATGACTTGACATTTATCTTGACTTATCTTGTGACGGGCGTTTCGGTCAAGATGAGTTTATTATTACTAACCTAAGTATATCCGTACAATTTGATCCAAATGTAAAAATTGCAGCGTTAAATTTATAAAAACCCGAACGAACAGGTAAATTTTGACATCGTAAGCCGTAAACTTTTGTAAAACCGACACAAACAGCACCGCGTACTGTAGCAACATTTTTGTCGTCAAACTGGTCGGATCATGTATTTGGGTATGATGGGCATGCAGGTGGCTTACCTCGGTACAGGCCGGCGCGCTCGGCGAGGCTGTCCTGCGAGCCGCGGTAGTAGTCGCGCCGGAGCCTGCCTGCGCGCGCACACGTAACCTCTACAGTACGGCTGGCACAACTTAGCTTACCTTAGCCCATCGCTTAGTACGTCAGGGTACAATTTATTGGTCGGTATCGGTACGCATGGTAGAAAAAAGTTCGATATGGAAGCAACTTTTACGGATTCTATTTATTGCATGCATACCGATTGTAGAGGGCGGGATATATTGCAAGTTGAGCTAGCCGTTCCGTACGCATACTATGAACTTTCTAAGCCATACGAGTAAGTTCTAGGTTTAGTTCATAATACGATAGCAGTACAGTCGTAACGCAGTAGGCAACTTTTACACTTAAGGCGGACTATGCTAATACATTTACACAATCATGTCTGTTGGCCGCAAATACGTCTGGAAGAATTATCTGCTGCTGGTAGGTTTACACTGTTTTTTTTTAGCAAACTGTCATTTCTCACAGAGGATTTCTTGCAGGTGGAAATGCAACCTTACCAACGCTGTCATTAAATTGAATTAGCGGTGAAAAACCAACAGCGTCGAAATCCTCAAAGTAAAGTCAACCTTTAGGTTAACCTTGACATCGTCCCACATCTCCAACAGCCTACCCGGATCCACGGTATGTCAAGTGATATTGTACTCGGAGCCTTTTAGAGCATGAAGTTGCCTACAGCATTTCAAACTGTAATAGTTTACCGGCATGAAACATTAACGATGGATTTGAATTATTGATGTTATTCGTATTGTTTTGTAATAAGTCCAGCGATAATGATTCAAACCGGAAACTGGATAAAGGGATATAAGGTTGGTATAACAGTTAGCGGGACTATACGCGCGTATGCCGTGCGATCGGGAAATTATAAAGGTGTTCACTAAACTTTTGTGAGGAAGATGAGTAAGTAGTAAGCCACAAACACACCATTAGGATTGTTTCCACAATATGACTATATTGTTAGTTCTTATTTGCTCATTTTCTTCGCACAGATAGTTGACAGCATGAGCTTAGCATACCATATTCGGTCCGAACTCCGAACGCAACATACCTAGTCGGGCCATAAATTCTGTTACTAAAGTTTATTACAATTTAAAAAATAAATTCAAGGAGTTTTACATAAACTTGTATATTAATCAAAACTTTGATTTATAAAAAATAAAAATAAAAATAAGGTATTCTAAAACTATGACAATTATTTGATGTACGAGCTTGAAGTATTCCCATTCGGGACTAGAAAATCATAGTTTAATTTACGCACGACGATGATACTGATAACGGCCACAACTTTTGTGAGAGTTCTTGTACAGAGTTCAAATGGAAGCAGGTGGACGTGATCTATTTTGATTTTACAAAAGCATTTGACCGAGTTAACAACGATGTGTTGCTTGACAAACTGTGCCGCATAGGTTTCACGCCGCATCTGCTTAAGTTATTTTCTAGTTATCTGCGGGGTAGGCAGCAGTTCGTCAGGCATGGATGCTTTATCTCAAAGTCATATTTAACACCATCTGGTGTCAGTCAAGGTTCTATTCTTGGTCCTCTTCTATTTGGCATCATGGTAAACGACCTTGATACGGTTGTCAAGCATGCTACATGTTTGCTGTATGCAGACGATTTGAAGTTGGTTTATGGGATACATCAAATCGCAGACTGTGAGGCTTTGCAGGATGACGTAAACTCTGTTTTGCTCTGGAGCATTGCTAATGAACTCCAATTTAATGTCAAAAAATGCTGTGTAATGACCTTCAGCCGGGCGCAAAAACCGTTGCATAACATTTATACGCTGGGATTGGAAAGCATTGCTCGCGTTACAACCGTAAAAGATCTCGGTGTTCTTTATGATAGTGGCCTTACTTTTCACGATCATATTAAAACGCTGGCCGCTAACGGTTTCAAAAGACTTGGATTTATTGTGAGGAATTCTCGTGACTTTTGTAACGTCAATGCCATCAAACTTTTGTACACGGCCCTAGTTCGTAGTAAGCTCGAAGCGGCAGCTATTATATGGAACCCCCACGAGACTACTTATGCCTTGGTTTTGGAAAAAGTGCAAAAAGCGTTTCTTAGGTTCATGTACAAAAAACTGTATGGATATTATCCCTTTCTATATCCGACTCAATTTTTGCTTGGGTCTCTTGGCCTGAACTCTCTGGAGGTAAGACGCAACTACAACCTGTTGGTAACGGTCTGTAGCGTATTGCGGGGCGCTTCCGACTGTCCCGATATAGTGTCACAAGTGGTAAAACTGTCGGTGCCTTTTATGACGAAAAACCTCCTCAGACCGCGACACCATAACCTCCTCGCGACACCTAGGACGCGGACTGTGGCCCACCGGAACTCTCCCACTGTTCGGGCTCTCACGAGCCTCAACACACTCTTTTCATCAGCACCTGATCTTTTTGATGTATTTGCAAGTCGATGGTCCGTTTTGTGTTTTCAGTGTCTTAGGTTCTGTGAGAGAATGGATGGTAGTGGAATTTCCAGATAAAAACTTTTTATGAAAACTATTATTAGTTTGCGTGTGTTATAATATTAATTTTCTTTCTGTATATAATATTAAGTTTCTCAGTGCATTGGTTTTACTGTAATGCTGTGAAATTTTTGTTTAAATAAATAAATAAATAAAAAAATAAATAAATTTGCGTGCCATATTGAACAGACTTTTAGCTTTAAATTCTGATACAAATGTATTTCAAGCAACTAAAGATCCGCTTGTACACCGGTCAATCTTGATGTCTCATTAAATGGACTTTACGATTCCACGACAATTTTCAGTAATACGAAAAACACACCAAATCACTTGCTTCATAAGCTGGAATTGAGTCTTGTTGAGAAATATAATGTTGGTCTCTAAACATACACAGAGATAGGAAGTTTTATAATATTAAACAAAAAAAGTTCCGTGGTTAACAAAAACTAACTTTTAAGCGTTTTTAAAAAGTGACATTTACAAAATAGTCATGCGTAATTTTATCGACCCCGGCTGTGAATGCTAAAAGATCGTATCAGAAATTGCGGCGAATATATAGAATGATTATTTGTTCTTAAAAAGGTACATTAATTGAGCTTTTAATTTTTATACGTATTGAAATTAAAAAATAAACATTACTTAGTTTTATTTGACTCAACCTTAGTAACAGAACTTATGGCCAGACTAGGTAGTTTTCAACGCAATTCGTTCGAATATGGTGCCATAAAGGGGGGAAAAGACAAACAACTAGAGGCGCAAGATTTGACAAATTAAAGTTTAAATATTAACACGTCATATCTATTTGAAAATGGCTTTTTCTTGGGAGCATGCCATACATATAGAGTAGAAGTACCGGTGTTGGACCACCTACATTTTTTTCAAATATTTTATCTTAATATTTAACTTCAGTTAATTAGTTATTTATAAATATTATTTTTAATATTACAGTATTTTTGATACTCATTAAACCTTAAGTGGCCAAAAAGGGTAATGGCCACAAACGGTACTTCTACGTTAAATATAAAATAACGTCCATGTGAAATAAGGTAAATTTAAAAAAAATAGTTTAGTGGAAAATAAAAAATATTTTCACATGCACATTGATCAAAAGGGGACAATGAAAAAGTAACGTCGAGCTAAGTGCGGGTTTACATTAATGAGAACATTGAGAACACATCGTCTGTAAAGAGGAAAAGCTCATTAAGTTATTATCAAGTTATATGTACTTAGTGAATTTTCCTCTACATCAGATGGTGGTCACGTCGGTGGCGAAGCGATTTGCACATTCGGGACGGGGAACAAAAACGAAACAAGTAACAAAAAGTGCTTAAAACAACAACTTGTAGAGTATCTAGTTGGTTTTGTTTCAGGTGTTTATATATCGGTCTCGAAATATTGAATCGCGTTTTCACTAGCTAAAATAAGAGAAAATGGGTTGTCAAAGTGGGGTACGCGAACGTCCAGGGGATCGCCAGTGATCGTGGAGGGTCCCTGACAAGATAACCCTCGTATTATAGTCCCGATTATCACGATGGACAAATGTGAGTAAAGCACCTGTTACTCTCGCAGCGCACTTGTCAGAAAGTGACAGGTTTATTTTTATATTCATAACAATAGTTGAAATATCTAAACGCGACAATAAGTTTTTTAATGTGGAGGGCATATTACTTCATGTTATTTCTTTGTGTACCTACTTCAAATAGTAAATTGTTTTACATTCAAATAGGGCAGTAACATCGACCGTAGTCCTCTTACCAGTGAGGTTGGTGGAGCTGGGCTGCTTGCTGCCCAGCATGCCCTCGGCGGCCTGCAGGGCCCCGCTGTCCACGTGGATGGTCTTGGGGCGCGCGCGCGGCGCCGCCTTGCCGCGCAACCGCGTCGGCGCCGGCGCCGCGCCGCGTGACAGCTCCAATAGATCCGACTTGTCTAGGACTTTGCCCTGGAATTGTTATGTTGATGGTTATATAAATGTAGTATGTGTAGATATACAGGGCCAGGGCACATGGACCTTTTATTTTTAAACAAGTTAGTACTGTTTTTTTTTATTCAAATAATGTGAAAGTAAAAAATAAGTCAATAAATCATTGCTGAAACCTCAAAGCACGTGATTATCGTATAATAGTGATACATTTTGTTCGTTTGGTTTTGTTAACATCTTTGCCCATTTCAATTGATACAGACTATAGAGTTGTAGTAAATAAGTAAGGCTTAAGTGGAGTTAAAAGCAGTAGATGCAGTCGAGTAATAAAAATAAGGGTTATGATTATTAGTTTAAGGCGACGGGGTGGGCAATTGACCTTGCTCATTCGGCCAGACGAGTCAAGTTTTAATTAGCGCGCCATCTAACTAGTAAGCTCTGCGATCGACCGCATATTGCTATTTATCAAACAGTCTGGCATGCATTTACCGTTAGATGGCGCTTGATTAGATCGACCAATATTATTTTTCTTAATACTAATTAGCTTTTAAACAAATAAGTAAATGCATAAATAGTTGATTATTTAACATTTGTAAAGATTTTTCATGAATAACTGGCACGGAATAGTAGAAACGCAACTGATTCAATTCAACTGAAATGGCAGTCAACCAAACCAATCCAACGGTCTGGCAACGCCACGGCCGGCCGCCAAACCGAGCACGCAACGTCGCTTTCATCCCTTTGTAGTTTTGAGTACCTACCTAGTTATAACTATACCCTGTCTATTTAACAGAGTTAACAAAGCGTTGTCTCTGTTGCACTTTTGTATGAAAATGAAAGAGACAAGAAACTGCCAGTGGGCGTCAACAAACGCACGTCGATGGCGGGCTCGGCTTACATGCCGCCTGTTGTTAAAATATTCGTAATATTTCTCGTTATTTTTGTTTGTAGTTAGAGGCACCTCAAATAATTAACTTATTGATAACATGACATTGTTATGTCATGTTAATTCATCTATAAATCCTAATTATGTAATTTAAAGTAGTAGATAATAATATTTAAATATGTGCCCTGCAGTGCAGTGGGACGTATAGTACAGGCCATACAAGTACAAGTATGGGTGATGATGAGAAAGAGAAGTAGTAGGTATATGTATACATATAAATAAATTATTAAATAAAATAAAATAAATTTGTAACCAAAGATAAGCACTTGAAAGCGTCCGCACCGTACGAGCGACAGATGTTGACTAAACTTTGACAGGCATGTAAACCTACCTTGTGCCTGTGCATCGTCCTTATCGCTGACCAATTACGTGCATTCTTTGTTTTCTAGTATTAACTCTGTTAAATAGACAAGGTATAGATAACTTTTACGAAATTTTACTTATATAACGTGAATGCAAGTTCAAATCCATTATCTAACACTAAAATCAACTTTTATTCAAAACAATTTGTTATTGTTTTTTTAATAGTTTTCTTTATTTTTGGAGTATTTTAAATTCTTATTTTAGTTTGTATACCTTTTTTTTGGCCGCATTCCACAAAAATCTTCAAAACGCCTGGTAATAGTTTAAGAGCAAACATTTAGTTCAATGTTTCACTAGGAGCACATAGGTTTTGAGTCTATAACCTGTCAATTCTTATTAAAACTAATATATTTAACTTGACGCAACACATTAAATAAGTAAAAGGAAGTGTGGAAAGTTTGGCTGCAAACTAAATCGCCCAGCCGGAATAAAACGAATATGAACTTTTTAAAAACGGTCCGTTTAAAGTTGTATAGGTATATTGCTTACTATCAGTTACATAACTATATTAATGAGTCAGAGCAAAACTTAAGGATACGTGTCTTCAGATTATCATCATTTAAAACTACCACTTCCTATATTTTTCCCAATAAATTTATCCAAAAACACCTCGATTTCGTAATTTTGCCCTACCCTTCGCGAAGTGTTTATAATTAGTAATGTTTGCAGTAAGTGGTGGTACCTCGCGCTCGGCCTCCTCGACGGCCTTCTTGAGCTTGTACTGCTGCAGGATGGCGTCGCGGCGGCGCGCCTGGTCCAGCTTGCGCGCGGCGCGCAGCTCGGCGGCGGCCTCGTCCCGCGCGCGCCGCGCCGCCGCCGCCTGCTCCGCGCGCCCGCGCGCCTCGTCCGCGCGCTGCCGCCGCTGCAGCGATAATAGCATTATGCGCTCTTTTTTTCGCTCCATCTCTTCTGCGGAGTTCTGGAAGGTAAAACGTGTGGGAATAAGCCGCAGAATAACTTCGTAACGAAATTTTTAATACAGCTGTTCAGAAAGTGGTACTTTTCGTAGCTGTATATAGTGCGGAAAATTGGATTTTTTAGAACTAGTGCTTTTTACTATTCCTATTTCGCACTAGTGCGTTTTACTTTTCCATTTTTTTTTCTATCTGTATATCGTGCGGAAAGTTGGATATTTTGCACTAACATTTTACTCCTCCATTTTAAAAAAATATGTTTTTGTTCTCAGCCGTGCATCTAACCAAACAGTTTGCATGTTTAAATAAAGTACCAGGAGCGCAGAGATAATTACGGGGTGCGTAGTACCACTTAGATCGCAGGCAATGACGTCTCGGTGCGCCGCACTTTCGCACGCGACACAGCTCAGATGACTCGCACACGACACAGCAACACTATAGTTTAGTAGTTAAGTACTTCTAATGTTTATGCACTCCTAATATTTGATGTATAATTTTTGTTCTTATAATTTTAAATTCAAGTAATTTCGAACAGAGTGTGTGTTATCACTTCAGAGGTCCGGGAAGAAGAAAACGGATACATAGATACCCACATACACAAATCCACACACACATATACATAAACACACAGATACACCATTTTTCGCAAATATAATATAGAAAATAAACTTAAATAGGTATACATACAGGGTCAGGATTCATCTCTCCAATAACCAGCGCGGCGGGCTCCGCGTTGGTGGGTCGGGACGGGCGCTCCCCGGGCGGCGAGTCTCTCCGCTGGGCAGAGACGTCCCCGGGGCGCGCCTCCAGGCCCGGGCTCCGGTGCGCCGCGAACGGCTCCTCCTGCACCCGCTCGTGCCACTCGCTCTCCGGGCTCTGCCGCGAGGGACTCGGGTACTCGGATCTCTCCTTCTTGGGCGACATTCGTTTCGCTCGCAACGGCGGCTTGGGTCGTTTCGGGGGTTCGTTATCGAAGGAGATGTAGAAGCCTTTCTCGTTCGCCTCCTCCTCCTGCTCGTGGTGCTGGAAAGAGTTTCTGTTGAGCGACGGGCGGGTCGGGGAGGGGATGCGGTAGGTCCGCGTGCCCGAGGTGATGTTGAGGCGGTTGATGCCCTGCCGGAGCGCGTCGTCCTCCGCGTTGCCAATGAACGAGATGTTCTGGGGCTCCATGTCGTCTGGCGGCGGCGCGGGGCTCGAGAGCTGCTGCAGGCTGACGGGCTCGGGCCGGCGCGCGGGCTCGGGCAGCGAGCCCTGCCGCTGGGGGGTTTTCGAGCGGCGCGGGCTGACCGCGCGCGGGGGGGACTGGGACGCGAACTGGGGCCGGTTGGGGGTTATCACAGTGTAGCTCAGATGGTTCTGTTCGCGGGTGTCGGCCCCGTTCTGGTAGCGGTCGTTGTTGTAGTGGACCGGGAAGGCCGGCTCGGGCCGGTCGGGCCGATCGGGCCGGTCGTGCAGCACGAAGCCCTGCGGCTGCCAGGCGCGCTCGGCCGGCCGCTCGGGCGGCGGCGCGGGCTGCGGGGAGGGCGAGCGCCAGGCGCGCGGCGGCGTGTGCGGCGAGTACGGCTGGCTGTGCTGTTGCTGGTGCAGCTAAAGATCAATGTGCCCGTTAGATATGCTGCGGCATGTTAGGCCATGTGCATGTGAAGAAACGGTGTGATTTCGACCATGATGTGAAAGCCACCTTCGCAAACCACTCCAAAGCTTCACTTCTAAATTTATATTGAATATCAACTCCCTATTCCATTCGACGGCGAGCTCAAACTAAAAACTTAAATACCGCTCTCTTAAATCTATCCTTAATCAATAATCACAAATGGGCATTTTACCCTGCCTACTCGATGTCGTAATAAATCGACGCGAAATGCGATCTTTATTTATATTTAAGGATACCTTTGAGGAATCGTGTAGGAATTATCAACTATGAACTATCGTGATATTTTTTAAAATCCAGATCTTAAACTTTTCCAAACACACAACCATCGTCCCTAATTAAGAAACTGCTAAGGTCCATATCCTTTTTTCTGTCTGGAATTATAGGTTTATACTATGTGAAAAAGTGTTCTTTATTCCGCCTTCACGTATTGACGACGGAAAATTTGGTACTGTACATACAGCCCGGAAACGGTAATACGTTTTAAATCCCGGAAAGACAGCTTCAGAAAGAACAGAGTCGCGGGCAAAAGCAAGTTACATACAGCCCCTAAAGACTGATGACAGGGTGTAGTGAAGCACAAACCTGCCAGCCCCTCAGCTCGTTGTCGTGCTGCGCCTGCGCGTGCTGCGCCCACGTGCGGCGCACGGGCGGCGGCGGGCTCTCGTGCAGGTAGAACCGCCCGTAGTCCTCCACGTCGCGGTACTGGTAGTCGTACTCGGGCGCGTAGGCCTCGCGCGGCAGGTGCGGGGTGGACCCGAACGCGCTCAGGGGGGGGCGCGACACGTTGTGCTGTGAGCTGAATTGGCTGTGCTGCGGAGGGAGTGGGGGGTTAGGAGTGTGGTATGCTTGGACTGCGTTTTTGGTGGGTAAAGCTATTGCACTGCGATGAAGGAGTAAGGAGAGCTTTTTGCGAAATTTGGCCACTGGGACTGACCATGCAAAGATTAATAAAGGCATGTAAGTAGAGTACATGATACTAACGAATAATTCAATAATAACTTCCCTTTTTGTTACCAAAAACATATGAATATCGGTGGCAAAAAAGGAGCATCCCATACAAATGTTTTCGGATACACTAGGAAATTTTGTAATTATTGCATAGTCCTGTCTCTACCTAATGTTTTTTTTTTAATCTGGCTTCGCAACTGTGACTCTGTCTTATACCGCCGTCCAAAACCAAAAAGCAGTATAAACATTTAAACAGTACGATTATACGTGCGTTTTTTTCTGGAGGGCAGAATAGTTGTAATTTTGTCATCTGCCAAAGAAGTGTCATTCGAAAGTTAGTGTTTGTGATTCGTTGCCACCAAAACCATTGTCGTTGTTTTAGGCATTATACAATCCCCTGAAGCTAGTGCTTAAATATTATCGTCCACGTATTTACAAAATTTTACATATTTTAAAGCGTAAGTGGACCGAGCTTTTGGTCGTGCTTAGTATTTTCTGGCGCTTTTTCACAACACTATTTCATGAAGTTTTTATCCTTGCAGTGCGATTTTAAATGAGTGTAGTAAACTTACCAATTGAGGAATGTTAGGCGGATACGGTTGTTGGAATGGCGACTGCGGCTGCGGAGGCTGAAACAGCTGTTTGGCCTGCTGTTGCAGTTGCTGCTGCTGTTGCATCTGTTGTTGCTGCAACTGTTGCTGTAACTGTTGCTGCTGCTGGTGCAACTGTTGCGTTTGCTGTTGCTGCTGTTGTTGCTGTATCTGGTTCTGCTGCGTGGCGAGCCGCGCGATATCGCTCTGTATGTCCTGCAGGCTGGAGTTCATTCTGCAATTATTTAGTATTGAATCGAAACCAAATTTTGTTTTCCATATTGTTATGGCGCACAATTGGAACACGGAAAAATAATCCTGATATATAAACGGTATAATTACAGGAACAGGTTATATGAAATCTAGAATGGATTTAATTGGAACTATGATCACTATAACGAATGTTATTCTTATCCATCAACATTGAAAGCACAAAGTAAACCATCGTATGTGCCCGTGTGTCTACAGCGAATGAGTTTCGACGTATGAAATAACATTGAAAAGGTTAATAACAAGTCAAGGACACATGATGGTAGTTTACTTACTTGGCTATGGATTGCTGGTACTGCTCGATGGCGACGTTGTCCACCGTCTGACTTGGCTCCATGTCCTAAGACCAATTTATTTATCACTAACGTAATTAACCTTTAAAATAATTTATATGCAAGTCAACATTGAGCTCTATTTATATGGATTTTGTGACTCCATATGCGTCGTGAGCGTGTAATGCGTGAGGAGGTACAAAAGCCAACTCTTTAATATAACAACTAGGCTACGCGCTAAGAGAGCACGCAGCAGCGAGAATTCGTTACGAACCGTAAGCCAATCAATAAATTGGTATTATATATATTTTTCAAAGTAACTAACTCAATTTTACGCTTACTGTAAAGTTTTATATGCCATGAGCCCCCTATATTAATAGGAGCTTGTCGATTTTTAGTTGAAACACACGTTTTTATACAACCTTAAACGAATACAGTCAAAAACAAAACACTCGATGACCTTAACAGAACGTTCAGATGTAGTGTGTTGTCAATGTTATCATACGACATTGTCTTTGGTCGGATATGTACGCATCGCATTCGTCTTGCTTTCTAAACTATGTTACTGAGAAAACAATGACATATTTGCCCAACAACTGCTCGAAGTCATACATACATACATACATTACACGCTTGTAATCCCAGAGTGGGGTAGGCCGAATTACCTACAAAGAAGGGTTATTAGAAACTCGACATTTATTCAATGACTGCCAAATGTTAACACGTTCATTTGTGACTTAGTGACTTATCCACTGTTAATTACCACAAATAATATTTAATTTTCACATGCACTTTAACACAAAATCATGCAAGTTTTAGTATCCCCACTATTTACGATACGTGGACACACACACATCTTCCCAAGTCATTGTACTGGAGACACTCATCTACCCAACTCAACAAAAGTTTTATAGTTGAACAAGTTTGTGCGCTGTTGTCCCGCGGGGTGAAAGAGGTTGGGGGAGGGGTGGCTAGTATATGTACCCTCCCCGCTCCCCGCCCACCCCGCTAACGCCTAGATACCTGGTTTCCGTCAATATCTATGCCCCTCGGAAAAACAGGTCATGAACTTGTTTGACTATAAGTGGTACTTGCTCTTATCACAACATAAATAAATGAAATTTAGATATTGATTAACCATTGAAATGGGAAAAACGGATAAGTCCTAAATGTGTATATAGATAGTTTAAAAAAAATCAAATCAATTGATACATTAATCCCAAACTTTCACCCAAACGGCATAGAAACATTTTTTTATGTCGCATAACCACAAGGTTAAAATACTATTTATTTGATCAATAAAGATACTACCTTATGAATCATGGGGGGGGGGGTAAAATCTCTGGAACTACAGTACCTACCGATAGTGGCAAAATATGGAAATGGTATTAATCGCCACTAGAAAAAACGATTTTCGGAATATACAGTACACGTACTTTTAAAAGAGGTTATTTTTCCGTTAAACATTCTATTTTTGAATTGGCTGGATAAGAGGTTAAGCTCGCCGTTTAAAAATTTATGTATGTACTTGGGACGCGAATTGTTTAAAGGTACGTATACACGGGAAATGTTTTTTGATCAATAATTGTCCGGACGTCTCATTCTATAAGAAAAATCGGAGCATTAGAGGTACTGTTGTCAGACAAATGAGAAAGTGCATGGCTTTTTAAAATCACATTTCTCAATAAAATATGAAAATACCCTAAAAGAGATCACCAAAAGTGAAATTACAGAGATTAGACAGAGAGGTCCGATATGCACTATGATTAGCTAGAAAGAGATAGGAACCGATCATTATCGGCTTAAATCTATTAGCTATTCAATATCTCAATTATTTGTTACATGAATCAGCTTTTATTAAAGCTGTGGATAAAAAAAGTCATTAATATTCCCTATTATAGCTAAAAAAAAATGGACGTGTAAGTGCACCTTAAGAGAAAGGATATCCCTATAATCTGGCATGTTATGATATGAGCAAGCACCGCCTCAACACCAACCCACCTGCTGCGCCCCCGGCTCCGGCGGCGCGTCGTCCTCGGCCGGCGTGCGCGCGCCCTTGCCCTGCAACACGTTCGTGCAACCGCCACCGTAACACACCGCGCAACGGCGCGACGCGCAACGCGCGATCATGCGGGCATTGGCATAAGGGGGACCGATTGTGACAGTTCTAAGGTACTCTTTGTTGTGATTGGGTGCGATGGTTCCGAGATCCATTTGCCAATTATTTCTCGTGATTTAGCAAATATTAAAATAAATGCTGCTTACTCACATTTCCTGATAAAAAAATAATTTATACGATTCCCTTTGAATTAATAATCGGAGAAATAACTAGAATTGTGTAAAGATATTTAACAAATACTATGCTAGTGGAAATGGACCTCAATGGTAAACTATTTGGGGTTGACTTTTCAAGATCTTATACTCCAATAAACAACTCATGCTTCCCTATAGTGTAATGGATGTGTTATACTCCTACACAAAATGTGCTGTTTATTTAACACGTGACTGTGTAAAATGTCGTTTAGACACATAGGGATAAGGTACAAAATAGTTCGATAGACTTTACACGGACATAGTGAATGCGACGCAAAATACTTGTGTTCAACAAAAACAAAAGATCGAATTTAAAAAAGCTGCTTTATTTATGAAATTCAGCGGTTTCTTTAAGCAAATTGTTTATAAAAGCGTAATTATTCAATATTACTCAATGGCTCTTAGGATATAAAAATACTAATTTGTAAACTACAGCATGTAGTTTGATTTAAAATGAAAGCTTTAAAAGCGTGTGTGAAACTATGTTTAATTATTTGTAGTTTTCTGATAAAACGATGATTCAAAAAGTGATGTTTCAAAGTGGAAAAAAAACAGGGCTAATCTAAATTGAATGTAGAAAAATTCGTAACCGGCCACTCACCAAAGAGGCCAACTGGTATTGCAAATATGTATCCTAATAAAATAGAAAAACAGGTTGTTATACAGTTCAGTAAGTGTCAATTAGTAGTGCTACCATACCGTGTGTGATCAAGTTTCAAGTTCCACGTAAATTATTATTCCCCGTACACAGAGTACGTCACATCTCGAAATGTAGACTCATGCTATTTTATTTACTTAAATATTTTAACGGACAAACAAACACACCGCTTTCAACTTTAAAATACTATAAACAAACCAATCAAACATAGAGTAAAAAATCCGTCTTACAGCGTTTCCGTCCGTCATTACCCGAATTTGATGACAAAAGAAAAACCAACAATTTACTTGCCATGTTGAAATATCGCAATCATGAACAAGGTCGCTATGTTTTAAGCATACTTTAGGCGCTGGTCCCCAATCGCCCGCGCCCTTAGCCACCCCCTGATGAAAGACTCGTAATGATTCCGAAATATAATGGACCATTCCGGCATTTAATCGTCTGTTTAACCATTTATCCATTATATTAAATCATGTTCAACATTCGTGGAATACTCTATACCTACCCTAGCTATTGTGCGTTTAGTAAAGGGAGAACAAATCTTTATCAAGAGTGGAGCTAAACCGCTACATGGCTTTGACGGTAAACACTGTAAGAATGATTTTCGCATACCCAAATTATTTAAATAATCACCATATTTTAAACACTACCACACTGAAAGTACATTGCCACACAACCCCGAAAGATAACACATACAAAATATTTTTAACTCCCCACCAACATCTTTCCACCGCCACAGCCAGCAATGTATCTACCATGTTGGAACAACGAGCAAATACATATAACATTTAGAGACCCATTAAAAATAACCGAAGTCCAAAGTTACATCAACTCTTTAGCACATTTCAATCACAAAGAACGAGTGAAAAGTTTTGACCGTCCGAAATATATTCCAGATTAAAGAGTACGGTTCCACCCAAGCGGAGTCGACCGAAACAAAGGCGCCAAATAAACAAACTATATTTTTTAATTTTTTGACAACTTTCCATAGCCGTTAAAGGGTGTGCGTCGCTTGAGCGCAAACGCATCCTAATTCACTCTCTACATTGGCAACTCTGTGGCAATCGCAAGATCAACCGTCCACTTACCCTAGTAACAGCTTGTAGGAAGGCCTGCTGCCCCAACTGCTGACGCTGCCGACTGACGGCCATCTCCGCTCGCCGCTTGTCGAGCTCAATGCGGCGCCGCTTCTCTTCCAACTTCAGTCGAATGTTGTTTAGTTGCGCAGCCATGGCTCCACCGCCGGAAGACTCGTCCGGAGAGTCACCGTCTGGTGAGGTGATACCGTTCATGAGTACACGTAGTATCATGCCAGATGGATTCATAGTTTGCGCCATTTAGGAGCAGTGATTAATAACCAGTTTCACAAAGTTCATTCATTTTAATGTCTTAGGCAGATAATAAGTTAAGCCTGACACATTGCACAACCATGAATATCTGAATATAGATAATGTTGCCAGCAGTAAAACAATTCTAAACTTATTTGTTGCATGTGAAGCAATAGTAATAACAGCATTGTTTTATTGCTATCAACATTATCAATATTCAGAAACTTCATGTGCAATTCATGTGTCAGAACTCGAAAATGACTTCTTATCCACCTAGTACTGTAAGTTAGGTGCTGTCATTCTAATAATCTTATTTGCAACTGGGTCCAAGTCACCAGGAAGTCCTCCTATTTAAATTTGCCTAATGAAGGCGTTTTGAATTTTAAGGCACAAAGAAACATGGATACATACTCACATACCTATACATACATATATCCACCCGATAAACAATACCATCGCTTGGGAATTTGGTAAAAAAAAAGGTAGAAAACGGGTCGATTATATAGAGCAACGTGGCGCGAACTGGCAACTCTAAACACCTGTGTGAGGCTTAGATAGATTTTCTAGAACCTTCAACGTTACTGTGAAACTTCACAATATTCCCGCACAGGGTCTGCCTGTTGCGTCCGAATTAAAGGTAAAAAGACTATAAATAAAAAAAACAATTTATTTGCAACAGGAGAATGAAGATTGTATTTTAGTGTAGTCATCTAGCGGTACAGAAGCGATTTCGATAAGCCAATAGTGCTAACTGAGCATCACAAATAATGTGCCAAGGCAATAAATAAATTTGCTTAAATTTAAAAAATTCGACCAATGAGAGTATGTGATCTTTAATCGATAGCTAAATTGTTTTGGTCGATCAACGCGGAGTATTTAAAAACTGTCCCAAGTTGAAAGATTATCGAAGACCACGGCAATATGTGTTGTCGTTCTGAAGGGTCGCAAGAGGTGGCGGGGACAAGGCATCAGGCGTCAGCGGGGGCGGGAAGGTAGCGGGAGAGAGGAATGACACGACTGGCTCGAGCCGAGCCGAGCCGAGCCCAATATCAGTCACCCACTCGGCAGAACAACAGTACCGGTAGGACACCTTTATTTTACAAGACGCAAACGAGCATGCGGGTATATCGTTGTAACCTACTACGCTAGTTCTTATTGTAAACAGGGGTTCTATTCTCCTCGGTAAAATCTAATTGCTCGTTAAATTATCATATTGTTAAAGTTATGATAGCTCTTACTTACTTGACAATATGATAACATGTCAAAAGCAATTGCTTTTTATCGAGAAGAATAGGGAAGGTAAATTCTGAGTACAGATTAACTATAAGGAGGTGTGTTGTTGTTGTGCGACTGACTGGGTTGCGGGTCCTGCTGCAGGCACTGCTGCTGCCACGTGGTGGTGTTGGCCGCGAACGTGGCGCTCTTGCGCCGCTCCGCCGGCTCCTCCGCGCCTGCGCACACTGCCGGCGTTAGCCATACTGTTGTAAACTTGAAGGTTCTAGATTCATTTACTGGTGGAAACAAGGGCTGAGTCGTCTAGCCTTGAAATGTGAACTTAAAATACCTACTGTACTGAAAAATTGAGGATTCGAGCTAACCACAGTCCTTTTATAAACGAAGCAGCATTTTATGTTCATATTACACTGTATTTGCTCTGTGGCAAGACATTGTAGTACTGTAGTCTTACGAAACCAACTTATATTGATTGATCCCATGTCGGGTCATCGACGCTAAATTGATTTTTTATGCGCATTTTGTGTTTTTTCGTCACTTTCGATGCTAACAATCATTTAACTAGCTACTAGTAATAAAGATGGGGATTTTTGAAAATGTCTCCGAGTTACAGAAAAAAACAGCTACGGAAAGAGCGATTCAACGTCGATAAGCACGGTGAGAGTTTACAATAATGAAATTCGAACATCTAGAACCTTCCACGACCAATCCAAGTAACGGGAGTATGTGGTCCAAGCGTAACACAGTAAGCGACCAAAAACCGAGCACAAACCTTCGCCGTTTCGGTACTTCTGGTCCGCGAAGCTGGTTCTCGTCATGTCACCGTCGGGGGCGTCTCTGTTCAGGTAGAAGCCGTCGCCGCCGCCCTTGTTGCTGAAGAAGTTGTTCAAGGTGATGGTGTCATTGCTGAGCTGCCGCTTGAGCGGCGTGTAGGGCTCCAGGGGAGGGGTAGGAGCGGTCGCGGGCGTGGGGGGCGAGGCGCCGTTGTGGAAGTCGCCGTGGAACAGGTTGATGGAGCCGCGGATGTCTTGCCGCGACGAGCGGAGCGGAGGGTTGTAACTGTCTAAGGGTCCTGCGGGCAAATTGGCAGTGTTATAATTTTGCATGTAAACAATGGTATAAAATGACAAGGGCAGGTTCAGTGCGAAATAACCCAAAAAATGCCAAAACACGCATAATGCCTAGTGGGGAAAAAAGTCCGGATAAAGCAAAATTTCGTATTCCGGATTATCATACTGGCAGGGCCAGAGTGATGTGCTAAAACGAAGATAAAGAAATATGGTCTCGGACATATGGTATCTCAACTCGTTTGTCTACATGGATAATATTTTCAGACGTGGGAATGTATATCTTTGTAAAATAAGCAAGATAAACCATGCCCCTATTTAAGACTGCCGCGGTGATCAACCTGTTTACGAGCCAAGAATATAAGTGGATGATCTTACCAGCAGGATCGGATATCTTCCGAACATTACGTTTAAGACAACTAATATTCCTAGGAAAAGCAGAGTCACATGAAAGTAGAAATAGTGTACTTAAATAGTGATTCCGACCTACATCATGGATGATACCCAAATGGGAAATAATAAACTCTTCTTTTTTTTTACTAAGAAAAGTGGCTTGCTCTTCGGAATTACGTCCCGCGAAGTGCAGACAATTATAATGCCGCAACCTGTTCACTAACCCAGAGCCTACGTGGACGATCTCACCCACAGGATCGGATATCTTCCGAAAATTATCAAGAGTTTACGTCCCGCGAATCGCAAATGACCACAACCACATACTTAGTCCGCGTGGAATATCTTACCGGCAGGAGCGGAAACCTTCCGAACATTAGCGACGGTAGCGAGCTCCTTTTCAGGGTTCCGCCCCGCGAAGTGCAGTCGGTCCTGCGACCCGCCGAAGTTCTCGACGGTGAGCTGGCTGTCGTCGCTGATGGAGGAGCGGCGCGAGCGGCGGCCCGCGAACGAGCTCGTGTGCTGGTAGTGGGACGGACGGCCCGCGGCTGTTTGGTTCGGGTCTGTGATTACTGAAGGAGAAACGGAATTATATAGGGTCAAAAGTTCTAACCGATGCATTAAATCATTAATGTGTCAAATCAAACTGCCTGATTTTGTCGGTCTACGCAATTGACTTAACTTTATTGAACTAAACTTATCAATCAAAATGCATTATGCATAAATTATGATTGCGTGTTATTATAACACACTTTTTCTAATATTGACACTTCACCTGCCCCTGTTATTTGTTAAATATTTTCGTTGCATCTCTATCATTAGGTTATAGGAACCTATAGGAACCATGTAATAAATCAATTTATTTATTTATTAAATGACTAAAATCTATCATTACAAAACACACATTTATACGAAACGAATGAATGTAACAAAATCGCGGGGTTCAAAACTTTGCCCGAACCAGTTATATCTATCCCAGGATAAATATAAATTTCAGAAATATAGTTTAAACAGAGGCTGTAAGAAACTGTCGTTGATGACCTCTAGAGATCACGGCAAACGAATCCACTACTCCCAGACATCCACCCTGAAATAACTAAAGTCAACTTACCATCATCCTCCCTCCTGGCTATAGACGACAGAGTTGTGATGCCCCTTCCTCTATGGACGACGAAATCGTCCCGCTGCGGACTGCAGCTCCGCCGCTCGGGCGTCGAGCACGCCGAGCGACCGGTGGGCACGCGCGGCCGCACCGCGCACGCGGACGGGGAGCGGGGAACTAGAATACCAGCTTTGTTGTTAGGTTACGAGAGGGTAAATAGTCCTATTGTGGGCCCCCTGTCGATTATTGGCACCATACACGTCACTTTACGTCAATTAGTGATAATTGTACATTTACTAGGTGGCAACAACTTGTATTTTTGATGCCAATAATTGGTTGTATTTTTTATACGTAACTCAATGATAAGAGAATCGATATGCATTCTTTTGACAAGGTCAACTAAACTAAATAAATAAAAAAGTAAATTATAAAAAACTAGCTATTGAAACTAAAAAAAAACGAGCAACAAAATTAACAACCTAGTCGCAATATGAAATTATTAACAAAACAATTCTAATGAACAGTAACAAACTATAACACACTGCAGTTGGTATGTATTTCTTACATCTCGCTACTAATGATGAGTTAAAATATAACGGGTATAAATATAAACCAACCAGAGCAAGAGATCATAAACAAAGATTCACAATATTAACAACACATTCGTTAAAAAAATATTAGTCAATGGAAATTGTGAGCACAGTTTCAAGTAGGCTTGTTAAATACGCTTAGAAACGAGCACACATACCACTTGGTGATAATAGAGTATAATAATATAGCGGGACGTAGCAAAACGTTGGTTTGTTTTTAACCCGTGACGTCATAATAACTATTCTAAAGAAGCTGTTAATACTCGTCACTGGGAGCCCTGAGGGCATAACGTCAACGACTCCGTAAGTTTTAGTTAGTATATATGCGAAAAGCGGAAGCTCCGACCATGCAGAAGCGCTAAACAACCCGGAAAGCTTAAACCATAACCAGTAAAAAGCTGTTAAAAATACGAAATAAATTATATACAAATGTATGTCCAATCTTAACCGAAACGTGATTAAAACCCGTTGTAAAAACACACGAACGTATCTAAATAAAAAGCTGTTTGAAAACTGAAATTAATGCAATACAAAATGTTTGTAATCGAAAGACCGGCATATACTGTACCGGCGTACACTCAGTAACAGGTATCCCGCAGGAAATGGTACACCCAACCTTAGGAAAGGTGCACGCTGCGTCGTTTCTTGACGTGTTGTATTGTATATGAGGTAGATGTATTTAAAGTGAACACGTGACAACACAAAGATTGTTCGCTGTACTCTTTGGACCTCATACAATTATTTTTTTGAAGATCAATGATGCGCCCACTACTTGATTGACGTATATAATGCAATTCTGCAACGTAAAATAACTAAATAACGCCAAATAAACTGCATCAAACTTTTAAACTAGATGATGCAGTTACAATGTACTGTATGGCTAAATATGGATATAATGTAACAGATCTTCGATTGCGACCCTACCAAAAATAAGTACAGAGATAATGATGTTTTAAGATGGTTGAATATTTATTCGAAAACTAACAATTACTATCAATAAAATACTAAAATAATTTCATTATTTTATCTATTTCAATCAATTTGTGTGCGAATCTTCATAATTAACTTTTTGGAAAGACTTAACATCGTCTGTCCTGGGGTTCAATGACAGCGTTTACGATAGCCTGTTAAAACCAACATTTCGTAGAATTTATTATTTAATGTAGATCCCTGTATTCGTATGTGTGTCGTCAGGTCTGTAGGGTAGGTACAGTGAATCCAAAGAGCACAGCGTTGGGACACAGCACACATGGTACCTGTGAAGGGCGCAAACGGCGCGCCGGAGTCGGCGCGCAGGTCCGGGATGGGCGCCGGCGCGGGCGGCGGCAGCCCGCGCTTGAGCCGCACGCCGTTCGCGTTGCAGTCGCCGCGCGCTGCGGACCGAACGCGTCAACAACCGCCACGGCCACCACTGGCCAGTCATACATCAGGGCTCTTTTTGTAAAGAGTCAGAGCCATTTTCGATGCGTGGGAGCAACGATGGAATGAGGCATTTAAGACTGGAAGGTTGTAAACGTTGGAGGAAGAATCAGGATGATAGGACGAAGAGTATGAAATAGTTCGCTTTTTTAAATTAAATTCAGGTATATTACCTACGCGTGAAGGCGCTAAAGGAATGGGTAGGTTAAAATAGAACTGGACGGTGGCCAGCCCTGAAGGAAGAATAAGGAAGATAGGAGTGGGTGGAATACTGGGATTCTAGGACGTCGAGACAAGTAAATGCTTGCGGAATTAAATCAAATTGCTTGTTTATAAGTAAAATTGGACGCTAATACGATACACACAGCACGTATATTATTGTTGACGTACTGTCGAATACAGGCCCAGGACTTATTAGGTGTTGTATACGCCGTAGGCTACTGCCATCAAAAATAATGATGCCATCTTCTTTTATAGCTTTTCACTTGTTTGTTGACATTAGACTTCAACTAGGTATGTCAGTCTTTCCTTCTACACTTATTAAATTTAAAACTGGATCGGCACTTAACTCACAATCAATTGTCTGTTGAATATCGATATGGTACCATAGGAGTACTGATACTACTATCATACAGAACTGTCACCGTTTAACGTAGGAACGTCGTTTGAGGCCGAGGTCACAAATGTCAGGTATGACTAAAACACATCAAGTTACACTTGGTATTACGTTTTCAATGTTCTTGAATACGTATGCGAATCGTTATGTACGCTTGTACGCATGCTGTTACCCACGCACGCAGCGTCACCCTGTCTTGACTTACCAAAAACTGTTGCATACAAAACATATACTATGAGAAATCATTAACAATTTCCTTTAGAGAAATTTGCTTCTGAAAAACATTACAAACATACCCAAGTGCTGTAAATACATAGCCCATTTACATATGTGTATGAAATATTTATAACGCATCATAATATCCGTTACCATAAGGCTCCATAGACGGCAAAAAGCAAGACAGGGTGACAACAGAAAATTACATTACTGAGCAAAGCGAAGGAACCTAAAAAAATATTGCAGAACTTACCTTTCCTCGCACCTAGGAAAAATACTATTAAAAAAACGTGTTTATACATGTGTAAATTTTGATTTATCGTAGTTATTAGACTACATATTTTGAAACCCTGTTTGCTTTTTAAAGTAAGTATTATTTGGGCCGCCTTCGCGCTTTTAAAGTAGGTACATTAGTAGGCGCAGAATCTTTGAGATTATGACCACATACTCCCATTAATCTATTTAGCATGCGACACTGGATGTGGGCTCACTCACCGGCGCCGGGGTACTTGACAGCCTTCACTGGGTGCACTTCTAGCAAGTTGAACAGGTCCGCTAGCATTGCTATTAGGTTTTGTCGCATTGATCTGAAATTGATAAATAAAATAATTTAAAACTACAATCATTATTAAGTTAGAAACATTTTTAACATAATTATAAGTACTCGTAAGGTTTATTTAGAATACCAACCTGGAATACCACATTAAATACTACAACGTGTTCGAGTGAAAATTTTAAAACATCAAAACGGTATAACCTATCTTCTTCTTTGATTAAGAAGACTTCGAAGTGACAAAGGCAATTTTTTAATCCAAAAATTTAGATGGTCCTATGGAAATAGTTTTAAAAAGATAAAACGCGGACACAATCGCGGGATAAACTTAGTCTTCACATAAATAAACAAAAATAATTCCATTTATAAAATATAAACTGGACTTGTGTTTGTCTTAAGCTACTAGAAATTTCGTCTTCCGCAAAAAATCAAACACGACGAAAACGCACGCAGTACATGCACCTATTGTTACCGCCTTCATAGAATAAATAATATATCATATGACGTGTGCAGTTGTACATAGTCTGGCGGCTAGCCAACTGTACCCCTCGGGAATCCGCTTCGTTACTACTCTGTAAACGATCAATGTTAGCCCAAGTAGGTTGGTAAAGTGGAACAGGGCCGGTTTTAAACTTGAAACGGGCTTAATTAAACTTTATACGGTGGCGTCCCGTGGGGTAGGCTTACACAGGGCCTCAGTGAGTCAGGTTTGACACTAAGTGTTAGAGTTTACTAATTAACAGCCTGTTTTAAGGACAACACGGACTTACTGCTTACAAAATTCTTGAGTACTTTCAGAGAACAGACAACTTATAATTTTATTTTGAAATTATCCCGCAACAATTGCGCAACTGTCCGCTTCTTCAGAGACCTCTCCGCCTCGGAATAGGCCATGAAATAAATAGAATAAAGATCATTTAGGGTCGTAGTACATCCGACAGAACACTTATTACATAGAATAAGATCAAACCTGAAAGGACAGATATAAGCGAAGAATCTTTCATTTCCTAAATCAGTTTAGAATCAAAGCTCAATTTCTTGTCAGAAAATAATAATGAAATAAACCCCCTCTCTGCTTTTTTTCCCAAAAACACCCAGCGAACCAACAGACTATATCCCCCGTAGTCGACTACAAAGACATGTAATCACTGAATGCACCTTATCCCATTGAAATAAAGTGAAAAAGTCGAAACATGTCTTTGCAATTGACTGTACAAAATTAGACCCTATTGCTAACACATACGTAAATTAAATTAGATAACTCACCCCCGCATATAAGTAACATCTTCAGGCAGCATATGAAACACGTTGTGCGGCAGACACGTCTGGCAGAAGTCGTAGACTAGCATAAGGTTGTGCAGGCAGTCCTGAATGGACGCCATGCGGCCGACGCGCACCGCAGTGCGGGGCAGTGCATCGGGGCAGTAGAACGAGATGAGAGCGGCCAGCGCTGTTCCATCGCATAGCTCTTGCAGGTTCTTCACCATTGGGACTTGTGATGCCGTGTTCTCCTGGAATACAAGTTTACTTCTGTGAGCAGGGTTAACTTATCAGCATGGTACACCTTAAAAAGATTTAATTGACTGAAATAATCAGTAGGTTAACACAATGAACGATGGTTAAAGACAAAATTGACTGCACCTTAAAGCAGTGGCATTAAGTAGAATAGAAATGTAACAAATCTGTAAATCAATTTTTGGTTTACATGGATGTTTGCTTCTGGTTTAGGATATTAGTGAAACTAGGTTTACAGAGTCGCGACTTCTTTTAATAAATTTTGCAGTGTTTATGGCTGGCATACACGTTTTAATTTAACAAGTTTGCACCATATGTCGGCACGCAACCAAGTCAACGAGGGTATTTATTCATAGTTAATTATGTAGAAAACATGCAAAACCTGAAATACGATATTAAATCGACGTGTGGTATACGTGACTGCAATTATAAGTTTCGACACCACTTGGGCTTCATTTGATTAGCTCGCTTACTAAACAAATTAATTAGGTAACTGTGTAATTGGCCACGACGGTTCCGATTCCATCTACTTAATAGTCCCTATGAAAATTCAGAGTTTTGACACATTTTCCTGCTCAAGATTTTATGTTAGATTCATTGTTTTATATAATGCTAGGTTAAGCTTTACAATTGTATAATATCATAAGTAGTATTTTAAAAAAACGACTGACCTTTGAGTTTCTTTCGGCGTTTCTTCTCAGCAGTGGTCTCTTGCGAAGCGCTGGTAGATTTTTGACGTGTAAGAGTGCTCGTGTGGCCTACTTACTGTATAAACATCTTTTACCTTTTTTTTCTTTATCTTTTAACGTTAAACGTGATCAAAAACTAATACTAGTATTTAAATGTGACTGGAATTGTAAGTATAATTTCTAAATAAAAGCTATAATTAAACTCCGTTCCAGATGGTGAGATATTGTTACGAGACATAGGCATGACAGCAACAGATAGAAATTATAATGGCGGCGGACGCAATGGTATTCCTTCGACTGCTGCGACCTTATCTACGTCATTGTTCCGGGTTGAAAATGGACTGAAATGATTATAATTAATGCAAGAATAAATGTATAGAATACCCAGCTAACAAACAAATACAAAATCCATGCTATTATGTCTGTCAAATGATCAACAGCTTGACAATGCTATCTTTTGGATAAAGACTGTAATAGCGCTTTCGTATTAGTGGCAGGGAAGCATTTCACTTCGGTAAACGTCACGCTAACTGGGGCCGTTTAACGCCCGGTTGGTGCCGATCCATAGTACCGCCGCCGACACCCGGTCCAGCGTCACCACCTTGCACCACGTCACACTCACCTCAGCCTTGTTGAGCGCTGCGCAAGCCGCGTTGATCCAGCACAGCAGGCCGTCTTCATGTGGAACAGTGCCGGCCATGGGCTGGCTTGTGCCAAACCGCTGCGCCGCCGCGGACACCCGGTCCAGCGTCACCACCTCGCGCGCGTACAGCACCATCAGCGCCTCTACCACTGACATGTGCGCTGTCTGGAATTAAAACGGTGGTTATAGCTGGCTATTGGCTGGTCGTGACACGTATTACACACAATGTTAAACAGATATGCGGCACATATTTGCAACCTTAAAGGCTGAAAAAGCTAAATCTATATTGAGTCGTTTCACCGGGCTGCCCTACCTCCACCTCAAAAGGCAACATTGCGACGACTGATACTTGGTGAAAAGGATAGCAATTTAATAGTGGAAACGATCCGAACAGAGTCCCTTTAAAGCAGCAAAACAAAATCGCAACGCACGTCATATTGAGACTAAAAGTATCGACCAAAACTGCACAAACATGTTTTCCTAAATACTCTCTCGCCAGACGGCTGGTGAAATATCTCATACGGCGCGTCGAGTGATAAATGTTGGACAAAAAGTTGGAATGTTTTCCAGTAAAGGATCGTTATGAATTATTTATTGAAAATCCTGCTTTTATTTTTCAATTCACGTGGGCACGAACTGTCGTTATTTCGATTCGATAATTATAACATTATTACCAGTTATCACATTCTTGAGTGCATTATCATTTGCACTGCGTTATAAAGATAGATTCTGAGTAACAGCTAGATAACTGAAGACATTCTTTAAATACTTGTGCATAATCTGTGCTGCGGTCAAGATACAAAGGTTGTTGGTTGTGACGATTTCACATGCCATTTTTTTATACCGTTTTCCTTTCGATTAGAGAACTCTATTCTTAAAATTTGACTCGCAATTCCTAAAAGGTACAACGAACAGCTTACCATTTTGAGCGGGTTATTCTGCAACAGCACTGTCTCCGTCAGAGCGCAGTCCGGAGGGTCGGGCACATGGACGCCCTTCCTAGCCAGGGTCTGCAGGATGTTCCAGTGGTTCAGGCTGTGGTAGTTGGGGTCGGAGTACATGTTCGCAAGCGCCAGGCAGTAGATCTCCGCGTTCGCCAGCCCGCCCACTATCGGCGGTTTCAGGTGTTCCTGGTCCTGGAATAAAGAGATGGTGGTTTAGTTTGTTTCTTAAATGGTGTGGTAGAGCGGAACTATCCCACGAACAGATAGATAATAACTGGTTTGTTTTTAAATTTTGCTACTGTGTATCTCTTATGTATAAAGGGATTATAAAGCTCCTGCTCAAGTCTTCGTCGCACTACAAATACAAAGACACGTAAAAACGCAATTTAAAAATATAGTTAGCCCTACTGGTAAATACTAGCGATATCTTCCAGACAACCCTGGATAAGGAGGAATACGCTAAGGATTCGGCAGGCGGTGTAAACTCATTAATTATGATGAAGAAAAAAAAAACTCAAATGACAAGGGCATCTCATAATTTCACCAATTTAATATTTATTCCCTAGGGAAGTATGCTAAGTCCGGATCATTAAATACGAAAAGTATCCTATGTCCATATTCAGGCCAAGAGATATCTTGTGACTAATCTCAACCAACGTTCCTCGGGTTCAACGTAACAAATGCTAGACAACCAATTATACTACTCGTTGTAGGTACTATACAAGCAATGTTTTAACGATGGAACCTTGCTATCCTAAATTCGAACATCGCTCTTACCAGTTAGGGTTGAGATGACGAGACCGCAACTGAGTTTGGAACTTCAACGTGGCCAATACAGTGTACTGAGATAAAACTTTCAGACGGAACGCTTGAAATTTGTAATTGCATTGTTTCGCTAAGATAAAAACTTACAGTAACCTTCGTGCTCTTTCAGACAAAAACATTTTTTGCAACTTTAATCCCCAGCCAAACAAGAAGGGTGTTTATTCGGAACTACAATATCTAAGTTATCAGAGAGTCTGAAGATAGAGGTCGAAATCAACGCAGACTAAATTTCTTATTAATTTTAAGTTTAATCAAAGGTGTAATCAAAAATTTTAAATAAGAAACGTGTGCGTCTCGGGACTTCCGAAGAAACTGATAACTTAAACTCACTAAGTTGAACTGACTGCAAACTTACGCACACTAATGCAGTGACACAGACTAAAAAAAAAAGTTGTACACTTTTGAATGAGGTCTTTTTAACGAAGGACATTTTGTAACAGGTGCGAAGAGTATTCAATTAGCTTTGTTGTTTTTATACTCCCTCTATGCTGGCGCCGTACGCGTTACGTAACGAAACGGTTTACCCTCCCATAAGAAGGTATCACTTGAAAAATAAAGCTACATAATGGAAACCATGCAAAACTATAAATCGGAATTTTCATCACATATTACCCTATAAACGAAAGGCTAAGAAAGCCTTTCTTAGGACACTTGACAGAGAGAATAATCGCAAAAACCTAGCGAATGCCAAACCTTAACATTTCAACTGCGATATCAAGACCGAGGTCGGTTGGAGCCAAGAGCCCTCGACTTTACGCTTGGCGTGTAAAGAGCTGAGAAGATATCTACTTACACTTTGGTTGCCAACTTTTACCGCCGCATACTTTGAAGGAGATCTTAAAAGTTAGTAGTGTTACTTAAATTTAAGAATATGTGGGGAAGGAAGTCGACGTCTGGTCACTATCTTAAAACACAGGTGTCTATATTTAACCAGCCTTAGGTACATCAATCAAGCATTTTAATGGACGGGCCCTTCGGGCAAAATATACTATTCCAGATAATGGAACTCCCGTGGTTTTAGGTAATGTGTCTAGATGAGTTTTTGTTCGTTTTGATTGGTTTGTAGGATTGAGGATGTACCTATATAGATTACCTACCTACGTAAGAAATAACTAAAGGTAGACTAGACAACATCATTAGTGACGTATAAAATTTAATAAGAGTATTTCAGACATAAACGACAATAACAAGCGTAAGTAGAGTACCTGGAGTGCAAGATAAGCCTCACCTTGCTATGCTTATCTCGCTTTATTCATTTGCATACTCATATTTGCTAACTTGTATTATCATCGAACATTTCCCTTGCTTCACGAATGCAAAACAACAGCTATCAAAATATTGGCTCAAATTTGTACGAAAATCTGAGAACATGGCACTGAACGAGTGAGAGGTTATGAAAAAGTGTATAAAGGGTGGATCTGGATGACGTCATAGAAATGTGGGGTGACTACATAACCTTGCTGAAACGGGCGCGGTCGGCTAGACATAGCCATTATGACGTCACACGTAAAAATGGCCGTTATTTAAATGGGCAACGCATAAGGGCGTATTCTGGCGGTACGATGCGATATAATACGCGGCATTGCGCAAGCTTTATTGCGTGTCACACGAACTTGGCATGCGTCTTTTTGCGAATTAGGTAGTTTGAATGCCGATTCAAACGACGTTAGTGATAGAATTTCTATCCCACGGTGTCAGGATTATCTATCGGAATATCAGTGAGATAATGAAGTCTAATAAAGAACTTTCAATGAAATCGCAATTATTTTCTGCGGCCCTATTTTACTCGGTAAAGCTTGCTTTTGACATGTTGCCGTATTGTCAAAGTTAAAAAGAAAGAAAGAAAGCTTGTAAGTGACACAGCTATGATTTTACATGGCTCTTTTCAGGTGGATAGTATTATTCTGAGTTATTCAAACGTTCTTATTGCGCATTAACAAATACAGGGCCATTTGTTTTTAAAATAGCATACCTAGCTAGATCAAAATTGTCATCATCTACTTGCCCTTACCCCATTAAAATATTATCACTTCGAAAAAAAAACGGTACCTACTTACTTATTGTAATTTTTAAAGCAACTTAAAATAAGTCTTATTTATTTGAACTTGAGCAAAAACAAGCATATTTTTAATAATATTTCGATCTAGGTGAGCGATACGTAATTGAGTCAATAACCAAATGGTTAAGCATTCCAAATCAATCATCATAATGTACCCAATAACCACAAATGGCCTTAATATTATACTCGTGCAAATGAAAATGATTCAATGATCCTCATATAAACATGTCCCCGTTTTAAATTTAGACTCGAGTGTGACATTGCGTCATTAGATTTAGGTGCATGACAGATCATATGGCCGCTCCTTCGCATTCATATCGTTAGTAAACAAGAACCGGTCCGTTGCGAAACAGAGTAGGAGACAAATTATCATCTTATTAACCATGAGAAACCAAATGTGTGAAATAGTTGATTTAACATTTTTGGAATAGGACCTCGGTATCCTTATTGATTTTCGTAATGTAGCCTACATTTTGATATTTATGTTTATCTCTTACTAGTAGACCTTCCGGAAGAATCCAACTGACAGGCCGGGAGAGATGCAGCAATCTGTTAGAATGAGAAAATTATATACATCTCTGTTAATACGATGAACAGGCCAAAATGGACCGGCAGATTGTTAGTCTGTTAGTCGTGTTACCCATAAATTATAGTTAAATCGACGTCAAAAAACGACAAATAGAGATAGCGATTTGGAGGGGATCCCCTTGAAATGTAGACAAACGTTTCATCGAAAGTGTCATTTCACCGAATTTCATTTCATCGAAAACTAATTTCTGCTCACACTTTATAGTTTTCAGGTTATCTTGAGCATTCGTTACGTAGGTTAGGTTAGGTTAGACTTGTGACCAGGAAAAAAGTAAAGCTCCTGCACGTGGAAATGCCTGTCGATGAAATGAAAATTCGGCGAAGTGAAACGTTCTATGAAGTGAGTTTCGATATTTCAAGGGAAAACCGATTTGGAGACTAGCTTTTGTACATGTTTATATTTTGTTTATCGCATCTCATTTGGCCACTGTCGGGTGATCGGGTCAGGATCTCTAACAATCCCTGTGCAAAAGATGGCGTCAATTCTTCGCTCCGCGAAACAAAACCATTTGCTCACGAGTATATCATAACGTAAATTAATTTACAATATTTGTGTGAAGCTCGCGAGTATTATGAAACCGCGATTAGTTTCGGATGGGAATAGCGGTCAATTCATATGCATTTTGACGTAGGTAATTATATGGTAAAGCTGTCACCTCTAATACTTTTCTAATCGCGGCTAGATAATATTTGTTCCTGACTCTTGAATGTTTTGTATGTATTTATTTCTCTATATACGTATATACATCGATGTCTAGTAGGCTACACTTTGATGTTTGGGACTAGGTAAATTTGTGCGATATTTATTTGATATTTATTTATTTTACTGTAATGCATTGATGTGTACGAAGACTAGAAGCATTTACATTTCTACAGCAGCTTCAGACAGTTAAGAGCCAATCTCAATCAATTCCTTGATGCAATTCTGTAAAATTGAGTCTCTAGATTTAGAGTATTTTTTTAATTTATATCTATATTAAACTGTTGTAACAGACGGATTAATAATGTAATATTGTACTGTTATGTAGTTGTACCTGTACCAACCTAATAAGAAAATATTTATAAATACAACCACTAACGGTAGAGGTACTTATATGAAGAGGAATAATGGAAATAAAGTTTTACTTGAACGATACGACGTAGAGGACATCTTCCTAAAATACTACAAATAAAAACAGGTTCCAAATCGAAACTCGACCATATTATGCGATATGGCGGGTTCAGGTACAAAAAAGTCTACTCCCAAGACCGCCAAACTAAGCTCTATATTAAATCACGTTATAGCTCCAGTCGTGTGCCAAGGACACGATGAAAAATTTAACAAACAAAACATGATTTGTTCTAGCTCAACGAAACGTCAATGGTATCAAAATCATTCCCTCCCAATTGGCTTAAAATAAATGACTACAGCAACAAGTTAACATTCCAAAGTAAATTTTACGAGGAATGCAAATCAACCCTTGTTCCAAATAGAAAGACATTCAGTCCCGCAACCGTCATAACGCGACCTAGCCTTGGCCCCATCTCACAGTCGATCGCCACCCCTTTTTCGATTCCTCGTCATTGGATTCCAGACAGACATACCTAACCAGAGATTGGATAGTCAGAAGTATACATTAAATTCAAGTGGTTGTCATCTGTATTTCGCTCATTTAGCGACCTACCCCGGTTTCTCTCGTTGCCAAACCTACTTCAGGAAATGATCTCGATGATATTGAAAACCGCATTAAAATAGTAGCACCAGAACAAAATCCACAATCTCTAGAGAGACAGACGCAGCGGCGAGGAACGACTACTTTTATACTATTTGGAGACCTGGATTCATTACTCTTTTCAGCAGTGCATGCCAGTACTTTCCTTTTGGGTTGCTGGTAGCTAGTGTAGCTACCTAGTTACTTACTGCACAAAAATCTTTTTATTTATCTTCTATAAATACATATTTAGCACGTGGCTATTTTATAGAGCAGCAGGATGCAGCAAGTTTAACAATGAAACTAGGTACTATACATTATTTATGAGTCCTGCGCCGCACCGGCAGAATTAGCTCAAACTTTTACGAGAAAAATCGGTAAATAAGCTCCCAAATATTCGTTTTATGCACATCAAATTTATAATCTCTTTAGGAGGCAGGATCATTAAAACCATTTAAATCAGAGTCTAATAAAAAGCAAGTTTTAAATACTTGATTAAAATATTATAGCCTATGTCACTCCCACGACCAATACGAATTTAACGACACCTCATAATGTTAAGGTCCATCAGGCCGTTTAGGCTGCAGAGCGTGCCACAGAAATAGATATATACCTACATACACACTCGAAAATATAACCCTTTTCTTGACGCAGTCTCGTGCAAAACAAAACACACTCGAATCGGTCCATCCCACTGTGCCACAGACAGACACAAAAACACCTCTTTGTTTGCGACTGAGGTTGACCTTTTCCTTTTGGAATTATGTGGTTTTGCAGCCGATAAAGTCGATGCTATTGAGCATAAACTAGAAACTTGAGTGATTAGGGCCAAGATATGTTTATGATGACTATGACGATGACACATAGGTCTTGAGTAATTAACGATGTGCATATGGTGTATAGTCATTTGTTTTGAGTAGCGGCACGCGCCTTGACCCCGCAACATGTCACGGATGTCTAACACAAAAGGACAGAAACTGGCACGTTGTTAAGCTGTTGCAGCAGTCAAATCGTCATAAACAACGCGTTACGGCTGTTATTTATAAAGTGAAACGACAGGCGTCACTTTCCAAGCGTTGCTTTAGCTAGGTTAACGGTGTTTTGATGTCACCTCTTTAATTGCACGATTAAAGTAAAATGACCGAGCAAAAGGGAAGAAATATTTAAAAAAAACAATCATCTTCAAAATACCAGTGAGTACACAAATCTATATGTTAGTTTATTTTGAAACCAACCCAATAAAGAGGGGTGTGATGCCATTGTCTTTTAGAGTGTTTTTTTTATGTGAAAAAGATGGCAGACGAGAAAGCGAGTCAACTGATGGTAAGTGATCAGTGATCATCGCGACCCATAAACACCCGCAACACCAGGAATCGCGGATGCACTGCCCGCCTTTGAGGAACGAGTTATTCGATTACAATGCGCGTTTTATACTTGAAAGCTTTTATATTTTCTTTCGTTATTTAGCTAAGTATCAATTTTAATCTGTTAATCAAAAGTTAGCAGTTATTTAGTAAGTTTACTTACTCTGTCGACGAGCACTTAAAAATTCATAAATAATAATATAGGGATGTTTTCTTTATTTAGATTGTATGCTAGTGACGCGTGCACGTTTAGTTAAAGATCAGGTGTTTACCACCTAGTGTAGTAAACTCCTCATTTGTTTAAACGACCCTCCAACGAGACTTATCGGATGCCATGCGACATTGTATGCTTTTAGAAACATTATAGAAATGGGGTCAACATGTCGTCACTTCACTTACTATGAGTACTTTTAAAATAATACCAAGAATTTGATTCAAAAACTGAAACAAATAAGTCTTGGCTGTATGCAGACGAGTATTTTTTTACCAACAAAAAACAAAAAAACGACTACTTTAGTTAAATCTACGCCGAACCCTATATTCGAACCGCGGACAGATAAGGCTCACTTCACTTCGGGTTAAAATTCGACATTTGCCCATACAAAATGTGTCAATTTTTTATCCAAAGTAACCCTATCTATCCGCGGTTTGAATATAGGGTTCGGCCTATTAGTGCAAACAGAAAGAACTGAATTAAAATATTAAAAACAATTGCCATCGTTCCAAAAGGTGAGAAAGCTAGTGAAAGCAGTTCGAAGTGTCAACAATGATTTACACTTCCAATGCCAACAGTAAATTTATTTAATATCCGTGAGAGCCTGTCTATTAGCTTTTAAACTGACACTCGTAGACGTTGGTCTTTAAAAAAGGGGTCATTAAACCAACCAAGTATTTGACGTTTCCAAGACGCTTCGCACACGACCTTCGGGTCATTTGCATTTCCGATAACGGTACGATCCCAAAACGCGATCGAGACGAAAGCGCTTGCATGTGCTTTGCTGATTTACAACCGTTTAGGATTAGCCGTCACGATTCTATTGATCCGGTATTGCCTCTTCAGGTAAATCAAGGATGCGTTTTTTTTTTAAATGCAACGGAGGAAACGAGGGATCGATACCTATACATATATAGTGGGAACTGGGAAGTAATTACCGCTGCCCATAAACTCCGGCAACTCAAGAATTAAAGTTGTTGCATCCTAGGTGTCGCAATTAGTTATAAATCGTTTAAATTCAAAATATCGAGATGTTATGGAACGGCGACCGATTGTTTTGTCAAACAATCTGGGAGTCGCCTCTAGGCTAGCATTAGATGAAGACTGTCGGTACAAAAAAAATAAAATATAAAAACATCAAGAGTATGCGTCTCTTTTATTATAGTTCGTTGCCGCCCTTGTTGGGGTAATAAAATCTCTTTGAAGGTCTCCATCTCCATGTCATGTCGTGTATGTAAAGTATCTCGTTAGTCAACACATCATTGATTCAAAACCAAATCTACCCGACCCACAGTATTGTTACTAAGTTCTCAATTCTACTCGGTAAACCATATTACTTTTGACATGTTATCGTGTTGTAACTCCGCCGCCATTACTATTGATTAAATAAATAACAGCTATCGTAACGTTGACAATACAACATGAAAAAAGCTCTGCTTATCCATTATTACCAAGTTTGTGGAGACTCAATCAGACGACGATTTATTTAGTATTCTTTGAAATTAACTTAATATCAGTTGCGATAATCTTCTATGTGTTCATGCTTACACACAAGAACAAGCGCTGGGAACGGTTTAGTTGTATGAATGATGAAGTCATTATAATCAATCGGTAAAAATGAGCGCAGTCCATTAAAAATCGATTTAAAAGCCGCCTGCCGCTGTCTAGCCAAGCGATCATAAAAAGCTCACTGTTACAAAAGGGTTACTCTCAAAATTCCCTTTTCGCCAAAGGACCATTTCAGCTAGAGGACATAACAGTAAAATACTCAGTCAGCAAAGAGTCAATTCAGCTGAACGACATGAAAGTAGAATACTCAGTCAACAAAGTGTAAATTTAGACGTCACAGAATTGAAAAGAGCAAGTAGCCAAACGTTTGGAAATATAAATAGTCCGTGTGATTAGAATACCTAATTAACCGAAAATATAATTAGTTGACATGGATATACACTCGCGGACAAATAATACGGGTCAGAGTGCGTTTTTCATACAAACGAGGCTATTTCGAAGCCTTGGTTAATCGCCAGGGGATGTTTTGAGTGAGTTTTAATGGTGGATACTGCGAGGTTCAATAGAGGAGGTCAAAAGTTCTTAAGATACCTAACTGAGACTCAGCACTTGGATTTCCTTACATTTTATTGTCGTTTTAGATGTTTTTCTGAACATGTACTATTCCGGCGTTAACCGCGGATTCATTCAGTTGGGTATCCATGGCACTCTGGAAGTCCTGTATCGATGCTCGAGGTATTCATCATCACATTTCACTAAAAGCATTCCCTGGCGAGGAACCAAGGCTTCAAAATAACCTCTTTAGTATGAAAAACGCACTCTGACCCGTTTTATTAGTCCGCGAGTGTAGAAGGATTTATTAGCAAAACGTCTGGAAATGAAAATAGTCCATTATAATTAGAATACTTAATTCGTCATAAGTAAAATTTGTTAATTGTCAGGACCAAGGAACGCGTTAGTAGCAATACCTTATTCGTCAAAAGTAAAATTTGTTGATTTTAATTATCAAATATCATATCATCACGCCATTTTAAGATCCAGACATTTTGCTAACGGGCTATTTGGCGTTAATGTCTATTTAGTAATTAAGACATTTTGAGATACAAACGTTTCGCTACCGGGACATTTATCTTTTATGTCTATTAAGTGATAAAGACATTCTTAGATAAAGACATTTCGCTACTATAGTATTTTAAAATAGCTTCTGCCCGCGACTTCGTCTGCGTAGATTTCGACTATCGTTATTCCCTCGGGAACTTTTAAATTTTCCATTAAATGTAGCCTATTTGTTAATCCTGGGCATAAGCTATCTCCATTACGAATGTCATCCAAATCCTTCCAGCCGTTGCAGCGTGAAAGAGTAACAAACATCCATCCATACTTACAAACTTTGACGGTCATAATATTAGTAAGGATTGTAATATTCTAAGATCCAGACGTTTCGTTAAAGACACATTTAGCGTTCATGTCTATATAGCAACAAAGACATTACACAATCCAGACATTTGAACTATATTGTCATTTAGCGAAAAGGGACTTTTAAGAGTAACCCTTACAAAATTGAGAATGAAATAAAGGCTGAATGGGGAATCTTCCATCATTTGAACACTAGCAATATCTTGCAAGTAGGCCACAGCGGCTCTTTTATGCAGCTGAAGCTTCAGCTTCTTTAAGATTCTGTTGAGAGTTAATGTAGCTTTGTAAACCAATTTCAACACTTATAATATAACAATGATAATTATTTGCATTACATAAAGCTCAGTATCATGAACATCAAGCAAGCATAAACTAATTGAAATAATAGTGATGAAATATAGGTATTTAGGTTACTGCGTAATCAAACTTTCTTAAAAATTTGTAACTCACCGAAAATACCTTAGGGATTAGTTGTGTAACGAACAAAACGGAAATTGAAAAATTATGACCTAGAAACGAGAATATAATACTGGCTTGTAATATTTAAAACAAAAGGCTTGCGGCAGGTGCCTTGGTTTTGTCCTGGCGATATTTATGTATTCTACAAACCTTGCGGAAGAATAGCTTGATGTTTAAAAACCGCATCAAAATTGATTCCGCGAGTACAAACAGACAGAGAAAATGCGACTGTTTTACACAATTTAGGAACATGCAAGAGCCATTTTAAACAGGAACTTATTGACGTGTTTATGTACATGATAATAAATAGCCATAGAACAAGCAACTTTCGAGTACCGGTCTTCCTTACTCTCATCGGCACAGGTTTCTCATATGCATTATTCAATATTAAGATTATGGTCTTCTTAAGGTTAAAAATAGCACCATGAACAGGATCGAACCGTTAAACTGGTACTTTATTTGAAAGCAGGCGTACTTTTTAATATCATGCAATTACCATGAAAAGGCGGATGAATCACACGCACCGGAACCAATTACAATCGATTCAAAACTTTGAGTCATTTGTGGGAACTGATATCAACGGAAGCCTTTAAGTTTAAGATCTCTTTGTGACTCAGTCCTATTATTAAGCAATTTAAGAGTAAACAGGTAAAAATATTGAGCAGTAACAAAAGGTAAAAACTAAGTAAAAAATATATCCGGAAATATATTTTTGTGTCCGACCAAACCAGCTGAGTCACCGGTCAACGGTGAAAAGAACAAAAGATCACCAGTTTCCCGATGGCGGAAATGGCGCCGACTATTTTTACGGAACGAGGAGAACATTGCTCTTTACCTCGGTTCAATCACCAGAATATCACCCCTGTGGCGTTAAACATAAGGCTTTTTAGCTGGAATGTCGAAGTTCTGGAAAGCATTTTGACGTTGGCGCGACATCTACAAACTTGCATTCATTAGAAGCTATTTCCATCGTGAAAAACGGTTCGAGACGACATCGTTGAAGCAGAACTACAGGTTAGAATATCAAAGGGAGGCGACGCTTACATATTTATAATTTGTAAAATATGAACTCATGGAGTACGTATTCATTCCGAAGTGTATAAGCTTAATACAATAAACTGTAGCACTTTGAGACAATGTGGTATTGCTCACTAAAGTAAACATCGGGTTTAGTTGAATCGACCGCCTTTAAGCGTTCAGTGAATCGTTCAATTGCTTTATAAAGCTAAGGGTTGTTTACGGCTGTCTTTGTTAATAGCGATACCATTCTCATAGTTTATTAACCTCTGGTGACAAAGCTTTGACATCCGACCTTTGCGTGAGTTCAAGATTCATGCGCAGAGCTATTAAGAAAAACCGTTAATACTTGTGTTAGCTATACATGAGCAGTTTCATACAGCGTTTGGTATTTTATACTCGAACTGACTTAGATTATATATGCAGAGGGAATTTGCATTGGGGTAGATAAGATCACGCTAAAGCCACATTTTGACAGCAACACGAAATCGACGAGGCTAAGTACATTATAACTATAATAACTTCATGAAGCAAAATACTAAATTCCAAAATAAATTGCCTTCACAGCTACAAAATTGGTAGCGCCGGTTAGATTGTTATATCTGGGAAGGATTCCCCTTGAGCAGTTCCAGTGAATTCACAACGACTCTGTCTCGCAGATATTTCTGAATACAACTTGGTGGTCCCGCCCTGGTTAGCAATAACACTTGTTAATGGACATCCGTCGGGTGTTGATAAAATCAATAAGGGTGGAAAAGTTCACCGCTGAATTAAGAAACTTTTGGCCGCTACGGATTTGTGTTTCTCGTTACAGAATAAAACAGTAATGAACACGAGTAGAATAGTGATTCGAGAGTCCATTAGCGAACTAACCATCATGATAACTACATACAGACGTCACGTACAATTTAGGTAACACATTCACATGAAGGTCCCGTAGCACTAATCAGGGGAATGGGCCATTAGGCAGGCACTCCCAACCGGCGAGCATGCAGCTCCGCACTGAGGCTTGCGTGTCGCCCGCAACCAGCCCATGTTGCTGAAGCGACGATCAATATGCTTGGCTTAGTTTCACTTGCAAAAATAGACAGTATCTTCAAGGTTGGTATTGGTCATAAAATTTAGGTTTGCATACGGGTTCAATTCAACCTAGAAGAATCACTTGAAGGAAGCGATCTTTGTGTATGGTCGTAAAGCTAAAACCACAATTATTCAGAACAAAACTGACGCGCACGTCACGGTGGTTGTGTAAGATTAAATGTCAGTTATGATCGTCATCCATTTATACCCTATGAAGGTTAACGCAATGCCAAAACAAAGCAAGCTATACCTAAACCTTTTTGTCCATCGGATCACCACCTTTTGTATTTCAATCACCTATGCCTGTTGCTCGTCCTATTTATACAGAACAACAGTTCACTGCCCCAATATTATAGGGTTCTATGTTACATTGTCGACACTTCAATTTAGACCTAGTGTCACTTTGACAAACTTCAAATTTCAAGTTGTTAAAAGTGCAACATAGAGTCCTATAATATTGGGGCAGCGATTTGTTAACCTAATAAGTGTTATGAACATACCGGTCGACACACATATGGTTTGCAAACAAGCCACTAATGTTGGCGCGACGCGTTAAATATGGAATGGCTACACAGGTGATGTCATTTCGTTATCCAATGACAAAATACATAGATTTGGTCGCAGGCCCGAAAACTGCGATATAGTTTAGAATTTCAATGAAGGGTAGACATGAGACACGATGTATAAATCTTGAAAGCCGACAATGAGATACATACGACGAATTTTACGATTTCTCCTTGCTTGCTTGCGACAAGTAAATATTCTCCAACATTAATCGCTTTATCTATAGAACAAGTCAGACAAACTAAATGATTACGTGACTGTTACTTAACTTGATGGTAACGTAAATAAATAACGAACGGTAGGCAGAAGGCGTATAAAAGATTACTTGGCCTTTTGGGGTCGGAAACTCGCGTAGGCAGAAGCCACCGCCCGCTAGCATTTTCTTTTATAGCCTAAGTTAAGAACTGTGTCTAAGAGATGAAGTTTTTTTCTTCTTCAACGGTTTAATTATTCTACGAGAAAAAATTACCTTTTTTTACTGCTGATTATTTTTCAGACAACAGAACGAAAGTCCCTTGAAAAAATTCATTGGAAATACAAATTCTATTGTACAGAGTAGAAGTTTAAGCGTTCAAACCAACATTCAAAGTTAAAACTTTCTAAGAACAGGCAGAGCTATTCATTGAAAGTGAAACAACTGGCATCAATATTTACGATTAAAGTAATAAATCACTTTACGCTGTTAAAAAGCTGTTAGAATTCAAATCGAGAGCGATTTTCCTAATGCAAGCAAATGAGTTATATAGACAATAGTGGAAAGCAAACGTGAGAAAGAGTTGACGGCCATTGTACAGGGAGCAACAATCTGTTATCTAAACCAGAGTATCAGTAGCGTGGTTTAGTGAAACTGTACCTGTCCCCAACCACGAAGCACGAGTGTGGTGATGCAATTAGGATAACACTTGAGATAACTTCAAGCATATAAATAGAAGATGTTTATGAGTGGGATTAGGATTAATTCCATTAGATAAAGGTGTTGATTAAAGAAGGTGACGATAACACTGTATGCTTGTACGGACAGAAGGTCTTCCGCATTTCTGAGGTTTGTTTTATTTAATGAATGCACTTACTCGTACTATTAGCGAAGCTCGTATAAAGGGCACAAAATAAACGCTGGCGGGTTTTCTAGGTTTTTAGCAATATATTTCTAAAATATGCAGCAAACAACCAGGGAAATATTACGATAGTATTAATAGCCACATTCATATTGATATTTCCTTTCAATCTTATCTATATGAAAATAAGAGTGTGAAGGTGTTTGGATGTTTATCACGCATAAACAGCTAAACAGCTAACCTTGACTAGGTTTTTAGCTCTGGAAATTGGATTGTTGATGATTGTTGTGGAAGATAATAAATAAACAAGTACTAGGCGAACATAGTTGTTGAGTATATTACATTACCTCATGGTCCCTATAGAAAGGCTCCTGCAGGTTATCCGGTACCCTGTTGTTGAACGCCTTGGACAGCAGCCATTTAATCGACGCGCGCTGCTTCGACTGAAACAAACAAATAAACATATCATCAACACATTGCTCATTAGGCAGGGAATGTAAGATGACATATTGTAATGATCTTCGCCTCGAGTCCACGTAGTTTTAAACATTCTTATTTCTATATCGTAATTACATTGTTGGCGTTATAGTATGAAGCAGTCAAATTAACCGTCAAATTACGGCTTTGGTTAAAAACCAGCAATAATATGCAAACATATCTGACACGCTCTTACGCCTCTAGTAATGTTGTGAAACCCGATTCAGATAAACCAGATCTAGAAAGGGAGATTATTTGTCTTAAAAAACGGTTTTTAGAAGATGAAAAATGGGACACGTAGGTATGTTGCTTACCTTATTATGCTGTTTTATTTATTTACCTATCAGTTAAGCTTCATTGGAACGTTTAAGAGGAAAGAAGTCAACTGAATATGTTGTGTTTAGTATAGAGATGCCTAATAAGTTAAAAGTTGTAATGTTGTGCTGGCCTTAAGAGGAATTTTATCACATTATCGCCTGTTAATGTTGCTTCTAACAGCTGATTCAATCAAGCCAAGCAAAGTGGAGGCTAACAGCTTTTTCATCTTACTTGTGATGGATTTTATACAGAATGATCTAAATAGACAACTATATTCCCTGACAGTTCAGGGACTCTATTCTAGGCGGTAAAATCCAGACCGTCTTTGACCTGTTATGGTATTGTTTTAATCTCGGCCGCCATTACTGTCCAGTAAATAAGAGCTATCAAAACGTTGACAATACGATAACATGTCAAAAACAATAATGGTTTTCACCGTCTAGAATCTCCGTCCAGTTTTACTGTCTAAAATGTCACGTGTTAAAGTGCACGGCGGTGAGCAAGCCAAGTTCCAAAACCGTCCGGCCTGAACTCCATAAAGTTTTGACCGCAATTTGTGGCCAGCAACTATTTAACTCTTGTTTCGTACCGACCCGGTTCGGTTTATATGAGTTTACTGTGACACCCGTACATAAACTAGAATTTATTATACATAAAAACCTTCCGTGTTAAATGATCTAACTGATGGCGAAAACCGAATTGAAATTCGTTGCGTGGTTTAGGAGCAGATATACAGACAGACAGGCGAAGAGGCAGATGCGGAAAACGACTTTGACTTTGTCTTATTTGTGTAAAGAATAATATTAGAGGAAGACGCTCAAGTTGCCGGCAATATTACCGTGATTTATTTAAAAACATGAAAAAAATAGGTTATAAAATAAAGTATAACTTAGTCAGGTTTTTTGAATGTCCTATGGTAAACATAAGGGCCGGTATAGACGGACTGCATTTGAACTGCAACCCAGCTGCCAAATGGCTTAGGTAGACTACACGCCAATTGCAAGCGGACTGCGCAGTTGGTTTGCAGTTTTGATGCATTTACATCAACAGCATCAGAACTGCCCTCAAACTGCCATTTTGCACCTGGATTTCAGTTGAAACGCAGTCCGTCTATACCGGCCCTAACAGTATACTTGTGTCGGGAGATGTCTTTAATCTACACGTTTCCATTGACATCTCTTTTGCATACTCTGTGGTTGTAAACGTCACAAACGTGGACAGGCCTCTATTCAACAAGTAACGACTGTCGAATAGGACAATTATTGTCCAACTGTTATGGCAACGTCCGCTTATTGTGGTCGCATTAATCAGTAAGTGGAACCGGGTCCTTGTGCTAATTTGTACACGACTGTACTTGCCCATCGCAATCGATATCAATTTAAGCATTTATTCCTATAACTAATTCAATAAATATTACAAGATGCACAATCACTAGGTACTTGGCTTATTAAATGCTGTACTAGGCAACGATAAACACACTTATATACAGATAAATACAAAGAACTTCAGACTATAGCGAACAAACGATCGCACAAATATTAAAACACCAGGAATCGAACCTGGGACCGCTACCTTCGTAGACAGACAGGGTTACAAGACTTACTACAAACTAGACTGACAGCGTCAACTTAATTAAATTTGTAAAATATATAAATATTAAAAACAAATCGTTAACTAGGATTAGTTCGAAGGCCATCGACTACTCGAAGCAGGCATTAACGTCATTATCATAAACTGCGTTTACGCAGGAATGTCGTTTAACACTTTAGAGTTACACTCTATAATGGCTCAGACTTATATGTAAAGAATGTACCTGGCACTGATGGATGTGTTAATCATGCTTATTTACCACCGACGTATAAACAAACCTCAATGGAGTGAGGTAACGAAAAGAAGTTTATTTCAAACAAACGTTATTCTTTAAAAATATGACCAGTGCGAGTCTACTTATTGAACTTTCTACTCAACCTTTGAAGGTTATATTTTATTCTAAACGTGGTCATCGAGTAAACCCAATGACGATGCATTGCCTAATTTAACATTTTTTTTAGGGTTAATAAATCGAGTTTCCGAATTTGAAAGTTGAAACATAAAATCTTTCTTATTTCCGTGTACACAAAAACCTGGAATCGCCAACCCTTTGGTTTTGCCACAATCACCAGATTTAAAACTTGGTGTGCTGCAATGTAACATCTTTTTACTATCACATGGTTTTATAACAGTATAAAATCACTGCCAAGGTCTATGAGATCATCTTATTAAGACATTACCAGCGACCGATACACCGTGGTTCTTTATTCTATACTCAATATAGAGTCATTCAAGCAGTACTCACGCGACACGATCTCGAACACTTTCCTTGCGTTTGTGATCATGCGCACACGTGCTTATTTGGTGATCATAATCTCACTTATAATGAGTGAACTTATAACACAAAAACTGAGGAAATTTCCAAAACGCAAAAATAATTTAAGGAGTTTAGGGGTCCATTCTTTGAAAAGAATGTCCATTAGTAAAAAGAAGTCTTCAGTTAAAAAATAAAACTAAGATAAATCTTTACGAGATCACTAATGCTCCAAAGTAGGTATCTGTCTGGAGGAAAATCCTGCGAGCTCCTAGGAGTAACGACAGGGAATCAATAGCAGACGTTAACCAATTTATAACTCTGGGTAGGCGGAGAAAACAACAGATAATAATAACGGCACGTGGTATTATTCTCTACAAAGTAAGACATTTTGTCGATAACTCTACACTGTCAACACAGCAATTCTTCTGATTCGGTACTCGCATAGGTTCGAGGTTGGATCTTCAGAGACCCATTTCCGTCACCCCTCATTCAAAAACTAAATAATTAAGAAATTAAGCAACCAAGATAAAAAAACTTCGTACTTTGATCAGCATCTAATTCCTGGTTGACGTAAGAGTAAGTCCGAAGTACCATGTTCCATCTAGAAATCAGTTAGGCGAGGGAAAAATGGCGGTTATTCGTCGATAAACTTGCGTTTATCATAATAAATAATAAGAAGATTGAACAGACAAATCATAACGCCGAAAGGTCGGTGCGTGCCGCGGCATGCCAGCTGGTTAAAAATAGGCGGCGCAGAGACAATCCCGAATAGGAAGCTATTCACCGCCCTCAATCAAAGTTGCCTTGCCACTGGCATATCAAAGTGATTTAATTTTAGCATCGGAAGGACGTTTGTAAACAACAATGACAAAAAGAAAGTGTAGAAGCATTTCGAGTCGCATCGCTGTTCAATAATGATTTGATCTCACGAATGGCAATTGTCTCATTGTCGATACCTTAGCTACCGAGAACGATTAATATTCATAAGTGCAGAGCAAAACATTAGAATTCTGATATCCATAACGCTGCTATATCTGCTGTTGCAGTAAACAATACCTGCATAAACACATAGGTACAACGGGGAGCGTGCAACATCACATGTTGAACATGTGAGAATTCCCACTGCACTGCAGGTTCTCTAAGACGTTGAGCTCGTCGGTAATTAAGTACTTGCAAGTTTAATTGATCTCGTCTTTCTTTGAGCTTTGGTTACAGGTTATGTCGACGAAGGCTCAGCCACAGTGGTAGGGTAGAGCAACCTCTCTTTTACCTCTACGAGAACTCGGGGACAACTTAAGCTGGCGGGTTAATTGAGATAACAAGCGGCCTAACACTTTAACTGACATTTCTATTTAGTAAAAGCGTCATAAACGATTCCATTTACATTTTATATTAAAATGTTTGAAGCGTTTCGCCTGTAAAGAGCTTGTTAGGTACTTTCATGCGTATAACATATGGCAAGTAGAGCGGGCCGGCCACTCTCTACACTGAATTCGTACTAGTTAATTGCTGTGCAATTAGTGGAATCGCCGGACGCATTTCACTCTCTTCTGTAGCTGAATAAGAGGTCTTCATTGTCCGACAAGTTAGTGTGTGACCTTCCCGCGGCACTAATTTGTATAGCGGGAAGGTCATATGCCAAGTTGTCGGACTAGCGTGAGGTTTGACACGATCAGAAACAGAAGGATACGCTTCCTGACCCGATTGACTAATCAGTAGAGACTAACCCTAGCAGAACATATAAGGCCATTTCAATGACATATTATCAACACTATTTTGTTTTTTAATGGCATAGAGAAGGCAAACGAGCACACAGGCCACCTGATGGTAAGTGGCAACTGTGACCCAAAGACATTCGCATTCACAAGACTGCAAGCCTAAGACTCAGGACTAAGATGGAATGCCTCTATGCTAGTCATTACACTGGCTGCCTTTCCCCAAACCGGAACACAACAATGCGAACACTACCGCAAATCTTACCATTATAGCAATACGAATAAATGAAAACAACAGGGAACCCGGCGGACACTTTCAAATTACCACAATAGGCCACTAACAAAAGCAAGAGAAACATCACACCGATCGCCAGAACAAAGAGCAATCCAAGACGCTTTCCGTGCTATCAGATAACCGACCCTTATTAGTAATGTAAACGCATAAGGTAGTGCTGTGCTACTGCAGACAAATTTAGCGAGATCTACGTTGCATTGTCTCGATAATTGGCGAGGCAGAACTTTAAGTTTCAGTTAGTAATGTCAGTCTGCTGCAACACAGGTCGAGAGTGCATATTGCAAAACAATTAAGAGCCGTTGCCGAGTCGATTCTCGCCGGTCCAGATCGAGGTGGGATGTTATTCTCTTAAACGAGCGAGTATTATTCGACGGTAAACTCAACTGGCCACCTGCATAATTTGAAACAAGCGGTCGTAGGCATTAGGCTCTGATAAGTATCTGCAACCTTGGGCACAGCTGGGTCAAGCTAGCGCCTTCGTACTCTTTGTATAACGCATTCACTGCCGGAAAAGCATATCAGCGTCTTCCTGTTTTTTAGCCAGGGCCTTTAACACCTATTTGCCTTTTAATATTATGCTAGTTTAGATTAAAACAGATACTAGTGTGTAATTTTTACGTGATCACTGGTCAAGTTGTGCCGTGGTCGATAAGTTCGACAAAGAGGTGACAATCAAGAGAATAAGACCCCTGGGAGCAGCCAGAGCGTGGAAACTGGAAAGGTGCGTCGGCACCTGCAGCCCACGCGGCCCGCTGAGGTCGGCGCCCACGCCGCCTCCGCGCCAGGCCTTTACCCAGCAACTTATAGCCGTTGTTTATGTTGTAGTAAGAGTCTACATTAACTGGGCGGATGAACTAAGGCAATTGATGACTATTTATGTTAGACCTCCGCAACACACAGCTACACCTAGTAAATGTAACGTTATTATGAGATACTAATACATAAGCAGGGTTTTTCTTGTTCTGATCCAACTATACTTGATTTTTGTGCTCTTATTTCAGTTATTTCGAGCCTTAGATCACTGTCATTGGCGAATATAATATGGGTTATTACGAACACCCACGCCGCGTCTGATGTCGTCGCTTCGATAGAATTGTTCTCAAAATCAATCAGTATGAATAATGTGCTTGCAGAAGCGTAAAGTTACAAGATCGTGAGATAACTTTTCTCGATACATAAAGATTATGAAAGGCTAGCTGATGGCAAATAATAGGATTTCACGTCGCGTGTCGAATAAATATTAATTATTAATTAACTACGGCGCGGTGTGGTCGGGTGCACTCCGGAATTTTAATGGGTACGCGCACGGTGCAGTACTGGACCGCGCAGGTTTCTTGCATCTGCGCCGGATGCTATCATTCAGGTGCAACCTTTTTTGTCTAGCCATTAGCAGTCATAATTGCTTCACTATTTGTAAATAGAATTAAATTTATGCGATGATGTTGAAGGCAACGCTTCCGACCAAGTCATATTTATCTCCAAGGTAAAGTTTTAAATAGAAACAGTAATTGCGAATCGACAACATCACGATTCGAAAATCAAGACACAATAACTTTAAGTCAATACACCCTACACATTTGGCAACAACGGAACAAGAAATGATTCATGATCACGGCGACACCCTAATAAGGAAGCCAAGTCAAACTGGCGGCAGAGTGAAAAAGAATACCTCGTTACATATACATCGATACATAATTCATCGGATGCACTGTACATGGTCATACGTGCCAATGCAAGCTAATTCTAGCCATATGGTGGTTAGAATTAACGCTGGAACTGGGCAAAGCGACCATTGGAATCCATTTAACGATACATGTCCTTTTACTGGTAAACAGGAAACAACTACTCGTATTTCCCATTATAGTTACCTTAAAACGTATAGTCCGCAGATAATAAAATGACCTTGGCTTAGGGACTTGAGATTAAGTCTTAAAGGAGTTTATACTCGGACGACATGAGACTTTAAGTAACCTCTGATAAGAAAGGCACGCTCGAAGAAAGCAGAGCATTAGCCGATAAAACTTGCATCAGATAAACCATGATAAACATTCTCCAAATACAAACTTAACATTGTCAATATTCAAGGGCGTTTCTATAAAAACGTAGCGAAACGTAACATTACTAAGCTTTCGCGCGTAGTGGAACTAATGACATCGACAATTAGTTTAGAGGGACAGGAAGCACCAAATGATTAGATCTGAGTCATTGGTTGATTGTAGTCCACCTGACCAACCTGGTCTACTGGTTAGTCAGCAAACTTCTGTGGAAATGGAACTTAGTGGCTCGAGATAAAAAATCAACAATATCGCAAACTTGATATTTAGGCAATCCGTGATCGTAAATCGTTTAATGCCTACAAATCGGCAATTTCATGGCAGCCGTCTACTATTTTAGAATCTCCATTAAACAGTCGATTTTTTAGGAAACCAGCACTACAAGTTTTCATACTTTTTTTTTAAACCGTGCGATGTCAAACTTGGCAGAAGAAAAAACAGATTTCTAAACTTTAAATTTAAATTAAAAAAAACTACTAATTATTTATTAATTTCGTCAAAAGGGTATTAAAGTTCAATCAGCTTCCTTTCACAGCCAACGAAACTGAAAAATACTAATAACTGTGGTCATGGCATCGAAAATGGGGAATCAGGGTAACGCATTTCCAAAATTTTGAAAAGTTGAGACATCTTTTTTTGGTGCGACTTTTACTAAACATGATTTACCATATTTTGGCCACTCCTGGACTGAGCTATCCAGCCCCGGACATCCTGTATATCGTTATGTATGTTAGTCTGTAAGGTATTTGTAAATATGGGCTTTGTAGCCTGAAATAAAGTTATTATTATTTATATTTATTAAATGGCACAAAAAACATCAACAAACCAATGAAGTCATAACTAAATGACAACTATAAATATCGAACCCACGCAACCATCCTCGCCGTTACGGTTTAATATAACTCTACTGTTCGGTACATTATTGAAATAATAAAACGGGGAATAGAATACGATACCTACAAGTGATATTGACCAGAAAACCACAAATTGAAGCGTCGTACAGTAGTTTACAGAACCAATTAAAACGATACCGTACAAGGCTGAACATAATTTTATAACCGGCTGGGTAATGATTATTTCATACGTTATGGCAATTACGTGGATGATTGTCTCTTCGAGATGGAATTCGGGTACCTACGCGCACCCGTCGATCTATGGAAACCGGCCTCAGAACCTACGCGTATTAGCGGAGCATTCTCAAGGCTCAGAATGATCAGGCTATATTACAGGAAGTTAATGATCATGGCAGTTTAAAACAAAGCAATCTTCATTTTGAATGTCCATTTAAAACGGGGACAGATATAATTTTGAGTATTACAACCGACTTGAGCACATTTAGGACAAAAAAACTCAAGACCAACGATAAGCTATCAGAGAGTATTTATACAATCGATCTTCCAGTGTTTATTTTTGACTGATATATCTAGGTAAATATATTTAAAAAGGATTTAATATTTCAAAAGATAAGTTGTGTAGCCATACTAAATGTAAAAAATCAAAATATTAAATTATGCGTTCTTTAAACTTCCAAAGTGGGTCATTTTCCTGACGTCTAATAAGATACTATCTAGATATTTTAAAGTAGAATATTGAAAACGGTCGATAGAAGAACTAGATAGCTCTCATTATTGTACATTCTCGTTTTTAGATAATCCGTGATCCATCGTTTGACCCAGTTGGGAGCCGCGGACTGTATAAACGGCGGTGAAAGTGCGAGACGCCGCCACTAAGCAAAGGGAATCGCCAGACGTCCAATATAAACATTTCGTAACCGTTATTATAAGGTTCGAGTGCCGATCGATACACACTAAACTTTCCTACAGACATTACGGTGATTACGTCAGTGTTCGACCACAATGTGTGATTAGAAACTGTTGAAATGGCTACTGAAAGTTGTCTACACAGGAAGCAAAGCGGAAACATACCGAGTTGACCAACAAACAGATTTTAATCATCTAGATGTCATCAGGTAGTCAAGTAAGAGCCTGATGTTTTATGTTGTTAAATCTACTTTCAAGAGGTATAAAACCTGTTATATCCAACGAGAGAATCGAGACGGCGAAGTTTGACTTGATTACCGAGATTACTGTTATTAACATTCGTAACACGAACGCCGGGAGCTACATTTGGTATGTCATACAAGTGTTAGGTAAATATACGTATACTACAGTTTGTATAGTTGAACAATGGCCGTTCGGCGCAAGCCACCGCGTCGCATGCGACATCTGGCTCCAAGAGCTTTATAACAAACTTCGCTCACACGCAACGTAGAGAAAAATGTGTGGCCCAGAATTGAAATAGATTCCAGTTACGAGAAAGTAGTGAATAGTTAACAACATTTTGATTTATCGGATACCATACGCATTTTAATCGACAAATTCCAATATGAGAACGAAGCTAGCGAAGCAAGAGATACCAATCGGCGAGTTAATCATTCTCAGAAAACAAGGTGTAACGTATATCGAACGGGTAAATGTAGGCGGAATCAAAATATCATTATGGAAAAGAGAATAAGCAAGCTGAGCCAGGGATTGGAATTGGAATCTGAATCGATCCAACCTCGATCGCAGAGGCGGCTGAATACTGTACTGTTATTGAATAACGATGAACTCCTTTATACTTAAATGTATAAGCAAAATCTACATACACCAACTTTTGCTTTCGGTCATTGTACACAGTGATTCTATTTCAAAGACATTCCTCAACGGAGATTGCCAGAAAAAATGAATAGAATAACTTTTTGCCTGTCGAAGTCGAAGTTAGACATTACCAACAAAGCGAAAGAAAGTGAAGGTGTCATAGCGTTGCGCAATCGAGATATTGCAAAAATGGCAGACACTAGACCAAATAATCAAACTGGTATTTATAAGTGATAACTGCAGACGTGCTGTAGACTCTAATACCATATGGTATGTTCTCGAGTTCCTACCCGCTTCCCACGAAGTACCGGCATAGTTTGCACGCCATTCCCTCTTCCTGCGGAATCTGGGTCTCCGCGAGTGAATTACACAAGAATCTCGACATCTCTGTCGAGGATGCGTGAAACGACACTTTCTTGTGAGAGCTCAGAGGATTCTTTTCAAAGTAAACAGAGCAATTGTTCTGGCGGCGTCGCGTTAAGACAGGAAAGAGAAATAGGGCGTGTTATATTGGCTTAGGATATTTGCTTTAGCGAATCAATTACCGACTATAGTTACAGCTTTAAGCACGATACATCTTTATGTGACCAGTTCTTTGAATTAAGCACACATGAATGATCATAAATAACACCTAAAGTTAAAATAACGCAGAACCACGGTAAACAGGCCATTCGATCTATAATTCACGTTCAGCAGATGGATAGCGGTGAGTATTTTTCCAGTTCGCTAGTCGCGATTACAAGTCTCCGTGCTTTTATAAATGCATTAGGCAGTTTCTATTCCATTTGTTGCGATGACATTGCATTGTCGGAGTCATCCAGTTCTTTTCGCGGTCGTGAAGCCTTGATCTTGACTTGAAGCGCGAATTTCGCCTTCTTGCTAATAGCTATTGGAATGATGCCATTTTTCTTATGCGTCTTTCAGTCTTAAATCTACGCTACGGTTGATTGAACATTAATAAAATATAATGAATGACCAAAAAACAACATTGACATCGCTATAATTTTGTTTACAACACGTTTGTTTAAAATCGCACGCGGATGGTAACACATTGTCCAAAAAAAACTGTGACCATACACTGGATTTCCCAATAACTGGATTGTCATTTTAACGACTCTCAGATCAACACATACAAGTGACAAATTGAATATTACCATATCATAATCATAACACATGCGTAAGAGTTACAATTTATTTGCGAGACTAATTCTACGTCGGAATTCTATCGACGTTACACGGTCACGGGTGAATGAAGAGAGTGGCTCATTCATACGCCGAGTCGTGCATAAACAAAAAACAACCATCGTAATTTCGTATGATACGTAGAGTATTCCGGAACTCAATTTCACTTTTCGCAATAGACAGATCGAAATAAGGCGAATCTATGTTACACTACGGCAGATCAGTACATTGTTACCAGCTGTGATAACTCGCTTCTCAAGACGTTTTTTTTTTTACTAACCGGCAAGTTTAAGCGGTCGCATTAAACCGTGTAAATTACATTTTAGTGCATGAATTTTCATTCAAGACCCCTTTTTCGACGACAAACCAACACAAAACTCACGACGAATAGCCGATAACTATGTTTAGTAACACTTATTGATGGTATGCGAATACTTCATGGGATTTAGTGAATTTGAATCCCAGAGGGTCTTCCCGATCTGGATAACGATTTGTCCAGAAATAGAAATAGCTTATACGATGTACTGTTATGTAGCTAAGCGAAGCACTTAAAAGCTAAATTACGACATGCTATGATTAGAAAAGGAACCCTATTCATCGTCGGTCATGTAGCCGGCGATAACCGCATGAAAGTAACCGCACAAACATGCTTTCTCTGCAAACTTCATCAAATAGGTAACATTGTGTATGTATGTGCATTTGTTGTTCGGTAGAATCTTTGGAGTCAAGCCTGTATTCATAACTATGAGGAAAATCTTTGAGAAACATTACTTTGTAGTTTTAGTTTTAAAATCAATAACTTTTCTAGTACAAATATAATTTACCAGGGTAATGGCTGATTAATCTGGTCCAGCAAAAGCATGCCAGTAGAGGTAAATTGCGTAGTTACAATAGCTCTCGTCACAAACGTGAATACCAACTCGTCAATGTACTTCTATTGGCATGTTTTGCCGATAAATCAGCCATAACAGACAAGTGTCATCTTACCAACATCATTTCCGAGTGCTTTTTGCCACCTAGTATTTAATCATCTTTTGCCGATATTGAAATAACATTTAACATTAAATTCACTAAGAAAATACAGCAATACGTAAAAGACTTAATTCATCTGAAAACCATGTTCATAAAGCTCGAGTATTTACTTTCCAAATTGTATAAAACGTACAATTCTGGAAAGTTTCCAAGAACAACACTCACAGTGAATAAAGTGACTGTATCCATTTATTGTCATCCATTATTCAACTCAAAGAGAATACGTTTAAGATAATGTAGAGGTTAGTTTCGATTCGGGAAAATTAAAATGCTAGTATAATATAAACTTCTAGTGGTTTCTTTGAAGACAATGAGCTAACCACGTAAAGGTTTGTAAATATTCGGAAACTGGCAATGAAATTAATTAAAAACAAACAGTTTGCGAGCTGCGAGGCGGCGTGGGCAAGAATAATTTTAAAAAGTCTTGCAAAAGTATTAGAAAATGGACTCTACTGTTCCAAGAATACGGGCGGCGAAACTTATTAGGCAGCAGATGGTCGTCAAGGATGTCGATATGTCATCAATGAAAAATATTTGCACATATCGCGAATGAATAGGTTTGGAAAACATTAGACTTTTCGCAAGTCAGGTAATTATGTCGTGTTTATCATTCAAATTGTAAGATTTTATCCTGACCAGCGACGAATTAATGTGAATAACAACATCACCATTAAGATTAGCGTATATATGATAAACTATCAAGTTTTATTCAAAGGTAACCTTAGCATGAAATGTATCTACAATACTTGAACTATTTCTAATTTATTCACGTGTTTTGACCCATTTAATAACTTTGAACATCACATAAATTACATTAATGTTAATGATACAACGCGTTTAAAAGTAAATCAGCATCATACATTCATTACAAAGATTATTTTTAAACGGTTCGGCGCGATGGATTTCTAAATTTTCATCATCAAAGGCTTCTGTTTAGAAATGGAACATTTCATTCGTTTAGAGGGCTTCAGTTTTATGTAAGTTATCTTTGTTTGGGACTGTTAGACTGTTACATCATAATGATTATTAAACGGCGCAACCGATTTTCATGACACCTAGGTAAGAACTATCCCGAATATACCAACTTTTTTTTTTAAACTGCTTTTAAATCCGTCCATCGGTTTGGAAGGTACCATGCCATGCCATAGATAGACAGATACCATGTCTATAGGCGACGGTGGACTTCCCATCAGGTGGGCCGTCTGCCTGTTTGTCCATCGACGGCAATAAAAGACACGCAAATACACAGGCACACACGTCAAACGTATATAACACCCCTTTTTTATGTCAGGAGTTAAAAGAAAAAAGGACGACACAGGAAACATTTCGAACAGCATTCGAACAAACACATTTGAACAGCGTTAAAAAAAATGCAGTTTATTAGTCCGTCTGTACATGTTGTAAAGAAGAATGACTAAAAGTATAACCAAGGCCCATCAAATCAAAAACGCATCAAACAGTAACATCGTCCACGAGCTGGAGATGCGGTGAGTTTAACACGAGCGACCTTCCGGCGAGGTGATCTCCGTATGGTTGCAACACAAGCTTGCATATTACAAGTTACAAGAGCAAATGGTAATCACTCGAGGATCAGTGTTCAGAGTGTAGTTGTCAATCCGAGGATAAAAACCAGGATGTAATGGTGATCCTTTCTTTAAGAGCCTGCAATTGCTTTCTTAAAAAAAACGTATCCAAATCGGCCCACCTGTTATCGACACACGTTCAATTTGTACTTAAACGCCTCTTTTTGTAGGGGGTTGAAAACCGACGGCGCTGGAGAGATTGGACATCAGTTGCGAATGACATCTATTTGTAGATGCTTACACATTCGTTTGCAAACGCAAGGCCGAAGTGATTTATCTATACCAGTAACAAGGCCCCGCCTTATAGGACCGCCGTGGGCGGAAGTGTGCAGCCAGAACCAGAACAAGAAAAACGCTGTGTTGAAACACGAATAGCCAAAACAAGCTCGGACTTTTGTTAGTTTGGAGAATATTTAGACGTTAATAATGTAGGTAAAGTCTTACAGTTCACAAAAAACGTGCAGCGAGAAATAATTAAAATGAACGAAATGTTTCAATCTAGACAGCAAAAATCGGCCTTTCTTTTTGCACTTTCTTTACTTGCATAATTACAGCCAGTAAGCTCTCTAGATTTATCGTAGTGTCTAAATCGTGCATCTTGGCTTCGTGTTCAATAATTAAATAAGTTTTCCTTCGGTATTCCATTAGATATTTCAAATCCAAGCCTAACTAAACCTGTTGTCGTCCCACTACGCCGTTTAAGTTTATCAAATGAGCATTCCGATACTTGGTCAACCTGCGGTTTGACTGCTTTTGGACGAGGAATCTAAAATAGACGAGCTATTTCAAGATATCAAACACCAACAAAGTAACAGAAAACATGAACACTATTACTAGTCGTTACTCGGCAATCTCGGCAACGCGTTGCGAAAGTGAAACATCGATTTTAACGGCACATTCAAATTCGGATTGTTTTAATAAAAAAAAGCTAGCGGGTGGGAAAGGAAACCGGGTTGAACAATCGGTCTGAATTACGGCTCTCCATTCCGATAGCGGTGCACCATTATCACCGCGACGCTGTTAGTCCGGCGGCATTTTCTCCATGCACCGACGATTCGCCTACACTCGACAATTTTCTGGCCGCTACCTCCGCTACGACGATAAATTATCTACACAGTTCGATAGAGGTATCAATCACGTTTGTTAGTAGTTAGTACTTACAGAGTGACTCTTTCTCGTGAAGACACATATCAAAGGAGAGAAACGATGGAATGACGATATCGTTACTCTGTAGAGATACTTTAAATACTTGGCTATCATAATAAAAATACGAACGGTGGTAGGTGTTTTCGACAACACGTATCGTTGAGCAAATGGAACGTTAGTTTCGATTTAAATTTCGGTAATACGAGTCGAGTCTGAATTAATTTAGGAGGGTAAAAAGCGAGTAAGCATGCCATGATCTAGGTCGGTAACCGCAGCGCGGCGTGCTCCTTTCGCGGTGGAGATTAACGAGCCGTGATTCTTCGAGATGCAGCCACGGTCTGATGACCTAACCTTGGCCGGATCCCACCGTCCCGTCCTATCCCGAACAGATGACATCACCGGCCACCGTATCATTGTAAAAATGGCCGTATGGTGAGGCCAAGGCCGGAATTTCGATCGATGCTAATATAGGTATATAACAGTGGAATATTAAAAAGGAAAGTCGGGTTGACGACCTTTCTATGGTGTGGCGGTTACAGTCCTAGGCTGATGGATTTATACCGATTTAGTTTATGCTCGAACACTCGGGAATAGTTAAGCTATTCTCGGTTCACGGTTGTTATAACAAAAGTTACAAATAGGTAGATAGGTCCCTATAAAGGTCTCTGCATACTTATCCTTAGTCAAATATTCTTGGAACCTAAAACGCTACAGCGAATAGCCGTTGCTATTTGAACTTTCTAAAGCTCTCTGCGTTAGAAGACAGTGATTGAATTTTATTGTTCTACGCTTCGATAATAATCTGGACATTCTTTTCACATTACCCGGCTAGCATCGTTATCGTAGTGGACTTATCAAATAAATCGCAATATGATTGCGGTGTTAGCGGACACACCTCAGCGACGCGTCGCATCGGCTACGATCTTGCATTCCGATCGCATAACGTTCTGCAGTTCAACAGTTAGCTTACCGAGACGGCGATGGAGGCGCTGGGAACGCCGCCGGCCTGGCCCATGTCTGGCTGGCCCTCGGGGGCGCTCAGGAAGCGGCGGAGGGTGCCATACCCAGACGCGGACGCTACCATGGCGACCATAGTTTTTTCACAATCACTGCACTGTTTCCACTCCAGGCACGGGTGACATCACTCGCGAAAGAGCTCGAGGATGCGCGGGAGTTGAAGCGCGCACGCGGCCGCGCGCTCGTCGCGTGTCTACTGCCTTCTGGTCGGGTCGCGCGCCCCCCACCAGACGCGCACAAGTTTGTTTAGCGACAAACTTAGATAAGTGTGCTTTAATTGTACTTCCGCTGCAGTGCTTTTTAGTAATATCTCAAGGAGTTAATAGCTAGTTTTTTATACGACCTTCGACCTCTTTGTATAGCGAACTTGTAAGCCCATCGTCGCTTTACTGCTGCTGAATATTGTAATCCTTATTCGGACGAGTGTGACCTCTACTGTTGTGTTAAGTATTCAGTGACCAAAAAAACGAATATTATAATTGGTTTTTCATTGGCCAACAAACCAAGACTTTCCAAAATTAGGTTTTTGAATGATTTAAATACATTTTAACTTGGCAGTCATTAATAAATTAATAAATGGAAAATGTGCAAACTGTTGTTGACTAACCCTTGGTTATAAATATTGAAGTTTTAATAAAATGAGTTCTAACTTGACTAAGTGAATCTGATGCACATTTGTATTTTATTTGGGTGCATTTGTTAGCAATATGATCTAAATCCTAACAAGATCAAGTGATTCCAACAATGGATCTCAACACCAGAAGCTATTTAAGTATATTTATGCACAAATACACATCATATTAATAATAATAATAATCATAACAATTGGCAGGGATTGATGACAGAGTAAAATGTAATGTACAAATTAAGTATAATGTTCTGATGAAAATAGGAATATAAATAGAATTGATTTTTTTTTTTTAATAATAATATAAGCAATTAAATGTGTCCAAAGGTAACAGATGGGAGAAGCTTTTCTTAGAAAGTGGATTCATAAGACTATTTGTAAGTACCTACTCTCTGCGGTAATACTAAAGAAGGTAGCTAACTGATAGATTCCAGTTTTCATGTCAAACAAATCTGCAAAAAAAGCTTAGCCCTGATCCCTTGGTATAAGTTCAAAAAAACTGGTTTCAACCGAAGTAGTTAAACCAATACTGGTTAAGGTGAACTACTTTACACTTAAGCAACCCACAACCAAATTCTACAACATTACATTAATTACTCCAATGCCTCTTGATAAATCCTGACCAAAATTTATGTCTTACTTTAAAAAAAATGTTCAATGATACTGGAACCTAATATAATAATTAATCCTTTTTAACCTTACAGTGAAAACATGGCTTATAATCTGTTTAGCTTTTTCTGTCATACATAGGGTTAGTATATAATTAGTTAAATAGTATGGCATTTAATGAAAGTGATTATCTGACCCATTACATATAATTAACTGTACTTTTGATAACTATTACACTTTGACAACAGCTTTTTTCATTTAGTATAATAAGATAATGACCTTATCATTCTTGACATGAATAGATACATAACAACTAGAAGTCAATAAGAAAAATACAAAAACATAATTAAATGCCTTGCAATATAAAATAGTTTTTCTAATTTAACATGACCAAATAAGGATTTAGAAAAGAGTCATTACATTTCTAAACACATTCTCATTATAAAAAGGTCAAGAACAAAAGAGGTATGTCATAAAGGCATCTAGACTGTCACATAAGGCTCATAACAATGTTCTAAAGCAATAATTTATTCATCAGCGGTGTGGGCAGGCCAGCGCCCACTGACAAACCTTGGTTTGTTTTATTACATTTATAAGGATACATGGTCACTTTAGGACTGATTTACACCTTATGTCCCAGGTCAAATTGGTCGTTCTATTTATAAGCAAGTGTTTAGTACTCAAATGCAGATGCTTAACCACGATGTTCCAAGAAGTGGAAATTTAGTAAGCATTCTTTAGTAGATGACTTGATAATGAGTCACTGATAAAGACATGCTAGCTCGAGCGCGAGTACCAAGGCAACATGAACACGGCGGAGTGAAAACTGTTAACAACCGGCAATTACAGCTGCGCTCACCTGTTTAGTGTCCACCGAGTCCGTAGCCTCCATGTTGGCATGTGTTCGCTCCTGCCTCTGCATAACTTCGAAAACATCAGAATTTCTTAAACCATTCACTAGCCGCTATAAATGCACACGATATGAATATAAACATAACAATCGCGATGGGCTCCCAATTTTTTTACGAAACAATGTCAATGATCAGACAACTCGCGTTCGACACTTCAGGTCCACTACACTAAGGAAACAGACATTACGGCCACGTAATCACAAAATTACACACATTGTGCTTATTTCATCAAAGAAACGAAGCAATTGTAATGGTTTTTTTGGCGAAAATATCAAAAACACTGTTCATCACCATCTTAAAAATTTCACACATTCCGTCATCGAGGCCGACTGACTGGTCGCTGCCCTAAGCAACGTTTCTTTACACGCAAAAGAACCTGCAATTTTAAAAAGTACTCTGTTCACTCTTTTGTGGCTTGCGGCCATATAGACAGGTTTACCTGATAATTCAAGTAACAAAACTTGAAATAATTGATCCAATTTGACGGATCTACATGATTTAAAATAATTTATTGAGACAAAATAACGTCAAATTAATCACGGCAGGGGCATTTTAAGTTTGTGAAATGGAACTCTTTAAATTAACGGTCTGTGTGCCATCTAGCGGTTTGTTATTAAACAATTTAGAGACCTGTTTTGAAAACGTGAAAAAACGTTAAGAATATTGTTAATATTTTGTTATTTATTATATAAACATATGAGCAAGCAGTAAACAACTCCAATTTATCGATGAGTACATATGGAATTGAGTTAAAATACAGATTTAAAATGGTATTAGTAAAACAAGAAGTGAAGTATTGAGTAAAGTTCAAAAAACACATTGAACGTCATACCCTTGTATTATAACCTGTGTTTAACGTCATCCATCTATCTATCTCTTATTTAGTCTGTGGTCATGTCATGGGCTGGGCACATACCTTAATAATCTGTGGTCATGGGTGGTTGTGTTGTGACAACGCGAGAGGTTAAGCTTTTACCCTTAATTAAATTAATTATACTTATTACCTATCTAATCAACGATGCCTCGAGATAAATCATCCCACCGCGATAGAAGAAGTTCTTCTTACAGCTCAGAGTCGTCATATGAAAAGAAAAAACACAAAAGCAAGCACAAGAAACGATCTCGATCGAGAGATCGCTCGGTGGCCAGTAGTCATAAAAGCAAGTCTAGCTCTAATAGACATAGAAAGAGAAGTAGTTATTCGAGAAGTTTATCGCGCGATCGCTATGAGTCCAGGTCCCGAAGACGATCGATTTCGCGGTCCCGATCAAAGCGGTCGAGGCGGACCAAGTCTCGCAGCAAGTCGCGGAGTCGGACTAAGCATCGTAAAAGTAGCAAAAAGTCCCGCAGGAGGTCCCGCTCCCCCTCGACAAGCAGCCGTTCTAGTTCTTTTGATATAGGTAATGTTTTGAACAAATGTGAATAACATTAATAGTTAAGTTTTTAAGTCATTGCGAATTTGGTTTATAAGTTATTAAACAAGATAACCTTCCTCCTATCCCTCTTTCTTGTTGTTTTTAAATGATTATGGTTTGTTTACATGTATATTTATTAAAGTACAGCTGCCTAATGGGGCAACATGATCGGATTATGAGCAAAGCCCCTAAACATATTTTAGAATATAATCAAATAAAAGCATTACCCTCCTTCTGGGTCAGTGGGGTAAAAAGGTTTTTGTTAATTAGGCTCTCACTTTAACCAATACCTTTACAGGTGTTCAGAATTACTTTGGATCCAATTAAAAGAAACAATGAGCAGTTCGATGCACTTTCCCGATTAACATTATTGAACATGTGCCCCATTGCAATTCACTTGTTGCAAGTGACTCATGTTCTTACGTATTCACAATTGTGTTCTTTTCTTTTTATCTTTTAACTTTTTCCAGAACCAGCACATGTAATAAAAAATGTGCGCTTGGATGATACGGACACAAAAGTGGAAAAAGCTATCAAGGCTGCGGAAGCCGTCGGCTTGACAATGACCAAAATACCAACCTATGAATACCCTGATGTTGAGATTAAAGAAGACATGCCCACAATCCACGATAGAAACTTGCTGGAGGAAATAAATTGTGACTCATTTGTACAAAAACCTTTTTTATCTTCAAAAAATAAAAAAATAAATCAGAACATTGTGATTGACCTGGATACTGAGACTGTCAAAGTTCCTTCATCAAGCATTAAAGTTGATAAATTCGATGAATCTATTATTGATATAAGTGTAAGTACCATCATTGACTTTATTAACCAACATATATAGTCAAATCACAACATATGAAAAGTTGAGAGGCACACCGATTTTAGATAAGAGACATAATACTCATATTACTCAATATTAATTCAGGAAGAAGGGATAGTTTGATTAAAAGTAATCTTATCTTTTTCATCTAATCTATGGACTCATTACATTATTTCTCCATGTTATAATCTACTTAACCGAAGGCCATATTAACCCTTTAACACTTTCATTGTATAGCATGTCGAAAGCGAAACATTCACTATAAAGTATATTTTCAAATTTTCAAAAAGCTACTAATGTTACTGCATAAATTTATAAGTTTGAAATTTACTTAAAATCTGTTTGAAAATGAACTTTAAAGAAATTGCAGTTTTTTTAAAATTAAATACAGTTCAAACCATCAAAAAAACTCGTTTAAAAATATATAACATACCAATAGAGGGTCAATAAACTAATGTTACTCTAGTGTATTGTTTAACATTCCAGGAGATCCCATGTGAAGAAGATTTGAGGGAGATGTGGATAAAGAAAGTTTATCAGTACAGGAAGAGAATGCTACGAGGAGACATCTAATAAAGTCTTTAACAGTATCATACTTTTTTTATTGCTATACATTATGCCATAGTATTGAATAAAAATTCAAAGTGTTTATCAGAAATCAAATTTTTACAGTACTCCTGAACTTGTTATCAGGTGGCTCATGAACATTGCTGTCACACTTGAACTCGTACTGGACAGCAGCGTTACTTGTGTTTCAAAGAAAAAGAAGATTGCTGATGGCAATTTACGATCCGGTAGTTCAGACCTACAGAAATAATCACTATAAGATTGAGTTTAAAGAATAAGAACCAAAAGTAAACCTAGAATATTTTATTGAATGTATAACATAACAACTGGCAGTCGCAACTCACAATTTGTAACATGCTCTGTAACTACAATTTTCGTCTATATTTACAGTAACGTAATGGTTTATCAATCATCAGGGAGCTAGATGCTTTCACATGTTGTTCCGCTCGCGCTGAATGCGACTGCTGTACGTCCGCGACACGAGATTCCAGGCATCCATATACCTATCCATGCACATAGCAATGCATTTCTGTTCGGAATTGTCCAGCGCCGTGCCCGGTTTGCTTATGCACTTCTTGAAACATTTCTCAGACATTTTCGTCAGCAACTCTTGTGCGTTAGCTATAGCTATTTGTTGTTTGACTTGATCCATCAACTCTTCCTTCTGTGTCCCGGAAAGTGAACCCGTTGATAAGCTGTCCATTTTGCTGTTTATGGCTTTTTATTAGTTGGAATATCGCAATTCTTAAATTTTAATTCTAATGACAGGTAACCTCAAAAATTCGGGGTGATAGATTCACTTTTTTATAGCAGTGTTTTAGACTCTGGGTATTTGATATGACACAATAAATTAAGGTTCAGAAATTTGAGTCTGTATTTTAACCACAATTTAAGAAAGAAGAGTAAAGTACTACAAATTTTATACTAACGGTACAAGAAGTAAAACAAGTTCTCACAGTCAACGTTCTTATTAACACAGTGTCAAAGAGGTCGAAAATGTCGAAATCGCCTTCTCCAAAGCGCCTTGCGCTCTTGCAGCACTATTTATCTTGTGGTAACACTTTGACCCGCCGTTTAGTCCGAATTATAATATAATAAACAAATTCCTATGTTCGATACCATTTAAACCAAGAGCTGCCAGGGCTACCAATATCGTGGAAAAATATTCAAATCAAATGTTTTTTTTTAAAAAGGAAAGTGTGTCAGTACGTATTATGTTATGACATAAACGTACATAATAGTTGAAAATTTCGAGACAGAAGTTTCTGAGACTCATTTCAAAACAAATTTCCGTCTATCGGACGGACTTACCATTTTTTGACAGTGACAGTGGCAGGCAGGTGACATTAGTTTGTTTTGATAGCATGGGCATTAATAATTGAATTTTTGTTGAACAGTGACAGAAGACTTGGACTTATTTCGCGTATCTGGCATCTTACTTCTCGTTTCAAGTGGACTCGCAGTATAAAGCAGCTTAATTGAGAAGCGCAGATTTGCAATGGCTAAAGCTTCTAGCGAAGATGTGGTCAGCACATTGTCTCACGATGAACTGCTGGAAGTAACCAAGTCTACTGTGTGTTCTCTGCTAAGCTGCGACCCCCTGCTCTCTGACCTGCCTACTGATATAATACTTGAAGAAGTCCTGGCTCAGGTGAGTAATGTCTAGTGAAATGTTACGTTCATGAAACCTAAATTTTATTGTATAAAAGAAAGATCCTTGCCTGATTTTAACTGAAAGTAAGTATATATTTTTTAAATACATTAAATTTATTTATTAGAATTATCTTATGTTCCTATAATTTAATATAATGTCGTCCTATCTTATGACATCTCTTTTCTACAATTCCATATAAATGTGTACAGAATAGAAATTGTTTCTGCAACATGAGCAGGATTTTTATATTACTAGTACACCTATAAGTAATTGGTGTAAGCATTTATCCATTACATAAAACTGATCCGGTTTTACAGATTGCAGTAGAGCATGGGCAATCGATTACCATTTACATATCAAGGGAAGATGAACCAGTGCTTACTGTAATTGTAAGTATTTTAGTTTGTACTCTGCATTTACACCAAAAGTTTTATTTCAATATTAGGGTTAAGGATCCAATTACAGGCTGTATAGTTATTGGCTCTATTACCTTGGAATAAAGGTCAATAATCCTTGTGTGCCAATAATCAGTTGGGTTGGTGTTAAGAGGTGTTTGTTTTTGTTCTTATCCTTTTTTATTAAAGTACTAGAGGACGCCCACAACTTGGTGCGCAGTGCATTTTTCATTGTGTTAGATAACAAATCCTGTGATTTTCAGATTCCACAGAATGCATCAGTACGAGAACTCAAGAAAGCCGTAGCAAGGCATTTTGAAATCTACCAGCAGAGAATAGGCAGCAAAGTTAAAATATCTTGGAAATACATATGGAAAACATATGACTTGAGTTTTGATTCGCTTGTATTGGACGATGACCAGAGCAGTATAGAGGACTATGGAGTCACAAACAAAGTGACCCTAAGTTTTAAGAAGAGGAGAAAAAAAACAAAGAAATATTTTTAGCATATGCATTTAATTTGTAATGTCTTCTTATATCATATCATAATATATATTTTCCACATAACACCATTTATTTTAATTAGTCCTAAAGGTAATATGCAAACCTTCTATATAATATGAATCTATAAGACATAGAATACAGTCCTAATCTCACTACAATTCCTAGCATATTATATTTTGGTTTTAAGGTTTAAAACCAAAGCTAGATTATTTATCAACTCAATTCAATTTTTCTCGGAATGGCTAAGGTCCATATGGACAACTTTGCCAGTGACAGGTTTGAGGCTACAGGTGATTGGTAATTTGTTACCCGTACAGATTAAAATTTCCGTGCTCAGTTGAAAATCTCAGTTTACATTGCGTAACAAGGGCTTTTTACTCATACTCTGTATTCTAATCGGAAAAATCATACCCGTTGATATTTTATATTGTTTTTAACTCACCCGCCACTACTGTCAAGTAAATGCATGTACAAAAAAAAAAAAGAGTTATTTTATTGTACATGCATACATACATACATAAAATCACGCCTGTTTCCCAGAGGGGTAGGCAGAGACGACTTCTTTCCACCTGCTACGATCCTGACAAATGTCTTTCGCTTCTTCCACATTCATACATTGAGTCATGCACGCACGTTGACAATATGATAATATGTCATAAGCAATGTGGTTTTATCATGTAGAATAGTGGCCTTGGACTAATTACTGCTATAAAAATGTAGCTAACAGAAAAACCCATCATACGACTTTGAACTCTTTTTAATAGAGTGAACTTTATCTGTGGACAAAAATATCTCTTCATATAAACCAAACTTAAGTTTAAATTGAGAAGAAAACGAAATAGGTACTTAAATAAAAAAGAAATATTAATTAGAAAATCAGGGTTACTAGTCAGCAATTTAAACATTGACTTGTAACCCTGATTTTATAATTAATATTCCTTTTTTAATCAATTATTTTTGTCCATCGTAAAAGTTGGTAACATAATAAAAAGAGTTTGAAACCTTATGGTGGGTTTCTTGTCAGCCACACTTGTCTAGCAGTAATCAGTATAGAGCCTCTATTCGTGAATACAATGTTCTCACCTTTTTTTAAGTAAAATAATCATATGATCACAATGCGGAGGGGATTACCAGTCAATATTTAAAATTGATATTATAAAGGTGTCTTCCCACTACACCGTCGTACCACACCATGACCGTACTATGAACGTATCGGGCCCGGAAGGTAATTAGTATTAAAATGTAGGTCGGTGATGGAATGGTCTAATGGGCATAGTCTCATACTTTTCAATACAAAGAATACTTTTTTGTCTGACACGTTCCTATTAGGGTCATGGTATGATACGGTGTAGTGGGAAGACACCTTAACGCATTCACTGCCACCCTTTTTGCCTGGACATTCGCCAGGTGCCGCAGTTTGCTGTGTGCCCCAAACGCACATGTGAGTTCAACCGATTATTACCCAGTGCCTCGAACATACATATGAGTTCATACCAATTTGACATTGGTTTGTTCGCATTGGAACTAGGTATTTATTCTAACAAGAACACCTTGTTTTGAAAAATACCTACTGATCACCAGAAATCAATTCAGTGTTTGTGATGATTGATTCAAATATTTTTACCAAAACTGATCCTAATAATATTACGTAGGTACTTATAGTATAATTTGGGGCATTAGATATCTTCTGATCCAAGAAGTAACATATTAGACATAAGTAGAACATTTCAAGGCATATATGCGTTGGTGACAGTGAATGCGTTAAGGAGTCCTTAACGCATTCACTGTCACCAACGCACAGACGACCACGATGAAATATTTTTTGCAATGGTATTGCTGTTACATCGTCACCAAAATTAGAACCGTGTTACTAGCCAATAAGGTATAATTTTTAATGGGTTAGAAATCAATTTAGCGACTATTCAATACGTTAAAAACCATATCGTTTTTGACCGTTACCGAATTGTCAACGTTTTGATGAAAGGCTTCCATCTTAAAAAATATTTGAAAAGGGCGTTAATGTCTAAAGCGTATTATAGGGTCGAGGACTATTTAACAGACAAAAATGCATGGCCTAAACCCGAAACTTAGTCAATAATAATTTGATCAAATGCAAAAGCTTTATTTATCCTGCTTTTTCTTGTCTGGGGGACACCGTTGATGCAGGAAAACATATCGAAACTTTTATTCGGTCATCTTGCACCATCATACACATAAGTAGTTGATTCTATTTTTTCTTTTTTCTTTTCTCTATCTCTCCCGTAAGATTTTTGGCATGTTTTCCTGCTGAACTACACATGTTATTTGATATTATATTTAATTTAATATTTGTAGCTTTATATAATGCTAGACTAAGTAGTACCATTGTAATATGAAATATGAAATATGTTTACAAAATGACTGACTGCTGAGTTTCTTGCGGCGTTTCTTCTCAGCAGTGGTCTCCTCTTGGGAAGCGCTGGTAGATTCTTGACGTGTAAAAGTGCCCGAGTGGCCTACTTCTCTTTTTATCTTATCTTTACCTGGTGATGATTTTACTCCTTTATAATCCCACTGCCTACTAGGGGTACTTTTTATGGATTTTTTTTTTAAACGTTAACAGTTTAGGGCTTTGATTGCTTTGTTTTTTTTGCCGTTTACAAAGGAAGGATTTAAGCACGAGGTAGGGCCCAGTTGTAGTCCTAGAGCTGTTCGAAGTCGGGCTGCGGCGGCGGTTCCTGCGGCAGCGGCTCGAAGTCCCCGAGGCTGTAGCCGGGCTCCTCGTGCCGCGGCGTGGCCAGCGGCCGGTCGTACGCCTCCTTCAGCAACTCTTGATCGTGCTGGAACCATCGGTAAGTGTAAGAGGTCAACTTAACACGGTAACTTTTAATTTAACAATAGCCATTGTAATGCGTCTATAGTTTAGAGAAAACCTACAGATTTTCTCGTTCTAATCTCGATAATGTAATGTTTGTAAGACTCAGAAAGGGAAAATGCAATTCAGCATAATTATGTTATAATGTTATATTATATCCTTCTAAAGAGCATTACGGGATTTCCCACGACTGTACAGTCACGAGATTTAATTTGGTACCCACCTTAGGTCAAAAGTCAATCTGACATTCTACAACAATAAGGTTGAGTTTCCTAAAAGTTACAGTCACCACACGGGATTGTTGAGCCTCATAATTTAGCCATGTAATGCAAATCGGGCGTACTCGTGTGACATCGTCGTGAACGACTGATAACGTATGATGACACGTCTATTATTCATTCATAATGCAATAAGGTCGAAACTTCAGTTCGATAGGGTTGAAATGTCAAGTTAAGACATTTAAATGTCTTATCGAATCGACCCTTGAAAATCTTGAAATGATATATATCAACGTGGCGTGGTGGGTCCCAAATTAAAGCTCGTGGCCCTAACCAATCATGATATATTATGATTTTTCCGCAGCTATCGTTACGTTATGTTATAACAATCGTCGCTAGGTTACTGTTTCTAGACCTGTAATTGGTTGGCTTTGGGTGTAATCACTCTATTGTCAGGTTGGCAGGCTTGGTCTTCGGGTTAGCCAACAGTTAAATAGGAAGTCGACAGCCAATAACGTTCACCATGGTGTTGACCAATGAATAGGTTGATTAATTCGTTGATAAATCACCCATAGCAACAGCCAATAACGTTCGTCATGGTTTTGACCAATGAATAGGTTGATTCATTCGTTGCTAATCGGACAAAGTCGGCTATATTCGATTGTGGTAAGAAAAATGCTACTACTGTCTTCGTCATACGTATTCGTGATTAATCGTGTAATCTCGTAAATGCTCGTGAATGCCATTATACTGCAAATTTACATAACTTCACGATGGTATAACAAATAACTTGACATCTCTAATGACATTGATGACTTCAAGCATATTTTTCTTGAAATGGGTCCCAAATTAAAGCTCGTGACTGTACGTACCACACGGAGGGAAAGTACTTTAAATTTTAATATTGCTTTGTGGAGATTATTTTATTTAAAAAAGTAATACAATGTTTTTTTATACTGTTATTTATGATACCAACAAACATAATCGCATCAAAAATCCGGTCAAGTTCGATTCGGACTCGCGCACCGAAGGTTCCGTATTTAAGATAATATGCTTGGTAACCGAAGAATTTTACTGTGAGCTTTATTTTCTATGACATAAGGTCCGTTTTGACTAGCCTAAATTTCAATACAGATTTTAAAGCTTTTTTTGTTATTTTTTTTAAAAACTTTAAGTAATGAACACTTCATTTTATTTTCCCTTAAAATAATTACAAGTAATTATTTTTTGTACATTTTTGGCTTTTGGTGTATGTATATGACTCTGGTACTACAAAATGTCAAAATATTAGACATATTTTTGACCTGTGTAAAATGTTCCGTTCGCATGGGTGTTGGACATTCAGAGTAGCGGTGAGCCGAGGTGAGTGTGGGACGCACCTGGTCGGGCTGCAGCACGGAGGGCGGCGCCAGGTCGTCGAGCGACAGCTGCGCGCTGAGCACGGACGGCGGCGCGTAGTCCGCCAGCGCCGACACGCTGTCCACCGCCTGCCCGACAATCATATATTAATATACGTATCTCTTTCATCGACACGGGCTCTATATATTTTTCGTTTCTTGAACAAGCAAATTGCGCTAATTGCTTCCTTGCCGGGTGTGGGAGAAAAGAGAAGGTAGGAGGAAGAAGTGCCTAGGGCCAGCAACGCTTCTGCGATTCCTCTACTAGTGTTGAAGGTATGGCGATCACTATATAACAGATCGTTTGCATTTTTTTTGAAACAAACAAGTGAGGTGTTTAGTAGATATTTTTAAATAAAATACAAATTACTCTAAACAAGGGGATTCAAACGTCACAACCTGAATCGAAAATTGAAAAGGCTTTAGAGGCAAAACAGCAGTATTTTCATATGAAACCGGGTGACAACCTGATTTGAGGTGCAAAGAAATTTTTAAATGCTAAATATATAGTCTACCAGGCCAACTATTAATCTGTGTAATAAAAACATATAAAATATTATACACAAAACAAGCCCTACAATAGTAGATTGTGTCACAAGGGAGCAAAATGACATATTTAAGGCGAGGGCGTACATTGAATCCTGAACGAAGCGAGGATTCTACAATTGAATCCCGAGCGTAGCGAGGGATTCTAAAATATAATCCTGAGCGTAGTGAGGGATTCAAGTGTTAACGCCCAAGGTGGAAATAATTTTGCTACCGTGTGACACATACTGCTTTTCACATCACCTATGAGGAAAATAATAGATCTTAGCGATGAACCAATTTTAATTATTCACACATTCTAGAAATGCTGAAATTATCAAATTTAACAACAGGAAATTATCGCACTTAACAACAATTATCAAATTTGGCAACAAAATGTCCTTGAACAGAAAAGTGCCACTTTGATCCCTCCTAGCAGGGAAGAAAAGTCCCCTTTCCGAGTAGGTGATATGAAAAATAATAAAAACATTCACAACATTTTCAACTGGCAACCTGAAAATCAGTGGATCATGTTGCCAATTATCTAGGCATGTAGGAGGGCGACTCACCAGGGCGGGCGGGTCGGCCTGGGCGCGCGGCGCGTCTGCGCGGGCGACGTTCTCCCGCGCGGCCTCCTCGGACGGGTAGGCGCTCTTGTGCTCGCAGCCCAGCAGGTGCGTCAGCATGTCCGTGCCTATCACATACACACAATATTGCGGAAAACTTCCAAGCGGACCTTTTTCAGGAGATCTTTTAGAAGCGCTGGGGCCTGAAAGCCATGGGGCCTGCGCGCAAAGGTTTTTTGCATATTTATGGATAGAATTGTGTATATTTTCGTAGTAGATCATAGGATTGATTTAAGAGGATATTTTGCTCTCGTTCTCAAGAAACACTTGCTCTCGCGTCTTAGACATGGTTTTTATCCCGACGCAAAAATAAAGTGTTTTAAGCTTAATTCACAGTATATAAAGCAGTAAAGGAGCTACGAACAAACGCTCGAAACGACGCACTCACACAGACGCAGACCGCTAAGCGGTCATGGCAGTGCTCTAAGGCGCGAGGGTCGCGTCGAGACGAATGGTTTGCTTTGCATTTTATATTCTTTCTTCTTCCTTTAGTTATTCGACTGATTGTTTCCAAAATCGATATCTGGGAATCTGTGTGATATGATATCCGACAACGAATCTACTGACAGAATAAGAAAAAGTATCCGCCATCTTGAACTTTTTAGTTTTTCAAGAATGAAAAAAAGTTCAAGATGGCGGCTACTTTTTCTTATTCTGTCAGTAGATTCGTTGTCGGATATCACACAAATCCCCAGATATCGATTTTAAAAGTATTCCGTCGAAAAACTAAAAAGTTCAAGATGGCGGATACTTTTTCTCAATCAGTTAACGGATTTGTTGCCGTAGACCACACATATCGATTTTGCTCTAACTAGCTAAGATACAATAAAGAAATACTTCTTTCAATTTCACAAAATAACAAAGGACAACCCTTGCGCTCATTTTGAGAGTAGGTATTTATCTCGAAAAGTAGGCCTAACTTCTTTACTGCTTTAGCTATATAAAGGGTGTAAACGGAGGGGTGGATCAAACGAAGGTCATAGGTAGGGGACCTCAAGGGCTACCGAATTGATCCCCATGTATGTGCAGCGATTTTCATTTGTTTCAGAGTTAGGAGCTTCTTTAAGAAAATTTCAGAAATGTTGGATTTCCGGTATAATTCTTTTGTAAAACAAAAGTTTCGACCTATGACTGTGTTTTTTTTGGAAATAGTCAGAAAGCGGACCTGAGAAAAAACAATGCCATTTGAGTCATGGCATCATACATTTTACAAGAAAAAATGAAACTCTCGGAGGGAGAATGGATAGGGTAACACTAATTTAATGTAAGTGCTTAAATCCGAAACCTTTACGAAATTGGTAACCTCAAGTAGTTAACTAGTTCGTAGCAGATTTCATACCATTAGGTTAAGCCTATCGATAGGAAGAGCATGATACACTTAATCAAATGAAGGGCCGCAAGAAATTCCAGCAGAAGGTAATTTTTTTCAATCATAAAACCAATGGATTCAACGATTCTAGCTCGATTTTTCTTCGAAGCTATCAAAGTTCATAGAAATCTGTTGGACTATTAGAAATATCAGATCTGGAATTAAGGGTAGCCACTATACTAGGGGAATATATATATATTTAAAATAGTTATGTTAAGCGAGGACCAGCAATCAAAATTGCAGAAGTTGACTGCTGCCTTCCTATAAAAACTGCAAAATGGTCCTTCTGGGTCTTGAACTGAAATTAAAGTAAGGCAGTAAATAACTTGTGCAATTTTGATTGGTATTGTATTTTTCATCACACTTGCTCGTAAATGGTGTTATTCCATGCCTGTATACAGAAGGACAATGGCCTAAATTGTTCCCGCGGGAATTATGGCGAGTTTGTCATCCCTAGGGAGTAATGACTTTCTTTTTAAAATTTGCAACTCTTTCGTACATCATTTCTGACTAAGGAGGTTTAATTTTCAGCCAAAAATTAAATCGGTTTCTAATTTCATCTTTAAAAATTAGCTATAGACTAACTTACATTACACAAAACCTATATGCTTCATTAAACTTCATTATTTTTATACCTATTTCAAATTTATATCAACATTTATCATTAATTTTAGTAATTATACATTTTTATCAAATTGGCTAAATCTGGCTCGAATCCAGGTCGAAACTAAACGCAGTTATTATGTCACAAAAAAAAATATCGTTTCCGTTCGTCAAAAGTTATTTATTTATATTTTGCAGAGTTAAAGTGTTTTCTCTTTGTTTTTTTTCCTCGCAAATGTGATGAAAACCATTGTGTGTATCACAGGCAGTAAGGGGATTATTAACTCGAGTCATTAAAAGCCCTCCGCCGTCGGCGTCGGGCTTCTAACACTCTCGTTAGTAATTCCCTTCATACTACCCTTGATGCACAATGTACTATTGGAGTGTTGAAGCATGTATAAACGTGTGTGAGGGTGTTAGTAAGCGTGTGCTGCACCGACCGACGGGCGTGGAGTACTGGCAGACGCAGTGCAGCGCGAGCCCGGCGGCGCGCGGGGCGGCCTCCAGCGAGTGCGCGCCGGCGCAGTAGCCGCTGTGCCGCAGCATGGCGCGGTAGCACGACGACTCGTACGAGCATTTCGTGCACGACGACGACCCGCTGCCGGCCAGAACACCACGGTCATAAAACAACGTACATAACAATAATGCATTCCTTTGTAATCTCCATTATAGAAAGGTATGAGACATAATAAAATCGCACGAGCGTCAGGTCCCCGTAGGTAGCGTTCATCACGTGGCTGGACGAGTCCTCCACCAACGGGCGCGCCTTGTTCTGCGATACAAAGGCTGTGTCTGAAGGACCCGGTACTCACAGGAAGTGTTTGTCGCTGTCGAGCGGCGTGTCGCACTCGCGGCAAAGCATGCCCGCGGGCAACACGAGCGTCAGGTCCTCGTAGGTAGCGTTCATCACGTGGCTGGACGAGTCCTTCACCGGCGGGCGCGCCTTGTTCTGCGATACAAGGGCTGTGTCTGAAGGACCCGGCACTCACAGGAAGTGTTTATCGCTGTCGAGCGGCGTGTCGCACTCGCGGCACAGCATGCCCGCGGGCAACACGAGCGTCAGGTCCTCGTAGGTAGCGTTCATCACGTGGCTGGACGAGTCCTTCACCGGCGGGCGCGCCTTGTTCTGCGATACAAGGGCTGTGTCTGAAGGACCCGGCACTCACAGGAAGTGTTTATCGCTGTCGAGCGGCGTGTCGCACTCGCGGCACAGCATGCCCGCGGGCAACACGAGCGTCAGGTCCTCGTAGGTAGCGTTCATCACGTGGCTGGACGAGTCCTCCACCAACGGGCGCGCCTTGTTCTGCGATACAAAGGCTGTGTCTGAAGGACCCGGTACTCACAGGAAGTGTTTGTCGCTGTCGAGCGGCGTGTCGCACTCGCGGCAAAGCATGCCCGCGGGCAACACGAGCGTCAGGTCCTCGTAGGTAGCGTTCATCACGTGGCTGGACGAGTCCTCCACCAACGGGCGCGCCTTGTTCTGCGATACAAAGGCTGTGTCTGAAGGACCCGGTACTCACAGGAAGTGTTTGTCGCTGTCGAGCGGCGTGTCGCACTCGCGGCAAAGCATGCCCGCGGGCAACACGAGCGTCAGGTCCTCGTAGGTAGCGTTCATCACGTGGCTGGACGAGTCCTTCACCGGCGGGCGCGCCTTGTTCTGCGATACAAGGAAGATATGGGTATAAGGCGGTTATAAGTGATACAATCCACAAAGACCTTTGTTTAGTATCGAAATAAAATTAAGTGTTAATAAAAGAATCAATATTGCCCAGTAAGTTGAACTAAAATCAAGTTCATGGGACTCTAGAACTATCTTCACGACCGAAAACGGATGAGTAGCGCTCACAGCATTGCTGATTTTCATAGATAACTGTAACTTTGAAAAAGAAAAAAGAAAGGTGTTTAGGCCTGGAAGATTGTACAACTTGTTTATAATTACAAAAAAAATACCTTGGGCTTATTGATCAGATGTTCTTCAGAGCAAAGCGGTATAGCATCTTCCACGGAGTGGTGATCGCGTACTTGGTGCTCCTTCAATTGACCTGTAACAAATCATTTTATAAAATCTTTGCTTTTCGCCACATCGGCGGTCAGCCTAGCTTATTCAAGTCATAGAAATCCGTAATCGATACTGAAGACATAGTATAGTATAAATAGAAAACTAGGTAATCTCCGACCCTATCTAGGGTAATCTAGGGGTTTCTATTATGTACAGTCAGCGTCATATAGTTGGTAGCATCCAAAGTAGCCAAATAGTTCGTTACACGCCCTTGTTACTACGGTAATAATGACGTGTAACGAACTATTTGGCTACTTTGGATGCTACCAACTATATGACGCTGACTGTATTACCGCTCGGACGCTAGGGTTATCGATATATGACATTTACGTGACATGATTGCGTATCGACGAGTACCTAACCTAACCAAACACGGCATCGGCGCAACCCCTACTAAACCGGCTCGGGCCATCCTGTTGAGTTCACATGTGGTGGCTCGCGACGTGTACGGTCGAAGCACGCACACATGCAAGCAAGCGATATACCTTTATCTGAAGATGAACTACTGTTCTATTTGTAAAACATTAGTTTATGAATGATGTTATGAGTCATCCTGTTTTTTTCTGAATTTATTGTCCTGTGGGCAGTGTTGCCAGAAGGTTACTTTTGTAACCTTTTAGGTGATTTTTGAACTGCATTGGTTACTTTTAGGTTACACTAATGAAAAGGTTACTTTTAGGTGATTTTTCGGAATTTGTAGCACTAACTTTTAATTTCTTACATAAAAGCAACGTGGAACGGAACGCTCGTTTTAGAATTTATCATGTTGGTAAGGGCCGTCTCTATGGGAACAACTCGTTGTACTCTTTCACACTTACACCACTTGTATCTCGCTTACTCGCTCGATCAGTTCGGATTCATTCGATGTTGTTCGTTTACCGTAGACATATCCTATACCTAATCTGTGGTCGTGTCGTGCCAGCCTGTTGCCGCCCGCCGCCACTCTAAAATTTTGTTTGTTGTCACCGAAAGTTTAGTGTTTAACTGTTTACTTTTACAATTGTTGTACCTAATTAATATAATAACATTTTACTACAGCCCGTATAGACATATAGGTAATACTCAGTAAAAATATTTATAATATCAATTTATAAATTTTAATATGGAAATCTTAAATTGTACACTTACGAGTATGTACTTATTAATTTAATTTTTCAGGATCACTAATTGATTATAAAAATATAAAATTTGGAATTATAACAACTAATAAAGAAATTAAATTCATATTTAGTATGTATCAATATGAATAAATCAAGAAATGTGGGCAAGTGCTCAAATACTCATCGATGTTTCTGTAAGTTAATACAACTAATATTCTATTTTATCAACTTTTAATACCTTTCCAGTAAAAAAAATATGAAAGGTTACTTTTTATACAAAAAGGTAACTTTTTTTTATATTTCAGGTAATTTCTGACAAGGCCCGACTGGCAACACTGCCTGTGGGAACTTAAAATTAAAGTATTTATTATTCGACTCACCAAGGTGTACGAACTTGAGCACGCAGCGTGTGCAGCGTATCTCCAGCTCCTTGTCTTGGTGCTGCCGCAGGTGGTCCAGATACAGCGCCACGTTGGCCGCCAGCTCGTAGCCGTCCGCGTACACCTGGATCACCTGGGGACAATAGGACAATTAGAGTCTAGTTTGCGTTGAACTATACAATTATTGTGTGGTTGCACTTTTACATAATAAGAGATAATATTGCTAGTCATCGTCATCATCATCATCATCATCATCATCATCACCATCACCATCATCATCATCATCATCATCACCACCATCATCACCACCATCATCATCATCATCATTATCACCACCATCATCATCGTCATTATCATCATCATCATCGTCATCACCACCATAATCATCATTACCTTAGTCCTATGACGGATAACTTCGTTGCGAATCTTATCCATCAAATATACGCCAAGCATTGCCCCTCCATAGCAAAAAAGTGGTTTGTATCATCTTACTCATGACATTGTTCATAAGCGTTACTTTAATAATTATTATATAACTGTAATGGCGACAGCAACATTCACTATAAGATAGTTTTCACGGTTCGGTTACGCTATAAGTGGTATTCTGATACCGTGCACGTACGGCAGCTCGCGCGGCGCGTGCGTCATATTGTATACCTTGAGGCAGGCGGGACACTGCACGGAGTGGTGGTGCGCGTGCGCCTGGCGGAAGTGGTCGAGCAGGCGGCGCTGCGAGGAGGCGCGGTAGCTGCAGGCGCCGCAGCCGTACGGCAGCTCGCGCGGCGCGTGCGTCATATTGTATACCTTGAGGCAGGCGGGACACTGCACGGAGTGGTGGTGCGCGTGCGCCTGGCGGAAGTGGTCGAGCAGGCGGCGCTGCGAGGAGGCGCGGTAGCTGCAGGCGCCGCAGCCGTACGGCAGCTCGCGCGGCGCGTGCGTCATATTGTATACCTTGAGGCAGGCGGGACACTGCACGGAGTGGTGGTGCGCGTGCGCCTGGCGGAAGTGGTCGAGCAGGCGGCGCTGCGAGGAGGCGCGGTAGCTGCAGGCGCCGCAGCCGTACGGCAGCTCGCGCGGCGCGTGCGTCATATTGTATACCTTGAGGCAGGCGGGACACTGCACGGAGTGGTGGTGCGCGTGCGCCTGGCGGAAGTGGTCGAGCAGGCGGCGCTGCGAGGAGGCGCGGTAGCTGCAGGCGCCGCAGCCGTACGGCAGCTCGCGCGGCGCGTGCGTCATATTGTATACCTTGAGGCAGGCGGGACACTGCACGGAGTGGTGGTGCGCGTGCGCCTGGCGGAAGTGGTCGAGCAGGCGGCGCTGCGAGGAGGCGCGGTAGCTGCAGGCGCCGCAGCCGTACGGCAGCTCGCGCGGCGCGTGCGTCATATTGTATACCTTGAGGCAGGCGGGACACTGCACGGAGTGGTGGTGCGCGTGCGCCTGGCGGAAGTGGTCGAGCAGGCGGCGCTGCGAGGAGGCGCGGTAGCTGCAGGCGCCGCAGCCGTACGGCAGCTCGCGCGGCGCGTGCGTCATATTGTATACCTTGAGGCAGGCGGGACACTGCACGGAGTGGTGGTGCGCGTGCGCCTGGCGGAAGTGGTCGAGCAGGCGGCGCTGCGAGGAGGCGCGGTAGCTGCAGGCGCCGCAGCCGTACGGCAGCTCGCGCGGCGCGTGCGTCATATTGTATACCTTGAGGCAGGCGGGACACTGCACGGAGTGGTGGTGCGCGTGCGCCTGGCGGAAGTGGTCGAGCAGGCGGCGCTGCGAGGAGGCGCGGTAGCTGCAGGCGCCGCAGCCGTACGGCAGCTCGCGCGGCGCGTGCGTCATATTGTATACCTTGAGGCAGGCGGGACACTGCACGGAGTGGTGGTGCGCGTGCGCCTGGCGGAAGTGGTCGAGCAGGCGGCGCTGCGAGGAGGCGCGGTAGCTGCAGGCGCCGCAGCCGTACGGCAGCTCGCGCGGCGCGTGCGTCATATTGTATACCTTGAGGCAGGCGGGACACTGCACGGAGTGGTGGTGCGCGTGCGCCTGGCGGAAGTGGTCGAGCAGGCGGCGCTGCGAGGAGGCGCGGTAGCTGCAGGCGCCGCAGCCGTACGGCAGCTCGCGCGGCGCGTGCGTCATATTGTATACCTTGAGGCAGGCGGGACACTGCACGGAGTGGTGGTGCGCGTGCGCCTGGCGGAAGTGGTCGAGCAGGCGGCGCTGCGAGGAGGCGCGGTAGCTGCAGGCGCCGCAGCCGTACGGCAGCTCGCGCGGCGCGTGCGTCATATTGTATACCTTGAGGCAGGCGGGACACTGCACGGAGTGGTGGTGCGCGTGCGCCTGGCGGAAGTGGTCGAGCAGGCGGCGCTGCGAGGAGGCGCGGTAGCTGCAGGCGCCGCAGCCGTACGGCAGCTCGCGCGGCGCGTGCGTCATATTGTATACCTTGAGGCAGGCGGGACACTGCACGGAGTGGTGGTGCGCGTGCGCCTGGCGGAAGTGGTCGAGCAGGCGGCGCTGCGAGGAGGCGCGGTAGCTGCAGGCGCCGCAGCCGTACGGCAGCTCGCGCGGCGCGTGCGTCTTCTGCATGTGCGTTGCCAGCGTCAGCACCGCCGCGAACCGGACCTGCGACCAATGGGGTTACATCAATGCTCCCTGAATTAAAAAGAGGCTAAAATATGCCCAGTGTTGTGTCGAAAGGGTATTTTTACTTGGTGATCTACCATGCTCCCTGAGTTCCCAATCTGTAAGGTTCGCATCCGTAAAGGAGTGTAGGAAACGCAAGCAAGCAGAGCGCATAATTCTTAGATTTAGAAAAAAAAAACGGGTATACCTCACACAATATTATAATAACAAATTGATTGTTGTGCTCAAAGGGGCATGGACATATTATGTATTGTTTGAAGGAAAATCAACGCAGGATAGGATAGGAAACCCTGCTAAGCTACGGCATTCATACCGCAGATTTTGTACAATAATATACAGGGTTGTACTCTATAAACTGTAAATATTGAAACGGATGAAATTATAGTTATTTTATCGGTAAAACAATTTTTTAATTTTTTTTTAGAATGGATTTTTTTACACTTTATGAACTTTTTAATAAAGTTCAAGATACTTTGTGACGGTGTAACTTTTTGATCTTATTTCCCATAAAGATAAACCAAAGTGCATAGTATTGACAAAATTTACGGTTATTATAATTAACAATAATAGAAAATTTAAAAAATAAACTGAGTAACTGCTTTTTTGTGGAAAATTACTACAAAAATACCATAAAAACACGATTTTGTCAAAAGAAATACATTTTAAAATATTAACGTTTTTAGATCTAAAATTAAACTAGGAATACTAATAAGCAAAAAAAATGGTAAAATATATTCAAAATTTTGAGAAAATCTTGGTTTTATAAAAACAATTTACATTTCAGCAGTAGCAGAAAGCTCAAGAATCTGTAAAAAAAAGTGGCTAAAAAATTTAAAAAAAAAATGTTTTAAAGATAAATTAACCTAAAATTTCATCCCTTTCAATATGTAAAAATTTTCGAATACCACCCTGTATAAAGCCCGCTTGCACGTAAAAATCAACCCTAGGTTAACCCCGGGTTAACAGGTTAATCTAGGGTTCAATTTACGAGCAAGTGGGCCTAAGACTAGAAGGCGCCGACGTCCTAGGAGATAAAACAACATTTTGTGAATCATTAAACTTTTTTGGAATTCAATATTTTGGGCCTTGAATGAATTAACATTTTCTTTTAACGTAGTTTCCGTCTCAACAGACCATCACCAAGCGGTTCCAGCGGAAGACCAGTGCTGGCTTTACGGTTTGTATCCATGTAATGTAATTTTATCTTTAACATTTTTGAAACGAAGCAACACAAGCGACTACATCTTGCATTTTTAAATCAAATTTCATCTAATTTTGATATTGTATTGCATGCCCATGGGTCTTAGAACCTTTCCACCTCGTCACATGTCCCGTTTACTATAATTAGAATTAGTTAAGGCCTTTTGTATGCCACCTCAACATTTTGCTTATCTTTTTAACAAGGAAGCCATTAATTTGAAACTCAAAAAGCTTCCAAAAAATCCAGATGCTTTGATCCCCCTTACCTCACATATGAGACACGCGTAAGTGAACAAGTCGGGCGTCTTGGTGTCGCTCGGGTGGTCCTGCTTGAGATGCTTGTCCAGGTCCTCGCCGGAGTCGAAGCGCGCGAGGCAGTAGTGGCAGGGCGCGCTGCCCGCCGGGCCCGGGACCGCGTGCAGCGACAGGTGGTCCATCAAGGATATGTTGTCGGTCAACTCGATGTGGCACTCCGGACACTGAAATATTTAGAGATTACAGGTTCGCTTTGCTCTTGTATAGTTTTTTTTGATCACGAATGTGTGTGGGTCATGCTTATGTGTGTAGGTGCAAGAGAACGTCGTCTCCGTGTGCGTAGCTGTCGTCGCTAAGCATTGCCGTAGTGTGCGTGTGATACGCATTACAATTACAAGTAGGACACATCTGCTATTGTGAGATAAAAAAACTGTAATATCCTTTTAAAGCCATATTTCACGGATCAAAATTTTCAACATAAGCTTTTCAAATTCGTTACATTCAAATTGATCAAAACGTTTCACATCAGCATGAGAGAGGTCGTACTATGAGCTGTTAAAACTTGGCAAGTTCTAGGCAATGGGACAGAGATACGACTGTTACCAAATTACGTCTCTCCGCGGTTTTTTCTCGTGGTCTAACCTAACCACAAGTCTGACCTATTTAATAAGCCCATGTAACACCACATAAACACTTTTGCGAAATGAAAGTTTATAAAATCCGTTTGTTAAATTTATGTCAAAAGAACCAATGATGAGTCCACTAGCAGACAACCAACCTCAACAGCGATGGCCGCCTTGTCCGTGGTCTCGTGGCCGCCGATCTGCCCGAAGTAGTACCGCTCCATGGAGACGGTCTCCTCGGGGCGCAGCTCCTTCTTGATGGCCTTGAGCGGCACGTCGTCCAGGTCGTCGTCCACGTACGAGCGCGCGGGCTTGCGGCGCGCGCGCGCGCTCGGCGCGGGGGACGGGACCTTTTCTTTTTCTTTCGTCTTCTCGCGCTCTTGTTTGATCTTTGTACGGCGCAGGGCTAGGGGGATCTGGAAGTATGGTGGTTTGGGATTCAAGTTACGATGATTAGATGTTAGTTTATTAATACTGAAGTCTATATTCTGAATTAGATCTAAGATTTTTTTTTCCCAGAAATGTAATCTTTGTGTCATCTAAATAAATAAAAATGAATCGCCGAAATATATTGAACCGGCATAACTTCCGAACGGCGACACATTTTTTTATTTTTTTTTATTGGCATGACCAGGTTGTATTGATACAAACTACCCGAAAAGCGGTCAACCCTGCCGTATTGATTGAGAGATAGTTGAATGGTGCGACCTCCTCCTCGTCGTCGTCGGGCACGTAGGTGGTCTTCTGGCGCTTCTTCTTGGGCGGCGGGTCGGGCGAGGGCTCCTTCTTGCGGCGCCCACGCTTGCCGCGCGGCGGGTCGGGCTCCGCCAGCGCCGGTGCTTCCTCCGACTTCTCTGCCTTTGATTTCTAAAAAGTTGAAAACAAGCTTTTTATGTAATTCTCCAGATTTGCCAAGGTAATAATACACTTAATAATCATGATAACTTAGGACTATGTGGGACAAATAGGCCTCTTAGAATGTATTTGCATCATTATCAAATTTTAACCCTAACTACCTTTGGGCATTTTTTTTGTATCAGTACAAAATCGATATTACCTTCCCGGATCTATTTATCATGTGTTTTATTAGTGAATCTACCTGTTTTTTATTTTATACGTTATTTCACCTTTAAATATTTTTTTTTCAAAACTTTGATTTATGCTGACATACTTATTTAACCAAAAACAAGAATACGTTTTTCTACAGCTACAAACAAAGAAAAACCTGCACGAAATTAGTATGGAAAGAAGTTGCCCTACCCGTCGCCTTAATGTACTGGTTTTGTCACTTCAAAGTATTGTTGTCAAAATAGATCAACCTTTTTTATTAGGAAAGGAATGCTATTGAAAATTCATGGAATCATCTATCTGTTTCCCTTCCCCTTAAACGTCCAAAATTAAAACCATTCAACATTTGGACCTGTCCTTACCTTGGAGGGATACTTCCAGTTCTTGAAGGGGTTCGCGGCGATCTTGTTCAGGCGCACCGTGATGGCATCTTTAGCTTCGAACTTGGTTTGCTCCGCGATGTGCAGCACAATGTTGTCAAACGCTTGCCCGGGGGAAATGCCAAACCTAAGGAATAAACCGACCTTTAATACTTGTTAACAAAGCAAATTGAGATATGGAGCATATTGTTACAAAATGTATACAATAGCTACCAAGGATCCGAAACTTCAGTCCCTCCCTAACATATTATGTTATAAATAAAACCAAAACCAATTTCAAGATATAGATTAAGTTAGACATATTAAATGTATTACCCAATACCGAAGTTAAGTCTGTTTATCTTTATAAATTATTGATATAATATCCGTATCAAAAAATGTTATGCGCAATAATTATTATAGTGGTAGCGATGTTAACGTTGATTTTAAATGTCCTTATATGTTTTGCATACATTTTATATAGTACCTTCTTCTAGAATAAATAAAAAACAATAGGCTTTCACGCAGGCATGACGCGAGCGTGGTGAAAACGCGTAGGCTAAAGCAATTCGATACGTTTTTGTTAAGTTCCTACCCATCTGCAAGCCTATTTTAGCCTTTTAAAAATAAGGAGCTTTGCATACTCACTTCTCTCTCCAAACCAGTTCATCCAAGAACTGCTGAATAATCTGCCTTGACAACAACGAGAGCGTATTCTGGAACATCCTGGGCACTATTCTCCTGAGATACTCCATAATGTTGGCGTTACTGTTCCTGGCTGGCGTGTCCGTATGCGAAGAGGATTGGTGCACGTTCTTGAAGCCCATGGAGACCAGAGTCCCCTTATCTACGGTCAGGTCTGTGAGGATCACTGAGCTAGGGTGCACCCAGCTGACCAGCGGTTCAAGGATTTTTTGGAAGCGTTTCTTGTAGTTTTTCTCGTGCTCGGCTAGAGGTTCCACGGCGCGAAGGCGGATCTATACAATCAGAATAGAACATCATTGGATAAATGGTCATTTAAATCATATTTTAAATCCATTTATGGAGGAATTTAAGGTTGTCCAATTTTTTTGGTAAAGCTAGCTTTTCCCGTCGGCGTACAAGAGGTCAGCAGGCACCGACTCGACCTTCTAGCCTGTATGTCGGCCAGCAGGACCAGCTGGTAGGACTCACCAGCTTCTCGGCAGGGTCGAGCACGCCCAGCACCTCGACCTTGACCTGGCGCTGCGTGCCGTCGTGGCTGGTGGTGCCGAGCGAGATGACGCCGACCTCGACCTTCTTGCCGGCGCCGCCCAGCAGGTTCATGTGCTGGTGGATTGCCGAGGTGCAAATCGCTCGCAGCCACGTGAACAGCCCTAACAACACAATCAAAATATTTTTGTTACATATTGACTACGCGGTTATCCTTGTTGGTATTGATTGACCCAGTTTCATAAGCAGACATCCAGGGGTCAGCCTTTTGTCCTGGGATATTTATTTTGACAACACATAAACAATGACAAAAGAAAAAACATTTTCGTGATTGATTTTTTTCCGCTTTGATTTTAAAAGATTCTCAACTTAATTGCTAAAGCATATTCATTTCTCGCCTCTAAGTTTACACAAATTAGATATTATTTTTGAGGGATACTGCCATTTTGCTTAGCAAAGCATAATACTAACCTTTGACATAGAGGTTGTCCACTTTGACCCATTGAACTACATTCTGCACGTTGGTCTGGCAGGCCCAGTGGTAGATAAGCTTGAGCAGTACGCTTGGAGGGAATGTAGCGCCTTCGAATATGGAGCTACAGAAGACAGAGACGAAGCGAGTTGGACAGCACTCTGATATCCACACGTAGCCACCGGAGTACGGGAACTTTGACACGTCAGAGTACATACCTGAATTAAATACAATTTTAACTCATTAAAAAAAAAAACATGAACACAGTCTAATTCACTTTAACAGGTATCGAAAGTATGTTGGATAAAAACACAAAAAGGTGGACCAATCGGTGTACATTGCGTAGCTAATACTAAGCCTAGTGGTTGAGGTACATCATCAGATTCACATTGGTCATGAAATCCAAGCTGTCTAGGTGTTAGTACAACTTACCTAACTTGAGCTTGTTTCCAGTATGTATGACGCACCACTGCTCAGACCGCACGAGTCCTTGCTGGATGAGCCACTCGGTAAACTTCATGGGTGTGTGCATGAGGACCGACTTCACCTTGCTGTCTAGGGACGAGCGGTCGGCGGGCGGCGGGCCGTCCTTCGCGCGCAGGTAGGGACGCGCCACTACTACCAGAGACGGGAAGGTCTTTCCTGGAATATGAAGCTTAATGTTAAATGGAAACCTCAACAATTATTAGCCATTCTTTAAAAATATGACGTTTTTGACGCTGTTAGAGTGTTAAATAATGAATTTTGTAATTGGAGTTTATAGCATCTCGTATATGAGTGCACAGACAGTACAAAATGTCTATTGCTATTGTACTCCAGTGTTCACATGTTTAGAATATAAAAGCACATACAAGATTACATTTTTACACTAAATTTTATGAAAATTCTACATCAAGATTCAAAATATTGGGGGAAAATGAACAATTATTTAGTTGAAATATTGTTGTGGGATTACATTATAAAGAAAATCTGGTAATTTAAAATCATTTTATACCAGGAATGAGCATTCTTGACCACCCATTAAACATACAAGTAAATCTTCTTCCAAATTAGGGCAAATTTCATGTTATAATTTCCTTACCTTGCAACTTATTGAATGACACCTCCCTGGAGTCAGCCACATTCTTGTTGCCATCTTCCTTGGTGAGGTCCACAATAGTGCTTTTAGCCGCGCTGCCGGTCAATAAACCACCAATGGCGGTGGCTTCAGACGGGCGGACATTGGTGACCACACTATGTACATCTATAAATTGGTTGTTGGATAATTTGAAATACATACAAATTTAAAATGGTTTGTCTTTTGAATTGATTATAAATAGGGTTCTAACATGGTAAGATGAGCCTGTACCAAACCAATATGGAACCTAAAAGAAATGGAAAGTTGCAGCTTCGCAGCTGATGTCTTGAAGGACATTTTAATAGTATCCGATCCATATAGGGATGTTGTGAGTGTATCCAAAAACTCTTTAGAAAGGTATCCCCACGTGAAACTAAAAGCACCCTCCTGCGCCTGAAGTCTCTCCAAACGCATACCTGTCTGTAAGCAGACTACTTTTACCACAAAACTATTTAATAAACACTGTGTCTCTCCAATGTACATTCATTACAAGACCCACCAAATACTAAAATTTGTCTGATCACAAGACTTTAGTCGTACCATGCTATGAACACTATACATGTTAAGGATCAAACCAACTTACTAGAAGGTGCAAGAGTCTTGTCCTTGGTTTTAGAGTTATCCTTTTCTTTTTCTTTATGTTTGCTCTCCTTCTCCTTCTCTTTGTCCTTCTTTTTCTTCTTGTGACGCGGTTCAGGCTCTTTTTCGGGTGACGGCGAGTATGCCCGTTCTTCTTCGCGGTTCCGCTTGGGCCGTCCTAATAATAATTGCAACATGTTAGTTGGATAGACTCAATTATTTATCTAAAGAAAATAAGATTAATTTACATGAGAACTAGGCCATCTAGTCTACAGTGCAATGCATCCGTGTTAGTAGTTAGTGCAATAGCTTGTGATTAGTCATTTGAGTTTTGGTATAGAGAGAATTAAACAGAAGTACTATCCCGAGGTCATTTTAAGAGCTGTCGCATTGTAATTTTACACCTGATCACAATAAATACCCACACTCGCTTCCTGCTTAGCAGCGAGCTTAGCTGCCACACACAACCTGTAACTTATTATAGGCATCACTGACCGTAGACAGCAATGGCAGGCATCTGATGATTGCCATTGCTGTCTGCATTCATGATTCCGCACCCAACTGTGGGTAGCAGACAGCAGCAGCAGGCACCTGATGTCGGCATCACTACTGGGTTTGCGGTCGGACGTAAGCGACTGTGGGCGACGCCTGCTGTTGCCATCTGTGGTCAACTGCGGAATGACATGTTTAGGCGATGCATAGCAATTTTTATAACACTGACCTCTTTTTGCTTTGGGCTCTTTGGAGATTGAAAGAGAGCGGGATCTTGATCTGATGATATCAGCACTCTGCCTCTCCAAGTCTTTGAGTACAGGTTGCCTAAAAATGCATTGTGCTTATATAGTATATAGTAGTTATATAGTATAGACTTAAAAATTAATAACAGCCTTTGTCTTACACCTGCCATGAACCTGACAAATCTCTTTTGCTTCTTCCACATTCATACATCGAGTCATACATGCATGTTGGTTTGGAGTACTTAAGATTCAGCCCTGTTCCAGTATAAGTAAATAAAAAAGTTAGGTTTAAGTTAGTTAATAATTAATTTTAATTCACGAGTTGTTTCTAACAAAATCAGCCAGCAGACTGTGAAAATACGTGCCCAGTGATAGTTATGATACGTGGTTACAACTTGTCAGTTATATTTACTCAAGTAAGTCTAAAAATTTGTGCCTATTTAGCAAACAATTTAAACAAACTCACTTTCCAAGCAACTGATATGCTGTGAACTGGTCGCCGTTATACACGATTTCCCCACCCGTATCCTTCACCATGTCATCCAGCTTGTTCTGAATGCTCTTATATTCCTCGTCAGCGTTTTTGTAAGCCTGCATCTGAGATTCCGAAAGCTCCTCCTCCCAGCATTCCAACTCAAGGGTAGGTACATCAGGCCCGAAATACGTACGTTTGTATAAATCGGCTTCAATAATCTCGGCCTGAGGCGGCGCCGGTACCGGACTCGCCTCCTACAGTCAAAATGTTTGTTTATTATGCGAAATTGTGAACGTTATCGGCTTATGAAACCAGCAATTATATTTACCTCAGAATCAACCTTTGGTTTCTTCAACTTCATTTCGAGGTTTTCTACAGGCACTATGCTGTAAATAACCTAGTGATCATTGGAGTGTTAACGACAAAAAGCAGACAAATTTCCTTCCTATACGAAAAACATCACAGCTTCAGGCGTCAGTCAAAAGCCATTTTGAATGAATGAATGAATGAATTATAATAATGTCAAACTATCCAGCGATTGAAGTTACATACAGATAACCCAAAGTCCGAAAAATATTAAAATCAATAAAATTATGTTTAGCGACCTCTGTTAATTATTAAGCCAAATTAATTAAACCTTGATTTTGATCTAAGCCTTTATATTCGAACCGCGGACAGATAGGCATACTTTGGAATAAAATTTGACACATTGTGTATGGGCAAATGTCCAATTTAAACCCGAAGTACGCCTTGTCTATCCGCGCAGTTGCAATATAGGGTTCGGCCGTTAATGAACTTATATTATTTTACACGTAGTTGTGATCGGTAGCTGTATTTCCAGAGTTTAAAACACAAAAACAATTTTGAAAAGAAGGCTAAAAACTGAATTTACGTATGCAAATTAACGTTTTCCAATTTTCGCTCACTGCGGCTTTCATGGCCGATCACACAACAATGCATCATTTTATAAATAAAATACAAACACAACACAAGCTTGCTCAAACGTCAAACACACCGTAAAATAAAAAAATCCTGTCTTAAATTGGCTACTATCAAATACGTGGGTCACTTCAATAGAAGTAAACTGCTTATCAGTAATCACTTCGGCTTCACCAGAGGACGATCCACAACTGACGCAGCATCTGTACCTACTCATTAAATATATATACAATATTTGGGAGAAATCTTGTGATGCAATAGGATTTTTTTGTGACCTTTCCAAAGCTTTCGAATGCGTAGATCATGCAACTCTTACATTAAAATTAGAACATTATGGTCTGTCAGATAGTTTTCTAAATCTTATGTCTTCATATCTTAGTGATAGAACACAAACGATTGTGGTAAACACAACACAGTCCATTGGAGCAGCTGTTAAACTAGGTGTGCTTTAGGGCTCTATACGAGGTCCTTTCTTATTTTTGGTTTATATTAATGACTTACCAGCCACGGTAGATAACCTTTGTGATATTGTGCTATTTGCTGATGACACAGCATTAATTTTCAAGGTAGACCAAAAATCCTTCGATTACCGTAGGATAAATGCCACGCTAGGTAAAGTACTTAATTGGTTTACTAGTAACAATTTGCTACTCAATGCTAAAAAAACTAAATGTGTTAGGTTCGCTTTGCCTAATGTTAGACCAGTAGAATCTAGTATATTTCTAAATGATGAGTGTTTGGAAATGGTAGGTAAGGCGCTTTTCTTAGGGATAAAAACTTGCAATGGAGTCCCCATATAGCAGTACTAGCAGGTAAATTAAGTTCGGCAGCTGTTAGGAAATTCAGGCAACTTACCAATGTTGAGACAGCTGGCTTAGTTTATTATAGTTATTTTCACAGTCTTATGTCATGCGGTATTCTGGTTTGGGGAAAAGCTGCTGACATACAGACTATATTCGTAATAATATATACAAAAAAGAGCCATTCGTTTTTTATATAACCTTAACTCCCGTGATTCCTTAAGATTACTATTTGAAGAAATTAATATCTTGACAGTCACAATTTATTTATGAGAATATTATCTATGTCGATAAAAATTAAGACTCTTTTGTTAAGAATTGTGATGTACATAATTTGAATACAAGAAATAAAAATAAAATTGATATTAAAAAAAGTTTCATTCATTTCTATAATAAATTACCTGACGCAGTTTTAAAGTTACCTTTTCCAGTACTTAAAACTTAGGTACTTAAAAAAGTCGTTAATGTCTAAAGCTTACTATAGGGTCGAGGACTATCTAACCGATAAAATTGCTTGGCCTAAACTTAACTAAACACCTAAATAAATTAATAATAAATTAGTCATAAAAAAAGATGTAAACATTGTATATTGTCTAGGGGACACGGTTTCGGTAGGAGAATGTATCGAAAATTTATTTATTTTATGTTAGATTCATATTTTTATATAATTCTAGGTTAAGCTTTATAATTGTATAATATCATAAGAAGCATTGCAAAAAAACGACTGACTGTTTAGTTTCTTGAGGGGTGTCTTCTCAGTAGTGGTCTCTTGCGAAGCGCTGGTAGATTTTTGACGTGTAAAAGTGTCTGTGCCTACTTACTGAATAAAAATCTTTTATCTTTTACGTCCACGGAAACTATTTGAAATGACAGCGGCAAAACTGGCACGAACCCGTTTATAACAAAGACAAACATAAATATTTCCTTCTCTGTCTCTCTTATTGATAACTCCATAAAACAATCTCCAATTATCTCCCTCAATCTTGGTATTGTAACTTGTTCTTATAGAAGAATTGGAAAAGAGATCAGCACTTTATGATAAAAAGTTGAAAAAGTATTCATCCTTATCTTTGTATCTCAAAGCATTCGGAAATATCTAAAAAAACCTTTGGATCATTTCGCAGTTTATAAAACTTTGTACAGAAGTTTCCACTTAGTAGCTTGTCACTCCAAAGGGGGTGTACCTAGTATTAAATTCGCTTTCTTTTTTTTCTGTCTGAGGCTGATGAATTCACGGATGACGACCGTCTCTCCGAAATCAATATCGGCAAAGGACGCTGCGGTTTCAAAAAAGTTTTGTCACTGTCATATTGGAAACGTGACGTGACAATGACAATACTTTTAATGTCACGGTGACTAAAGTAACCCGTGCAAACTAGCCCTTAGTTTAAGGCATAAACGTGTACTCTAAGGCCATGAGTAAATTATTTTTATTATTAAAATTATTCACTCACTTACCACAGATTGTAAGTGTATGTATGTAGGTCTCTAAAGTCACTCACTCCCGATCAATCACACAAAATAATGACAGCTCTAAACTAATTTGCGATGAAATTGTTTTCCAAGTGATTTTACATGTAATCAGCCAGCAAACAATCTCGTAAACAATGGAGGCGGTTCCTAAGCTGCCGTTGATAAGTTTTGAACTTAAGACGAGTCCAGAGAACACACATTTTGGAGCTAAACTCAAGCAGGTAAGTAAGGTGGTATAATCTTCGTCGCGGTAAAGTGGAAAGTTTTCTTTGTTTTCACGGTTGTTTCGTTGCAGTACATAGCGGATGCATATCGGGAAGACCCTGAGAGCTACAACAATGAGATACACCAGCTGGAGAGCCTACGCTCGGCCGCCGTAAGGCCTTCCAACGACCAAGCTGGCTTGAGCGCTATGTACAGATATTTTTGCCAACTGAGAGCCATACAAAGCAGATTTCCCATGGCCAAAGGGCAACCGGTTGCCGTAAATTTTATCTGGTAAGGACTGGTTCTTTTTAGACACCAATACTAGATGATGCAAGCTCAATGATTCACTTTATTTTCTTACTCAATAACATTCAAAGAAATCATACAAGTACTAGTTAAATACCAGAAATAAACTATATGAACAGTATGTTAAACTGATGTGTAATTTTTTATGTTTAGGAGAGATATTTATTCCAACATGAACTGTACTGGTGCGGATATACGTTTTGAAATGGCATGCATTCTGCACAACATTGGTGCGTTACACACGGAGCTTGGTGCCTCAGAGCCCCGTACGTCCCCTGAGAGCCTAAAGTCAGCTTGTACGCACTTTCAACATGCGGCATGGGCATTCCAGTTTATAAGGGAACAGTATCCACAGCCTGGATCGGCTGTGGATATTTGCTCAGAAGTCATGCTCCTGCTGCAAGAGATCTGCTTTGCCCAGGCCCAGGAGTGCATACTTGAGAAGAGTATACAGGATACTAGGAAACCCAGTGTGATCGGTAAGACACCTCTAAATTGCAGAAACCCATGTGAGGCTATGTTAGCCAATTAGGGCTTGCTATCTCAGTGATGATACACAACACACTCAGATAGAACAGTTTGGCTTGTTTCCTCTTTGGGCTTTGGGGATGCTGTTTAATATCTATTGTCTGTTGAGCTTAGGACTTACTATTGCTACTATATTAAAATAGTGTAGAAAATATTTGATTGGCAGTTTAAAAGAGACAGAATTTTGTTTGTTTGTTTACATAAACTGTAATTCTATGGAACTTGCCAACTATGTAAACAAGCCGCCATACTAAAATTGACATTAGATGTAAATTTCAATATATTGTTTGTTTACATAGTTAGCAAGTTCCATAGAATTACAGTTTATGTATCTATATGAAAAATTCTAATAAAAACAAACAAACACTGATCAATGCTCCAGCATACAGCATAGGTTAAGTAACTCAAGAAATATTAATTTCAATCTTATCTTAGTTGTATTTCCTGATTTTAGTCTCGTGATCTGGGGTCTACCAAAGCATCTAGGATTTATATGATCTTATACCTTTTATGCTAGAAAGGAAAGTGTATTAGTGTGTCCTTCCAGGGTCATCACATTTTTCTTCAGACAACCACCAGTCAGAGGAAAAATGTGACTGGCTCTCTCTTTTCTATGATGCAAACAATATTAATATTTTAGGTGCAGTGGCGACACAAGTTATGTTCTTTTACAAGAATGCTCTGGCACACTTGGGTCCGTCAGGTGGGGCGGACACTATCCACGAAATGACTGGCACCAGACTCTACAACTATTGGCACCGGTATCTTTCTTTCAAAAAGTCTTATGTTGGGTGCATTGTTAGCTTGTATCAAGGTGAGAATATACTTATTATTATTATTATTAAAAATTACAATTTATTAGATGTCTGCAGATTACTTTATAAATTATAGTGCTGAGAGTGTATTATATTATGAGGCAGGGAAAAGGCAAGAGTTAAAGCAGTAATATAGCTGTGTACTTTTTACTTCCTGGATCTTGATGTGATTGTTTGGTTGAAACCTCTGTTGTATCCTGATATCAATTTAAAGAATTCACAATTTCATTAAAACTTTGTTATGCAAAATTATTATGCCATTTTGAATGGCTTGTGAAGTGCAGACGAATTGATAGCCTTTAAATTACCTCAGGAATGAATTCTGAAGAACAACAGAAAATGGGTGAGCGCGTAGCCTTTTACCAGCAAGCCGTAGACAAGCTTACAGAAGCACGAAAGTTAGCCAAATACATAGAACCAGTTAAAGTGACCCTTGAAGCCCTAACCTTTACCAATGACGTTGTGGAAGGGAAGCGGAAAGCAGCAAAGAATGAAAATGAATTTATTTACCATGAGGAGGTGCCAGAGAAGGATTTACTGTTAGATATGAAGCCCGTTTGCTTAGTTAAAGCATTACCTATTGATTTCAATGATCCTGAGGTAAGCATCCATGTTATTTTAAAATAACATGCCATCTGGTTTTTAATTGAAGCTTGCTTTTTGTTTAACTTGGCCAACTATGGCAATGGCTGACATATAAGTTTAGCTGCTATTGGTATCCCCAGGTGTCAGGGCCTGATGTGTTCTCCCGGCTCATCCCGATGGGTGCCCACGAAGCTTCGTCCGTGTACTCAGAGGAGAAGGCCAAGCTACTCCGGCAGGTGTTTAGCCAAGTAGACGCCAAGAACGCTGAGCTCACGGAGTTCATGTCCTCGCTGCAGCTGGACCAGCTGGAAGTGCTGGATGCTGACCAGAAGTAAGTTGTAGTTGTAGAAAAAAGTACCCAGAATAAGGTCCTGTTATACTATGAAAAGAAAGGCAGGAGGATGCCATGAGCTGGCTGTGCCGATCTAAAGAAAGTGAAGGTTCTAGGTGAAGATCTAGGTAATTCTATATATGTATGCAGATATTATTACCCTTGAAATAGGTACCATTGAGTAGTTCCATCTGCGGTCTTCCTCATCAACAGATGTGGAACACCACATCACCAAATTATACTTTCTGAAGGCAAATGCTGGAAATTTGTTGCTGAAACTCGCTATGTGTATGCCTATAATATTTGAAGAGTTCCCTCCTCTTCAATTTCTCACGGATTCCCATTTTTTTTTTTTACCACACTGAGCAAACATACAAAAACATATGGTATAGTTGAGAACTTCTTTTTTTTAAGTCAGTAGGAAATCAGTGTCAGAAAAGCACTACTGTCTGAGATACAGCTCTCAGAGGAAACACGTCAGATGCAAATTTTTGATCCATCTGTTTGGGACCTACGTTGCACAGACAGACAGACAGACACAGTTAAACTTATAATACCACTTATTTTTGTCGTGGGTTAAAAATAATACCTGCAAGCATCTACCGCTGTCATCTAGGTAAAGTCTGTTCAGACTGCCAATGACAATAACAAGAATACCTGACTGTAATTGTCTTTAGATAAAGGATGAACTATTGATAAGAATAATGTTACCTATAATTAGTTTATTAATACGGTTGAGTATATATTCATCATTAACATCGTATTATTATGCTGGGTATCAATCAAACCTATCAAAACATCACGACATTTTCAATGTCAAAAATGGTTCGAAAAAAACATTTTATGACAAGAATCTGTCGGTCTAATTGTATTTACACAGAAAGTGCTTTCATCAAAAAATACAATATTAAATAGAGATTACTACCTCAAAAGGGACATGAAGACAATGATTAATTGTTTAAATAAATAATATGACCATGCTCAAACTTGAAAAGTACCTACGTGACTATGGTAAATTTATTTGTTTATTAAAGTGACGGAACGAAAAGGACCCGACTATAGGTGGCAGGTATAAATAACGCCTCAAGCTAGTTGTACGAGTATAATTCATGCAACTATATTTGTAAGGTTTCGCTGAAATGACGCAGTATGTTGGATCTGTGACTCACGTATTGTAAAATAAACAGCTTCGGCTTTGTTTGGGTGAAACGCTATCTGACGCTCAATAAACAATCTTATCTGTGAATCAGTTCACAAACAGTTCTTTGATCCCTTTCGTTTTTTTTATATTGGGGAATGTTTATCAAATTATTTTTTAATAACATGAAATATAATTGGTCAGTCTTGGATTCATTCTGTAGTTACAATTTTTAGGGATAGATATAATTCCTTATAACACTATTATATTTATAGACTTACTAGTTGTTGCCCGTGACTCCATCCGCATAGAAATCGTTTTTCGCTATTCCCTCAGGTGCTGTCCAAATTTCCGGAATAGAAAGTACCCTATGTCTTTCCCCGAGACCCAAGTTACTTCCAAACCAAATTTCAGCGAAATCGGTCTAGGTTTAAGTTTGTTACAGAACCACAATAAAATTCTTGGTATATTACAATCAATATTTGTCGCACCAGAATACCTCAAGAGATAGTGGACAGGTGTGCAGCAATGAACGCCAAACCGGAAGTGATACAGACCCTCTCAGACTCTATGAACAATCTGGCGGAAATCATCAGCGACGTCGAAGAGTCGCTCGCTGAGATCAAGGCACTGATTCAGGTAATCAAGGTTTTAATCAATGGACAATTCGTTGCTTTAATACAAAAGCGACGCAAAACAAAATGTGTCTGTGTTGCATTTGAAATCAGAATGCTATATACTTTCAGTTGTAAATCAAACTATATTTGTTTTTGATTTGTGGCGCTTTTGTATTTAAGCAGCGAATTATTTGGGGTTAAGTTAAAATAAAAAATATATATACGTATTCATATTTTGACCTAGCATCTTTATTAGCATAATCGAAATTTCTTAAATCGATCCGAGTTGGTAGAGTTGCTTTTAAGCACCATAAGGGCAAGTAAGGTAAGTGCGTCGAACTATATATTCACCTGACATTATTAGTATGTAGTCCTAACCTTTTTACCTTAGATAAAATCGTTTGACCATTGCCTATAATCGCATCAGGGCCATTCCATATGATTTCAACAAATCGAGTGTGCCGCATGACATTTGATTTGAATAAAAAAAATTGAGGATATACTTTATGGTGACAGAAGAGCTGAACCATCACCATTAATTTTTTTTTATTTTTTATTTCCGAGTTTTACTCATTCGAAGTAAATAGTGGGGTCAAATTCCTGCTTGTATATAATACGCTCTAACTTTTTTTTTTGAAAAGATAACGAAATAATTGTTGCTGTGTTTGATTAGGTGAGAAATATGGATGTCATACTGTATGTAAAAAGTTATCTAAATTAACTACAAAAAAAATGGTGTCCATTTGAAATGTTCAAGTAACTGGTAATTTTTTGCAATTTTAATTCATTTTTGTGCAAACCCTAAAGCATATTAGGGATAACTTTTTTCAGAAATATAAAGTACTCGTTTTGTTCATTCTGTAAAATAAATATTATCGTTTTAGAATTATAATTCGAACAGAAAAATAGTAGTGAAAATTTAGAATTTTGAAAAATGCTTATGTTTGACCCCCAAAAAACCCATGTGGAAGAATAATTAAAAATTTGAATTTATTCAGAAAATATAGTCCATGTCTTTGTTAATTAGATTCAGTTTAAAAAGTTTTGTTATTTTTGCTCGTTTAAGAAATATATTTTTTTAGGTGCTACTATAATCCTTATCAAAGTTATATATAGGAGACCGTACTTAGGAGATAATGAAGCGGTGCAAACTCTTTGTAGGAAGTGTTGTGTTATTTAACCTGTTTTCATGTATAGTTATTGTTCGTTATATACCACTGGTTGATAAGAAGTTGACTTTTTATTGAATTGTCATCTTCGAAATTCAGTTATTTCGACAATGGAGTCGGTTGGAATGTTTGAATGAGAAGATTGTCATAAAACGACTTTTTCGCGTTCATCATGGCTAGTCTGCAACGCACCACAGGTAGTGATAACATTTTATCCCCTGAAGCTATGTACGAGTTTTGTGTAAACAAAATTCTTGGAATCAAGTTCTTTTTCGTCTCAAAATCAGAAGTCGATGTAACTGAGTTGTACTTATCAGAACGATTTAAAAATATGAGAACCATAAAAAATACACGTTCTTATCATAGTTTCCTTCCCATTTCTCAAAATGAATTAATAGTGCGAACTTATTCTACTTCAGAAAATTTCGAAGTAGCAAAGGTTTGCAAGTAATGTTTTTTTTCGTTTTATATATAAGTATTATCAAATATATTTAGTAAATTTGAACCGTCTGGCTTATATTTATTGATTTTTCAGTGTATGGTAGTTGATTACCATACATTTAAACGTTATAGTCATAAATATTTTAATCTGCATATATAAAAACGATGAGAGAAAATTCACGAGATAAGCAGTTTAAAAAAAAACATATATCCAAAAATAGGGAAAATAACAAAACTTTTTAAACTGAATCTAATTAACAAAGACATGGACTATATTTTCTGAATAAATTCAAATTTTTAATTATTCTTCCACATGGGTTTTTTGGGGGTCAAACATAAGCATTTTTCAAAATTCTAAATTTTCACTACTATTTTTCTGTTCGAATTATAATTCTAAAACGATAATATTTATTTTACAGAATGAACAAAACAAGTACTTTATATTTCTGAAAAAAGTTATCCCTAATATGCTTTAGGGTTTGCACAAAAATGAATTAAAATTGCAAAAAATTACCAGTTACTTGAACATTTCAAATGGACACCATTTTTTTTGTAGTTAATTTAGATAACTTTTTACATACAGTATGACATCCATATTTCTCACCTAATCAAACACAGCAACAATTATTTCGTTACCTTTTCAAAAAAAAAAGTTAGAGCGTATTATATACAAGAAGGAATTTGACCCCACCACTTACTTCGAATGAGCAAAACTCGGAAATAAAAAATAAAAAAAAATTAATGGTGATGGTTCAGCTCTTCTGTCACCATAAAGTATATCCTCAATTTTTTTTATTCAAATCAAAAGTCATGCGGCACACTTTTTAATTCAAATTTGTTGAAATCATATGGAATGGCCCATCAGTGATACTGATAAACCGCACAACTAACAAATTTAATAAGGAGCAAAATGCACCTTAGTATCTTAATAATTAAGGTGTACATGCCAATGTAACAATCGCAACGCAATGTGTAACTTTACAGGAAGAAACCCTAAAAGAAAAGGATTATCAAAAGATAATGGGTCCTCGGCCTCCGTCTATAGTCCAAACCGAGCTCTCCCGCGAGTTCCACAAGTACCAAGAGGCGCACGCGCGGACCAACGAGTCCAACCAGGTGCTGCATAAGGCCATGACGCTGCACATCGCCAACCTGCGGCAGCTGGCCCAGCCGCTCGACCAGCTGCAGACCAGGATTCCCACCATCGACAACATCGGTGAGGCTTGAGTCATCAACAGACCTCGGAATGTACAGGGAAAAATTAAATGACCTATGGATAGCCTATATAGATAAACTCAACTACCGATCCTTTTCCCATATACTAGTGATCGCTCGGAGAGGGCTATGCTCAGGGTTTCTCTGCGTGATAGAATCAGAAATGATGATATTCGCAGTAGAACTAAGGTTACCGACATAGCCCGAAGAATAGCTAAACTTAAGTGGCAGTGGGCGGGGCACATTGCTCGCAGGACTGATGGCCGATGGGGTCAGAAGGTTCTTGAATCGCGTCCGCGGACCGGAAGACGAGCTGTAGGTATGCCTCCAACAAGATGGAGTGACGAACCTGTAAAGATCGCAAGACCGGTCTGAGTGGAGAGCCTTGGGGGAGGGTTATGTCCAGCAGTGGACGTCTTTCGGCTGACATGATGATGACGAGTGCAATGATGAAAGTATTCAATTGACACAAAATACCAACGTAATTCTGGTTATACGTTATATTAAAAGGATTTTTGAACCTTCACTCATCATCATCATATTTTTTTTCCTCATTGTGTATTTTAAATTTACTGTCCCATTTACTATTGTTAAAATAAACGATCAGAATTTGTTCCAAATTTTTGGGCGTTAAACCTCTCCATCTCGACTGATATATCCATTTTAGGTGGCTAAAAGACTTCAATTTCTGTGGAAGTAGTACGGGCAAAACAAAATAAAAAGAATACACTCAAACAATGCTGGGGGCGATCACTAGTATATTGGAAAAGCGTCGATAATTGAGTTTATCGATATAGGCGGTACCTGGCTGTCATTTAATTATTCCCCGTATTTTCTGAGGTCTGGTCATCACTAACTAGAGGTTTTTAGTGGCGGTACCACCATCTTATTTATTCCTTAATCTACCGCCAAGCAGTCAGTGTTTGCATAAGACAACTTGTGAATTACTAGCATACAGGCATACTATGGCAACGGGTAAGTAATACGAGATATAAGAACTTATCATATAACAGGCACAATATATAGTTTTTTCAAGGGATGTATAAAAAATAACTTAACAGCCCAGAAATACCCCTGAAAAGATGTTTCAGATTTATGGGGGAGACCTATATCCAGCAGAGGTAATGGGTCAAGATTGCTTATAGAGGCTGGCATTCAAAATTAAATTATGACATATAGCGCGCATTATAGAATATCTCCTTTGATCAAGTGCTTTTCTGTAGAGTCCTTGTCTTTGTCCTTCTCCCTTCTATCCTATTATCTGGCTCTGCCGAAAGAGATGTCGGGGTTACATTACGTGTGTAGCATGGCGGAGGCCTTCTGATGCAATGCTTGTGTCTTTATTTTCGTAATAATTCCCCAGAGGACCTGGATCGCACGGCGATGGGCGAGATGCGGCGCGTAGTGGGCAAGGCGCGCGAGATGCAGACGCAGCGGGACTCGCTCGCGGCCGAGCTGCGCGCCGCCGTGGCCGCCGACGACGTCACCTCGCGCCTGCTGGCGCGCGCCGCCGAGCCGCGCGACCAGCTGTTCGCGGCCGAGCTGGCCAAGCACGAGAAGCAGGTCAGTCAGGTGTCTTCCAGGTTTACAGGCTTGAAAAAACTATAAAGGCCATGCCATAACAGCAAAAATGATGTCCGACTCGGCTCGATGCAACACGGCTTGCCGAACGGAGCGCTATCTGATATTATGAATAGTCCGCCAAGTACATGGCAAGCAATAAGGTCGACAAGTTTTAACAATATTTTTATTTGATAGGAAGTTGTGACGCCTCAATATTCAAAGTCTTCTTTGCATGTTTGCGTCAATAGTAAAATAGGAGCGCCCGTCGAGAATTGAAGCATTGTACTCCAATATTTTATCTTATTTGCTTCAGGTGAAAATAATCGAGATGAACTTGGCGGCGCAAGAGAAAATCATCAACAAGTTAACCTCGCTTTACGCATCTTATGGGGAGTCGCGCCGTATGCTAGCAGATCTGCTGCGGAAAAGAGAGGGCATCATCAACGGTGAGTATCGTCAACAGTGTGGGAACGGTTCGTATTCCATGGAATGTTAAAGACTTACATCCGTATCACATCAATACATGGCAGTCTATCACTGTGCGTTTTGTACCTATTGCGGTCGGCATATTCAACATGCGGCGGACGACTCAATGTAAACATGGTTGTCAATTTTAAACCATGCATGTGTAACCTAGATTACAATGCCATTTATGTCTAAGAGCTGATCTGATGATGAAGTCTTAACGTAGACCCATTGGGATTGAACTTTTGGTCTCGATAAGCAGACGATGATTGTGCAAAAAGTACAGGTGGAAACTTTTTTTTTTCAACATTTTAATTGTTGTGGTAATCGCGGAATAGAAAAACAGTGGAAGTGGCATGAGCATCGCTTAGTATGAGGCCTGTTGTCGCCAATACTCAAACTATCATAAGAACAACACGCCTGGTTTTTTTTTTGGTGTAGCTATTGTTTTTACATTCCAAAATAGCACAATAAGGTATGCTTCTGGATTTATTACCTATATTAGAAATATTATTTGCACAACTTTCACGCACAAGCGATCGCGGCAAAACTAAGGTAGGATGCGCGGAACTCCGCATAACCATGCCACACGTTACACACCAACTTAAGACTTCTGTTTTTCCTGTTCTGTGGTGGTAATAATTAGTAGTATTTGTCCACAGCTCTCATAACGTCGTACGATACGTACACGGAGCTGCTGGCGAAGTGCCAGAAGGGTCTGGAGTTCTACAAGAAGCTGGCGCACAACGTGGGCCAGCTGCTGGCGCGGCTGCGCGCCACCTGCCACGTGCAGGCCGACGAGAGGGAGGCGCTGCTCGCCAAACACAGCAAACGTTGGTGTCTTTATGTAGCTCAGGTCGATACCCGGTTAAGGCTGAAAAAAAAAAACATAAATGCAGAACTTATTCTTTCAAATATAAAAGTAAGTCTACTTTGCGTAGAATTTGCTATGTCCAATATTTAAGGTCGTCCATGTCGCAGTCGTTTTTTCCACCCTACATTATGTCAACCAACTGGAGAAACTTCGTTTTGGCGCACACAGAACACTTTAGTTCCGCTGTCTGACGCTGGTAGCGCTGCGAGTTGGTTGGCACAAGTAGTCGCTAGATGTCGCTAGGTCGCCCCAGGCCTGCCAGTGTACGCCAAGCTCTGCTCGTGATTGTTCCAGCGCCTTCTCCGGCGGCGTCCCCGGCGCGCTCGGGCGGCGCGGCGCCGGCGCGCGAGGGCGCGGGGCTCAAGCTGAAGGACTACCTGCCCTATATGAAGAAACGGAACACGCAACGTCAGTACCTTTATATACATAGCACCCAGAACTTGGAAACGGTTCCAAAAATAGAGCGGAATAGATTCGTGAGCGTTATCATTGCTGAGATTAACCTGGTTTTTTCGATTCTTCATTCACTTGGATGAGTGAGTTTTTTAAAATGTTGAAATTGATAAAGCCTGCTTGACTTCAAGCTGAGCAAGTAAAAATGCAAGTAAAGACCTAGGAAAGACGAGAAAAGTGTGTTGGTGGTGAGCGGTGCGAACATATAGGGAGCGAAATTAACTGGCATTTCGAGCAGGAACAGTTTTATTTTGTTCTTTGATCAAAACCGAAATAATATCGATTCTGTTCGAACGGAGTCGAAATGATAATGCTCTATTTTTAAAGCATACAAGCATACGTCACCGCTACAAATCTGACTCACGAAAAGCACAATAGTAATAGTAGTTTATGTAACTGATACATAATGAGAGTCCTTAAAACACGAGTGTAGTTTCATAATAAGATAACACGAGTGTTACAAGGCTTAATTATGTACAGTTGCCTACATTACTTTATCTATACACATATTATAAGTACTCTCAGATGGGTTCAGAAGACTTGCGACAAAAATGGCGGCAAAACTTGTGCTGTATCAGAGTCACGAATATGAACGTTTTTTTTTAAATCATAGACTAGAGGACTTATGATTTGTGTGTAGATAAAAGAATACACACATCACAAGCACACTAATTAATTTCTTCAGACGAACTAATTAGATATTATCTGTTCTTAGCGGAGGTTGACTCGATGCCTCCCGACACGTACTATCCCGAGTCGATATACCCGACGTCGGTGCGGCCCGCGCCCGTCGGCTCGGAAGGTAAGCCAATTCTCTATTGCTATCTTATCTTGTATTGTGCAGTTAGGCTCTTTCGGACTTCGATTTCCCAGGATACACACATATATACCTTCACACCTATCTACCAATGGGGTAAGAAGACTATGGAACGCCAGGTGCACCAATATTCATCCATCAACCTTTTCATGCACGTATATTTGTTTTGGGTTCCCTCTTCCTCCAGGATATTTTATGCAATTACCTTTCATACACACGCAGCTATTCAAATGTGCAGGCTTCCTCATGATGTTTTCCTTCATCGTAAGAGTACCAAGTAATGTACTAATGAAAATTAAAAAAACTGGCTGGTCTCGTCACCTTTCGATCACGACTCGACACTCTAGGCCACAGACGCTGCTAAAACTAATCTATTGGTAAGTTTCATTTTCTTGAAACCATTTGATGAGTTTTTCGACGAATCCTGAGACAGCGAATGAAAATATACAGGGTGTCCCATGATCGAGTGTCTAGCGGAAGTTCAGAGGTGTTTTTTGAATCTGTTAAATTCGGAAGTTTTATAATCAAAACCTTTTTAAATAGTTGCTTGGTAGAAAATTTGAATAAAACTAAATTACTATAAATCCGGGAACTTACGTGGGGCTGATTGGATACCTCTGGACCTCAACTTTACACTCGTTCTTGGCACCTACCCTGTTCATCAAATTATAACTAAGTACACTGTACTATCACAAACGTTAATTTGTGACCCATTTCAAGAAAAATACGCTTGAATTCGTCAATGTCATTAGAGATGTCAAGTCATTTGTAAGTTTTAGGAAACACAACCTTATTCTTGTAGAATGTCAGATTGACTTTGGACCTAAGGTGGGTCCCAAATTTAAGTTCTCGACTGTACTCCAGTGATCAGACTTTGCACAGAATACATGCCTGTTGTTTGTTGCAGCAGACCCAGCCAAAATGCAACTGCCGGACGGCATAGTGATGCCGCAAACATCCAACCCGTACGCACGCTATAACTACGGCAACAGCGAAATCGACGCTTACTCCCTAGGCTCCAACCTATCCTACACGGCTACTAAAAGCTTCGAGAAAATCGAGGAAAATCCATACGGGTACACAACCTACACTCCCACCCAGTATTCCCAACAAATGACCAATCCTCAGACCTACGCAAACCCTTACTACTCTGCAACGCAAGACAACGCCACCGCAGTCACAGATTCGCAAAGCGCCAGTCCGTACAACATGCAAAACAACCAAGCCAATGTTTCCAACTTGAGTAACGCTGGCACCAGCATGCCCGGCGTCTCATTCATGCCCCAAAACCTCCCCTCCGCCAGTCACACCAATATGACCCATCCTATACATTACAACTACGATATCTACGGACACAGTCAAATCACGCCTATTCCTGAAGTGCCCTCATCAGTTTCCGGGTACTCGACGAATTCCACAGATTTGGCAGCAAACTTTGCCCAGATGCAAGTGACGCCCAAGGACGGGTACCAACCCGGGACCTACCCCGATTATTCCAAGACTTATTATAGTGCCAGTTATCCGCAAGCGGCCACTCCTAACATGGCGACGTATAGTAACGCTGAACAAGATTCGAACACTGTCACAGTTCATTCAGCGCCGTCGGTTTATAATATGGTTCAATACCCGTACAGCAACGAAGCTGGGAGCACCCAGCAACCTCAAGCGACCGCCAGCGCGGCCAACGCGCCCACCTCTGACCAGTACAGCTACGCGTCCTCCCAGGGCTTCACGATCTACACCAACACCGACGCTATAGCCTACTCTTCAACCGCTGTATCCAGCGAAGCGGCCTACATGCCGCAAGACCAGAACCAGGCGCTCTCCCCGATGGACGCGTACGACCAGCCGATCAAATCGCACGTGACCGGAGAAGCCCTAAACTACCCCGGCTACCAGGGCTACGAGCACCCGTCCTACTCCCAGCCGCAGCCCAACCCTCCCCCTGCAGAGGCTGTCCCATCAACCACCTCGTACTACCAGGACCCTTCAAACATTAACTTCGCGCAAGTCTATCAAAATCATCCGGGTTATAACTATAACGCGGCGACCGGAACCTATGATTACAACTATGGCTCGCAAAACACTTACAAGTACGAGAATCAAACTAATGTTGAACCCCAGCCGGCGAGCAAAGATCCTAATTGGAACCCGCAAACGGTTTACACGAGCGCAGGGGCGTGCGAGACCGTGCAATCCCCTTCGGAAACACCGCAAGCGGCTCCACAGCCAATCGATAATCAGACGTATTACAACTCGCCATACGGCTATATCACGAATACTAACCAGTCGAATCAAGCAGTCCCTAATTCTGAAGTCGCGCCGACGAATTATGGCGCTGATGTAAATCAGTCGACTTACATCCAGTCAGGGCAGCCGGAGTGCAATACAGTCACCTATAGCAATAATCAAGGTAAGCAATAGTGTCATGTATATTTTGTTAAAATGTTCATAGATTTGTACATTGAGCAGAACTTATACCTAGATCTCTTGCCAAACCGATGCTATACCTGTGTATAATATCAATGACACAGCAACAACACGCTAATCCAGCATGTTTAGAAAAATATTCGCTTTGTATAAAATTAGGTTTTGTAATGACTAATAATCAACGACTGTAAATATTTTAACCTTGCAATCAATAAACTACTTTGTACTCGAATTATCTTTTATTTTAAACGACATCAAATTTCAGTAATGACACCAAAAGAAGAAATTCAGGAACCCACTTTCGAGCCAAAGTCTGAGCCAGTGATACCTAATCCTCCAGTCCAAGAAACGCACATCCAGGAAGAGCCAAAGCAAGCAGTAGCAGAGAGTCTGGAACAGACGCTAGAGCCGACAGTCTTCGATTTATTATCAGACATAGATTTTACCGTAGTACAGAAGCCTTTGAAGCCTGATATAAAAGTGCCTCAGATATCAGAGAGTGCTATTAAGAAGCCTTTACCAATGCCTAAAGTTGAGCCGGTCGTGAAACCGGTGCCAAAGGAGCAGGTTATCAGTAGACCGGCGAAAAGAGACCTGTTCTCTGACCCCAGTCTGTTGAACAGTTTCACGCAAGAGGTGAAGAACTTGCAGAGTTTTGTCGACTCGCTGACGAACAAAACACCTAGTGGATTGACGCTTTTGGATTCTAAATGGAAGACGTACCAAGATTTACAGGTGGGTAGCAATGTTTTCTTACTTACTCTAAACTAAGCGCTGTATTGATTTACGGATCTCGAGATGTCCATGTCAAGACACGTTTTATTAAAATCTGGCATTTCTTTTTCCTCTTAACACGAGCATTTCGATCAAAGTCAAAGTTCTTTATTCTTCAATTTAGGCATAATATAATGCACATATGAATGTCGAAAACCATTACCACCGGTTCGTAAAATAAAACGTTTGCCCCATGAAGAACCGGCGCAAGAAACTCGGCAAGGTAAATAAAAACAAAAAAAGTTTACATCATACATAAGTTTACAATATCACAGTATTTTTGCACAGTAGAGTGCACCTTTTTTAAGCGTAGGTAGATTTAAGCGTAGATTAGTCATGCCGGATGTACTCACTCGATCAAGGTCTGCTTATTAATTCAGTCGTGAGATATACAGTTTTTTATCGCTGAAACTTCTAAATAATGTCTCCTAACCAAAGTATTTGAAGTACGCGCGCGAGTTCATGTCCAATCTGAGGGATGCGGTGGTCCCGCACTAGACTACCTCATAGCCGCCTCAACGAGTCGAGGCATTTTAAAGTTTCCGTATCCAAAGGGCCAAACGGGACCATATTTGTAAGACTATTCGTTGTTCGTCCGTCCGTCTGTCCTAGCTTTACAGAGCTGTATCATTTGAACTGTTATAGATAGCCTGTTGATCTATTTAAACCTTAAAATAACAAATAATAATACTCGGCTAAGTGTGATTCGGGCGGTACTAAACCCTCAGTGCGCGTGTCCGACTCGCACTTGACTGATTTTTAGTTGCCATCCGCCGCTGTATCGCTGTCGGCCAGTAAGGCGTCCAGAATGTTACGACTTGTCTCTTGTCCTCCAGAGTAAGGAGAACATGACGAGGACGAAGTCAATCGCCATGCAATATTGCGACGGCAACATCGTCACGGCCGTGGCCCCCTACGACGACTCGAGACTGCTGCTCAAGAGCGACCCGGACGCGTATATCAACGCGTCTTACTATAAGGTATATTAGTATATCGATCACATACATGTGCTGGTTGTCACATGATTAGTGACACTTTCGTTTTTCCCAAACAAATACATATGAATTTTCAATTACCGCTAACACTTACACATCAATAACACTTATCGTTAACTAATAAAGTAACGTTTTAATGTATGCACAGTTTATCTCTGTTAAACCCGAACCTTTCAATTCATGAAGATTTAAAAACATAAAAGTGTTAACCCTACTCAGCATAATGCCGCAGCAAGTCGTGGCGCTGGTTTTCAGAGGGACCATAAAAGTCAATAATGGTCATCCCTATTTGCAATCCATCAACAACATAACCGTTTCCTGCTTTTATTTCTGGGTATGGATTACATGTAATCAAATATCAGACTAATGTAAAGACCACAATAGTTGGCCAGATTACTTTGAAACTAGCTTGGCGAATGCATTACGGTAAGTATCCAACCAATACGCACCGCTACGATTCATCGCACAGCTCTGGTACAACTCGCCCTTATGCCCACTTTCCACTGCAAGCGGAGCGGGCTCTGTACGGACTCCGTTTGGCTTACAACGGTGACTTTAAAGATGTAAGCACGCGTTGGAAACCTTTGAAGTCACCGTTGTAAGCTAAAAGAGCTCCGCTCGCAGTGGAAAGCGGGCGTCAGGCGGACTAAGCAATGTAATTGCGCTTTTATGTCCAAAGAAGCTGCCAGCTCTATGATTTCCGGTGATCTCCAACAGTATTACTGTCCACAGCAATTGGCCCCATGGTGCATTCCGTTGATAATATCCTCCATTCCCGAGGAGCATGAACACGGTATTTTCTGGAAGGCGGTGCTGGAGAACAAGATCTCTTGTGTCGTTTGTTTGCAAAGTGAAATCGAGGTTAGTCCCTGACATTTGAATTATTCTTTAGGTTTTTTACTGAGTATGCTAGAAGTATATTTTCTAATAAAACACTCTATCACTTGTCTCCCTGGCTCACGGGACAGAATAACAACAATATTGATCAACCCATCTGTTTGTTTCAGATGCAAGGTAAAACCCACTGGCCGACGGCGATGGGCCAGGCACTGGAGCTCCCTGGGGGCACGAAGGTGGTGCTCGAGGAGGTGGTGTGCACCGTGCACTGGACCGAGAGGAAGCTAGCCATCGCGCTCGGCAGCACGCGGCACCGGGCCAGCCACTTCCAGATCAACGTGTTTCCCGCCAAGTAAGGGTATTTTACATCGAGAAGGCTAACAAACAATGGATGTGCTGTTGACGAAATTTTTTTTTGTCAGTATTTACAAAATTCCTGAGAAATCTCAAAAATTGCACATATGTTCACACAGGACTAGACTAGATTGCAAAATTATATTTGAAAAAACACTAGCATGGCAAGTATTTTTGCTAAATAAGCTGCTATGGTGGTTGCCACTTGAGAATTTTGTAGTTCCAACCTGTCACTTCAAAGTCTTATTTGCTTAGCTATACATCTCTTCTCTTTATGTCTCTATGTATAATGGACCGGGATGGCAAAGCATCTGATGGTTCTGAGGCCCCAAGACATCGGCATGTCAAGATGTTTTTCTAAGGAGAATCTTAATTAATTTTTTTGGGAACATACTTCCCTTTATAGGTCACTGACAGCTAGGTAGCTCGGAAGCCCAAGACTGTAAATGCTTTTCCAACCCTGATGGATGAATAATTAAACTGCCTCTCTCTATGGTAGACTTCCACAACTAAGTAAGGACATGGAAAGGACATCTTACCAAGATGTCCTTTCCATGTTTCACTTACAGCCTCAAAAGGTTATTAAAATGTATTTTTTTATCTGTATCTTATTGTCATCTTTAGTGATTCTTCACTTAATTTCTATTATGATAGTTTACACTTGCGTATTTTTTATTACGTGTACCTGCAAGTCTTTTTGGTACTTATATTGATATACATCCTATTCGGATATGTCTGTATTAGTTCTAAATAAATAAAAAGTAAAGTCAAGGTGTAAGGAGGCGGCCACAGGCTCTATAGCTGCCTGGAAGCAAGGAGGTAAAGCTTGATGTGGTAGGCTTCATTGACTCACTGGCCGATGATCCTCTTGGGCAAGTGGGTCAAGGCGGCTCACCTCGTCAAACGATCGCAACCGGAACCCGCCAAGTTAAATTATTTTTAGGAGAAGGCTAACGAACACAAAGATAGAGTTGTGCTGTTGCCAAAGATATATCTTGAGTTGTAACTCCACGAACATCAATTATAACAATACTAGTTTGATTCGATGATAAACATACACGCCCACGCACACGACGCGCACGCACACGCACGCACGCACGCACGCACGCACGCACGCACGCACATAACAGGTCAAACACGATATGGTTTTAAACGTGTAGACTCTCGGCCCTGTTATCGTTTTATAAACGTTTTGATAACTCTTTTACTTGATAGTAATGGTGGGTGAGTTAAAAACAATACCATAAAACGTCAAAAACAATATTGTTTAACGTCGTAAAATAGATGCTCAGATCCGTATCCGCATTAGCTCCGCAACGATTTCAAATGCGGATTAATGCGGACCGCCGCGGTAGTGGATGTGAATTCAAATATCCGCATACCCTGGTAATATAACGCCGCGCCATCCACCCCACCCACTGCAAAGCCCACTGACTAGGGCACGCAGTACCGGGCCCGGTTCCGAGAATTCCATTTCCCGGTTTTAGGCGGGGACGGTACCGGGATTCCCGGTTCTGCCGGTTCTTTGTTTTTACCTCAAATCCCCGCCACTCGTGGAGATAAGAAAAAAAACATTATGAAACTGTATTTTTTATAAATATGCAATAAAATCATGCATGTTTTCTTTAAAAAAACGTATCTTAACTAAGTAAAATACTTGCAAAAAAGTTATTTGTTCTTCCTTTGGTATCATGTGGAGATCAATTAATGCAAATATGCCGCAAAATATAATGGATGTTAATGCGATCTTGCCGCATGTGCCGGCCTCGTCACTCAGGAATGAATTGTGATATCTGTGATACGCGCCACGATATTTATTTAATATTTATGGAAAGAACCGGAAGAATCGGGATGTAATGTAATATTCAGTACCGGTTCTTTAGGTACTATGAACTTCCCGGGATTTCCCGGGAATTACAGAACCGGGATTACCCGGGAGGATGCCCTACCACTGACTGGGGGCCGCTGGAAAGGCTGTTCTTGAGAAGGTGTTATTGTAGTTCTGTGGGTGTTATCAATTACCTAACTTATTTTATTTAAATTGTAATTAACCGACTATGCCTATTTCAAATATTATAATTGACTTGTAAAATATTATTGTTATATTTACCAATAAATTCTGTATTCTGTATTCCGTGGAGTGCACCGAGCACTGGTGCGTGCACAGGTCACAGAAACAAGGGTGATATGTCATGAGCGCAAATCCGTACAAGACCCGGTGTCGCCACTTTTAAACATGTGTGCGTCTTACGCTTACGCTCTATTAACTAGGTACTATAAAAACAACATCCTCGTAATTGGTGACAGCTTACGAATTAAACACGCTTTGATAGTAGCACAAAATTAATCTTCATGTTGTCTTTAAGGTTGAAAAATTCTGAAAGATCATTTTTTGTCCATCGTAGTTCAGATACTAAATGTAAGGTGGCGCTTACTAGCCACTTAGCTGCCATCTAGACGACGAGTAATTAATGAATTACTCAGCGCTAGATGGCGCTAAGATAATCGTCCTTATGTTCAGCACATTAGGGACTACTCTGACAGCGACATGTAGTGATCGTTTTTTCAAGAAGTTTGCGCTCACTTGGAAATGCCACAAAATATATCGATAACCATATTATAAAACACGAATTAGAACTTCGCTACAGGAAAAGGACTGGCTGCTCTGGAGGCCCTCAGAGTTGCCAGAACACAATAAAATACTACTGGCAAACATGTCCTGGTGCCGATATGACTTACGACTTACTCAATTAAAAATAGAAATAATGCTTAAAAATGAAAGCTACCTGTGGTATGCTATGCCCCTTGACCTAAAATTGACGTTTGGACTTGGATTTTTGCACATTTTCACGCTACAAACAGTCATCTTACCATACGGAGCTCGTATATTGACAGCGGTCAGCGGGTGACTAAGGCAACGCTTGACGGGCCTTATGCCGATATGGTCATTTTGTCCATACCGAGGCGTCACGAACCACTTCCCTTGTTTCTGTGATATGTGGGTAATTGCTCCTCTCGCCGCAGCGCGCTCAGTATACGCTACCTCCTCGAGCGACCGCACTCGTGTTGCCGGACTATCGATCTGTGGGCATAGTATGGCTATATCGCGTGGCAAATGTGGATGTGGAAAGCATCCGTCACTGTCGTACTTATTTACGTGTCAAAAGGTGACGGATGGATTGATGACGCGGGCTTTGTCACGCGATAAACGCAGTCATACTAGTGCCACCGATCGTACATGTTTATCTTTCTTCTTCTACTCTTTTTTTATTATGTAAACGGACTCTTATGCTGTGAAGGCTCATGAGACAGGAGTGACGAAGTTAGAACAGTGGCTTATGCGTTATAACAATACGTTTCACTGCTAATTAAGAGACTGCTTGAACGTGTAGCGTGCGATTCGTCATGAATTCACGTGTTATTAATGCTTTAGGTTAGGCTACAAGTATAAGTTAATAATAAAGTGTCTAGCAGGTTAAGTTAATAAGAATAGGATGGGGGATTAGATTCTACTTTTAGGTGGATTAGTGGCAGGAACGTAGGCCCGTATTAATAAACTGATCTCAACTCTAACGCTCGTCTCGAGATGTGTCAAAAATGACAGTGTTCTATGGATTGGCGTTTACTTTGACGTATCTTGTGACAGGCCTCACAGTCAAGATGAGTTTATTAATACGGCCCTAAGAACACTATGCCTAATATCAGCCTTCGCTCTTCCTTTGTTTTAGATTTATTAATGAAAATGGTAAAAAATCAAAGTAATGTTTGAACTGCTATTTTGGCGAATAAAATGGGATTAATAATACATATTATTTTTACATATATTCATGTCCTTAAAGTAAGGTTTTTTCGCTTCAATTTCTGCCACTTTTCACTAAGAAACGTGACAAGCCACAATTGTCAACTACGTCTACATATATTGTACAGGAGGACGCCCGCCACTTCGTACGCGTAGAATTAGTTTCCCGCTACTCCCCCTACTTCCTCGAGAAATCCTTCTTACTGCACTGGTCGTACTTTTCATGCCGATGGGGTCAAAATGACGAAATTTAACGCACAGGGTACTCTGCTTTCATTCGGCAGGTGTTTAGGTATGTATTAACTGGTACAAATAAAAAAATGAAAAATAAGAAGCTAAAATGATTATAATTAACTACGGTGGCATCTTTTTTTTTCATTACTAAAAATGCGAAATTGAGACAATTTTCTTTTATGAATCCCAAAGCCATCATTTTATTAATGACTATTTAATTATATTAAGATTTATTAAAACATAAAACAGTTGTTTTTAAATGATAATGTTACTCGATGATTTTCGCCACTGTTCTTCTCAATCAAATAGTTTCATTTACGTTTTATGTATGAAGTAGGTATTTATTTTTCTACGCGTCAATAGAGAACTAAACTCATTTGTACATGATTAAATGTTTGACGACTAATGTTGAATAATTACAATAAAACCTACTTAACAATACATACTCTATGTAGCGTGACGTCATTTTTGCGTCAACGGCATGAAAAGTGCGGGCCCTGCTCTTAACCTTTAATTTGGCAATGTATGTCAGTCAACATACTATAATGTTCACTTTTTATGTTGGAAAAGTTTTTTTTTTGCTGATTGAAAATCAAAAGGGTTTGAATTCCCGCCTTTTATATTTTTGCCAAATTAACGGATAAGGAACCTATGTACCAAAATTGGAATCTTGAGACTCGCGGTTTGGGTATTTACATTGCACCAAGCTTTTATGTCAGTTCAACCTTTTTTGAATAAGACCAGATTGAGTTTTAAAACATGTTTCAAAATAAAATGTAATGTAAATCAAAAGCACTAAGGAGTATTGATATCAACTTCGAAGCAAATCAGCCCCAAAATAACTTTCTACCCCTTTTTCAACCCCTTAGGGGATGAATTTCAACAAAATACGAAACTTGTCTTCTATCAATTCTGTTAAAGAATGTTTATGCGAAATTTGAAGTAGATTGGACCCAGGAATCACGTTGTCCCATACAAACTTTGTCCCCCTTTTTCACCTCCCTTAGGGGTAGAATTTTGGAAAATCCTTTCTCTCTTGGATGCCTACGTCATACACAGAACACACCCTCCATGATTCAGGTCTCTACGATCAGCTTTAGGCTGTGCGTTGGTCCGTCAGTCAGCCAGTCAGATATTCAGGAAAAAGCATTTTATATGTATAGAGAGAGGCAAACAGTGTTCTTAGGTCCTGCCACTACTACCTAAAAGTATAAACAAATCCCTCGTCATCCCCCGCCACTCTTATTTTTTATTAGCTTAGTCAGCTAACCTTTGAATTTGTTACAGAATCGTCTGTTCTCCTCTTGTGATGCTTGTGGACAAGATCCTGAGTGAAACGTTTGACAATCGCCTCAGCAACCAGCTGAGCGGCGCGTGGCTCCAGTGCCGTGCGGGCGGCGGGCGCTGTGCGCTGCTGGCGCTGCTCACCGCGCTCGTGTGCCAGGTGCGCGCCGGCCAGCTGGCGCTGCGCGGTGAGTACCAACAACATCCTCACTGAACAACCAGTAGAGCGACGCGTGGCTCCAGTGCCGCTGACCAATGCAAAATAGTTCAAACTGATAGGGAAAGAAAGAAAGAAAATCGTTTATTCGTAACAAAACATAAACAAGAACAGATAAAAACGTGCAAAAAGAAAGTTCCCACGAAATTTAATAGAAATAACACATCGCTCTTTTTAATTTTTCGCCACTCTCAATTAAATTCGGAACTCTCGATGTGTTTTCTTAAACCAGCAAGGTGATAAGGTGTAGGTTTTTATTTAACAAGCGTTTTCTTTTAGACACTTTGGATTCAGCGTGTGCCAACCTCTACAAGCATCGCACTAACGTGTTGGAAGACACCAAGTACCTCGCCGACACGTACCGCACCGCCCTGTTCTACGTGCAGGGGGTATTGTTTTCCGGTTAGTGTGATCTACACAATATTGAACATACGCTGTGGCCGGCGGACTCGCCCTACTGAACCCGTCTATTTTTTTGGGATAAATAGTTCCCCGTTCCCGTTGAAGCTATCTCGATACCGGATTTTGATTATAGTCGGTTTAGCGCATTTATCTTTTATCTAAAAGTATTAGTAAATACGGGTAAATATGGAAACGGGGCGAAGCAGCTGGCGGAGGGTTCTCCTAATGTAGGCCTAAAATTTAACCCTATTTTTACTACATCTAAGTTCATTAGCCCTAAAATCGAAACCCCGAAGTTTTATTTATTACCTAACTAATCAGTAGCTACAATTTTATCATCCCGAATTTACGTTATACCTATTTTTTATGTCCGATTCTTAATAGCCTCATTTGTACTCATCGGATTCCTGTGAACATTGAATATTAATATACCTACCTTAAATATTTAAACCCTAATGTTTAATAAACCTTATTGTATATGCTCCTTAGGGACCTAAACAACCGTTCAGTTGTGCGGAGCACCTATTCCGCGTAGGTGAGGCGCTTCGCGCCTTATCCCAACTCTGACCTAACCTAACCTATGTGGGTAAAATTGACCTAACTGAGTGTTTGATTTTTATTAATGATATCGCTTTTTTCCATTCTTAATTTTACCCAATTTAATTTCTCCCCAGTAGTTTTTACCACTGTCGCTTTTATTCACTTTCGACTTGTTCCCCATATAAACTCAATAACATCATATCACAGGTACAACAACATTTAACGGTGAAGCCATCTCCGGGCCTACCGGGGCGTCGGTCCTCCCGCCCGTGACGCCGACGCCGACCGCAGGCACCTCTGCCAATCAGCGCACGCGGTTCTCGCGCGAATCGTTCGAGGAGATGAAACAGTCGCCCGGCCTCAAGAGCGGTGACATGAAGGACCCACTCAACTTCTTAGACCCGCTGTGGAGCCTTAAAAAGAAGTGAGTCTACTTAAACGCTTCAATGAGACTGAGCGCCAATGTTTGCAATAGACTTTTACTTGAGCAGGTGTCTTGTGATAACTCTATACTGATTGGATATTTATATGCATACATGAAAATAATAAATAATCTAAAAGAATTTGATAGTTGACTTTCTGTTTGAAACTGTTTGATTCGGTTTTAAAGAATTATTAATCTGTATTAAATTATATAAATTAAAAGTAAAAGACAGTATAATTTATTTTACATTATATTTTGGTTGGGGTGTGGTAGACCAATTATTTTAAATACAATGAAGTATTGGTAATTGTAAGTTTTTTAACACAATAACAACGGCTTACTTGTAAATGAGAGTGGTCAATCATGTTTTGGACCATGCAGAGAAAATGTTCAATTTTGGAAATAATAATATGGATGTTGTTATTTTGTACAACGACTCGTTCATGCAAGAGGACCTTAACACAAGTTTTTTACCTCTTTCTTGAATTGGAAATATTTCACATTTGCCTATAACTATTTGGGATTCATTCGAAACGTTTCGGGCCGATTATTCATCGTGAGGAAGGAGTTGTTATTATGTATGGAAGTATTTTTATTGCCATTCTGATGGTCATATCGCATGTTCATTATGCTGATGTAACTATGAAGGTCTCAACCCTAAAACATCTTAATTTGTGACTTTAATCTTATTTTGGCCTTAATAGTAAAATAGTGTGTTTAAATAATGTATTTAATTAAAAAAAACATGGAAAAAGGTTGAGGAAATCAAGGTTGCTAGAAAATGGTTCTTTGTACAGTTAAAAAAATATGTTTACACTTTACATCCTTAACTCGACCGAGTAAGGTACCAGTGTCCACTTATTTGTGGATTCGACTATACGGTGATAAAATTGTAATGTACGTCACAATAAAATCAATTATTCTACATTGTACTTTAGTGTATTTAAAAAGTTTTACAGATATGTGTACCTAGTTGATAAATGTAGATATTATTTTAGTTTCGAACAATACTTATGAAATATTTATTCTCATGGACTTAATAGCAGAGCCCGGAAATTTCGTTGCACTTTTCAATAACGCATGTGACTTCCATTATACATAATAATATATCTTTACAATACAACACAGAACACAAAACTTAAACAATTTTAAAAGTAGAGGTAAAGAACAGGTCTTATCACTGAAAAGCGATCACTTCCAGAAAACCCTTGGTTACCTACCCAAGGAGAACATTCTAAATTGACATATGCAATTAAATTTAGAAGTTACTTAGAAAACAATATTTCGGTTCGTGCTAACAAGTTAAGTGTTTCTTAGGCTATTTATTTTGAAAACATATTCTTAAATACATTTGGTTTTTGAAAAGTTTCTAACAGTCTATTTTAAAGTTTAACTTATCGATATTTAGTACCTAATTAATTGAAAGTCGATAAATGAGAAGTCCCTATGACAACAAAAAATGCCACGAAAATTCTGGCCTCTGTTTATTAGAATTAGAATAAGGCCACAAACGCACTGAGAGCGGCGGCGGCGCGGTGCGGTGCGTTCCCATACTAAAAAGCGTGCTTAGAGCGTTTCGGTTCGGAGGCGTTTTTACTATGGAAACGCTTACGGCTTAAGGATCCTGATTGACTGACTTCTCGGGATTGTAACAAATTTCCAATTTGTGATGTATTTGTTATATTAATGCAATGTTTTTAGATCATTAATTAAACATGTGACTGAAATTTGTTGTTTTAATTGTATATAACTATCCCCTTGCGTGAAATAGGTTCTGTCAAACATGATTTATGGGCCACTATTTCAAAGTGACGTAATCATTCAAATCCTGAGAGACTACGAGTTGACTTACTGCGACGCTTGGACGTAGTTCCATAGTGGCTTGGAAATCCATTTGTTTGACTGTTCAAGAGGAGGATGCTCCGGCAGTACTCACTTGCTCAATCTTGGAGGAGGCACTACCTTAGATTTGAATTTCCAAGTTACATAGATAGGGATGGTATGGTTAATAACTCCGTTACATGATATAGGAAAGGAAATAGTAAGAAGTATAAATGGCCTTTACTAAATCAGCCAGGTCTCCATTTGTCATGGAAGAGCCCTAATACAGGATCACTCTTGTGACCTGCAAACAGTTTATTCAATGTAACTATTTGCATGCAAAGCAACAGTTTTTTTTGACAATCCATCAGTTTTGTGATAAATATGTTGAACATTTATTTGCTAAGAGACGTTCAGAGCCAGTCTTCTCGACAAAATGTACCGACCGATTTGTTGACGCTGAAAGTAGTAAGTCAATAGGTGCTCAAGGGCTAGCCCTGTCCTGGACCCGTGCGGCTCGGAAGCAGTTCCGCGCCGGGCGCATCTCGCGAGCCTGCACCCTCGGGCCGCAGTAGTCAGTACCGGTCGAGCCACCGCCGCGACTGCACGCCGCACGCCGCTCCCGCCGCGCACGCGCTCTCGCGCTCGCGTCAAACGGAACAAATATCGCAGCACCCAGCGAAACTGACAGTGACGTTTGGGGATGACATTAGTGAAACGTTTACAGATTTTCGGTGATGTTTATATAAATTTCGACGCGATAGACTGATTTTAAGAAATTTGGTGTTCGATGATTGCGTGATCGATCGCAGTGAGTGTGGTTAGTGAGGATGGGCTTGGGCTAGTAGGATGATGCGAAAGGCAGGGGCGGAGGTCGCTCTGGACGGAGCCGAGTGTATCTCGCTCCAGAACGTGCTACAGGCCTTCAACTCGACGATCAGCGAGGAGCACGCGTGGGCGCTGGCCTACCAGGCCGCACGCTGCTACCAGAAGTGCCTGGCCGATGGCAACACCTGCTATCTGGCCACCGAACCCAGGCATGTGCTGCTGCACAAGGATGGCCTCGTCCATCCCAACACGCTGCTTCATCCAGGAGGTAAGCGGCAACGCCATCTTATCCAAATCAGCTATAATGTTTGTGTTGTTGTTTACCTACTTTTTAATGGAATCGAATGACAATACAAATATAATACAATAAGACTTACTCATTAATTAGCTAATTTGATTACAGTTGTATATTGTTTACTGTTATAATTTCAATTTTAGTTTACTGTAAAAATTCTTAAGCTAATGATTGTGCACTTCGCACTTTTGGAACGTTGATTGCAGACGGTTCACATAACGCGGCCGTTCCATCCCATAAACGATATTGGTTGATAATTTCGCAAAAAAAAACACGTTTTCGTTTCGGATTCTTTTACCGCTAAAATGTCGTGTTAAGTTTATTTGGCTTGCGTAATTATTGCCTCGAGCTACTTAAGTCTTCGTGTTATCAGCTATCAACACCGTCATTGAGTGGATTACATATCTGTGATTACTTATTGATAAACCACCGGTCGGCGGGCGGCGTTTTTTCTATCCAACTCCCTAGTTTATTAGGACTTGAAAATGCTTGCAATGTTTATTTCATATGATGTCACACGTGTTTTAAAATCACGTAGGTACCTACCTAATTCTTCATTGTGTTTTTGGTTTATTGAAAAACTTTATTGTAAGTGGTCAAAAAGGTACCTACCGCTAGGAAATTCGACAATTCGCACCACTACGTAGGCATATTATGAATTACACTGAATATTATAAATTAAAGTCTTCCCCCGTACGCTCGCGCGAATCTCTAAAACTCTTGAATGGATTATGTACCTTCGATTAGACTATTCGTGAGGAAAGATTAAGCCCTCAATACCTACATTGACATTTCACCCGTGCGAAACCCTAGTGGGTCGCTAATTGTGATCATTCTAAAAAAACACAGCAGTCCTAAAAGCAATTAACTTACGTAACCCCTAAACAATGAGTTTTATTCAAAATTGGAACAATTTTATTTTTAAAAGCCTATTTATCCTTATTGCACAAAAGAATACTTAATATACAAAATGCCGTAAGGCGTTGTCTACCAGTTAACCTTTAGGCAAAGCAGACATTGTAGTGGCGGTGCAACATAGTCCGAACTAACTATACATATACTCTTATATTATTATAAATACATAAATTTAATTGCACTTATAATTAAATACATAGGGTGATTGCCCTATTATTAGCTACCTACTAATTATTGAACCTATGAACTTTAATATAAGGTAATAGATACGATAATTCAACAATCACTCGGTGGTGTAGAGGCTAATAATTAGCTGTTTTACCCTATGTAGGTACATAATTATATACAGACAACGCAAGCAGAAAATCAAGGTGATGTCCATATTACCTGCAAAGAAAATCGCGAACCTTCTTATTAAAGAAGTTTTTATTGTGTTTGATGTTAAAAACGTCTTCTTCCACATTTTTGGCTAATATAATCAAGAACGACTTCATTTAAAGAAACTAGGATTTCGGTTCACACGCAATTTGATCTGGCTAATTCTCATTTGGTTGGGTATGTCGTGGGCATGTAATGGTATCAAATGGCACGTCTAGCCGTGGAAGCCGGTCTTATTCTCTTCAGCTAACGCTGCTCGATCGACCTAGCCCAACGTGACCCGTGCGTTGTTCGCGTCTGGCTGTTTTTGGCCTGAAATCCATTTGCCTGTTTTCTCAGTAGTCAAAACACGGGTATAAACACAGATTTTACAAAAACATGTAAGTAAACTCACAGTAAACTAACTCCCCATGTTTTGTCCAAAGAGCGTGGGTAAAAATAATTTTATTTGGTAGGATATCGGAGTTACCTAGTTAACTAAATATCTATAACACCAGTATAAAACTTATTCATGCAACAATTAATGTAGATATGTATTTTGCTAAGAATATAATTCATCAAGATTAATGCAAAAATAATTCTAAACCTTGTTGAAATGTTCATGTAGCTAACGCAATTAGTGTACCCACTTTAAGTTCATTAGGTAGGTAGGTACACTAACGTATGCAAAAGTAGAGGAACTGGAACTTTCTTGTATTTAGAATAAGAATGTTTCAAATTCCTTTGGTTTTCTACGACCTTAGGGGCTTTGGAAACCTAGGCGCACTACATCTTTACAATGTCTGGTCATTCTTATGCCATTTTAAGGAATAAATAAGCCCTCGATTTCAGAATATTTTGACTGACAAAGTGATTTTGTTTTTGAATAATTTACTTTTAATTAAAGACATCAACCAACGCGTCTGGATTTTGCATTTTACAAAGAAAGACTAAAAACATGTTAGATAATGAAATTCAAATGGATGAAAAAAGCTTCTGGAAATAGACAAAATACTGTTTTAGTTTTAAGTTTAGGCAAACCAATTAAGGTTGGTTTGATCGAGCTAGTGCGTTAGTGAATACCGCCCTGGCCTCATCTGACACCAATCTGCGACACTCCCACTTGCATTTATTGGTGCAATTGCAGTTTGACGACGCCGCTGGTGCGTTTATTGCTGACCTATTTGGAATGGGTTCGTTTTCTAGTTAAAGGCTATTTCGAGCGCTTTCGGAAGGTTTTGATGATTGGTCTTACCCCAGTTCACACGAGAATATTCAGGGCCTGGAAAATCCCTTCATATGATTAACCCTATCGATAGGCTAACCCTATCATTTGGTTACCCAATCGATATGGTTACCCTATTGAATTACCTTAACGTTAGGGGAACCCCTTTAAACTGCTACCAATAATACCATAAGTAGTATTTAAAAATGTAGGTAGTTTAGTGTAGGTTTTAGACTCTTATTGTCATTGTGACAAGAGTGAAAAAGGTACGCGGATACATTTCATTGACCGTACATTTGTACGGAACCCTTCGTGAGCTTGGCCGGTTTAAAAAAAATCATATGTTGATGATTTGGGCATGTTATTTGACATTAATTTACCGAAGACCTTTCGCGTAACCTTTTAATCGTAAATAACAAAATTATGCTTATTTGTGGCCATAAAGCACCTATAAAGAAATAACGGTAGACATTCATCATTTAATAGCGATTCGGCTTTATTAGCTATTAGTTTCGTTGTCTGTGTCATTGAAAATGAAAGTGCAATGCCCATAAAACGGGATATTAATAGAATTTTAGCTTCTGCCAGCAACTTTGTCCGCGTAGAATTCGTATTTTTGCCTTCCCACCGTTCATTTTGCCGAGATAAAACGTAGCCTATGCTACGCAGGGATAATGTAGCATACTATTGGCGGAAGAATTTTTGAAATCAGTCCAGTAGGTTTCGTATTTATTCGTTACAAACATACCAAAATACAAATCTTTCATTATAATATTTGTTTTAGAGTACTCAGTATCATTGTGACCTTTTCCAATATTAATTAAACATTTCTGTACGGAAATAAGGAGGTGTTAACACGTTTAGCGAACTTTTAACGCACCGTGACGTCATTAGCGATGTCATAAAACAATGTTGCTAAAAAGTTGCGGTGACGGAATGTCGACGCAACATAATTCAAAGTCATTTCCGCAGCCACAATATACTAGTAATTGTCATGTCTCGAAAAACTTGCGTCTCACGAGCGGAATCCTTGGCCTTGTGGAACTTCTAATTATTAAGCACAACTTCGTTGAATGTCAGGATGATTTACCCACGCGTTTTTTTTAAAAGAGTCAGTTTTCCGCATGAGGACTCCCTTTATTATTTGTCTTACTTATTTTTTTATATTTTTAGTAAAGCCACCGTAATATATATACTATAGCTGTTTAAAGTTAGGAAGGATGGACGGACGGACAGCGGCGGCATATTAATAGGGTCCCGTTGGGCTTGGGCTCCCTTCGGACACGGAACCCTCAAAACGAAATGCGGTTACAAACAAAATTACTTCATTTCGACCTCTGGTCCAAAGCGGACGCAGCAAACAATGATAAGTGATAACAATGTTTATTTGCTCACTATACAAAGACCAAAAAAAAAAAAAGTAGGTATGCTTTTGAGATAAACCAAAATCCTGTTGGCCATTCCTAAAAGTAATGTTTGTCCACTAATAACAGGTTTGATACTTTAAAGAGACTAGTTCTCTAGTTACTCGCACTCAACATTTTCATGTGGAACAACGTCCATTTCATTCCCCTTTATAATGCACCTATAAAATAACATTATGATGCAACAACAACATTGAAATGCGACTGATGTAATGCTAGCGTACAAAAAATGTAATGGATGCCTAGATATTGTTTATTTATGTCTACTGGGTAGTCGCATAGGCAGATGTAGACTCATTACAGGCGATCAGTCTTGGCTTGTGAGCTAGGTGTGGATTTTTTTACTACATTTAAAAAAATAACCTATCTCAATCAAAGATGTGTTAAGCTGGGCATTCACGTACTCACCGTTTGTCTCTGCGACAGATGGAGTGAATACCACTGGATGGGCGTAATATTTTGACCATATTCACGGGCGCCCCACGCCATTTAGTTTCAGCTTCAACGGTGCGACATCACGGAGCAGACTGATTTGAAAATGAAGCCAGAGAACGCATTCAGAACGACGCCATTTGGCTTGGCTCGCGTGGCGTGTTCCATCCAACGTTGAATTTCGACATTCACGATAGTTCCATTCGGATTACGCGTTGGCGAATTTATTTGGAAATTCAACGTACCGCGCGCGCGCCAAGTACAGTGCTACCATTTTCTTAATAGCGATCGGCAATCTTCGTTTTTATAGGACACGCACGAGTGATAAATATACTGTCAGTTGCAAGCGTCATAGCGATAGCCAGCTGAAAACTATTAAGAAGCTGGAAATACTGTACTTTTAAACGCTACAGTTTTGAAATTCCAGGATAGATTTTGGCGCGGTGCTGCTCTATTCGGCTTGTTGGAGCGGTCGTGAATGCCCAGCTTAATAGGATACACTTGTGCGTCGGTGATATGTCTATGGCGTTCTAGCTCCCAATGGATGGACCATTTATTAGAATAGAAAGCTTATTTTACTATGGTGGTGCTTAGCTAAGTTTGATTTAAATCGATTGAGACGTATCTAAGATGTCTGGGGTTTTTGTCTATTAACATAGAGTTTTGGTTTTGTCAATGGCAGAGTAGGTATTAATTTGAGTTTTTATACGGTGCCGCTTCCAGAAAATTAACGTGACTATAATAGCAGAGACATTACTAATTTTAAATGCGGATACATCAGCTAATTCATTGAACAATCATGTAAAAAAGGCTGATTATAAATTTGCTTCGTAGAGGATGTCATCTGCAGAATCATTGGAGAACGTATTTTTTCCTAAAACAGGTATAAGACTTCAAGCGCGATATTTCCTGTACAACAAAAAAATATGTCGCTACACGCAAGTTCCTTGCTATGTGAAAATGTAATTATCCACAAATGTCTTGATTGGAACGCTGCGGATGCGTTCGCATGCAAAAAGCGAGATCAAACAATAAACCATTAACTGGCTCTTCAGGTTTTTCCGGGCTATATTGTTACTATATTGTTCTGTCGGTTTTCGAGATGCTCGCCCCGATTGTATGGGAAATGGGTCTCGGTCTTTGAAAGTCTATTATTAGCTATAGGTTCAATAGCTTTAACAATTGCTTCTGTTAAAGAGATGGCATTCTCATGGTATTGCTGATCATGCTACGTACTGTTTGTTGTTTTTTTAATGATTTAAATCTGGATATAGTCTGTTAAAAGATTAAGATAAGTTGTCGGATAGTTTTTGAACACAAAATGTATTATTTGAAATTCATTGATAAAAAAAATTGACGGTTGCCAAACTATTGTTAACATTACAGCCGAAATTCCAAATTCCAAAGTGGCTGATTTTTCAGCGGAGCCCTTTCAGAGGTTTTACAGAGCCCCAAGGCTCCGTGTAGACACTTTGAGAGGGCTATTTTTTTTCAACTATATTTTCTTCGATGATGAAATGGTGAAAGGTTATATTTCTAACTGCAATGGTTTGCGTGTAGATTAATTATCCGCAGTGCGACAGAAACATTTTTATTCGCGTGATAAAAAATGTTGCCGTCCAACAAAATTGTTATAATAAAAACAATCGAAAAATTAGTTTGCTGGGAACTCTGGCTAGGTACCCTTCAACTGTTCTAACTACGGAAATAATATTATTGTTTGCTTTAGTTTCTCACGCAAACGTTTCTTTACCCTTGAACTTTATTAATTAATTAAGTTAAATGAACTATACTCTGAGCTCTTTACTAAAATAACCTGTTTGTGATCTTTTTGATCGATCGCCAGATAACACTTTTTGTAGTTCCATTCACGAGTTAGCAGGCACATATGAAGAATATTAGATACATCATTGAACCCATATTGATAATTTTCAAATTGCGCTGTGTCTCACAAGCAAATAAGATGAAAAATTATTTCAAATGTATTTTCATAATAATCTTGCTCATGGTTGATGGAGTGTGAATATATATTAAAAAGGTAGGTTGAGCAAAAAAAAACTTCATTAGCCATCGTACGGTCTAAAAGTTCCAATTAAGATCATGACTTGAAGATTGCTTCCATCAGACACGTGGGAAAACGCACAATATACGCCCTTAAAAATGCATTATTTGTTCAAAGGTATTCTTACATTTTAGATAAACTTTACACGTTTGACATAATTGTCAAAGTAGAATGATTAGACAGTATATCAAGAATCTCCAAACCATAAAAGATACAATCAGAAACAGACGTTTCTTTTATCCTGCAGTTTACGAGGCTGTTACGGTGCTAAGATGATTTCTGTGTATGTTACCTACTTGTCTTCTACCTGCGTCCTTCGGATCTTTATTTATGATTTGGGTTATTCCATGTTATTTTCAACACTACTCACTTTCTATGTCGACGTATATTATCAACCAGCAAAATGTTGTCCTGTCAGACCGTACCAACAACATTTTACGGCGTGCATTCTCAATTAGGTAGCATAAAGCTCGCTCGATCAAACGATCGACAAGAATCCCCGAAAAGTTATCCCCGTCTTCTTCACCCGATTAAGTCTCCAAAGATTAGTGAAAAGGATGGAGAATCTGTAGTTTCGAATTTGGTGCTTCGTAGTAACCTCCCTGCGTAAAGGCTTTCACGGACAGGATGCGGCTTCTTTTAAGGTACCGAACGTTTAACAAAGGTGCTATAGTATTGAAAATATCGGTTGATTTGAAACGTGTAATGTCTATCTGTAATAATTGAAAAGCTTTAATTTATTTTCGATTATGTGTCGAACAATCTAGATGTGTTAAATGGGACTAAGATAATCAGATTCTTCTTGTCCTTTTTTTTTTTTGAATTTGACTTCTTAAGATGCGTTAAATTGATCTCACTCGTAATTAATTGGCAATTACCTTTTTAGTAGCTAAGACGTGCAAAAACGTTTTTTTTTATTTACTATTTCTAGGAGATGGCTGGTTTTTGGATAAACTTGTCTTCGATTTGGATCTAAACTTTTGTCACACTTGAATAGTAAAAAAACAATAACAATAATCTATTTCCGCAATAAAATTCAAAATTGCCGCGTTGATAAGTTCATTTACCTCCGAAACCAGTATGTTTTATTTCTTCTCGCCAATAAGTTTTACTGGCATGCCGGCTAGCAAAAAAATATTACAGTTTCTTTGACGGAATCTAATAAAATGAATTGACATGGGAATCCTTTTTGGTTCGCCGATAAAAGTCGTTAACTATTGCGTCTATGGGTTTCTGATAACAAAGAAAATTCCTTGATTTGACAATGGGGTTTGATCTTTACGTATTTTTATTTTTGTAACATCAAACCTTATAATTCGGGAAGTAAAATTGAATTTGAATTGTTAACAGCTTAGTTCCAGGAATATCCTCCAGGTATTTGCTCAGGGCACCATTCTCGGTATTCAACGATTCCTCGTGTTTGCATTGTCAGCTTTCAAGTTGTGAATAAATAATCCAGTGGTAGTTAAATAAATACTTAAAGATTGGCATGTAAGTGTTGATTAACAATAAAACGTGGGAATGGTTGATAATTACATGCAAGGTATCGTTATGTTAGTAAGCAATAACGAAGTTAAAGTCATTCTGGTACAGTCAAGAAATTTATTTCCTATACCACTTTGGAGTATGTCTAAGTGACACTTGTTATGGTTTTATTTACAGTGTCACTTTGACTAGTCCAAAGTGGTATAGGAACTAAATTCCTACACTGTACTTGTAAAGTTCTTTCAAATAACATCCCATTGACTTTCATCACTTGACAGTTCGTGAGTCCCCAATTTTTTTTGTTAAATAATTATACATGGAAAGGTCCGTTACAATAAAACAATCCATGTTTTTAACTTCGTCGTGTTCGCACGATTTCCGTGACCCGCCCGCTCATCACAATGCAGCAAGTCCTATCAGGCCCTGCTCCATACACTGCTAGCCAACCCTGTGAAGACCGAGAGTAACGTGGTGCGTAGCAAGCGATGTAGTGGTAATTATAACTGTATGTTCAAATAGAACAATGGATAGAGCCTACGGCCACGATTGTTATGTTTCCAATATGTATTGTTTAGCGTGATTTTAGTTGTTGTTACCTCTCCGAACTAAATTTATAATATATACATCGTTTAATTTTTGCAAATTAAAACCATTGAGAGTGTAACAAAAAAAATATCGCATCATATTCAGTGATCATCGTTGTTCTATTTGTAACTTTGACTATCACCCTAATTTAGCAGAATCTTCCAAAGCTTATAAGTCGATTAGGAATAGCAAACTGACCTTGATTGACATGTCCGTCTTAAGATACATCAAAGTTAAAGTCAAGTCATAGAAAACTGTCCTTTATGACGTCTTGTAATGGGCATCTCCGCTAAAACCAATTTATAAATACGGCCTATATTAGTCCGAAGGTCTTAACAACAACTCTCAGATTACCAGCCTCCTCAAGTTTAACGTCGTTCGTTTAATCAGGGCTTCTATTTTTCTTCTTGCTTCTATATTATATTATCGCTGTGGACGGTGTGGTAGCTCTTATCTACTTGCCAATAAGAGCTAGAAATAGAACTCCAGGGTAGCTGCAAAGCCACAGGTTGCGTCCTTGGCAGGCTCGATCGATACCGGAAGTGCGCGGCTGCCGAACGTAAATAGAACTCGTGTATCACTTAGGGGCAAGTTACTAAACTGTGACGTAAGATTTGGGCGCGGTATTAGAAAAGTTTAGTGCGTGAGGAATATCGTTCGTATGATAGCCTTTGAGGTTTTATAGATAAAGATTAGATAGACATAGAAACACAGATGGATTTATTGCCCCGTAAAAACCCCTATTCTAAACACAAAAAAAATATAAATATTGCTCGTATAATGTAACTGTAACTTGTATATTTATTTACAGTGCCAAAAAAAATAATCTTGTTAATTTGACTAAAGTCTCAGGTCAATAAAAATTACAAAAGATGTAAACAAGACCAAACGCACCTTTTGGAGATCGCGTAAGGTATATTAATGATGTAGGTACACGCTTGATTGTTACTTTTACATTCTGTTTAAGATTAAATAACTATTAACTACACGTTTCTTACTTACCAAAACTTGTTTGCATAAATATTGAGGTTATGTGTCAAACAGTACTGATTTGATTTCATCTTTTGTCATTTCTATTGACCCCGAATTTATTGATACATTAACTATTCGCGGTTATTGCTCCCGACCTCATGAAGACCCTGTTATTTTCAAAATTATAATTAACATGATATCAACGTTTAATATTCATCATTCGGTAACAAAGCTTGATATTATTAGGTAGGTACTGTATAAAATTTACATTCTGATAGGTTATCGCTATATAATTAGTCAGTCCAAAATAAAATGCGGCGATAATCAAAATAATCTATCAACCTTTGGATAATTCGTGATGTGTGTGACTACGTGACCAATTAAAACAAAACAGAGTAATGTTTTGTTAGTCCGTTTTCCCGAAGACACCCGATTCAGTCACTGGAAACGAAAGGCAAAATAGCAGACTTCAAAAGGGTTGTGAAGCTAAAAAACTCCATACAAAATGCGATAAGGTTTCTCTCCCCTTCAACCTAGTCCGATCTATAATGTTTTCATAATTCGTGTAAATCAATTTGGGGGGTGAGAAATGTTAACGCCCGGAGCTAAATTTGTATGGATTTTCTTGATAGCTACGCGATTCACGTGTGGCTTCACAATCCTCTAAACGTAAAATAATGAGACACTCAGGTTTTTTAATATTTGTTTAGGTATTACTAATGCAAGTGGCGCAATGCAGAATATCCTTGAAGGAGCAATGACAGGATGGTATATTGTTATAGTTTTCGAGAACATTGCCACGCGCCGCACGTGCGCTGCAACGCCCACTCAATTGGATTACATCCAAGCCTTTAGCTTCTGTCGTATTACTATAAAAAGTATTAAAACCCCATTAAACCATTATAAGAAACAACAAGTTTAAAAAGCAAGTTTTTAAAACTAGTTGTTCATTTCAAGAGCGCCTAAACACTCCTGGAATAAAACGACCGCACTTCAAAATCCTTCAAGCCATAAGACAAGTCCGGTAAATAACGCAGTTTTAATAGGCTGCCAATTTGGCTTGCGCTTTCTACAAGCGTCTAAAATAGTGGAGATTGAATATCATTGATTCAATTTTCAAGTTACGAAATAAAGTAACTGAATTACACGCACATCAACGAGATTATTAACACCTCAAACAAATTGAAATATCCCGCGGAATACCCATAAAATTACTTCTGTGCATGCCGAACGAAAGCCCCAGAGTCATGTCGATCGAGAAAGTCGGAGTTTTCTATTAAAAGAGGACACGAATGAGTTTACATTATATTCTCATTTACTGTTCTCACTTGTTCGCTACTTATGAATTTTGAGACAAAAATAAATGAGCGGTCGGCAAGATACGACGGAATTAATGGATTTCGAGAAAGTATTGCCTTAGTTTTATCATCACCTATAAAGCTTTTTTTTACTTTCGAGATGAGTCATGTGTTGATGACATTCAAATTTCCATTTTGTTCGGGTTACCCAATAAATATTGGTAGTTTATTGACCAACAATATTTTAAGTTTATCATTGTAGCCATCCGAAGATCCCTGCCGGCTAGAGTATGTTATGATTATTAATGTTACCGATATCTTATTCAAGATTATAAATAATATTTATTTCTTTAGGAGACACCTAATGAAAAGAATCGAGGAGAAGTCGACTTTATTTCACGACTTAAATTCCTAAATAATCTTTTTGTACTCGTCGATTAAAATCTGTGTATTAAGATTTAGAGATTATAGAGAATACTGCAACGTCACTCTTTTCATCATTGACACTTCCGAAACAACCGAAATAACCACTTCGATACGCTCAAGACAACTGAAAAAAATTTGAAAATAGAACTTCGTATTTCAATAATATGTGTCCTTGTTTAAGGAGACTCGATACTCGATCCGATACAAAATTTCCAATCTATGGCGTTTCGGAACGTAGCAGCGTCGCGTCATCTGTCAAAAATCTATGTAAACCTGCTTCTGTATCCAGGGCATAAAAAAACTAAAAAAACTACGGTTTGTGATTGGCTACTTTTTAGCCAACAGAACAGCACAGTCCTGCAACAATTACGGACGCCGTGGTTTGATATAAATGTCGATGTGGCGGTGATTGTATTAATGACTTAAATTATTAATTTTAATGAACTCGTACAAAAAGTATTGTTCACAATAGTGTTATAATTAAGCTTTTTAATCTCGTACCTTACTTAGGCCACTCAGCAAGCTTCGTGGCCTAAACACGGTACTCGACTAAAAAGCTCTCTATTATAACACGATTATGAAAATAACTATTTCATGCTCTTCACAACATTTTATAGCATTGCGTCGAAGTGCGAACATTTCTTTCGCCACTTAAGACACGTGCCAGAGCAATTACCACAACACCTATTTGAATTCCTGTCTCATCGCAAACCTGATATATATCGATGAGGTCTTTGCCACCACAATCTTCCTTGGGAGAAAACTATTAACCATCGGCTTAAAGTATTTGTAATCAGGCATGTTATTTACATCCCATTACTTTACTATCCTGTATACTAATGCTTTCATTAAAACAAATTTTCCCCGCTAGTGAACACAACACGATGTGTTTATGTGATCTACGTCAAATGCACTTTTTATTCGGCTTTTGTTCTCAGTTGATAGACCATGAAAAGTGTCGGTCCTATCCAAAACATAACACGCTCCTACAGGAGAAGTTTGAATGGAATTACTCTATGAAATGTTAAGGCGAGTGCTTCAATATTCCGACTCATGTTTAAAAATGGCAGTGCTCTTTATTTCAACGTGTCTCCGGGCGACATTTCCCATATTACGAGTCTACAACTCGCCGCGAACACGCCTCACGACCGCGGTGCGTACATACTTCCAACTCGTACAGCAATTATCCCATCGATTAGAGTTCCTTCCTCACTCGCCCAGGTAGTCTAGACATTTTTCTAGGCTCAGCTGACGCGGTAATAGCGGGGAAAGCGGTGATTGATTAGACATTGATGCGTCCCCGTTTTTGTATTAGAAAATTGTGGCATAATGTGATGGGGGGTTTATTTGACTAGTTTTTTTGTTGGCAATTTAATTTCTATTACACTGTCTCTCTGAAGAGGTCGTTGTGGCAATCCTGAAGTGAGTCCTATAATCAGAAGTGATGTTTTTTGATTGACATGGCGATGACACTGTTTCGGATGACTGTGTCATCCGAAACTTTGAGAATATTTTTATTTACAAGATTCAGTTCCTTTCGAACTTAGACTTTGAAATTTGGCTGTTCCAGTATTCACCATCTACTTGTATTCATATCTTGCCCAAAGCGGTTTGCCCAGAATAGTATAAACATTTGTAAAAAGGTTCAAATACTCATAGTTCCTCAATAACGATGCTAAACTTAGCTCCAACGCGTTATCAATCATTATCTGGTTTCCACTGTCACGTTGTTTTTGCGTAACACTGGTTGTTATCTATTTGCGACCTTTTATGCTCCTTGATTAAATTGTATTTATATTGCAATAATCATGGTCAATGTAAGATATAGTGACTCTTATATATTCCCCTTTGACTATTTTATAACTTGCTTTGTATCTTATACGATTAGTAATAATATACTGGTAGCAATTCCAAAAGCTGATATTAAATTGGCAATAAAATGTTTTACTCGTATTCCTTTGAATCTATTACAATACTTAGTTTTTTATTACGACTGCTTGCTACTATCATATGCATTTTTTTTTCTTCGTTATGAAATGTTTTAATTGGTTCTGATTTAATTACAATAGGAATTTCGTCCACATGATCTGATCATCCGGTTTTGTTGCAATGTCCCATCATTGCCAACGTTTATTACATCCTTGTATTCTATTTATAACATAACTATTTGACGGATAAAAACTTTCACCTTTCTTTTTGTCGGGGGTATTTTAGACTTAGGAAGAAAATTTTTTGGCAATCGCCATCGCAAAAGCATCCGTCTACTTATCACGTTTATCAAGGTGTATGTTTGTGGTGTAAGAAATAAAACAATTAGCCTTTACTATCTTATCGGTCACTCGATGGATAGTAAATTTAAATTATAATATGCTATTAACATTTGAATAATGTAACAATAGATTGTTTGTAGACAAATAAAATGCCTATTGTTCTGAGATGTATTGTCACTATAGTAAATAAGGTTTTTTAGTCAGTACTTTTTCTTACTACACAGCTTGTTAATGTTGCCCTAGATTTAGAAAGAAAGAAAAACATTTATTCGTGACAAAAAATAACAAATTCCAGAGAAATAATCACAAGAAGTTAGTCACGAAATGGGCCAACTCAGCATAATTCTGGCATTTAATTCAGCGCTGGTCTTCCGTTGGAATCATCAGTTGAAACCACAGAAGGTTACACACACATAATTATTTGAATACAAAAACAAATTAAAGTTAAGAAAAATAAAACAGTGACATACTTGTCTAGCAAGGAATTACATTATCAATAAATTCTTCAATATCTTTTAACTGAGATGTGTTTAATACAGCTGCAGGGCGTAGAACACCTTTTTGGTATTTTGCTACATTACACATACTATTCTTAGTATCCATAGAATAACTGATTACTAATAAACCTCATTAAATATTCCTGTTACTTATAAACGTCAACAGAACGACTGCATCAGAAGTAATCTTGTTAATGAAATGTTTGTTCGTGACGCGAGATCACTCACACATCACACGCGGCTCAAGCACGTGTCCATTACCGCATGACTGATTTCGTCATCACCCGTCATCTTCCCAATTATCCCGTAACGACGACTTAACGTCACACTGGCTCCGAAACTCCGAACCCTTTAGCGTTGCGAAATAAAATTATACTAAGCTGAATCACATCCAAACTTGATATTATAAATGCAAAAGTAACTCTGTTGCTTTGGTTGTTGCGCTTATATATCTAAACCGCTCATCCGAGTTTAATTAAAATTGGTATGGAGATAGCATGAACCCCGGGAAGACAGAGAGTACTTTTAATATTGAAAAAAAAAATGATTTATGACTGTTCCTCATTTAAATAGCTTGTTACTACATCAATAAGAACTCCCGACTCAGTAAGTAGGCAAAAACTGCTTAATTTATATTTACAGCCGTAAAAATATGCTTGCGATAACATGGAATGCCATGCTCGTACGTTTGCCCTAGGGCAGATGTTCTGCTTCGTCAGCTTGTTAGCTTTTAATAGTTTCTCGGTAGCTGCGTGTGCGTGCCTTTAAGGCTGCGTTTACGTATGGTATCCCCTCGACCATCTTAAACGCACTGGAAAACCTGGACTTTTATTATCGTCGTACTTCTTACGTATGGCAATTTTAATAGATCATCATTTATCATGCTCATCATTATCATCAAAGTCGTCCACTGCTGGAAATATACCTCTCCAGGGTTTGCCACAATCTTAGCTTTTTTTTACACTGATTGGTCCTCTTGGATACAATTCAACTTCGGGTATATTTTGTGCAAATGCCCATCTTACACACTGAACTGTTCGTATGTAAAGTATGCCTTACGATGTTTTAAAAATACTTAGTAAGAGTTATTGGTACAAGGTATGGATAGGGTATGGATTCAGGACGATCACGAGTCGACATCCTAAACCACTAGGCCTGTACCATGTGCAAGATATACAACCCCTGGCACACATAATGTGCACGCTACTTCTGGCACAGAATTCGTACAAAATTCAGCTGTTGAGTGTGCTTGCATGGGTGTTTACTCGGAAGACGGTCCATCTATAAGTTCGTATTTCTCTGAATAACTATGTTTATCGTTGTCTAGTACTTATAACCCTAGATCTTAGTGATATATATACCTATCAATGGAGAATCTCACACAAATTGACCAGTTCGAGTCCTGGTTAAGACAGACGAAATTTTAAATATCCATCCGGTAGTTGCCGTCCGTGTGGCGTTTGTTTTTTCCACCCTGAAAATAAAATGGGTTCTCACAAGAAATAACAGCGCGGTGTAAGAGCAGCCTTTAACAAACGTTTCACTTTCGACCACAGACAAGGTTAAGCGAGGAGAGGTTAATCGGTGACAGATCGGATAAACAATTATACCTATAATTCTTGACATTTTGTTATTTCCAAAATTCCGTTTCGTAATCAAATAAATTGTACTCGATAAAAGTCCGTATTTATCAACGAGTTAATTCCTTAATAATGTAATTGGATTTATAGTGAATTAAATCCTCTTAGCGACGTCTGCGTCCGAGTCTCCTATGGTACCCTGCGTTGCGCAAGCTCAGATGCATAATTATTTGATCGTGATGCACCGCACTTGCTTCGGATTTAAAAGAAATACACCCTGCACTTGATATTGAGATTGAGAAACACGGCGCGTCGAGACGGAACTCGCTTGCATAACACTTTGTGTTTACCGAGTAATGAGCCATTTATATAAATTGATGAGCCACGACGGTGCGCCGGCGCAAACCGAATTAAAATGAGTGATGTTCCGAATAACAATGACATTTTTATGAACGGTCGGGCGCCCTTTTAAAAATCGAAACGCTTATAATGAGTGCATTTCGTGCTATCGTTACGTAATCCACGGGTGAAATAATGATGTTTCTATCGTGAGTTATAGATCTTATTGTACGTGCGGTTATTTTTGTATCTTAATCATTGGGATAATCGATACCCTTAGGTGTTCCACGGGCTCTCGGTTAACCAATAATTATTTATGAAAGGGGAACCAGTCCGGAGATGATTTAATGAAATGGTAAGTTTCGTAACTATGGTCTAGGTGCGTCGGCGCCTGGGAACCGACAGGGGGGCACGCTTTCCGCGGCTCGAACCTTTCTTTTTTACTCTAGACTCTAGATAGGATGTAATGTAACAAGCAAATTCACGTCCGTGGGAAAGATTGTTCTCTCGAATTTGCGCCGCAGCGAATCGCAGGGCGATCGCAGATAGATAACTATACCTGTAATGTTTTACAAATGGACCTCACTTGTTGTTTTTTCGATAGAAATCAGCGTGAGCATCCTTTTACGTAAATTGTTAGTCCATTCAGATTCATATAATCACCAAAAACGTGCGAACAGGCGACCGTGACAAGAATTGCCAGTTTTATGGTGTTCTTCTCGTTTTATTACTGTTTTATTACTATGCTGTATTGTGCCTTGTTTTTGTAAACTGTAGGCCTATTAGACAAATGAATTCTTGACAATAGTGCCCTCTAGTCGCACGGTGCTAAATGTCAGGTGGATTTATTGTGTTATTATTATTACGCTCGTTAAGCTCTTTGGAAGCAGATAGTATTTGACACTTGTTGATTTGATGTGGACAAATATATAGCTGCCAGTTTTGATGTTTGGTTCAAACTGTATTAAAATATATATTTTTATAAATTAATTTAGTAGTTAATCGATTTACCGTATTAATTGCTTCGAGTAGTATGAACCTGGTAGATTTTTCAAGGAACATTTTAATCTCGGCACATCATAAACTTTATTTTTTGACAGTGATAAGGTGTCGTTGATATCTACTGTATATTTTACTTACATTGAACTCTGAGTCATGTGCATAATTATCCACTGAAAAGTATACGGAAGAAACCACCACAAGAACCTTCACTCTTCGGTGCAGCGTCATCGTGATTGATAACGTTATCATGCATTTCTTATCGGCGTTGATGTATCTGATTTTTAAGATCTTGGGAATATTAAAGAGTACATAGATTTAATATATTATTACATCCATGTTTTGATGGTTCCTTTCCTTGACTTTGGGTACTTATATCATGGGTAGACACCGTTATCAATTGCTCAGTTGGGGGGGCAAACGTCACAGTAGGGTAGGTTGGGGACTAAATGGTCTGATTGATGATCTGATTTCAAAAATTAACCTCATTTTTTATTATGCGTACTTCATTTTCTTAAGGTCATGTTCTTAAACCATATTTACTTTACATTCTGAGGATGTTTCGCCATTTTGACACCCAAAATTGCATATCTTAACGAGCCAACATGTTTTTCTAATGTTACTGCTCAGACAACAATGGCCTGGAGTGTAATGCAATCTTCTTTACGGACGACCTAGCCGAGGCACATTCAATTCTTGTTATTGTAATAAGGATTGAAATAGAATTGGCTCCAAATTTCGTAAGGCATGATAGGTAATATATTATATGGCGATAGTATTGGATAAAAGTAAACGATTAATATTAGACGTAGAGATCCTTATGTAGGTAAGGCCTTTGTCCAGCAGTGGACCTCCATTGGGTGATTTGACGATGATAATAATGATGTATAGATTATGAAGCTAAAAATTTCGCTTATATAAAAACGGCCAATCGACCACGGAAAATTAATCTAACAGTCTGAGTTGTGTTCTAGTATCAACTCATACCGTGTATGCCCACTTTGCGATCAAAAACAGTCGCTTAAGTGGCGCCCGCGCATGGCGCGCGAAGGCCAGCTGTCAGATGTCATTGAATACGATACGCGCAGGCAATGTGCGCAGGATTTGGATCAGGGACGCCGGCTGGACGTGTCACGACGCTGTCAAATTATATTTGACTAGCTTTGTGAAGTGTTTGTTCAAATATTAAGAGGTGCCAACAATGCCGAGTGATTGGGTTTTGATATTTTTATTAGGAGGTTGTAGTTGTGATGTTTACGTAAGAACAAATTGCGGTTATATTTAGACAATGTTCCTGGCCCTCTATTCTACTGGGCACAACCATATGGCTTTGAAGTGTTGTTGTTAACTCTCGCCATTACTGTCAAGTAAATAAGAGCTATCGTTACCTTGACAATATGATAATAATTATGTCAAAGTCACTATGATTTTACCCAGGAGAATAGAAGCCCAGTGTGTATTGATGTGAATTGTTTGTGCCAACATTCACATACTATTGAGGCTATATTTAACCTTTTATCAGAACAATCGGCCTCTTTGATCACAAAAAAGTTCGGCGTCGGGTTACCGGTGGTAAAAAACAACAGTTACCCCAAAAATCAATCCGCTCAATGTCCCCACGTAGACGCATCACAAAACATTCTAGTGCACAATGCAAACGACGTGCACTAATGGCGAACTTATCTAAGCCCACGAACACACAATGCCACCTTTCTCCAGGCAGGCGTGGGTGTGGACGCGGCCTTGCGCGGTGGGCGATAATGCGGCGTTATTTGTCGTGCGAATTGCGTCATTTCAGTAGGGTGGATTCCTAGCAATTGAGGCAGAGAGTTTTTTATAGATGCTTATGTGACGCACGTACGTCTAAACCCTTCTCTAGTTGTGGTTGTGTGAATAGCCGGTGCACAAAACTTTGAAGCTATTTATTGGGTTTATGTTCATGCATTTTAGCTGGACTGCGGGTCGGATTTTTAAAATCATCCATTCATTAATTCGTTCAATCGAACGATTGTCATCGTATTTTTTTAAGTTTGGTCCGTATGCGATAATGCGATTTAAATCGACCCGCTGATAGTCTTCTCGCGATTTTAGTTTGTTTAGTTGATTTTTATACAGTCAAACTAAACTTTACTAAGGTTTTATAAATGTTTTATACGATTATTTATAGGCGTGTTAATGTTAATTTATTTGTTTTAAAATCCTATAAATAAAGCGGGGATTAAGTAAAGACACCGTTAATTCGATGGATTTGCACTTTTATCTAATTGAAGCGGTTTTATCGTTTCATTCATACTTTGATGGATTGTATCCGCTATAAGTACGAGTATAATGTAATATAGTAAATTATTCCGCTCGCGTCATCAGTCGCGTTAACGTCGCCATGACAGTTTGTTGATGAAGTTGACAGATGTTATCTGTGGACCGGTCGGACAATGTCACGGGCATGTGGATTAGGTTTGGATTTGCATGTTTCTAATGGTTTTTTGGATTTAAATATTCATTAGGTAATTTGACAGCGTTGTCATACAGTTATTTCTTATAATATTAGGTACATAATTTAGTGTAAGCCGCCACGAATAATATGTCCTGATGTAAATCTAAAAATATATTTTTAACATAATATAAACAATTATAAAACATGTTTGCATCAATGTAGATAATGTACATAGGCGGTTAGGCGGACTTATCCCATATGGGATCTCTTCCACTATTTCTGATGTTATTTATTATTTACTTCTCAACAACTATTAAAACATGACCCTATAGGTAAATAACGGTTAAAGTTAGATGTTAATTAAAGATTGTCTCATTACCTCATTATAAAATACCTTCACGACGACGTCTCTAATCTTCGGCCCGGGCGCAACATTCCCGATAAAGGACCTACGAGTTATAGGAGCCTCACTAATTGCTTAACTAAAAGTAATTACATTTTGATTATATTTACAGCAAGTTGGTGTTATTTTTGCTTATCTTTGATTATGATCTCAGGCGAGGTATTTTTATAACCCTTATGAGTTATGAAATTTTTTAAGGCATTTACGAAAAACGCAGCTTAGTGCTTAACTTTTTATGCGGAATGCAATTTGCTACGTGCCACGACGTAAGTAGCTTAGCTCATTTCGCATATGAAGACGTTAAATCATCTTCGATGATTACTTGCCAGGTTCCCACGTATGCTCGTTTAGCTCCCACGCTATGATATTAGAAAAAAACAATCGAAGTCCATCAAAGTTTACCATACTCCCCATCTATGAACAGAATCTAGTAATCGGAAGATACATGCATGTTGTTACATCTTAAGTAGGGCGAAACAAAAGAAGAAACACAGAAAAAGATAGAATATTTAGTAGTGGTAAGGTAAGACCTTACTTGGGTCATATACAGATGTAAGTTAGTGTCTTTCCTGTGGACATACCCGAAGTTAACGGTACTATTTTTTTAAAGGCGATATCCGCACAAACGTCTTCGTCTACTTTATTCCTATCAGAAAACAACACAACTTGTATGCACACAAGCCTTTAATTTTTGACCATAGGAAAGACAACTTTTGTTTTTCGAGTGTGTATGACCTCTACCACCATCTTCCCCACTACCTGCCGAAAAATTTGGCAGTAGTAGACGTGTTTCAATGTGAGGATAAGATAGCCCGGTGACTAGCACAGAGGCATCTTATTCTAGTTCTCAGGGTATGCAAAGCATTAGCAGGCTTTCTTTATATTGCAAACGTCCATTGCAACGGTCTCCAAGCTCAGCTACCATCAGGTAGCCAGTGAGACCTCCCGCCTTCCCTTTAAAAATACAATGGTCCCCGCCGTAAGCCTTCGGAAGTGTTGTTAAAATCGGCGTCTAGTCGATCGGTTGGAGCTTATTCAGCTACCTGGGGGGTTACCATGACATACTATAGCAGTTCAGCACGGGTAGCACAAGTTGTATTTGCTCGCTCGTCGCTCAGTTCGTCAGTCAGTTACGCTCTGACGCTATAATTTAAACTCACCGATTAATTCGTCCGTCGAGTTGAACAGTGGGTTTCTTAAGAGAATAACATGGGAGAATAAGCTCTCCTTAACCCGACCACGATCTTACGTGATCCTCTTTGCGCATAACGTCACGCGGCCCGACGTGATGCGGTCTGATGACACGTGGCCGACCGACGACACTCGAGCCCACCGCAACGGTGGAAAATATGTTTGTTACGCATTTTATTCAGCGAGATGACTAATATTGTTCAAGGGTAAGTAATCCGTTAATAATTGAGGCTAACAGTATAGGGCTTCGACACTTTGATTACGAGTAATACAACTAAGCCGAGGGCTAGATAACAAAGGGTCTATAATAATTACATTTTATCAGCAATAAAGGTGCCAAAGTTGACCTAGTCTTAATTTAACAATCCCAAGCGCCTCGGTTAATCTGCTGATTCTCGAAAATGTCGATTATTGTGTGCCGTTGTGGGCGGCAATTAGACGCGCGACGACATTAACTCGACGTTTGTCTGTGTTTCCATCAACATTAGAATTGAGTCCCTTCATAATGTGAAAGGTTAAGGGTTTCCCTTAATGGTTTTGATGACTTGTTACTTTGAGCTTGTTATATTAAAATCTACTAGAACTAGCAGCAAAGTTTTACTTCTTTTCCTCAAAAGCAAGCGACCATACGATAGCAGTTCACGCCACGACCGTGAAATGTCTTTAAATCACAATTTGGTTTGGTTGCCAACTTGTTAATGTATCTATAGAGTTTTTTATTAATTCTCTGAGCTTGTTATTTAAAATTTAATGATTATCGGGATAATTATAAAGGAGGCGAGTCCATTAATCCGTAGCATGTTAAAGTTTAATCAAATTGGTCACGCCAGTAACCCCTTGATGTTACAAACGCTTAAAAGGAAATTATCAAATTCCTCTTCACAGCTAGTTATAGTTTTTTTTTATATTTCAACTAATAAATAAAAAGGTTGAGTGTTTTCGTTTCGACCGTTTAAATACAAGCTAGCATACTTTACTTAATTATATAACCCTCAAGAAAAGGCGAGGAGAGTTTGAAAGGATCCTTTTCTTGGTTTTCAAGTGCTTAAGTAAGACCTCTTTGCAAATTTCGACAGCCTTATTTCTCTCTTACGAATGTTGCCTGTTTCGATTGACTCTTTGCGAATTTCGTTTGCCTTTTCGCGCTGGCCGCCGATCGTTCTAAATTCAAGTTCAAAATCCATTATCAAAGTCATCTGTTGTTGTTTTTTCGAATCGACACCGTTACGTCACGGAAGCCGTAACCGTGGCGCCTCTAGCGTGACGTTTTAGACGATTACTTAGCTCCCCTACACCGGTTACAGAAACTCGCTGGCCTCAGGAAGGTCAAGGCTTAGCTAAGTATTTGTAAACAACTGTGACATAAGGGTGAACAATAGGCTTTGGCGCGGCGAAGATGGTAAACACAATTCACGCTCAAATTCGACTGCGGATATTATTCCTTTCGTTATTATTTTTCTCTGACAATTCAGTTTCTCTCCATCACATATGTCTTATTGAATCGAAATACAACGTTTGACTATCGTAGTGTACTCGTAGCATTTTGATTATCTACATTGATTTTGCTCGTCATGTCAACTGGATTTGTGCTTGTGCTTGCGCACCGGAAGACGCATTAGAATCATCCCTCGTTTTTCTTTAGGTTGTGGTTAACTGCATCCTGTTACAAGCGTCTTTACGACGCGATCGCCGACATCGGTTCGAGAATCTCTGGTTGCACCCACATCAGTCGCCACCGACTTTTTGTCGTATCTCAAATCGCCCGTGAAATCTCACCGGCGTCGTTTGGCGTGCGCTCGCGCTGCGTAGGGTACCATTGTTTAGTAATAAAAAGAACCGAAGCGCATCAAAGTACACAAAATAGTAAACCAACAAATTGACATCAAGGGCAGGTTAACGACCTACCGATTGAAGGACAAAAACAAAAGCCAACCAGTTTTCGAGATCGCGATTCGCGTTCGTTAAAATTGCAATTCGAGTATTGATATTGGTGGACACATTTCTTTAATTCGAATGTCGTTATTTTTATCTCGGTATGGCGAATAGCCTCAATTAAGCGGGCGCATTAATTTCTCGTTCCACTTGTGTTACTTTCCACCGGCTCGGGTAACGGTGTCTCGCTTTGTCTCGAGATGGTCGCTGCGAGCCCTTGGGTTCGGCTCTCGGCTCTACTAGAGCACAACTCGTTAACTCTATGCTTATTCGATTTACTGTTTTGCCAGCACACCTGATTGAAACTAGTCTGTCCCAAGTAAATATCTAGGTAAAATTCTTAAACAGTGTTCTTTTAAAAACTGTCAGCTTTTCTAAAACTCACGTCAGTCAATTGTTTCGTTTCTACCTAAAAAACGAGCAAAACAATACTTATTTTTAAGTTAATACTAGTTAGCATAGCGATGGTTACCACTATAATCTTCGTCATTCTTTCTTAATATTGATTTAATTTCTATATTTATAGTTTCTCCAACCGATGTTATGCAGTTTATCCAATTAATTAGTTTATAAATACGATGCGCAGATAACTTGTGCCCTTATTGATATGACTCGGTGCACTTCTTGTTATTAGACACGCTGGGTACCATGACGTGATATGAATGCAACAAAGATACGGTTGAACGTTCATAGTTCGACTAAGTTTAAATTTAAATGTCCGCGTTTTGTTACTTATTGGGCTGGTTAAAATTTGAACAATCTTAGGATTACAAAATCAGGAGCATAAATTCTAAGTACTTAATCAAAAGTATCTGAAAATCCGAAAATCCGATTTAAAATGCGAATGGAAATCCGATTTGCAAAATTAGTCAGTCATCACCTCATCACAAATCGTATCATAATGAGAATACCTCAAAATTCGGAATCATATTTTTTCAAATATTTATGAATCCAATTTTTTCAAATTAATATTTGCAATTGAAGATTTTGTTTTTTGATATGTAAAGCATACCAATAAATAAAAATAGCTCTTACATATTAAGTACGAAGTCGATGTTTCCCATTAAATATTTTGGCTACCCAAGGCCACATTCACGTTCGGGGGTCATTCTAGTCACAATTGCCTCATGTAAATATCTAAACCCATTAGTTATCTACGTATTCCTTTAAATCAACTTTATTTGCATTTTTTAGACGCACATCCCAAATGGACCCCATTTCAAGTTATTGGCACTGAATGGGTTAACTAAGTAAACTCAGCAAAATATCCATTTACCTGCTAACAGCGACAGAACTGTCAAATTCCTCGTATGTCATTCTCCGCCCGGCGACAGCTCGTAATTACGGTGAGGTAACTCGGTTTCATTGCCAGTGTCGAGCCGTTAACGGTCTACGTTGTTTTGTTCGCGATTTTACGGGCTCTAGAAGATTCCGTTGTGTCTGTCTAACTTGCTAATAAGTCCAAGAGAATGCATTCTCGAGAATGAATGCAAGAGTACGTTATCAATTCATTGAAAAGCGTGAAAATTGCAAAGGAAAAAAACATCATCATGACGATAAATACGTTGAGTTGTATAAATAACTCGCGGAATAGCATTCCTATTGAAAAGAAAGTAAAAGTTTAGTTATCGAAAAAATGAATGAATTTGCACCTATTGTAGACGCAAAAACGATTTACCAACTTGCTCTCTATCTGCGATGAATGAAATACTGCACATCAAAAACTATGAATCGTTGAACGTCCATAACAAATCAGCACTGCTACATAAATACTGAGAAAGTATCGCTATCTCAGAACGAATGGCGACATGATATCTTGACCCATTAAGAGGAACGCATCAAGTTTCATTTCTAGCCACTCCATCTTCATGTTCATGATTATAATGAATTTTTAAAGAAACCCACCGTCTCTATGGTTTAGATGTTTGGGTAGTCACCCACATAGGTCGGAGACGCTCTCACGCGCCTCTCAGATTGCACTTGACACTGTTCCGAGGAATGCCATTAAGAAGTAAGTCGACCAAATCCGAATCATCATCCATTCGTTGCCATACCATTTGGGTTATTGTCAATTTCACGACGGTGTCATAACTGCCGATCAACACGTCGCGTGCGTCCAAAGCGCCGTTCCAAATACCACTTGTGAGGTTTTCGACTTATCGAGCTTCAGAATGGCCCATGAACACGGCAACTTTTGATATATTGCGGTGAAATTTTACTTTTGTTAGTAATTATGGTTCGCTTAGCATTGTACAAGCGTTTGTACGGTCCAAACTATACTAGACCTCATATTATGAACTTGTTAAGTTATAATAAAGATACACGATTTCTTTCAATCAAGAATTCATGACTACCTACAACCGCAACGCAAGCGTAAAAAGTCGTCCATGTATATGTCTTTAACCGTGGAGAATATCTCAATATTTTTTATGCAGCTAAAAAAAGGTGTACTAATCTAATCACTCTCTTGACCCTGAGACCTTGCACTGCACCTTGGACGTCACGGCCGACAGGCCGGTCGCAGGGCTCCCAGCCCGCGGCCCGTGACGCCCTCGCCGGTCCCATGCCCCATGCAGGTGCTTTGTGCTCATCCCATGAATTATTTATGGGTCATTGTTGCCCCTTTCACGGTCAGGTGGTCTTGGATGAATTCCGTTTTTAGACCATCCTATAATAGCAAGAAACTCATCCAAAATCAAGCGAAAGAGATATTTCCATGTTTCAGGAAAACTTTAGCCTAGATTCATCATTCTAGTGGTAAGCCAGTCAACCAGTGTTGAGAAGAAGCGCCGTAAGAAACTCGACAAACGAAACGCGAAATTAAAACGGAAGCTGGAAAAGTGACATTATAAGAACGTTATTCATAAACATTACAGTTTTACATTAAAGAAGTAATGTTTTATTTCACAATAATAACCGACGTCCTTTGCTCGTATAGAAGCTCGTGAAACTGAAATGACTTATTGAAGTCATGAGGCGTTTTATTAAAACTTCTTACTAAAACTGTCATATATACAGCTTCTTTAGAAATTGTTTGACTCTATGCTCCTGACAGGACCATCATTATGTTCTCTTTAATCAGTAGAACTAAGAGACATTGCTCTTCATAGATAGAAAAGTTCTCACTAACATACCAATTTAGTATCTACTGACTTTTCAATGTTATTGCGCTCTTAACTCCGTCGTAATAAGCTTCAAATTAGATTGAATTTCACGTTTCTAATTATGAATTACTTTGGTTTCTCGAGCTACACGTTTTGCGCATTACCATATATTTGCGCTCGCACTCTTTACACGCGTTGTGCAGGTCATGTCATCTCTGTCCACAACTTTACAAGTCAGCATGAATGTAAACAGACTTCCAAAAGTCATTGGTTATTTAGGTTTAATTTTTACTTAGCTAATAGTAAGGTTAATAATAACAATATGAGAAATGTAAACATTGTAAAGACGTCGGCGTGAATTTGATTGACATTGTAGAAGCGTTAATAGAATGTCTTAATTTCTCTTTTCACTAGAGATATTTTGATTGAGCGTGGTAATGTTGTGTGTAAAGACTCTCACTTGTGGAATAGCGGAGGGTTTTGTATTAACTGCATTAACATAACATATAATATGGTATGCGGCAGGTCATGTTTTTCCCTTATTAATTTAAGTAGGAATGGCGAGATGTGCATATTTAGAGTTTCTAGAGCGCCTTTCAATTACGTTAACTGACTCGTCGCTCCTCGACAGCTTCGCGTTTCTTGGTTTCACAGTTTCACTTCGCGCTTTTAAATATTTAAGATATGTTATATTTTCACGAGTTAACATGTTGTAAATGTTTTTGCCGGCCCCATGTTTCTAAAGCAATTAGTCTGTAAACTTCTGCTATTGCTCATTCTAAATTAATTGGTGAATTTCGTTACTCATATTTAGTTAGACAGATCTGAATTGAGTATAAATACCTTAATTTGTTAAAAGATATTAAATAATTTTGAAATATATTACTCTGAATAAGTATATTTAATTCTTACAAGAAAAGTAGGATAGTTGACAGCTCGTCACCGGCTAGCCGACACTCTCTGCACACAATCGGAACGAGTCTATTTGTTTTCCTCGCTGCTAATCCTTCACAAACTGCCGTGTGCCAATTCCTTATCTGTTATGCATGTAATTGACAAATTCCCTAATTTAAAACAATTTGTTTACCAACCTTCATTTTAGATGAATGTAGAAGCACTTTTGTGGAAAATAGTTTAATATTGTAACTAGTGAAAATAAATTGACTGTTATCTTAGCAACTTGCATCAAGCCTGTACAACATAACAGTAATTGTATGAATTAGTATTCGCGTAGATGGATACTTACTGACCGAGTAAAAGCTAGCTAAAACGGACTACATTAAAGCGATGGCGTACATTATGTGAAATCTAATCTAATCTCGTAATTCTATGTCCACATACCATAGCCTCCCAAGAAATAGAAATGTCAAGATGACAGGTCTCTTTTCAACGCGGTATTATTTCTTTTCTATCACACATTTATTATATTCATTACGCTGTCACTTTCGTTTCTGATAGACTTCTCAATCCACTGAGTTCAGTTTCTCCACAGAATTATACAGCTTATTGTCTTCGAAATGTGTATGGAAAACACTTTTCTAAGCTTCATTGTTATGTGCAATTTCATTGTTATTCAAAGTTTCAGACAATGTCTCTAACACTGTTAGAGCATAAGAGTGGACGTCGGCGTTACCGCACGCTTCTTCACGCCTCTCGCCGTGTTTACATCTTTTACCTTTATTGTATTCTCATCTACTTAGAAAACATTAGCTGAACAATTACCAACAACTCCAACGATCGCTAAGTTTGGATCTGGGAACGCTGCTGCGCTGCGGTGGTTGCTACATTTTTACTTTCTACCTTTCTATTATTATCTCTATCAGTGTTCAGCTCACCTCCCATTGTGACTTCTGTGATTTATTTCTTTTTACCAATTTCATATTTCGTTACGACGATAAGCGGCCGGCCATTTGTGCTTGCACCTCGCCATTGAAAGCAATCTCCATGCGAACGAGTCAGTGTGGCGAATGGTGCATGCCTCCGTCTTCTACAAAATTATACATCATTTTTCCCGTTCACGAGCCATTGTTCGAGTGCGCTCCGTTGGAATGTTTGGACTTATCGCGTCTTAAATTATGACCTTCGAATGAGAGTATTTCGGCCTAATAGGTGAAACCGTTCGCGTAGCCTGTCAGTCCGTGTGATTAACCATAATAATCAGCGATCTTACTTTCTAAGATAGCGTTTCTTTGGCAAAGTTATGGTTCGGCGTGCGCGCAGCCGGAGTGCGATACGGTTTGCTCTGTCACTAATGGGTGCCGACCACGGAAGCGGGAGATTTCTCGTAATTGTGAACTTTTCACCTCGCCTGCGAAAATTGTTGGGAATAATAATGTAAAAATTACAACTTTCTAAACGGTTATTAAGAGTCACTTAGCTCGTTTTGGACGACCACAACAATGTGCGTCCGCGGCGGTCGTCGTGACGCGACTTTTTGCGCGGGCGATCTCACTTTCACGACATGTCCTTATCCGCGCTCCGATATTGTTCAAATTTCGATTTCGTTACAGCGCCGCCGGCCGCCGCTGATTATGGCCCATGAACGTTTATCTTTTTCATTGTTTCTGCAACTTTGAATTGCGATGCAATAAAGTGTTCTTTGCCTAATAGGAGTTTGCTTGAGATTTCCAACACGCTTGACCCCGACCATTTTCTGATCATCAGTCATCACCACGTAACTTTGAATCTGGGGTCTGCAAGAAATCCTACCACATGGTTAAAATATTTATATTTAAATGCATCGCTCACCTTGAAATAAGGTTTACATTTATGAGCTAGTCATCTTCGTTTACCAAGCAAAATAAATTATGCAAATGAACTTCTCAATTCGATGCAACCAATTTGCGTGTAAACAATATAATTAAGTGCAAATTTATGTCGAGTAATACCGAAATAGATTCTAGTAAAATGTGAAATTTTGTAGATAAGCTTATCTGCGTAACTGTAGTGTATAAAACTGCGTTATCGTTTATGAGTTAAATTAAATTTATGAAACTTTATAAAGTTTAAAGCTTAGCACTAAATAATTATTTACGTATAATCTTGATTTGTTATTAATTGAAATCATCCAGTATACCTTATCCAGCGTGACAACATAAGCGACAAAAATCAAAGCCTGTTTGCCGCCTCATAACTTTATACTCTGTGGCGGCACCGCTACTTCGTTATCTAACTTATCTGTGCGATAACCCACAACGAGCTCGCGGCGTCGGACCGAAAGGGACCCATTCACCTCCCTGCAACTTGAATGGCCATAGACTAATTAAAATAATCTTAATTTATTTTTTCATGTGTTTCGCATATAATTAACGGCATTATTAGGAAGCCGTGGGAAGGAATCGGTTATATTTATTCCGTCAACAAAACAGTAAAAAAAAAGATAGTAGGTATTTAGATCGTATTTTATAGTGTTAAGCACCCTTGATAAGGCTTATGCTATTCTTTATGGCTGCCACCAGCTTTATTCACATGTTTCTTAGGTATTGTTGTGAACCTAGTCCTCAGTTCTCATTTATTAATGACTGCAAATAAACGTTTGCCTACAGAGTGTGTATGTTTAGCTTTCGTTGAGCTAGAGATCTGAGAAAGCCCGCGCCCCGGGCGGCCTATATTCTACTATCTGTCCCACTCAGCATCAATTAACTTTCGAAGCTTAGAGCTTCCACAACTGAACTATAACAGTTTTTATAGTTTCCTTACATAGATGCGGTTTCCACGTTTTCTCTAGAGTTGCTTTTTTGTTGTAAATATCAAGATATACAGGTAACCGTTTTTTATGTTTGGCTATCAGGCCTATTAGCAGTAAATTTTTTTATAATCATCACTAGACTTTATGAAGGTTTATTTTTAACACCAAATATTATACATATTTCCAAATACGCCTCAGAACTTATCGCTAACTAGGAGACGAGTGCTATGGTCCAGCAAGTTTAAGACACGGATCGTCGTCGCTTAATTTGTAAGCGCGCACGGGTCAGGTTACGATTCTTTCGTTGGTTCGCTTGAACACTACACTGTTCGCCGGTGGAATTTTGAATTTCACACCGTATGACAATAACAATGGTAGTTGCAATGACAAGGTTCTAAGTATGCTCAACATTTTTATCGGGTGACTATACATGGACGACATAGCGTTTCAGATAAAAAACCGCGGGATCGTTAAATCAAAACATTCACTGCCCAACTTCCTGATTTTCATACTATAAGAGTTTCTATATTGAGCCCCGGTGCGCGTTTGAATATGCGTATATCTGGGATCGCCGTAACTATCCTTAATTAACTGATAGCAGTATATCGACGTCGATAACGACACGTTATTAGGTGTTGCAAAATAGCGGGAAAGCGAGTTACGCCAATATGGCCGCCAATATTAACTGAAGCAGTATGGAGATAATGGATTTAGATATGTACAACCGGATATGCGTTTATGTTGTGTTACGCGAACGCTTGATTTTATTTGCATATTCGATATTGTTCGAGCAATACGGAAAGAACTAACTTATTTCAGTTTCAGTTGGCTGAATAGTCTTTCCTACTACAATATTAAATCTGTAAACACTCCTTGTTCGCTCTAATTTCAGATACTACTGGGTTTCATCATTATTAAGACTTCGATCATGCTTTTGGGTAGATTTAGAACTTATTAAAATAAACATTTTAACCAATAAATTAGAATATAAGCATTCTCGAATCATTCGTCTTAAACTGAAAACTACTTATCAAATTGATAATTGAGTGTAAATCAACATTCATGATGTGTTTTACATAGTTTTTTCCCAAATCGTTTTCCAATAACGGTCGGGCTGCCGCGGCCTTGCGCCCGCGTCGGTATCAGCGTAAACAAACCTTAGTCTTATCGCAATCTGCATCTGGGCCAGTTTCGAAATACTCCTGAATAGATGACCCGGACTCGACTGATACCGCTGGATCTTCTAACATAGGGTTGTAATAATACAGTTAAGTGAGACGACACTGTTCATGCGTCATAGAAAATGTTAAGTTATATAAATACATTAAATACAGTTATCTCTGATGTGTTCGAAGAGCATCTGAACTCCAAATGCGTTGCTAACCCTGACGAATGACCCGTAATTTCACTGGTTATCTAATCCCCACACTGGAACACAATAATACGATCACTGCTGCTTGGTCATTGCCACGGGGTTCTAACTTGATAGAACGTCGTCTAAATAAATGACAAATGACCAAAAACACGAACGCGTATATATGTACGCATTGATAAGTCAACATTAGGCTTGCTGACTAAGATAACGGTGAGTTTGCTGGTGAAGTGTTATTTATAATAATACCATCCCAGACATCTCGTTAACTACAACTCCGGCGCCTTTATTCTACATAAGCTGTTGCCCGCGACTTCGTCCGCAGAAAAGTAAAACATAGCCTATGTTCATCACGGATAATGTAGGATTCTAATGGTAAAGAATTTTTCAAATCGGTCCTTTAGTTTCGGAGACTATTCAATGCAAAAAAACAAATCTTTCGTTTATAGTATTAGTGTTGATTGTATTGATCGTCTTACTTCGATAACGTAACTGTATTGTTGACGTTATGACAACTGTTTGTCACTTGACAGTAGTTTTGCACCATAACAACGTTAACAGTGTGATTAACGATATCGAAACAATATGAGCTAAACGAAAGTAGAATAGTTCTTGTGAAAAAGGGTATAATGTCTAGTATACTTCGTTTATGTAATATACTCTTTCTTACTAGGAGCATTTCACTAGGAGCGCAGAATTATCGGCCGAGCGGACAAACTTGCGAAATAAGCGCAATCCAAACAAAGTCCCCTTTAACAACTAGGTAAGCAGAAACTATTCACGTGTGATGGCAAACAAAAGCTCTGGTGTTTCGCTACAAAGTTACGGTAATCAAACACCCGCGGTGTTAGATTAATTTACTGTTGTTACTTACTTTTAGAAACAGTAGTTAAGTACCTATAGTTATTAAGTTTAGTTATGTGGTACTTTGTTCAGAGCTGAGGTTCTACAAGTAAAACCTTTTTGTTTTGGACGTGTTTCCGTCTTGTCAACGTTTTAATAGCTCTTATTTACAGGCGGCCGAGTAAGTAAGACAAACACAATGACATGTAGACATATATGATGATTTGAAAAAACCCTGCTGGCAGGTGTTGAATGCGACCGGCCGAGGACAGGGTGCGATGTCGCACATATAGACCGATGATGATTATGATGGTCAAAGACAAAGGTAAAACCATAAATACTGTGTTCACTAGTGGCCCTGAATAAGGAAAATATTATAATCGTGTTTTTAACTCCCGGAACGGCAACGAACATAATAATGGAATTATAGCGTCCGTGTATTATCATTCTCCTGCCCTTATACCAACTTAGGTATTTGGAGTCGGTGCAACATGTCTTTCTCTTCCATACTTCTCTACTAGTCGTCATCTCGGTAGTCGCTCCCTTTCTATCCATATCATCTTTCACACAGTACATCCATCGTTTCTTTGGTCATGCCCTACTCGTATAGCCATCCTATATTCATACTCAAAACTTTCCTGACGATATTTTTCTCATTCCTCCGCAAAATAAATCCGTGTAAATATAACTTATAAAATTAAATTTTAGAAGTCTATTATTATTAATTGATTGAACAATATTCATGGTACTAACACTCCCACGGAAAACTTTTACGGTAGGTAATAATAGTAGATTGTACAACAAGGGCATAAAATAAGCCATTTTATTTGAAACGATTATCCACGCGCGAGGGTGCATATTTAAGTTGAGGATAAAATTGGTTTTATAACCGAGTTACACTCAGGTTTTCACTTCGATTGCTAAGAAACACAATTAAATATTGCTATGACAAGACAACCGCTACTGCATTTTATTAGAACCTTTGTTTAATTTATATGAGTTTTCTCGGAGACAATTTCTGTAGTGCATCAACAACGTTTAAATTCTCTTACGCACCTATAGCATAGGTACTTAAACAAGAACTTTATGAGCATGAAAAGTAATCAAATATAGATTTGCTTGCACAGCTGTCGAATACAATTGAGAAGAGGATTTTTTTAAAAGGTGTTCTGATAAATGCTTATACAGGTTGTCTCAAAATCCATACTATTTATTTTTGTTTATTATTTAATGAGAAAATAAATAAACAAATTTCTGATAATGGCTAAAGACCATAGACGCCACATGGTATTTTCTACGTCACAGCTAGTGATACGCTTAAAATAAAACGCGGTTACCAAACTGTTACGTCATTCCGACCACTAAGTCCAATGCGGGCGTAGCAAACACTGATAATATACTTATAATATTTTATTCACAGTAAATAACAAACAAAAAAATTATAGAAAAAAATAGTATTATTTTGACAAACCTCTATAAATATAAGCATGACATTTTACACCTTTAAAAAAATCCTATTGTTAATTGAATACAATATTTCTGAATAGGTATATATGTAGGAAGTAGAAGCTGCACATACTGACAATTTGACTCATTTTATATCCGCGTAGTTAACCACCCATGTGCGGCGTCGGCGTGGGACGCGGCTAACACTTCCCCGAACAGATAAAGCCATCGCCAGAGCTCGCCCGATAAACCAAATCGATTCGGTCGCCTAATTACCTTCGCAATCGCGATATATCTACGTCACCCTTAGGAAAAAATGTCAAATCACTGCAATTGTGTTTGCGATCTGAATACGTAATAAGGAACCATTGAGTATTATTGAGATATCGATTGGCAACATGGAAAAGCTTTTTGTTTATCATTGATAGTGTTCATTATCTTGAATTAATTAGAATAAGGACGTTTGTCACCGAGTTTATTTGCTATTTTTATAATAGGTAAATCTATGAGGAAAATTATGTACCTACTAATCATCCTATATATAAAAGGAGAAACTGACTGACTGACTGACTGACATATCAACGCACAGCCGAAACTACTGTAAGTACGTAGAAACTTGAAATTTGGTACAGGTGTTCCTTTCATGATGTACCTAAGTGAGCACTAAGAAAGGATTTTCCGAAAATCGACCCCCAACGGGAAAAAGGGGGAGTACTGGGAAACTAATTCTACGCGTACGAAGTCGCGGGCGTCCGCTAGTCATCCTATATTTTATTAAGGTGAGTTATTAGGTTTGCTTATTAACAGTAAACTCAACTCGAACTTATATTTTTTTGTGACAAATACACAAGGCAACACAACATCCAATGTATCCAAACAAGCAAGTTTATAAACGAAAAAAATAATTTAACATTAATCTAAATTCGTTACCTATACTTTATTATACAAAACAAAAAATAAGGGAATACTTTACCAGGCGCAGAAAATTCTAACTCATACCAACGTGAGCTATTTGTAGGCATGTATAATTATTAATAGGTAGGTATGATTACTTTATAGTCGCAGATAGCGGTTCCGCCCCATTCTGACACACGCATCACGGGTTTCATAATAATACAAAATATCACATTTATTGACGCATAAAGAACCCGTCTAAACATGACGCTCAAATTGATTACGTCCACCGCGTGCCCGAGGAATCCGTTTACGTGAGTCCATTACGTTTTTGTGGACCGCCGCCGCCCTGGCATTTGTCGTGGACGTTCCGGAACGTTCCGGGGAAATTGTTACAATTTAGATATAAATGGTTATTGACGCGGCGATGGACGTGGCCGACGAGCGATATGATTTTAATATGTAGGAATGGATAGGTTTTGCGATTAGAGATTTGATTGTAGATGTTACAGTATGATATTAGTAATTTTAGAGAGAGATTGAGATTTTTTACTGATAAGATAAGTGTATAAATTGCTGGAGTACAGTGATTTCTCTGAAATGAAATGCAAAGCGAATTGGGACTACATGGTCAAAAAAATATGACTCCGAATATTTTGTGTTACTTGCATTGGGGATTATATAGATAAAACAGATTGGAAACAGTATTTAGCCTAATCAGGCTACCTATTGGTAGTGATCCTGCCAACGAAGCTGTCAGTCCCGTGTTCAATTCTCGTTAGAAAAACTTTTTTTATTTATATGGGCCAATATTTGATGAGCGCGGGTGTTTGTGTAGTGAGTCTTGGATGTTCTCTCTGTATTTATTTATCTATGTAAGTATTTATATCATTGTCTAACTAGTAAACGTAGTACAAGCCTAGAGCTTAGTTTGGGGCTAGTTCAATTCAAAAGTAGTACTTATTAAAACAGACAACACAGCCCTCTTTTCAATGATATGAGTTTTGACTTATGGCGCTTAATGCGTAGGCATCTATTCGACTACGCATTACACGTTCAGAATCCGAAAGCCATGATAATGTTAGTATATTCTTCCTCACATACTTGCTCGCTAAGTATGGCAACCGGGTGCTTTGAACTATAAATTAATAAAACAGTAAACGTTTTCGCGAAACGGTACGTCAGGTTAACTCTTTTTGCGGCAATCTGTGGGATCACATCGCGGAACGTTTCCTATTTAGGTTTCGCCAAAAAACTCATGTTTGTCGTTAAACGTGGTTAGTATATTAGGCTTAATGTGGTTGGTGTAAGGGTGTATGTTGAGTTTACTTGGTTTTTGTTTATATGTACTATGTTTGTGTGTGTAGTAATGATATGCCGGGATGGGTTTGTCACGCGTGAGGGTGAATGTACTGAGCAAATGTGTTAAGATCTCTGAATAAATCTTTGCATGTTCATGTTATCCTGGTGTTGTACACATTAATGTACCTCTAGTATAATCTGTAGAAGCTTGGTGTCAACGTATAATTAATTAAATTGTACTATTAATGAAGAAGAGTCGTTCTTGATGAAGTCAAATGTTTATGTAACTCGTTTATCGTAAAGTATAACTTAAGCTTATCTTTGATTTACTAGCATCATTAGTTTATCAATAAGGCCCATAGTTTCAGCTTGAGGTTATCTATGAAGTATAGTTTAAATTAGAGTCGCCTGAAGTTTTAAACGTTATCCTGTTTACCGACGTTGTTAACTGTTTACTAACATTGGTTATCATTCTGTCCATGACCAAGATTGTGAGATTAGGCAGGAATGTGTCGAAATGTTGTTTAATTTAGATCTGATAAAGTTTACCGGACCGCGGCTTGGCGCGTGCCATTCTTGTGTATCGATGACATGATAAAATCTACAAGCTTTAGGAATGGCGACAAATTTATATCTTAATAGGTACTTAGGCATGGCCCGGATCTTGGATTTAATTGAGAAGGCTCTTTGATCTCCAAACCAGTTCTCTCGTTTCAGTCCGTCAGTAATAAAGGTAATGCTATAGAAACCAATAAAGATCTCCATTGAATTGCTTATTATAAAGAAGCTGGACTCTTAAGTGTACGACGCCTCTAAGTATACTTAAAGCTACCATGTCTTGCGTCTATTACCCACTTAGTGGACTATAAAGGAAGGCTAAACTCACGAGGATTTAGAGTGCCAGTCCCTAGAGCGAAAACTAAATTTGCGAGACGGTTTCAATATGACAGATTTCCCCACATGTACCATCGCCCACACTGTTAACTGTCCATCGGTCGACCTTATGCCTTTTGCAATAAGACTGGTGAACAATTGTGACATGCAAGTAAAAATGTTTTTACAGGACTTAGACCCTACTGATATAGAGGCATAAATGTTTGAAGGCTACTTGCTAATAACTGACGTACACAGACGTTCACATGCACACTCACTAACATACACTTACACTCGCATACACTTAAACCCACAACTTAACTTGAGCTTTATTTTGCTTGCATTGTACAATTTTGTCATTACATAAAGCTATATCTTGCACGTGTGAACATAGTCCTATCTACCTTTCAATCGTCAAAACTGTGGTAATCGCTGCTGTAAACATGAATTGTTATAATGGACTTACTTAGTAATAACAAAAAATACTGTGAAAATACTTAGCATCAAGTTTTTTTTTTTTCAAAACACCTACCTCATCAAGACGAAAATTTAATTAACTATTACAAAATCTCTGACCGAAGCTTTTTAGTTTTAATCAAAACGCCCAACTCGTAAAACAGAGGTTAATCGTTCGGCTCTCGTGGAAAATTCACCAAATTAGTGAGCTTTTATGTCATGTTTACTGCCGAGTGACGTAAGCTCGCTATTAAGCTCGCAAGGTCGAAAGCTACGCTATGATTTATAATTATGCCCTCTAGGAGTTGACCCTTTTCAACCTTTAATAATTAAGGCTTTTAACATTTCACTAGGTGTTGGAATTGTAGGATAAAATGAAGAGGTTGTTTACGTTGTATTTGATGGTAAACACACCCTTCTACAATTCAATGCCTCAGGCTTCTGCATACAATCCTTAAATTGTTGTTTATTGAGGGAGATTTGGGAGGGATCTCTTTTCATATCTTGGTTTCAATAAAACAGACAATGTTCCAGACTTGTATATTCTAAACCAAGTCGCTCCCGTCCACTCCTGCACTCCTAGTAACTGCGTCCTCTGATATTATTTTATTTATATGCCTGAAATGTGCTGTTTGTGGGGCAAGGGATTTCTTTCTTTTTACGCACCCTTGTCTTGTTTAAAGCTGCCTTACTATGCAAGTTACCTACTAGAAACTCTAATCTAAGTACCAGTTTCCTCCTCACTTTTAAATATTTCCGCAACATGTAAAATATTAGCTGTCGATGCCACCCGTTAAGGTGACAAATCATTTAGCACCTGGGAGCGCCATTAGACACGCCACACGAAATTCCACGATTTGGCGAATCAGGCGCAGCGTCGCCGTGAAATAGGGGTGGGTCGACGACCTCGAACCCTGCCAAGATCGCAGTCACGTGGTCGCGGTTAGTAGACTGTGGCGTAACCTGCGCCGCAGCACACAGACACAGTTTTGAAGAAGTCGCGACGCCGACGTACTGTGTCGTATTTGCATTAAACATTATAGTTAGGTATTTAGAGTAACTTAAGGATCAACATTTCGTACGAGTATTCCTCCTAGGTATTCTATTTTCAAGCTTTTTTTTTACCAATCTCACGAAACGCCGCAACTTGTGACATTCTATACCTAATATCATTTTAACTGTTGTATTGTAATGACTATTATTTTATGATATTTGCCAGTTCCTTGATAGTAAGATTGTTCTTCACTGTATAACAGTGTTAAAAAAATATCCAACCAGTTCATAAAGCAGCATAAAAATACCATTACAAAAAATATATACTTCGAATACTGTTCGCTACCCATCCACTGCGGCAATGCGCACTCGAATGTAGATGGAGCGCAGCCCGAAGCCTTCGGATGGGCACGGTCTAGTTGCAGGCACCTGTTCGGTTCCGATCGCTCTAACGATGCGCCTTGTTTCAGATGACAGCGGCAGGGAGGAGGTCACGTCGGAGCAACAGGTGAGTTGGAACATTCTTCACTACCTTTTTAGATGTAAAGGGGTTACGTGTACTAGGAAAATCGAGTCAAGTAGCCGGCACATAGTACAGAAAATATCATTGGTACTATTAGCTTATCGGAACTCTGGTCTACCATAGAACGTTGTCACAGTGACATTATAAAACAATTTGTGTGGCACTTCTTACGACTTGAATCATAACCTCACTGTGACACGGCTCTATTGTGGGTCAGGGTTACGATGGGCAGATACTACGTGTAAGGTTGGCGAGGGAAGATTCGAGAGGAATCAGTTGAGCTGCTGATAGTATGAATTAAAATTATTCCCCGAAGCTCGCGTTGCTAAAAGTCAGTCTATGATTATTGGAAGAACGTACCTGTATTTATTCACATCAGCCCAAAGTAGGCACAAATAAAATTACATTAAGTTGGACAGCTGTTGTGAATCGGTTCCAGTTCAACATGTCCTCCCTGTTAAGCCAGCGCTGGTCTTCCTTTGGGACCGTTCAGTGACAGCAGTATTGAATAATCATAGGCATCGCAGCCGAGGATATGTAAAGGAATTGTGTCCAAACACCTCTGTTTTTTTCCTGGTTCATAAAGTCACTGGCGTTACTGAATACTTCGGCACCAGATTTCCTATAGGGCACTCGTACTTTTTTCTAAAAGTAGTCGGTCAATTAATATAATCTGTTTTTATTTTCCACGGTTCTTAGTTTAAACTTTAAACTTCTTTAAACGGACACTAAATTAAGACACTCTGGATACGTTTCTGGAAAATATCCAAGACCCATTGAATCACCATCACTCATTTGATCGAATGTGTCATTTTTTAGGTTATCACAAGCATTATAAAAATCAATCAAAAATTTATCACTCCAGCACGTGTAAATCCATTCTACGCAATGAGTCCAGGTGATTCAAGGGTAAACCCCCTGTTGGGCTACTATTGTAGTTGTATACAATTGAACCTTAATCTGCTATAGTGTTATTTAATAATGCCAACTAGAATTGGGTTGATTATCGCTATAGCGGAGCATGGTCAAACCATTGTGCTGCCATGCTAATGTCGGTAATGACTCTAATTGGGGTCTGTTACGACATGGTACGCATGAATGGGCAACACACCTTCAACATACTTGAACTATTTGCGAGTATGTTGTGTAGGCATAGTAGGCAAGTACTTTAATATGTAGACGATTTGTTAAATTTAGACACAGTTTTAAGTTGAGCAAGTGTCGTAAAGGTTATTTTTCAAAAAAAAGAGGTAGTTTTTGATGTTAAAAACTTATAATATTGGCAGCAGTGATCTACCTTAAAATCAAAATCCTTCGACCAAGACTTCATGCTGTTGTCATAAATCCTTAAACTGCCTACTATAGCCGAGTGATTTAATAATAGAAAATGCTACGAAAATTCGTAACTTACGAATGTAAAATTATCCTCCACATAACAAAGGGTGATGGGAAATTTTGTATGGACCCCAACAGTAACGGGATGCATGTCTATATGTTCATTAGGACCCAAAAAAAGACAAAATACTTATATTAGTAACAAAATCAATGGGATTTTTTAATGAAAACAAGGGCCAAGGAAGGCCAGTCATCCATATATGTGTTCATTTTCAAACAAATTCCATACGATACGATTATGATTTTCCAACAAAACCCCATGCATGTGGTGATTGTCGCCATAGTAAAAATACATGTTGCCAAGATCTATAAACTGGTACATGTTTCATCTCTGTTGGTGGGTGGGGACATTTTTGCCCATCGTCATTACCTACAGTTTTATCTATAAAATAATTAAGTCAAGGGCCTTAAGGTCTAAATACGTAAAAAAATAAAGAAATATAACTAGGAATGCAATTAAAAAAAGACGTGACACAAATTGAAAAGATGTTTGCAAACATTGTAAATGAATAACTTTTTCCCTATAAAAGAAGACTGAAAAATACCAGTTCTAGAGCAGGTGATTGTAAAAATGCACGTAGTGCAAAAATGAATGTGGCACTGCAACAAGTTGCACTTATGGCTAATTCGACGGACCGCAGTCCTGGCGCGCAGGAATGCAATTCATTTGTCCGATTATAATTGCATAATTATGCGTGTTGCACCTTACTCTGCCGTAACATGATACTGCGGGGATGTTATGCGCGGTTCGTCGCGCGACTAATGGTCATGCATCATGTTGGAATTGTTAAAATATGATGTTTTTCAAGATGCGGTATAACATGATGGTTTAAGATGAAATGACAACTACATTTTTGTCGTAATAACGTGACGTACAACTTTATTTCGAAAAGGATGAGATTTTTTTGATTGGATCCAGTTATGATGTGTTAACAACTTTATTTATTTATTTATTTATTAATATTCTCTTAATTAACACTAACAGCCATGCTACACGTATTAATTAGTAATGAGAAAATGACATACAGCAGAAATTACAAGGTACCTAAGGCATTATCTACACCTGGACAGAGCTTATGGTGACAATTGTCTCTAAGTACCGACTGGCAGATGCGTAGAAACGCGACTCAGAGGTGTAAAAAATATCAAGTTGGTTGTCGCTGGCCAGGATGTCATTTAAGAGCTTCAGGGCCCGGTGCAGAGGAGAGTGAGCTAGTGCGCGGGTGCGCGCCGCCGGGATAGCGAAGAGTGGACGAGGGCGAGGGCGGAGCTGTTGGTTCGACAAGGGTGGTGCCCGTAGAGAGATTAGAGGCAGAAGAGACACGTTGCTAATATGCCCTCGTATGAGTTGAAAGAAATATTTAACCAGGGACATGTCTCTCCTGGTTTCAAGGGCTTTGATACTATGGTAAATTTAATTTTGTTTATTTTTGTAGACGTAATTGTAATAGGTTTGTAAAATGAACTTTTTACCCCCCTGACCCCAGTACACCCCCAACCCTTTCAAATTCAAATTCAAATGTTTTATTGCGTTTTACGTTGTAGGTCCATTAGGTCTTAAAGTACTTAAGTCTAGCGTCAACGTAAACCCCGCAGGGGCACAGCAATGGTAGTAGATCATGCGCAATCTTATAATTTAGGTTGGTAGGGTCGTAACTAATAAACTATATATATAACTAACTATAAACATTTACTTTTAGACTTTTGAATTGAATTTTAAGGAATAACGGTACCATATTTTAAAACTGCAAGAATTATTCCGGCCGACTGCTTTAATTGCAACAAATTTTCTTGAGCTATATACTTAGTATTTTCTTAGTTTCATTTTCTTCATTGGTAGTCGCTATCCTGAACCCGACATTCAATTTAAACTTGCACAGAAAGGTGGTGCGGCTAGTGTTATTATTTACCTCAGCACAAGTGAATTCGTGGACGAACTCTACGCCCCACCAGCGACATTTAATTCATGAGCAACCTGGCGCCGGGCGACATGGAAAACTCTAGCTGTTCCCAGGACACTGGGTTCTATACATATAAACAGCGCATTGTACACTGAATTACCTATCGCGTGTCAACTGCTGTCATTGATTTTATTGTTTATTTTTTCTGTATTCTGTCTTCTATGCTTGATATACACTTGATACGAGACGCATAACTCGTTTGAGTTCAAGATATCCTGGTATGGTATGTACTAAAGTTGTCTGCAGTTAAGTTAAAGATTAACATGGCGGATTTATGGCGACCACACACGCGCGACACGTCTGTGAACACTTTTATTACACGGACCCTTACCTTTGCCGTAATAAACTCGATGCTTCAACACGCTGGGACTTGTTACATAAGCCACCCAAAACGTTTTAGGGCAAACACTAAAAAGAACACTTTCACGTCAAAATGGAGCAAAGGACCTGTGATTTTCGCATTTTCAGCATTTCTTGAGGAATGAAGGCTTTAAATCAAATCGCGGACTTATAGCAGCAACCCAGACCAAGCAACAATTGACTTTGCCTAAACAATCCCTCTGTTAATCTTAGTTTCCAAAAAAAAGATAGGCAAAAAACAAATACATATCAATAAAGCCTTACCAATATAGGATCATACTCCAGCTCCGCCACCAACCTCTTTCTCGAAGTTTAAGACGGTGACCATTCTTGACAGCCGTCCTCCACCGTTGTGGGACAAAACGGTACCGTCCGTGAGTTACCGTCGCCGCTGGTGATGGATGGGCGACTCCCGTAAACTAGGCCCGGGGACCGAGGAGCCCTAGTTACTGCCGACAGCTGAATGGGTCATTTGGTATTCGTATAGCCTCCAACTAGATGGTAAATAATGTTTCGGGGGCGTTACTTATGGATATTGAGGTTACGAGGCATGTTAGGTGGTACAGGTGTTAAATTTCATCCTGGGTCAATTCAAAATCTATCATTTGGTTCAGTAAATCTTACCTACATGTGGATAAGAAATTGCTGTAGCTTTCTGAACAATATATGCGATAGAGACGAATGATAACGTCCTGTCCTGTCTTGAATGGTAACGTATAAAGCGTCACGGTATTGCGGTTGCGGTACTAAGTGGATTCAAGAAAATTGGCCGGTGTCTTTTGTTTTTTGGTATGTATATACAAACTCTTAGGCTCATGTATATACACATGTAATCACAAGATTCGCGTATGTATACCGCAGACATGATCTAAGCTTGTGGCTCGTAAAAATGCACGGTTACTAAAGCTGCGCTGAAAAAAAGATAATAAAGTGAAAAAAAATGTGTTGAAAAGGTTCACACTCGCAGTCGCAAGTCGCAGGAAAACGCTAGTTCAGACATAAGGGTGCAAGGATGTGCAACATACGGTTATTACCCTTTAATAGTCGAGATTCATATCTGCGTAGATGCAGCGGCCGCCGGCGCAGCAATAGAACATTTTTGTTTTGTTTTATGTAAGACTATTCATTCGTAACCAGTTCTCAAGGATATTAGCAATCTGGGTTCAATCACATCGTTCGCGGTGAATGAAATACTAACCGGCCGAAGTAGGAAGGCTGTTTCGTTAGTTTGCGTTCTTTAAAATATTGTGTTTCGTATTTGTGTGGGTTGTTAGAGAACAGGAACCATGCGAAGGAAGCAGAGGTAGCTGCGGCGAGTTTTTGCGATAAGAATCGATCGGGCGAAAGTGAATCGATCGATCGCTGTTTATCTCGGGTTATAGACGTGCTTGGTTATTTGCCCCTGCGCCGTATCGCAGTGCTAAAAGCTCCCGCGCATATTGAAGTCGTCGTTAAATTATAAATTAATTTTGATTTTACGCGTAATTTCTAAATAGCAAATTTACAGTTAATTTTAAATAATTTACTAATTGAAATTAATCGTGAATTACCTATAAATTATTAATGAGCTGTTGAACAGTGAAGTGTTATGAATGTACCTGTACGGCTATACATACATTGGAATTTAATCAGTTAACGCTTGTAAAACGTAACGGCATATTTAAACTCAATTCTAAATTCAAACTGTTAATTGCAACTGACAGATACAAATGGGTTTACTAAAGCCATGGAAAGTTGAAAATCTTTGAGGGAAAATTCCACGATTTTAATGCATGTAATAATGCCGACAATGTGCCGTTATTATTCATAAAGTGGGCTTTTAGTGTGGAAATTATCGGAGGCAGCAAACAAGCCGCCGATTACAGGGAACCTGTTTGGTCCGCTGATGCTATTCAGTATTGCGACGTGGAGAGATCAAATGCCCTGGTTCGGTGCTGGAGCATACTTGGTACCTACAATTTGTCGTATGATGCGGGTGGCAGGACCTTGTATACAGTCCGCTGATGCTATTCAGTAGTGCGACGTGGAGAGATCAAATGCCCTGGTTCGGTGCTGGAGCATACTTGGTACCTACAATTTGTCGTATGATGCGGGTGGCAGGACCTTGTATACAGGATCCGGATCTATACCACTTTTGACCCGAGGTGCTGCGCTTTAGGCGTGGAGGGTAATGCCAGTACATGCGATTTTTTATTTTTTTTTATTTTCATATATGCATACATGTATTCACGCCTCCATTCCCAGAGTGGGGTAGGCAGAGCTACAGAATTACCAACAACTGTATTATATTTTTTGTATGTATGTATCAAAACACTGAAGGTAGACTTTTATATGAAACTTTTATTAATTAAAAAAAAACACAAATTATCTCTCACTTATTTAAAAATTAAGCACGCGTGCACGTTCGCATTAGTAAAATGCAAAAAATGAAACAATAATAATTCAATAATATTTTTATTTTTTTTGTAGGTTTCTTAAAAACCAAAATCTTTTTTAACATCAGTTTATTAAATGAAGTTGATTCATTTCATGGTTTCTAAAACGTACTTTTTTGTTCAATAATAGAACAGACGATTGCTTATTTTCTAAAACTAGTCATAGACTTTCAATGCCTTCCAAGCATTTTTACCTTTTTTTTATACTTTCCGTGCGGTGTCCTCTATGGAACCAATAGGAATCAGCCGATAAACAAGTTTTTGTTGGGCTAGAGTTAAGATAATATTGTCAATAGTTCGCGTGACAAAGGTTAGAAGTCAACACACTCAGTACAGAAGCTTGCCATTGTATGCATTGTTCGAGAATCTGTGATGAAAAGACCTAAACAATAACATAAGCAATCACATTTAGTAAATATACATAATTACATACTGTTATGATTAAATTTCACAATGCTCGAATCCAATAGGGACCTTTACGGTAGGTAACGAGGCTCACATATACATATAGAACATAGGTATATATATAACGGACTTTTTGGAGACGGCAAACGAGCACACAGACGAAAGTGATCTATGACCCTTAGATATTTGCATTCTCAAGAGTACAATCTGACGATTGCAATCCTAAAACCATAAAGACGGGGAAGTCCAGTTTCTTGGAATCAAATCACATGAACGAGTGTTATAATCTTGTTAAATGTCGTTATCAATGAAAAACTGCAAATTATTTCAAATTGGCCATTAAAGCGAAGTTTAACGCTCTTAATGGTATAATTATGACCATAAACGTGACATTAATGCCAGGTGAGGTAACATCACATTCAACATGGCCGGGCACTTCCTGATCCGAATTACTTCCGGCAAAAACAATGTTTTGAAAAATCCATTTGGATTCTCGTTCCGACGTTCTGTAAATCTGATTGTTCATGGGTCGCCGGCTTCGACCTTCTGGCGGTTAATTGATATACATACACCGTTAGCCAGACTCATAATAACCAGTTGATGTAAAATTGACGCTTTTACAAGTTTTACATTATTTTAAAGACTAATGGCCTAAATGTGTTGTAAGCGCCTCCGCAGACTACAAAATAAATCATCGGCTGATTGTGTTGTCCTTGGCCTGTTTTCAAAATTTGTAATGACTGAAATGTTACGTTTCACTACGAAACGTAACATTTTTATCTTCTTTACAAGTATAAAACATAGTCTTTCTATCTGTCTGTCTGTATATCTCCTTCTTGACCACGCAACGGAATTTGATACGTTGTTCACCGCAGTAAGATATTTTTTTACGGACGGCTTTTATATTAAAAAATCTGGTTTATTTACGAATGTTACATAAAACTCACAAACAGAAGAAAATCTAGAGCTCGTCTCGTCGTAGAGAGGGCTGCAGCATTCGCCCCTACTGATTAATCTTTGTATCTAAGTGTAAAATATTTTGGAATGCTCATTCTAAAATGCCTTTCTTTGTCCTCAGTAGTAGTTCACACCCATCGTCTATATGTTAATACATTTGGGGTTTCTCATTAGCGTTGGATCCCAAGCAAACACGGCAACAATGGCCGATAACTGGACGGCCGCATTGTTTTGAGCCGCGATTACCATGCGTTTATTCGTGGGGAGGGTCCCATTAGTTCGTCTCTTCCGGTTCATATTGAGCACAAGCTTTCTTCTTCGGTATTTAAAGAAGTAACACTTAAAAAATGGGTCTGACTACTAGCCTACATTTTAATTCTAGACAAAACTAGTGTGTCTGGATAAGCTTGAAGAAAATGCCGAGCGACACTACTAAGGTAGGGCGCAAAATTCATTTAGTAGCAATAAATTGGTTTTGCTGACAATAATTTAATGTTAAATTTGATACCTTTTTAGGATTTGTTTGACTTTCCCAAACGACTTATTTTCTTTGAAGATAATTTTCTTATCGCTTTTTTTCCCGGACGTGGTATTACCAGCCGCTTCTTATCCTAGCATTTTATATTCACTGTAGTGTGTTTCCCGCTCTAAAAATCAAATTTGATAAATTCGGTGGAGCTCTGATACCGCGGAGCTCCTGTTCTTGGGTTATTTGGCCCTCCGGACCTGCTGCAAAACTAACATAACCTCAACCTCCTACATTACGATGTAATTACGTTTGGGAAAAAGTGAGACTGAGATAGAAATCGATCGGGAAAAAAATCGAATGGGGAAAACAATGATTTCGTGAATTTTACCTAACAAGTCCTTTTTAGATATCACAACTTTTGGTGGCACATGAGAACTTTCCTATATTTGAAATTCGTGTTTTACAAGTTTGAAGGCTTCATTGACTTGGTTGGTTTGGTATATGTAACTAATATTTATTTACACTCTTTAGATTGTGAGCTAGTTTCCCCACTCAAAAACTGGAGTGTTTTCTTCGTGTACGTAATCACCCGACAGCCACCTTTTCTCCATACATTTTAATCATGACATATTCAAAAACAATGTAACGGTTGCGCTCTGATTTTATTGCTTTTTTCCTCTTTTGAACTTGTTTCTTCATCTACAATTATACCTTTTTCTGCGTATTACCAAAGAATGCATATAACTGCCTAGTAATTATTAAGCATTTTAAATTTAATGCTGTTACTAATACAGTATAGAATGCTTCGACTACTACATTGCGTTAGTCTTATTTGGCATTACGGCAGTTTTGGTTTGTCCCACGCCGCTGATTGTTGTCCTCAATGATATTTAAATGGCTTAGGGATTTGTTTACTTTAATTTCAGTTGCATGTTGAATGTTACGTTGTGAGAAATAGCGTAATTGTTGTTTCTTATAGTCATTCAGTAAGCGCTGAACTAGTGGTTTCTGGGCTCTACCTGGGTCTCTATTCTACTTGTTAAAACCATACTGCCTTTGAACGGTTATCGCGTTGTTTTTAACTCGAAAGCCATTACTGTGAAGTAAATAAGAGCTATCGTAACGTTGACAATACGATAACATGGGCGATATAGTTTTACTTGGTAAAATAAAATAACGCCTTAGGCGTACTTTTTCGTATCAAATCGGAGGAATACTGGAAATTGGCCGACTCTTAAGTACCCGAAACCAACCTGCATGCATGACTCGGTTTATGAATGTGGAAGAAGCGAAGAGATTGATCAGGATCGTAGCAGGTGGGAAGAAGTGGTCTCCGCCTACCCCTCTGTGAAACAGGCGTGATTTAATGGATGTATGATGGTATATCATCATATTGATCGTATACCTCACCATACTCAAAAATAGTATTTATAGCGGGAAACTTTTAAGAGACTCGTAGGAATAGTTACGCATTCGTTTGCTAGATAAATTACTACCACAAAGTTATTTGCATTTATTGCATTCTATTTTGCAAATCTTAACTGCTCTACTATCGTTAACTTTTTATCATCAAGTAATAAAGTATAACGATCGTCGGGGTGATTGCAACTTGCAACTATGGTTATTGGATCGCCCAGGGAGACTTGCTTGCTTGATCCTAACACCCATTCTTCTTCTAATGTGACGTTTGACTCGTAGGTTATTAAAAAAACTCAGATTTCAAACTAGTAATAGCACAAAGAGCACATTGGTATTCATGAAATAATATTCTGTTGACACTTACTTTTACAAACATTTTCATTTAAAAGTGGTCGCCGTCAAAACGTCCCTAGAGAAGTCCCTAGTTTTAAAGTTAATGTAAATGCGGTTGTAAACTTGTAACGCTTTATAACAAGATAACTCTTACCGTCTAAGGCCCTAAGAATGCATTAGACTGTTTCTTCAGTAATGATACGGCTCTGTGGGAGCGATAGGCGATCTCATTCCCGGCACTCGTGAGATTACCGTATTTATTATTTATCTAGAACCTTCGGTAGCCTCCAATGGGTTGGATTATAGCACAACGTAATAGCAAAGCCCCGTTATGAGTTGATAGGGAGATACTAATAGACCTTCCTAGTACTCCGGCCAACAGTTAGACTGTTTTATGAAGAAGCCTGATTGCCGAGTAATAAATTAACGTATTAAGGTGAATAATAATCCATTAACGCATTAACATTATATATATGTGCATAATAAACAGCTGTATAATAGCGGTAGTTGGACATTAGTTGCATGTATCTTCTACCGTTTTCATTGGCATGTGAAATATTATTAATGTACTTAAACTTGCCTTGAAAGTATGAAAACACGTCGGAATCTGGGCTGAGACGTATTTTATTTACTTACATTACAAAAAGCCTTCAAAACGCTTTCGGGTTCTGCAACTGCTTGATTAATTTGCCGCAGCCACGCGACCAGCCCGCATGAATCACTTGACTAATTACTCTCCAAATTTGCTTGCACGATTGTCTGTCCAATCGCTGCATTGGTCACGGCGAGTCTATCCGTCTAATTGATGAATGTCCACATTGACTACCATATCCGGAATATGCGAATTTGGTACTGCAATCTCCCCACTCCAATCTATTGTCAACTAAATCGTCTACTTAGTTCGCCTAACACAGGGTCTCAAATCGAAAGTTATCTTCGACCACGCAGTTCGCCATTGTTGCATTTTGACTTTTGTCTATGGTTCTCAAAGATCACTCCCACGTTTCTGGTTGTAAATGGTGTTTCATTGTCCGCTGTGCAGTCCCCTGAGACAATTCTTGACCTTGTTCCAAATTTTGCTGTCGTTCGTAGGTTTGCGATGTACACTGAATAGTCACACTTTGAGAGTCTCATGGGGTACTTAAGTTGCAACTTACAGCGTTTCTCTTAATTTCTCTTTTAATTTCAATGGGCGAGATGTACTGGTTAATTGGCTCAACTTCTGTTTCCTCGCTATAGGTGCACCGATGCCCTCCAAAGATTAAGCAACGCGTGCCATGCAAGTCAGTCGTATAGCTAACGATGGTCATTTTTTACTTGCATGGTCGCTAAAGACGCTAATTGACTTTCTATTTGCGGTTGTTGGAAGAAACACTATCTCTTCACATTCCCTGAAGTATTCAGGAATTTGAACAGTTTATTTCCATATATTGCAGGTCTTCTCCAATTATCGGTTGCGTCGGCGCTGATTGGGCCGCATATCGGCGCGCGCGCACGGTCAAGGCTAGCGCTCGTTATTGGCGCGAAAGTTCAGCGCTCCCGCAACTTGACGCCGCTTGCCGCTCAAGTTTCGGTTGTTAGCTTCGGCTATTTCTGTTCGATACGGCTGGCAATCTGCTATAGGTGCCTATGAGTTGCTATTTCTTTTTATGGTTTGTATCTATTAATTTAGAGTCCTTTTACAATCAGAGGATTCTAAGAAAAGATTATTAATATTAAGGAAGTACATTTTTTATTTTTTATTGTCGTTGTCTCTGAGACAAAATTTACATTGTATTTATTTGCAATTGTCGCAATTCACAATTCACAATTCACAAATTTATCCGGCCCACTCAAAATAGTAGTTGGCTATACGTTCTCTTTCACTCATATGGATAATAATTTACTGTCTCAAGTATTACTTGTTTTTCACTTCACGCTTAGTTCCCGGGGCACCCCGTGTCGATCGTACAGTTAACCTGACACGACTACACGACGTGCACAACTCTCCTAATGAATAATATCATAAATTGTTGTTTTCATTTATAAAAAAAACAGTTATTTATATCACTAACCAATATTAATTTTAGGAATTAGTATCAACATCAGTATCAACTATAAAAATAAAAGACATAAATACTCTATGCAAATTTTGCATCACGAGATAATTGGCATTATTGGTTACCGTCATGTCATGCAAAGCAATGAATGATCAGTGATGTTTAGATAGGTATTCGCAATTAGGTCAATCAGGATTTTGAATTTCGATGTCAAGCATCAGCTCGCGTGACATTTACGCAATCAAGGTTGCGGTTGTGTTCTCGATTTCAGAATATCATTCAATATCATGTTTGCTTTGGTTTTGAGATACAAAGTCTATTTTACTCATGTCTTTAAGTAGAGCGAAGTTAAAGCTGAAATAGGATAGGATACTTGATAGAAGTTTTTTTTTCTTGTTTTCTGGCATAGAGAAGGCAAACGAGCACATAAGCCACCTGATGGTAAGTGGAAACTGTGACTACATTCGCATTCACAAGACTGCAAGCCTTAGACTGCAAATGCGTTGCCAACCCTGAGGAATAAGATGGAATGCCTCTAAGCTAGTCAATCCACCGGCTGTCTTATCCCCAAACCGGAACAAAAATGCGAACAGTGCTGTTTGGCGATAGGTTAATGGATAAGACGGTGGTAGTGATCCGGACAGACCCTGCACAAGGTCCTACCACTCGCAAAAGCGAAGCGAAGTAGACAATTTGAAGTAGTTATTGAAGAAATTGCGGGACCGAATTTATTATTAAGATCTTATAACAAAATATTAATGTTAACCACAAACAAATTGACCTAGTAGTAGTTAGCTCTAGGCTACTAGGAAACGATAAACATGCTTAAAGAGAGAAATTTATATTTAAGACCTAGGAAAAAGTACTCGTGCTCATCATATATTTTGCTCTTATCAAGAATCGAACCTTGGGCCCCCAACAAGTAGGCTAACCTCGTCTATGATGACGTAATCTTTTACTATGCCATACAACTTTAAATATACGAACTTTATGGTGTTCTAGCATTTCACGGTCAAACCGCTATTGCCGATGGTCCTTCAACAACCGTGCTTTATCGTTCTTTACTTCGAATTCCTAGATTAAGTCAGTCAAAAACCGTCCTTATTTCATAGAGTTCGGGTTTATGTGTACTGTATAAGTGTGGTGCTTGGCTCTGGCCGTAGATTAGCGATTACACGGGGCGTGCGCGTGCGGCGGTCGCGTTTGCGCGCGATTTGCACGCTCGCCGCGACCGTTGGGCTCCGCTGTGATGTTATCCGACGCGGGCAAATTCTGCTCCGAGATTAACAGAGATGTCCAGTCATTCAGGAATTGATTGAATGTATGTGGTGATAATAATATTGATATAGTTTACGGTGACATAGTTATAAATGGAATCGAGAAAAATATTATTTGAAATTAAGGTAAATAATTTAGTATCGGTAGACGCATTCAACATTTCAATGGTCTCTACACTAGCAGTCTAGAGTTTGGTATCAAGTAAAGAATACCAAAGGTCGATGCGGCCTAAATAATTAAAAGATATATATTTAGAAATCATGTATTGCTTACGGTCGCTCTCAAGAGTCAAGTCAATGACAAATTAAATCGTTCCTTAGTTTGAAAAAGGAATGCGTTAATTTATTGTCTTCAATATGTCTCTAAGTACGGTTTGTCTTCAGGTTCAAGCTTCCTTAATAGTAGGAGATCCGAATAGGCTACGATTTGCACCAGGCTGTTTATTGGTTATAAAGTATTTTATATATAATTTAATATGGCGAATAGGTAAGCTGAAATATTTCAGTCCAGTATATAAATAACTGAAAATTAAAAAAAAAAAACGTTTAAAAAAAATGCAATTGCTTGTTTAATAGACAAATTACATACAAATCGAAGCTATGAAGCCTAATATAGAATATGCATTGACTATTTTTTTCCCGTCAAACCGGGTAGGCAGGTAAGTCGGTATTAATAATTTGCACCAAACCTCACGTTTATGTAATTTTTCTATTAAACAAGCATTTGCAATGTATTTTTGTTTTTTTTTTTAATCTTATTAGTACTGGACTGAAAATTTTCAGCCTCACTATTCGCCACATTATTTAGCGTATTAAATCGCGGTGCTAATCGTCTCCTATTCGGATCTTAGACCATAATGTTTTTACGGGATTTTGAGTAAGATGGTGTAGACTTATAAAAGTCTTAAGCACACACTAAAAACTTACAGAAAGATAAAGTCAAGAACGCAAACAAACGGTGTGAACAAGCAAAATTACCAATCATACTTACAAACCAACATTTGCAAGTTTAATTTTTAAATTAAAGTTAATGGCAAAAATAGAATGACAGAAAATACTAGCCTTGAAAGAATCGAAATACATGTCAAGACTAATGTAATGACAAATAACAATGTGAACATAACAACAAACAATGACACTGAAGGTCAAACTACAATATGACACCACAAATAAGCCTTCTAATTGTACGACATAGTTCATAATTCCAGTGTAGTTTGCGCAGTAAATATTGACAACAATGGTGATATTAACATTGACAGGTGGGAGCGACTAACGCGTAACTGGTCGTTATCGTGTCCGTAGGGACCGTATTTATCCTGTCTGTTCGAGACGTGTGCGGACTTCGCAAGCAGCCTGATTGATTGGACGCAAATGTTTGTTGAGATTATGCAGTTTATGTTATGGAAGTTGGAAGGTATTGACGTTTGACGTGATTTGATGTGACAGTTGTAGCCAAAATTTCAAATTTTGTAGAGTCGAGCGTATCTTTTACTTAATATGTAGGTGGTGTTTGACGTTAAGGTTTAGTCACTCGTTGATATCTGAAAATGGGTTCTGTGCAATTTATTTGGGTCTGTCTGATGATTACTACAAATTCTTTACCTCCACCAACAAGATCTGGTATGTGAGCCACCTGAGACCCGTTCCAAGATAAAATACTCGCTATACCATTTCACTAAGTTGGAATCGCAATTGCGAGATCAATTATTGCGCTCTAACCTATATTGAGCAAAGACACATTAGATGTTGAATCTGAATGCGTATTTCAATCTGCATGCTCGTTGGTGGGCGCACGTTCCCGCGTGCCACTAACACTGTGAACTGTAGCCCTTCAGTTCTAGGGCCAGATTAACCAGCTCTATACTTAGCTCGGAGGTCGTCCATCTTGATTGTTCTCAATACCCGACGTCCGCTTAGATAGCCTGAGCCACGGTAATAACTTTTGCTTTGTACAAATTAATGAGAATTATAGAAGCTTCAAGGGTTTGGACGGTAGTTGGAAGAACAGTTACGCTGTAAATGCTGCTTACGTTGTCAGTGCTGTCACACGAGACCGTAATGGTAAATATGTCTTTCTTCGTTATAAGTTCAATTTATACAGCTTTTAACAGTTTGTTCCATGATTTTATACATGTAAGATATAATAAATAAGATGGTTAAGGCAGCCACTGTATCGGGGACACGTATCCAAAGACGCCAGTAACGGGTCTGCCTCGCTCTGTCCTCACAATCGAAGCTGCTTTATTTACGACCAATAGATAATAAAATAAATAATCGAGAAGTAGCAGCTTTAATATAAAAGTTAATTCAACTAGGAATACCACAAGGATCAAAGATGGCGGTTGCAACCGTTGTGTAAAACATAAAAAAGATAGTTACAATTGTAATAACAATAATAAATGTTGTGGTTGAATGGTAAACGAATGAAATTTATGTCATATTATAAGTAAAACTTTGGTTTCACTGACATGAAAGAGAAGTTTCTTACACAGTAATACAATATTAATATGAATCACGCAAATCTGAAAGCTGATGCTACTTACTGCGGTTAAAAACTACAGTAATTCAATAGCGCGATGATACCAATAACACCTAGAGCCACTCGAGCCACTCGACCACAAACCAGCATCTGGTACTTCCTCCTCCATTACTCAAGTTTTTTTCGCTAACTAATTAGAACCAAAACATTCATAACCCTTTCCATTTCAATTCGGGTCGCAGAAAGTAAGACGGAGTTAATCAAATGAGAGTACAATTATGTTTTTCCATAGCGTTCCTATCACGTGAAATTAGATGTTGAATTGTGTCGATATCATAGAAAGAGATCCCGTTGTTATTTTCCCACTCTCGTTATTGAGGTTGTGGAGCCCAATTACGTAGCCCATAATTACAATGTTTCATTCGCAGCTGTCAATTGAATCAATGCCATTAAAATGTTCTAACCGACTTTTTCTACATCATCACATTGACCAATTTACAATTCTTGTGTTCTACAAAGCCCCACGAAACCTGTTCCCACAAGCCAAGTAACCTTATTAAGCTCAGTAGAAGCTCCCAAACGTGTTGAATCTATGATTTGTGTTAGCAGTTTTAAATTGAAATCGTTTCCGTTAAAAACGAACCGATGGAACCGGTTCCGGTCATTGATACGTCGATATATCAGCGTGATTTAGCGTACGACCGGTTGCGCACTGACCGTTAAACCGCTTTGTAGCGTCTCGGCGATAATTTAAAGTGTTTGATCGGTTTTTGCATCTTTCTGTTAATGAGCTAACATTGATATTGAGTCATTGCGTCTTGTTCGTTTGTTTGCGGAGCCATTTCTCATTGCAAACGAGGTTGATAATGGTGCCGTGTTTGTTTCTAACCGTTGTTTGAAAAAGTAACGTGCAATTGATTTCCATTTCGAGCGCGGGCTGGAAACGTTTAGCTTTCCATTATTATGTATTCTCCAAGTAAATAGGCAGGAGACTTTCCATGGAAATGCTGCGTTGTCGCCACACTGATACCATCGCTTCGTTATCCCATTAGACAACTATTTTCGCTCCTTAGTGCATGCTTATCGCGTATTTGATGTGGGAAAGGTTTATAAGGGATCAAAGGCCTACAAATTGGCTAGTATTTATCTCAATTCGATAGATTTACCATCAATAATATTATCTGACTCAAAGACATTAACTGTAAAAGTTTAGTTGATATTTTGAATAGATGTTGCTTTGATAATATGTGTTGCAACCTGTTCCGTCAATAAATTTTATCGTTTATCATCATTGCCCCACTAAACTACTGTTACGCAGGTTCTTGGCTAGTAGTAACGGGTTGATATAAATTTCTTTATCTTTATGGAGTTTATAATATATGAAAGATTACATTTGGGCACCAGTATCACCTAACACCCAAGTGAGTTATACGACGTTTATTAACCTTAACACTTAAGTGTTAGAAGTTATTTAAAATTTAACTTCAGGAAAGCTTTTTGGACAAGGGCAATTGCAGAGTGGTGGCCTAGAAAGGGAAGCGGTCAGTTGGCAGACCAAATGCGCGGCGGTGGTCAAATTATTTGGTGAGGCCATCAGGGAATGGATGAGGCAAGTGCAGGACCGCTTGGTGTAAGAGAGAGGAGGCCTATGCCCCGCAAAGTTGGTTAATGTAGGCGGAGGAAGGAAGAAAAGGGAAGGAGGCATTTTGTTGTTAGTTCTTCTGCAATACATGAAACGATTTCTTATTTACGTAGTTGACATCCTTTTACATGAAACTATGGACTGTTGTCCCTAAATAGGTTATCTTTATTTACCGCTGCATTTACTGCGTATAACTTAAGTGCACTTTGGGGATTAGGTACAATGCGTGTTCGCAATGAACGGCCTGATAAATGCAGGGTTTAGCGGTAATAAGTGGTCGGGGTTGGTTCTTATTGTTAGCTAGGTTTCATTGTTTAGGAGATTATGAACTCTAAAATTATGGGTACGCCATTATATCGAACTCAAAATTTCTAGTTTTTTCTGACTTCCGCGAAAATTTACTGGACTTGGGTATATTTGCTTGGTTAAATGTGACCTAGGTACTTAACAACGTTTGTCAGGTGTTTTTTTAATAAAAAAACGGGGTTACCATGCATGATGTTTGTCCACATCGTCATTTACAACCGGATGAAATTGTTTTCAAACGCTTAGCTATTCGTCTTGAAAAAGCCCTTAAGTACGTTAATTAATTACGTAGTAAAAAACGATGACTAAATTACCAACAGCGTGTTCTACTGCAGTTGACATATAGGCATCTGCTACAAATACTCGTAAGTTAAACCTTCGCATAACTAGTATCACTTTAATAAAACTCCGCTATTGCTAGCATTTGTTTCCTAACTCAATACATTTATAGCCTATAATCAAGCGTCAAAACAAGTCTTCTTACGTGGCGCGAGGTATCAGCTGTAGCATTACAATGATTAGTGTTTTTGCGCGTGCGCTTGCGGCGGCAGGTGCTCTTGGAATGCGCCGGCGCTTCCGAACGAAGCAGTTGCCAGTACATCTGCCTGTATTAAGGTCGCCTCTATTTTGCTGGATAGATGTGGATAAAGCATTCGTCACTCTCGCACTTACATACTGGTCAGAGCGTGACAGATGTGTTATCCAGGTTTATACGCAACCGTAAATGCCGCTGCCATAATTTTTTTGCGGAAGGTTTTCATTTTAAATGTGTGTTATTGTACTGTTGACGCTTATAAGTTAGGTCATGTGGTTAGACATTCGTAGTTAATGGTTACTCGTTTTCGTTAAACATCATTATTTAAATGCAGGTGAATTTGAGCTACTTTACTTTCTTAATGTCAAAGATGATGTTATGATGTCCTATAATGACCACTTTTGGACCACGATTAGTAATTATCAAATGACTGCCCTTGAACGTCTGTATTTTGTTACCTGTTCACTTTTATTTCGGGTTTTTTCTTTCTTTTTGTTTTGTTTATGTTAGTTTAGGGTGAGAGCTATGTCTAATCTTCCGTGTTCTCACTGGATGGCTCCAACGGAAGACCAGCGCTGGTTATAACGCCAGCATGACGCTGAGTTGGAACTATTTCGTGACAACAAGTATTTTGTCTACATGTCAGTATTTTGTTGAGTTTTGTTTAATCAATTAATTTTATGGTTCACTTTCATTTGTTATTAATAGACAGGAAAAAAAAACAATTGTTATCGACTCGCGACCCAAATGGGTGGGTCTCAAATGTATAAGGCAGGATACAGAGACTATTCCCATAAAAGTAACGTTATGCTGACTGTATTCCTTGAATCTATAGCACAGTCTATAGTGAATGATCGTCCGTTATTGACTCCTTTGATTGCCATTTTCATCGTAATATGGTGAAGAAGACGATGTAATACCGTTCCTCACCCCCTAAATCAAGTCCAATTTTCACGATTTTTGAACATGTTGTAGTTATTATAAAGACCTAGGTCTGTACGTTTCTGTTCTTTGTTTTTTAAATTAGTTTGTTCTAAGAAATATTTTCTTGGAAAGAAAAAGTGCAGACATAGTTTTTTATGCTATCTATAGGTACAACATATACAAAAAATCGTAAAAATCGGACCAGGTTTAAGTGGAGAGCAACGTTTTCGCATTTTGTATGGAATTTTTTAGCTTCATACATAATCCTCTTAAATAAATAGTTGTTTGGAGTACGTGCTTTATAACAAGATTTATAAAGATCTCTTATTGGGGAATCGACAACAGGATGGATATAAAATGCTGGTTTTTCTCAAAACACCCTTTAAAAAGTTCCTGTTGAAAATTGTTATACTTTTTAAATTAGGTAATAACCGTTGGATTTTGCATATTTTAACGCAATTTTACTAGTGTTCTTTAGAATAAACGTTTCCTTTTACGTACGGTCCTGCTAAGTGGCGTGTCTGAGAATGTTCATTAACAATTACAAACAGAACTAAGCAGATCACATCGACGCCCGCGCATACGATTAGCATTGCTTTATTGTTCACACCATTATCAACTTAATTTGTAATGCTATAAAGACTAAAATCATTTTAGAGGGTATGTAATTCGTAGTAATTAGGTGTATCCTATTTTCATCCCAATGGGGATAACATAGGGGTTATAGTGGCGTGTGCGGAGATTATTAGGTGCAATTAACCGTGAGGTGTTATCGAGTGTGCAATGAGGTTCCAATGTCTCTGCATTTGCAATTGTAACTGCAGTTAGGAAATTAATTTATATATTTGACTATGGGGAGAAATGAAATGAAATGAAATGAAATGAAATGAAATGATTTATTTGTTAAACATAGGTACATAATAGATGTTACAGTGGATACATAAAGATTCATCCATGTTTTGCCTGATGGGGCATACAAATATTGCTTATCTGCACAGGTTAGGGTGTGAGTTACTAAAAACTTAATGCAAATACAATTCAAATAAACGATCACAATACCTACACTAAATCTAATTATCACATATAAACTCATTAATTGTTTAATAACATTTCTCAATTAAGAATAATTTTAATGTCTTTTTAAATTGATTAAGTTGCAAGAGAAGATCTATAGTCGTTTGCGACGCTCAGGGCGACTTCGTCCACAGTCCTAATTCGTCACGTTCTTAACCCGTCCACAATGCCATATGGCCCACTATTCCAATTCGTCGGCATTCCTATATTGTCACCTTCCTAACTCGTCCACATTCCTATATAGTCCACAGTGCTAAGTTGTCCACATTTATATTGTGTGGCCAACCTCTTTAATATTGTGTGGCTAACTTCAGTTTGCGCTGAGGACCATATAGGAATGTGGATGACTTAGCACTATGGACAATATAGGAATGTGGACAAGATAGGAAATTGACGATATAAAACTGTGGCCGAGTTAGGAAGGTCATAATTTAGGGATTACATGTTGACGACATGGCATTGTGGACGAGTTAGGAAGGTGACGAAATAGGACTGTAGACCAAGTCGCCCTGAGCCGTTTGCGAGGGATCGGCAAGAGAACGTTTTGAATAGGGACAAGTGGCGAAAAAGAGAGGAAGCCTTTGCCCACCAGTGGGACACGAAAACTGGTTACCAAAAAAAAACATTTTTTTAGTAATTTTGCGTTATAATAAGTTCTCGTTATTTCAAAGATACATTCACAGTCAATCATCATCTCTTGCTTTTTGAGATCCAATTTAGTGATGGTTGAATCTTTTACAGCGTCTCTCCGGAACGTTACCACCATCTCATCCTTCCTATCGCCAAGCAGCAATGTTCGCATTGTTGTGTTTCGGTGTAGGTATAAGACAACCGGTGAAATAACTAGCATAGACGCGTTCTTACTTACAATTAGTTCTTTGGGTTAGCAATGCATTAGAAGTCTTAGGATTACATAAGAGATTGTAACATAGTCTTGAGAACGCAGATCAGATGTACATATATGGGTTTCAGATCCCACTTACAATCAGGTGGCCTGTTCGTTTACTTTCTTCTGGTCATTAAAAAAAATGAATGAGCAGTTGTCCTCTTGCCACCTTTATAAGCTAAGGCTTCTTTGTTTCAAAACTTTGACCAACAATTTTCCTCTCTGATTCCCAGCAATTATAGAAATTAACAAAAAAATAAAGCAACAAGTAGGCCACAGCAAGCGTAGTTATTAAAAGCGAAGGCAACCAGCGTGGATACAGAATTCCTATTAAATCACCCATATCAGCCTTAATGACCCCTCTTCCGTATTAATTGTGGCGTGAGAACATTTCTTTGAGCGAATTGTTACTGACCATGAATATTCAAAGAATGGGTTAGGACTTTCAGTGCCGGGAACTCAGTTGTGTGTCCATTTTGCATGGAAACCTGGGCAGCTGGCAATTTGTATAAAGCTATCAATCAAGATCTCATTGCATTATGATTAAACCTAGAGGTTTATTACTGAAGTTAATTTGGAATTTCAGTCAAGGCTCTCTTATAATGATATCTGAATGAGGTTGTAAAATTAAAGTCTAAATTCATTCAAGACTCCTAAACGGATGGACCGATTTGGAAGTGGAAAAAAATCTACTCAGTTTAAACAGTTCACAATACGCATCCTCAACTAGCCAAGTAGCGGGCCTGCTGGGTTTATCGATGTGTGTGTAAACATCTGTCACTTTCTGACCACTATATAAGTGCGAGAGTGACGGATACTTTATCCACACCGCGATAAACGTGACCATAGTACGGGCATGATGTGTTTTTTAAAGTCCGCTGTCGCCCGTGGCTCGCGCTCGACCCACTGACCGGCTGCCCAAATATCGGACAGGTTCCGCGAGCCACTTGTGAGGACCCGTCCAGCCACTTGCGCTCGCTAGTCTATGCAGTTCGCGTGGGCTCGTGTGCGCCTGCGTTGGGCCGTGGGAGAAGCTGTAAGGGCTTTGAGAGAGTTTAGCAACTTAAGTGTCCTTGGGTATCACAGTTTCCAGAATTCGAAATAGGGAGAGTTTGATTATGAACATTATTTTGCTACTTGACACTTAGCCTCTCATTTATAAACGAAATAACTAATTTTTGCTCGAAATATGATCTGTCGTTGTCGGTCATTATGATATTTGAGTTTGAAAGAAAGGGATAAATAATGCTTGCACTCAGATACACACGTTTAACTTATAGCGAGGGTTAGACTAAATAGATAAAAATTGCAGAAGTTGACTGCTTTCTTAATTTAACTTCAAAGTCAGAAAAAGACAGCAAAATTGTGCTTTTTGCTCTAGAACTAAAGTTAAAGTAAGACAGCAATAAACTTCTGCAATTTTTATTGAAGTCTATTTCACCCTTATGACGACACTTCCTTTTTGCGATGAGGGTTAGGTTAGGTTAGGTTAGGTTAGAGTTTTAAATACAAGATATGGGTTAGATACAAGACCGCAAGAAAGACGCGTCATCATCGCACGAAACTATTTAGGTACGTTTTTAAAGGTTAAATATTCTTGAATAGCTTTTGTGTATTGTCATTGTGAGTCATGTGTGTGCTTTTTTACGATTGGCTATCGGTCAGTGGGTCAGATTTATGTTATAGTATATACGGAATGTAGAAAATATAATACTCATATGACGTTTGGACTACTTTGGACTTTGGGCAAGACTAATAAATATACTCGTTCTAAATATTAAAGCAGCGTCTTAAAATTCAGTTTTATATTTTTTTTATGGCAAGGAGATGGCAACCGAGCTCCCATACTACTTGATGGTAAGTGGACTGTGAAATTCATAGCAATTGCAATCTTACGATGATAATCTTAAGATTGCATATGCGTTGCCAATCCTGAGGACTTTGATGGAATGTCTCAAGGCTAGTTATTTCACCGGTCGTGAATTCGAATCCACCAAACATCTACCGCAAATATTTCATTAATATGTTACTTACATACGTCAATCAATCAATATAACGCACGAAAGAGAAAGTACCAACACGAGCCCGCTCGCTACACTCGTTCAAGGACGTCAGAACAGGGTCGTGGGTAGTCTGAACCACCTGCGAGGGTGCCCTAGAAGACAAACAAGGGTATACAGAAATTGCATTTCCTCGAAACATTGGACAGATTTCTCAAGCCGACCCACTGTCTTATTAAAATACAATTACTTTCCATATTTATTGTCGTTTTCCGAACCTCTCTCCGATCTCGGATCGCGGTCAACAGGCCGCGTGCGCATGATTTCGCTAATAGCCTCTTCTTTTGAGGGCTCCTTGGCAATTCGCGCATACTTTAGGTGACACTCGATCTTTGAATTATAATAAGCTTATTAAAAAACCATTATAATAGAATGTATTCGTCGTTTACAGTTGATACAGTAGTTTTTGATGGTTATGTTGCTTAGGAGAATGAAGGTTTGCTGGTCACGAATGTGACGATGTATTACATGAAGCCTTGCTTATTCTTTTTAGTGATTTACAAACCACACTAATTGAAGAATGCAAAAAGCTACAAAGGGTTATTTATATATTTCACGTAAAAAGTATTATGTCAAAATGAATATACTTAAAAGACATTAACAAATCGCGTGAGATTGAAAAGGTCGCAAAAATCAGCGGTCATTGGCAAAAATATACGTTTAAGATTTAAATTTTGTAGAGAAATAATTACATAGGACATACATATGTAGGTACCTATATACCTTCACGCCTTCATTTCCACATTGGGGTAAGCATAGCTACAGAATTACCAAGAACTGTAAAAACTTCTTGTTAATTCTGTAACCACTTTGCACAAACAGGCTAAGATGTTTAACAGTGTAGAAATAGTAGTTTATGTGACTGTACATAATAAAGGGCATTAAACACGAGTGTGGGTTTATGAGCCAAAGGCGAGTTTCATAATAACATCACACAAGTGTTTTAATGCCTAATTATGTACAGTTACATACACTACTTTATTTACCCACATATCATAAGCCTACATGATGCATTCAGGAGCCGCATATTATGACCGGCATCGCGGCGTTTTTCAGGGCCACTAACTGTAATTATTTTATGACGTTAGGTGTTTTGTCACGGATATCAGGAGGCGTCGCCGAAATATCTATATCATCTTGATCGCTCATTTTATGGTTTAAATTCAACAGATCGAACAATTTTATACAACAAAATAAATTTTAACCGGTAATGGCGGTAATGAAAAGATTTAAAAGTTTTCTGGCAGCTGTCATAGTTTCTTTTTTAATTCATTAAACATTCAAATCGTTCGATATCTTACTCATGTGCGACATTTGTCAAATTTGTATGCAAATTGACAATTAATTTCGAACTAAACGTCATCTCTACTGATAATAGAATACTTCTTTGTTTTTCAGAGATGTTCGAAATTTGAATGAAATAATACTATCGAAATTGATGTTATTATTTAGCCATAATAACATTTTTACAGATAAGAAATTCGTTCTAACAAAACAGTATATTTTTATGGTGGTCATAATGCGCGATTCTTGAACGCATCATGGAGGGTTTATGATATTTGGATAGATAAAATAATTAATTAGTGAAATGCACATTTTAAAACGGTTATTTTTAATAATTTGTAGGATAGCGATGCGCGTAGCGACATAAAACAAAACAAAGCCGACCATCGTGGAGATACTGTGAAAGTCTTTCTCGGCTAATATCATGACAAGCTAAAAAAACAATCTTATTAAATTAATAAGTAATGTACCTACAATGTTTACGTCGACGATTTTACCTCAGTTACAATTCAAAAGCGGAAATAAATATTCTATGGTCATCCCAGCTCGTCGCCCGGTGTTACAGCACCGCTAACTGTGTCACGGCGTGTCAACAGCCCTGCGCGCGCGTGCGCTTCCGGCGCGTCACGCATGCGCGCCGGCGCGTCTGCGCGGCCGCTCACTGCCATTTGCATACGTGACTCATCCGGTGACGCTTCAACCCTTTGTCGATCGATATCAGAATTTAAATGCAATGCATTCGATTCATAAGAGAAAAAATTTTGGTAAATCTCCTGTAATTTTTCGTTCCTGCTATCTTTATGATTGGAAGGAAGCAAAGTTGAACTTGGCAATCACACGGTTGGTAGAAAGTAAAAGCATACAAAATTTCATAGACACCCTTTCTCGTCTTTCAAATTCAAAGTCATCGACCTGTGAACATGAAAAAATCTATCGTAGCGATCGATAAAAGATTCCAATCGATCGAACCTTCTCTCACCTCAGTTTGACGGCCGAAAGAAAGTACCGATTGATTCTACATATCAGCACCGAATCAGCGGAACATCAATACAAACAATGCCAAGTGAAATTCGTCAATGAAAAAAAACATAAATAGACCTCGGTATACACGAGTTTGGAGTTCCGTTCACGAAAGCGACCAATCACTTTCATCTCTCTTTTGTGACGTGCAAAGAACACAATGAGATATTTGCATCTATGTGGAACATCGATGTTTTTTTGCGTTCTCTCAATAAACTCTGGACGCCTTGAAAATGCTGTGGAAAGTTGGTTGCACATTACAAGCTAGTTATAGTAGAGCCAAGAGTATTAGACAATGTTAAAACGTCGTGAATTGGTTTGATTAGCAAATGACTAAATCATTGATATCATTCATTCCACAACTTTGAAAAGGGAACGAGTTAACTGTCTTAAACTTGTGCGGAGACTTTACGTCAGCAATTTACTGTTGTCGTATATACCTTATTCTTATTTTCCTGTATTAGTCAGTAAATCTTCCTAATATAAATAAGTAAATAAACATATCTTTGAGTACGAAGGTTAGCAATTATCCACTCAGTTGGAAACACACAATAAATGAAAGGCGTGGAGTGTCTTCTTAACCCTAAATTCCACATGGTCTTTACCCCTATTGTTAACGTTATATAGCTCTTAATAACTTGACAGTAAACGTTGCCGAGTCGCAATACGATTTCAACAGGGGTGAAATTAAATAGGATAAAGAATAGAGGCTCTTCTTATACCCTTACAAAATCCTACCTTTTTCCCTGATAAGGAATAACAGAAGACATCATCATCATCGTCATCATCATCATCATCATCATCATCATCATTATCATTATCCCATCATCATCATGATCAATTATACTTGTCTTTCTTCTAAAAAATTGAAAATTATATGAATATTTGTCATTTTAAATGTGAATCATCGATAACTTTGTCATAGTATACCTACATTTTCCTTCCTCCACCCTCTTAAATAATTCCCTCCTACTTTTTGTCCCCTTCAATCACGGCCCCGAAACTGCTATAAATTATAGCTGTTGTCAACGTCGGGTTCCATCGGCGATTATATTTTTATATTTCAAGATAATTATCGGTTTTTGCTCGCTTTCAGTGGAAACCCGGCCTGTAATAAAACCTGTTCTGAACCTGTTCCATCAATCAACCGGAATAAAAAGTTAACGATCAGTTAATACGTCATTAAGCTTTAAATTTACACGTTCGAATTATACCATCAAGCTCTGGATGATAGTGGCAACCTAGATTCATTTAATCGCGTTTTATTTTATTTTCCCGTGATTGTATTTCATAATACAAGTTAACAGGTGATTTAATCAAGTTATAATTTGAATGCGGTCGGATTTGCTTTTTACGTTTTAATAATCAAGATTAATACGGAAGTTATTAAATTGGTGAATTCTTTGTGAAAATAATTTCCCCTGTTACATCACGTTACGTAAATGGTTATAGATTCAAATTATAACAAAACTAATGATACGATTGCCATGCATAACATCATAATTTTTTTCTTTCTACACCTTCTTCTTCTTTTCTTTCTTTACTAGAAAGCAGAAATCTCTGTTTGCTGGTCGGAATGACGTCATTTTGTTTGTAAACCCGTTTTGTTGTTTAAGTGTAGCACTAGCTGTGATGTAGAAAAGACCATGTGGCGTTTAAGCTCTTTAGCCATTAGCAGAAATTTGTTTATTATGTTTCTCACTTAATAATCACGGTCACGTCTGCCGCATGCACCCGGACCGATGGGCTAGCGTAGCCACCAAGTGGGTGCCGCAAAATGGGCGGCGTAAACGGGGCAGGCCTAGACGGAGACGACTTGGACGCATTCCTCAACAACTGGCCGGAAGAGGCACCAAATAGGGACTCATGGAGATCAAGGGGAGAGGCCTTTGCCCAGCAGTGGGACACTCATACAGGCTAGGAAAAAATAATAATAAAAATAAAAATAATAATAATCAACAACAAAAGAAAAGGGCACATTTCAAAAGCGTTTGTTAGGCCTTTACCTCAAAAGCATAAATTCCTTGTAGCGGTTCACCGAATCGCTTTTCACCTCGAACGTATATTTAATTTTCGCGTTGTGTCTCGATCGTTTACTGTTTTAGTCGTTATAAGTTTTAGTCGCATTTCACCTTGATCGTGCATTTAACTATCGCGTTCTGCCACAATCGTCATATTTTTGTCGATATATAAGTTTTTGTCGCATTTCACCTCGAGCGTGTGATACATTTTCGCTTTGTATCCTAATCGTCTTATTCAGTATTAGACAATATCTTAAGTCGCAATGTACTTTTTTCATTATTTTTAGACAGGTTCAAGCTCCGTATTTTCTCACAAATATTGAATTATATAATTATAATAATAATTATTGTATCCTACTTTAATGTCACTGTACTTCAATTTCGCAATGACAGAATATCATCTAATATTTATTAGTCACAAAGATAATATTTCAATGACTTTGATAACATTTAAGACATTAAACTACAGGTACAAAACGCGTTTTAAAATAAATGTTACAGAATTTTAGTGCGAACATCAATTAACGCGGCACATAAAATAGAGTCCCAAACAAACATCGATCGCGACGAAATGCGTCTAGGGTAAAATACTACAAGAAAAATTAAATGCTACATAATTAATTATATTAATGTAAAAAGCCACGCGAAAAATTGCTTCAAGTAAATGATTCTATTGAAATTTTGTTCATTCGAGGTGAAATGCGATTCTGTGAATTGCTACAAGGAATTTATGATTTTGAGGTAAAGGACTAACAAACGTTCAAAAGGTTTTTGCTGTCAATTTCGAACAAGCTTCTTTCATGGTGGACTAAAGGTCAAAGGATTCTGAATTTAAGCTGCGGCTAATCGTCTGATGGCAGAGCAACAAAGTTCAACAAGGTAAGGCTATCAGCTGTTGTAAAGTCCAAGCCGTGTCCAAGATATACGATGCCAAAGAAACAAATGAAAAAGAAGTAAGGCCTCAGATCGATGAAGAAATGAATAATGGAGGTGACTTGCGATTCTTGCGAAAAACGCTCACAAGAAAGCGGGGTCGAAACAACCATTCAGAGAAACGTACGGCAAACAAACAAAAACATTCCTCGTGCAATACTACAAAATAATGTGTAGAAAACTTGCTCGTATCGAGATGAAAGCTGCAGAGTAAAACACAAAACGTCGTAATTATACTCAAATAGTTATTGAATTTGAAACGTTGCTTTTTATTTATCGAAAGTTCATGTCACTAATGTTTTGGCGGACAATTATACTTTAAACAAGACTAGTCGAAATGGCCTTTCGGTCATACGATTTTCGACTTAATGCCAAGGAGTTAGGTTCGTCGTGGGAAGCGTGGAGCCGTCGAGCATTGTATTTACTTTCAATAGTTCGTTGATCGGAGTGTTATTGTCAAATTTGGCTCATAATGGTGCGCCCACGCCGCCTAAGATGTAATGGACGTCCGCTAACAAACAGTGCGGTTTTTTTGTTTTGTTGGTTATACGATTAAATTGATTCACGTAACGTGTTATGAGTGATAATTTCTTAGGAAGTTTAGTTCTTTTTTTGTCTATGGAATTATGCCGAAGCGATGAACTAAGTCTTCTTCAGATTTTATTCACTATACTAGTGAAGCTCCCGTTTGAACAAAGTAAAAAAATTGCCTAAAGTCAAGGATTATAGCAGTTTAAGATATTATATACATACACAAACAAATGAACACACAAGTTAAGCTCGTTATAATCTAAATATATAAAAGGAGAAACTGACTGACTGACTGACTGACATATCAACGCACAGCCGAAACTACTGTACCTAGAAACTTGAAATTTGGTACAGGTGTTCCTTTCATGATGTAAGTGAGCACTAAGAAAGGATTTTCCGAAAATCGACCCCCAACGGGAAAAAAAGGGGGAGTACTGGGAAACTAATTCTACGCGTACGAAGTCGCGGGTGTCCGCTAGTATTAGCTAAACGTCTCTCTGATCACCCTGAAATAGTTCCACAGTGGTCTAGGAATGACTGCCATGTGTGACCGACCTCTTGCACCTGGGTTGCAGTTCGTCGACTCACATAACCAATTAATTATTCGTAAATATGTATATCTACGTTATATGTTTAAGAAATAAATACTTGAATTCCTCCCTAGCAGTTCGCATTTAATATTGGAACGTTTTGGTATTTAAACATACTCCTTTCGCCTGAACCTCCGATGATAGAAAGGTGATGGCACGTGGGCGTGGCCAACGATGCGATAACTTCTATTGTACACTGATTCCTATTGCAAATTCGCAACTTAATCACCAGCCAATCAACCAATCCGGACCAAGTTTAATTTGCACGCTACCAAACCTTGAGAGTGTACTAATTAAGGTTGAAATTTGGTCGCCACAGTTGGTTTAAAACTTTTTATTGGTGATTACTTCATTATCAGCGCTAAGAAAGCATGGTACGTAACATTGGCATTGTGCGCGAACTTTCTTCGGCTCAATTGTGTTTTAATCATGAGATAATTAATAAAGCCCGCTGCTGCGCCGGCGACGGGAAACGGTGAAATTCTGCTGGTTGAATTACGTGCGTGTTGCGTAAGTGTGTATTTAGTTTTCCTTTTCCTTGGTGTGGCGGGCTGGTTTGATCCTGTTAGTACCTATGTCTAGAATGTCTATATTCTCTAGGTGTTATGTCATTGCGGTCTCTTCAGCGGTTTACGCCGCGACCGCTGCACGGTGTCTTATGTTTTCCACGTTAGTAAAATTAACTAGGAATATCAGTGGTCCGACTTCACCAATGATAGATGTGGCCAAGACTCAAACGCTGCTGACGTTTCTGTTTTCTATTGAAATGTATGGAAGTGACAAAAACGGTCGAACGATCTATCATCAGCTTACGTCAATGCAATTAAAGATCCCATGTTTTATGCAAATAAAGATTCTATTCTATTCTATTCAATCCAATAAATGTTGTCGATTTTCGAAAAGCGCTAACTTAGCGTTATGGATCTTGACTAGGCTCTCTACTAACTATATTAGAATGAAAATAAGTTAATTTGTAAAAAAAAGCCGTTATAGAGAATAGAATGAACTCTATTTCCTTGACGATAGATACAAATTTCGTCATAAAAAAATCTTCCTGTTTATTATATTATTTTTCACAAAGAACTATTCAATTTCTGGAAATATAGAAACATAAAAATCTTTATTAATCTTTAATTTAACTAGCTCTGTGCAAAATATTGTCAACACAAATCACCGTTCTAATGTGAAGACACACAAACACATTTTCACACACATTAATGGTCACCGTTATGCAGAAATCTAAACTCAGCAGACTTTATATCTCTAATATATACATAAATAAATAATCTTACCATTACAACTTAATAACGTCGTTTTATTGCCTCAATAAAACGAGCTAATAATAACTGAAGAGCAAGAGACTTCCGTACATTTTCCAGTTGCTTCTATTAACACTTAACCGTCAAGTTACTCGCCTAATCCGTTACTTGCCACTTGCTTTATACGAGTAGTGATTAAAATTTTATGATTCGTTACATAGACTCCGTACGCTGAAATAATTAGTTTGAGTGGTCGAGTTGTATTTTTACAGTAAATAAAATATAAATGTTAGGTACCTTAACCTCACATTATCCTACTCGAATTGACCTGGAACTTGACCCAAATCAAACTCTTAGCTTGAATTATGCGTATGGGTATATTTACTCATTAGACAGGCCACAAAAACATACGCACATCAAACAATGTAAAACAATGTAAGTCATTTATACTTGGATTTTTTTTGATGTGTATAATATGAACATACTTAATACTTACAGTACCTGGATTCCGAGCGTCGCTCGGGTTGAAAACGAAATTTTCCGAAGATGACAACTTGACAGATCGATTTTTCACCCCCGTTAACCAAATTCAAATTTCATCGAAATCGTTGGAGCCGTTTCCGAGATTCAGCTTACACATAATATAAATACAAAAAAAAATATGTTTGTGTGTTCCTGTGGCTCTTAAAACCATTGAGCGAATTTCATATATACAAGAATTGCTTGTTTAAAGGTATTGTATCATCATCATCATCATGTCAGCCGAAAGACGTCCACTGCTGGACATAGGCCTCCCCCAAGGCTTACCACTCCAGTGTGTGTTGCCAGTGATGACTTACGGATCTGAGGCGTGGGGCTATGCTCGGGGTTTGTCTGCGTGATAGGTATTGTATAGATAGAGAAAATAAACTCCCGTATTTTTACAAAGGAAACATCTAAGACCTATCACTTATCAGGAATGGAACCGGGACCGCTAGGCACTACGAATAACATTCAGCTCTAAACTTGGTGCCAATTGAAGCTCTAGGCTTGGGATAGTGACTAAAAGATGAGATATACTCGCGTATACTTATGAAGATAAATATTTTTAATAGGTACCGTAAAACTGGGTGAGTAGGGATTCAGGAGTTAGTAGGGACACGACCTAAAATGAAGTGTATATGTAACTAATTACAAGACTGAAATTATTTCCAATAGGCGTAACGTTATTGTATATTTAATACTTGTACTTATTTGTAAAAAGTTATGACTTATTTTAGGTTGTGTCCCTACCCCATTTTAACGGTAAGTACATAGAAAACACCTAAGGTTCAGGAAAAAATATTTCCTTATCAGACAATGTTTTCCCGCGCGGATAAAACCCGAAAGCATAGGCAGGGGTCACTAACTGGGCTTAAATAATTGCCTCAACAAATTAGGTATTAGCTTTGGATTGATTTCGCCATTTTATTTGTATAGATAGCTCTGTTTTATTTGCACAAAACCTAGGGTAACGGGAAATTGGGTTGAACGGTCGCTTTGTTAGTTCTGATCACGAGAAATTACATAATATTAAGTTACTTTGCCCACATTATTATAATAAACATATAAATGACGGCTCATAGCCTTTCACGTTACGTTATGCCGCAAATCGCCTCTAGGAATGTCTTTTTGCTACCGGAATCCATATTTATAGCTTCAATTTCATATTATAGAACCGCAAGCGCAGTTACGTGTAATATTCTAGCTAACCTTGTAGATCTAGTTAGTGTGGGAAGCGTAATTTATGAATAAGTGCTTTTAATAAAATGTAATCTTTTTATTAACTTGCCCCCCTTCAGCGGTTTTGGTAATCGATAATCGGTTAATCGATTATGATTTAGACTTGTTTCCTGCACAACCTGTCTTGTCTTGCCTTCCGCGTGGACTTATTAATGACACGCTCAGTATAATACTGGCCAAGTTAGTGTCAACGCATTCTGTGACAAAAGCTCCATATTTTTCATAATCTGTGAGTCCGGTACTTTAAACCTAATATTTTATGAGTTATTGATTGTCTCTTAATTTTAAAAGCGATTATAACGCAGTCTAAAATGTATTTGTAGATTTTATGATCATCTAATTATTTTGTATTTCAAAGTATGATGTAGATCTTGGCAATAGCTTCCGTGCAGCTGGATAATCGATTGCTACTTACTATTCGAGCCGTGGGCGGCGGCTTGTCCCGATCGATTCGCAGCACGCCGTGTCCGCCCACCACAAGCTCACATTCATAATTAATTTGCAAATACAGAAGTCAACATTTCAGGCTAGAAAGCGATAGTTCACTTTCGCTTGAAATTGGCGAATTGGTGTGTAGGATGTCGTGTGGCCGATGGAGCGAGCGTGAGCCGATTATTCGATAATTGGTTTGACCCAAAACATGACTAAAACGAACTTGGCGGTCAGCGAAAGTTTACTACAATGACGGTCTTTAATTATTTGGAAAATCATTTAAATTGTTTGCTAATTGTACATTTATATATTTAACGTCAAGGTAAGTGTGTTAAAGTAACTTGTGGTAATGCAGTAGCGTTGTTAAAAAAAAAACTTGAATAATTTGCATAATTATTTTTGCACAATTTTTTTATACGCTTTTTATGGTCAATTTTATGTGATTTCGACACTTTGCTATGTGCTGGTTATGTTATGTGTTCTATTGTGTAATAGTGAAAGCTCATATGAATATAGATAAGTTGTTATTTCATTGTTCGCTGTTAGATTTGATCTAAATCTATTCTCGATTTTTAATTCTTTTTTGAATAAATTACACCTAAAGATTACATAACTCGACAAAGCAAAATTTGGGTACCTACCTGTTTTTCGCTTGAATTACGTACTCGGTCGGAATATTAATTAGTATTAAGTAAATTGATTTTGTTTCATGCTGATCGCATTTGGATATAGGTACATTTACCATGATAGCGTTAAATGACGTTATCTACATCTACGTTAATATTATAAAGATGAAAAATTTGATTGTTTGTTTGTTTGTTTGCATTGAAAAGGCTCCGAAACTACAGGACTGATTTGAAAAAATCTTTCAACATTAGAATCCTACATTATCCCTGATGAACAAAGGCTATGTTTTTTTTTTCTGCGCGGACGGAGTCGCGGGCAACAGCTAGTGATAATATAATCATGCACATACATTGGTCACGTCAAATATAGTATTTTCGATTGTACTTTATTATATTATTGCGTTGACAGTTTGTATTCTAATATTTATTCAAGTATATTGAGCAAATACTCATAATATATGAAGAAAGATAAAGCAAAACAATTACAAGCCTGCAAAAGTAAATAGCACTCTAGGGCCCGTATTAATAAACTGATCTCAAGTCTAATGCTTGTCTCAAGATGCGTCAACAATGACAGTGTTGTATGGTTTGGCGTTTACTTTGACGAGGCTTGTGACGGGCCTCTCATACAAGATGAGTTTATTAATACGGCCCTACAGTGTTTTTCAGCTGCGATGAGTCCTCTAACAGCCGTATTTCGTAATTTCAATCACTTACTATAATCACATGCGAGGTATTTAAAAAGCGATTCATTATTTAAGTTTCTGAACGCGTCGCTAGGTTTGTACGAGTGTAGTTTTTATGTAAAGTTAAGGAAACATATGAAGGGTCCACGGAAAGAACATGTCTAGTCACTTTTTTTTGATAATGAGTTTTGAATCTCGAAATGTAGAGGACGAAATGAACTATTACCTAACTATTACTCACTTTCAGATATAAATTTTCATATAACTTGTATCTTTCACTCTTAAAAAAACCTCTACACGAAATTTACGTACAAAATGACATGGTTCCTAACTTTCAAATCGCGATATCTCAAAAAGTTACTAACGTGACTAGACATGTTCTTTCCGTGGACCCTTCAAATGTAATACGTGTTTATATGAGCTGACACAGACCTCATCGTAGCTGAAAAACACTGTAGGAGTCCCAGGTTCTTGATGAATGAAACTGACAATATATTTTCCCTCTCCTCTTTCATAGATTGTAAATAGAAGTGAATCTTGGGTGTTAACTATGTATTTTAGTCAGTAAATACCTAGTACAGTCGCCATCAGATATATCGCAACGAACGAGGTGCTCATAAATATATAAACACGTCTCTATGTAAAGGTGTTAGAGTACATGTTCAGATATTTTTGAGCACCCTGAAGAATATAGATATTTTTGATGGCGACTGTACAAGCCTAGAATATCGTTCGGGACTAGGTCAATTTGTTTGAGAATGTCCTCCGATATTGATTTATTTATGGTTGTTCTCTTTAAAGGTAACGTCTCCAATCGCGTTTACGTTGCGTCACCGATACGTATCGTATTTGCATAACGATCATTGTCCCGCCGCGTTACCCAACGTTACCAACGTTACCGTAATGGCCGCGTTACAGATGAGCTGATATGTCGCAGTCATTTGTTTCGAGTCAGAATCCGCTGATCGCTTTCTCAAGCCACGCAGGCCTACCTGGTAGTTGAGCAAAGTTATGTTTGTTACCAAACAAATCGATTAGGGTTTGCAAAACAATCGATAATAATCTGAAAAGAAATAACACGGGAGTCGATGTGACCAAGATGGGTATTCGATGCCAAATGGGTTGAGTGGTAGTGGTCCGGTCAGTGGAGTGTGCTTGAAATAACCACTGTTGACATGGATTATATGTACTTAGGAAGAACAAGGTTTTAGGTGCAGTCCGTAGTACCTCCATGAAGGTTTCCATTTCGTCTATTAAGAAGAATAACTCACTAAGTTATAGTAAGTAATTTGTGAGTTCCTCACACTCAAGAGACGTTATTTGGACTAGGTATATCATATATTGTACTTAGTTAAAAATTGCAGCTGGAAAACAAGTTGAGAACGAATCCCATATTTTAAATGTACATGCGTTACAACTTCAAATTAAGTACAGTCATCCACTTTAATTGTTGAGCCACCATTATACTCTCCCGTAATGACATCGTCGTCACAAGAATGAAATTACGTTACTTGTTTTATCCCTCGATAATTATTTGTTGTTAATATTCAGAAACTTCATGGTTGTGCAATGTGTCAGGGTTGTCTTCTTATCTACCTAGTACTGTACTGCCCTCATAAGCCAAAAGGCAATATCTCACACTCAATAGCCAAAGCAGATACAACCCCTCCCGTAATAAGAATAATGTTGAATTTGCTACAGCAGTTTAGTCAGAGATACCACCATTTGTCTTAGCAGGGCAGTGTAGAGGCAATAGAACGTGTCATATTATTTTGAGCTCAATGCTGGCTAAGATATTAATGCTACTGACTCTAATTTCATAGTTATATATAAAAAGATAATAATATGTGAAGGTTACTCACTGACACTGTAAGAAACGTCAGATGTCAAAAAGATGCATCCACTTTTTCACCTCATTGTACCTATAATAAGGTCCAAAAATGGATACATATTTTTTTACTCGACTGTACATGGCGCTTGCGTCCATGATGTCACTTAAAAACGTCTAATTTCAATGTTATCTAACATATACGTGTTATTTAGTGTTATAAAACACTAACAAGTGCGAAAGATCATCAAAATATTTAACGTAACGACCACTTTGCAGTTATTCAATTGCATGTAACCGGATGGGAACATTTACATGAATAGCGTCGTGATTGTGATTTTAATTCTTTATAGCCTGTACAGGTGGAACACATGATCTTGATAAATAGTGGTGTAAATGAGGAATGAACATTAATCTCGTTCGCCTTTCCCTAAAACCATTGTTGCACAACGCCGTGGGAAGTTCAATAGGCCAGAGAAATGAGACGTTGTGAGTGGTTTTTACTTTAATTTGACGTCGGTTAGCTTTACACGATGAATCGGACCATAATTACTAATGCCCTTTGACAATGGCGTGTTTGTGATGAAAATTAATGGGAGTTCGCACGTAGTATCTTTACAAGTGCGTAATAAAGAATGATAGAAACAAAATGTGGCCCATCAGGGGAGTTTGCGGCGAGTGTTGAGCGGTGTTCATCTTGTCCTCAACCTCCGACTCCGCCAAGTGGCTAAGACACCTAGTTATGGTAAAGGATCGAGTCTATACGGCTGCATCGGACTGGACTGCGTGGCAAATAAATAAATAAATATATAGATCAACAGGACTTGTATAGTATGCGCTCAGGATGGATCTCATCGCGTCAGTTCGTCGTAACATGACAATAAATACCGTCCTTATTACCGGTACTGACACGCGTTACTGACGCAGTCACGGAACCATGCAGTGCCGGATTATCCATAAGGCAGTGTAGGCAACTGTCTAAGGGCCCCGCATCGGCTACGGCCCCTGCATCAGTTAGTAGGGGCCACGCGCAACGATAAGAAAAGAATTTCAGGAAGTTTGCCGGTGGTAGGTCCGTCCGGATCGCTACCACCATCTTATCTATTAACCTACCGCCAAACAGCAGTGTTCGCATAGTTGTGTTCCGGTTTGGGGATAAGACAGCCGGTGTAATGACTAGCATAGAGGCATTCCATCTTAGTCCTCAGGGTTGGCAACGCATTTGCAGTCTTAGGATTGCAGTCTTGTGAATGCGAATGTCTATGGGTCACAGTTTCCACTTACCATCAGGTGGCCTGTGTGCTCGTTTGCCTTCTCAATGCCGTAATAAAAAGAAGTAATAATTGCCCCGAATTGCATTGTCTATGGGCCCCGACATGGTTAATCCGGCCATGGAACCATGTTACGATGAAATGTCACAAGTGTGGACCCCCCTTAGCTTAGATCAAGAATGTGTACATCACACTAGGCCTATACTTAGAGCCCCAATCAATCATAGACAAATTATCACCCGCCTGGTTATGGAAATTCAGCGCTGCAGCGCTTTCCTGCTGAGACGGGAAGTGATCCTAACATAATAACAGCTGCTACACGGTTGATTGCTATTAATAGCAGCGGGTCTCGCTGCTATCGCTCAATCAAAAGTCATTTGACACTTTGATTAAGAGCTGCCAGTGAAAATAATCATAATGCCGGGTAACTGTAGCTTGAAGTTTATCCGATTAGTCAACTGGTTTTAGTTAATACGGGTAAAGTTAACTTGCTGTATGTAATTGCGGCGCTATGTGTTTTATTACTGTTGAGGTATTACTTGGTTTATGTAACTTGCCAGCTGTTTCCAATAGCTTTATAAGCTGTTTTACGATTTCCCAAATCTGTAGAAGTAAAAAGTCTTTTTTTCAATGCTTTTCAAAGTCAATGCCATCCACACTAACTGCAACCGGTAAATCAGTTAATTAAAACTGAATGAAAATGAGTTATTACTTTACAGAACAAAAATTTAAATATATTCACTTTATGTTAATTGACAGCTCATTCGATTAAAAGGACGTATGTGTCAACGCATCTTATTAGAAATAAACTACAGTACCGAAGTTTATAATCGTGTTAATATTTTTACAATTACATACTTACAACTTATAATAATTCACAACTAAGTATCTTCTTACTAAATAATATTATAAACTCTATTCGTACTACTTAATTAAGTTAAGATTAAATATCACTTACACAGTTTCAAAGCGGACTCTTACCACGCAACTTTGTTGGGTTGTTATCTCGGTTGCCACTCGCCAATTCTGTTCTCTGGATTCAATTTCGCGGCTGTCATCTAGATGCGGTCGTCCCTTGCGGCGCGTGTCATAGGTTAGTTCGCGAATTCCATTTGCATGCACGTCGTCTTATAATATCACTCGATACTAATATTTTTCTCATAATATCACTAGACAGGTGATGGATGACAGTGTCATTTGCATGTAAAAAGCCTGTTTAGTTTTTATTTAATTCTGCTTTTAACTCTAGATATTGAACTTTATTGAAGGCTGAAAAAAATAAACATTACTTACTCAAAAATATATTGTATTCTTAGCCTTGGGCTGGGTCCGTTAAATCAAAGATCCGTTAGATCAAACTTCGGTCAGGTATGTCAGAACTTGTATGAAGTTACTAAAATTTGACCTAACATATTTACTAACAGGCCTTTATAAAACCGGCCCCAGAATGTCAGAGGCTGAGGTTAGAAACTAAGACAAACCATGAAGAAAAAAAAAGAAAATGGGTTTAGTATACGCCCCTTTGTAACCAGGATTTCAACAAAGATTTTGTATATAAATTGGTAACTTCTATTATTAATGCTAATTCTAACTAAAACCTTACATTTTAAGCTCATTTTCCCCGTCAAACCAAAACGTCAGCGCTTATGTTGTTTCGCGTAACTGTTAAGCCTCCCCGACTGGATCGGGTCCCGACTAATTGGCCCGACCCGGTTGCCGCGATCATTCATGACCCGCCAATTTCGCTAATAACTCAATTGCGTATAAAAGGCGGGCGGATACTTGTTAAGTGCATCGTTATGCTTTTAATGCAACTCATTTGGATGCATTTTTTTTAGAATTTTGACGAAATTAATAATCTATAAAAATAACTTTGTTAAGGTCCTTTTATGTAAGCTTGTATTTTTCTATACATATAGAACTGAGGCCCTACTTTGACAATCGAAGATCGAAGTTACGTTAGGTCCAAATCCCTTTCTCCCGATTTACGACAGGGATGGAGCTAACGTAACTTCGAACTTCGATTTTCAAAGTTGCCTCTGTTTTGTTGTTGATAGAGTATATACAACGCGCAGCGTTAACTTCTGAACGTAACTCGAAAATAATAATCTCGTACTTGGTGTCAAAGAGGAGCACTAAACCAAGTCGTCACCGAAAGAGTTTGGAAATAGGTCTCTAAAATATAATATCTGTGGTATCGGTAAACGTTCGAGAAACTTGTGGGAAAGTTCTCACTCCTCCTTTGTTGCCCTAAACAAAAGATGCCAATCAATGTTACCTTCCCTCCTCCGAATACCACACGCTTATTATCAGATGCAGACTATTATGCATTTACCTGCCACTTGCTTCCTACAGCCGCTTCACTGTCCAACATTGTTCGGCGAACAATAACGCACCTAACAAGTTACGCAATATAGGACCAGCGCCATCTAGCGGGAATAGAAAGCTATGCAAATCCGACAGACGTCGCCAGCGCTTCCTGATGCTAATAATGGGAAACTATACTGGTTGGCTGTTGTTCTCGGGTTTATAGAGGATTTATCAATGGAAACTAATCCTCTGGTGTTATTAAGTCACAGGCGGCGTAATAGTAATGTTCGTGACTGTTGCATAATAACAGGTATTGTAATGCGAGTGTGGTTTAATAATAAGGTTGTGTCATAGTTAATGCTAATTACGCACAGACGCGTAGGGTGCACCCCAGAGCAGCTGGACAGATTCTCAGGTGGACAGATTTTCGGTTGGATAGTAAATTCTTTTAAATTTTCTAACTAATCACTTTCTTTGAAATGGCAATTGGGACCTTTTTGTTACGGAACATATTCGAAATTTAAAAATCATAACATTAATATACGTAATTTTTTTTTTTTTTACCTTAGATACATGTTCTGTATTTTTTAACCGACTTCTTGTTCTTTGCAGTTAATAAATTTTTGTGTTTTTTTTTTAACAGTATCGCTGTCCTCCTAGTTAGCCAATAAGCAGTATCTCAGATTTAATTGCCAAAGTAGATTCAATCCTCTCCTTTTAATGATGGGGTTGTGATTCTTACGAGTACAGAAGTTTTATTTTTGATACTGCTATTTGGCTTAGCAGGGTAGACCGGTGGTAAATATATTATGATCCAACACGACTAGAAATAACGTATGATCTGTTATAAATGTTATGATATGACAACACTGTTGTTGTTGTGGCGATTGTGTTGTGCGTAGATAAAGGATGTTACGAATATTGTTGACGCTTAGCTTGGACGTAGTGTAATTGTTTTATCCATTCATAACAGCGGTAATAATGTTGCTAAAAGCTATTTACTACACAGTTGTTCTTTAATCATAATGTAGCTAATGTAAAACAATTACACTTCGTCCAAGCTAAGCGGATTCAGGATTCCGATGGGCTGACAGTACTTGTCAATATATTTTTTCAAATAGGTGCAGGTCTACCTCCACATACAATCAAACTTACAAAATCCGCTGTTCCTCTTTAACAACCTTGGTTTCGCTATTATGTCACGTAGAACTCGTATTTGTAAGGTACGGTAGTGCGAGAGCCAAGTTAAGCTAAATCATCATTACAATAGAGAATGAATTATGATTTCAACCGCTGTATCACATGACTTGCGCCACACCCAATCCCATTGAATAAGTGTACGAGTCAAACAAAAGTAAATCACTTGCGCGGGAGACAGCCTCGTAGTCAAGTGCGGAACCAGTAAACAAAGCAGTAACTTTTGAAGACTTCACACCTAACATAACGTTTAATTTTTACAAGAGCTCAGTGTTAGAGGTAATATAAATTGATAATAAACTGATAACTCTTGATTGGACAGACCGATTTTATGAAACTAACTAATACGATTCCATGAACGAAATTCATTGGCCTAGTTGGTAGTGAACCTGCCTACGGAGCTAGCGGTCCTAGGTTCAAATCCCTGTAAAGGCGGATATTTGTGTGATGACCGCGAATATTTGTTCCTGAGTCATGGATGTTTTCTATGTATTTAAGTATATATATCTCTATAGAAGTATTTATATCGTTGTCTAGTACCCATAATACAAGCCTAGAGCTTAGTTAGTAGCTCTGATATTTATTTTATGTTTATTAAAATTATTTCACTCGTTAGGCAAATATGCATCCATGGGTGTCTGTGCTACCTTCCATCAGCAGTTGCACCTTCAATCACCCCTCTCTTTGGGCTAAGGATTAAAAATATCCTCATATAAAACTGTATACTGATCAAATCACTAAAACATCCGCGAGCTAAACACAGCGATATTTGCCGGCAATATTTGAGCTGCAGCATTGTTAACTGTTTTTATACGGGACTCGGATGTGCCGAATACCGCCGCCGGTCTGGAGGAATCCTACGAATGCCTGTGTTTGATTTGAGCTATGAAAATAGGTACTCGACAGTGCTACAGCCAAGTTCTAGATTTTGCATAGTTTTTGTTACAAAGTGCATGGGAGATAGACTAGTTGGTTCGCCTGAGAGATTGTTGTGTATTATATTCTTGACAATTGTTTTTCGAATGTGATGCATATGTTGGGGTTTATTGTTTTTTTCTTGAGGGCTCTATTCTACTCGGTAAAACAATATTGCTTTCGACTTGTTGTCGTATTGTCAACGTTAAGATAACATTGATAACTCTTATGCTCTCTGTTAACCTATATGCTTGCTTTGTTTACATTTCCATAGACTATAGTTGTCTTTGATTTTATTTTATTGATTCTGTTTCCTTTGTGTTGCCAACTTTACCAGGCTATATATTTTATGGTCGTTTGAGACGTTCGTGATAATCTCGAACAAATGAATGTGTTGATCCTTGATGCTTTTCTTTTAGCGTTGTTTTGTGTTAAAAGTGTCACTTTCCGTTTTTTCACCAAGCCGTTCCAACGGAAGACCAGTGTTGGCTTTACGGCTAGCGAATGCTGAGTTGGGACCGTTTCGCAACAACTTTTCTGTGTCTTGATATTTTTGTATCTATGTAATGTGGTTTTGTTTTGTTGCGAATAAATGTCTCTTTATCCTTATCTTTATTTAAGTACTTGACAGTAAGGTGGCCGAGTTAATAACAGCAAGAACCCACGATAACATGTCAAAATCAATATTGTTTTATCGAGTGGAATAGAGCCCCTAAATATATTTGCCAATGCTTGTATTAGGGCCAATTGAGAACAACGGAGCATCGTTGTTAATAAACCAATTAAATCGTTTATGTTATAGTAATCTAAATCGACAACAATTGCTCCCAAGTGTTTCTGATCACAAATTATGTTCGTACAGTCACTAGCAATAATTTATTATCAACACGCTTTTATATGCAGAGGCAGGCATTAAAGCAGTAATTCATATGAAAAAGTGTATATTTTTAATTGTTACAGGCAAAGGACGATCGATTTTTTCTTAGACGTCACGTTATACACTAATAATTTGTAAAAAAATCTATAGTGTATGATTTCTGTCAACTTAACTCGCATTTTTTCAACTATCGACGTTTTTTTTTTGCTAACTCATTTTCGTCAAATTGGCTGTGACGATATGGTTGCCGGTGACTGTACCGAAACACGTGTTGCGTCCCGCTTCTACACCATATCAATGGCCTTGTCCCCTTTCCTCAGCCTAGACTAGTGTTTTAAACATCTCTCCCTTGTACGGCGGCTGTTGACGGGTTGATTTACTACCGTTGAATATTTACCAAGCAAGCTTCCCTAGCTGAATACATTCGACTGTTAACAGCCTTAACGTCATATGTAACGTTATTAGAACCTTGCAAAAACAACCTTGATAGTAAAAAATACAACACAAATTAAAAGCACCAAAGTGTTCTTCTTTGAAGATTGGCGCTTAAGCTCTTTTAAGTTTTATTCGCATGGAAAATAAGAGCAGCGTATCCGCCATATGTCAAGCCGCTTTTGGTTTGACCAGCCTCTGTTGAATTCATGGGTTTAGTCGCGTTATTGAAAAACATGAAAGCATCAAACGAAGAATTGCCTTATATGGGATTCTAACACAAGTAAGGCAGGACCTTTGTTCGGCTCTAGTAGTTTATCTAGTCTCTGCATATTTAACTTTGTCTTTCGTCTACATTACCTATTTATTTTTACTATTCTATAGCCGCGTATCCAGTAGAGGCAGCCTCGGGTCGACCGGCTGCCTCGCTAGCTCGCTACACCCGTGCTCGCGCAAGTGGAGACGCTGCCTGAACCTGAGGCACGCCGCAACACGAGGCAAATTCGTCGCCGCGAGCGGAGCCATATAAGTCGATATTTTCACCGTGCTCAAAGGACCCTCAGTCCGATATTTGATGGAAACGGGCGTATAAAGTGCGCACATTGCGAATGAAGCTGAGGAGACTCGCTTCAAGCTGATCCGCAACGTGGCTCAGGCCTTTGCGTCAGAGCGAGCAGCCTTAAACTGAGGCTGTTTGACTCAAGTCGGGGCTGCTCGGCCTTAGCCTCGCCCCCTCCTCGGCCTCGGGCTGAGTCAGTACATATACACGGCTTATATTTTGCTCTTCAATCCATCCGCATAGATGTAGTAAACAAACAAATAAACACACTTCCGCATCTCGCAAAACGTTTAATCAGTAACTTTTTTTAAAGCACAAGATCTATACTTCCTTATGAGAACAGACAATTCAGAAATACTTTTCGAGTGTCACATCACATGACTCCACCCTTGCCAACTAAGAGAAATGGCTTCCGTTCTTTGAAATTATGTAAAATCACACATTAACATTACAAAGGAGAACAATCAGGAGCGCGTACGCGCCGCCCGGCAACAGGCGGACGTCCTCTGCGAAAAACAAAAATTACGGTGACATTATACAGTGTTGTGTTGTGTCATTGTAGACTGTAATACGTAATGACGCTTAAGACAAAGTGGCTTTTCCTTGAACGGTTTACAAGGTGATGTTTTCAGTTTCTGCTGTGCTGGGAGTTCGTCTTGTATGAATATAAGGCAGGTGTCAAATGTTTTGCTCAAATGAAGAAATTGTAGAGGTCATTTGAACAATTTATCCTCTGTATTTGACTAAGAAGGTTGGGGTTTTATTTTTATTATAACTTTGAACCTTCTCGTTGATGGTGAGATCCGGAAGATACAACAAGTCGTAACTGCATTTTCAGATAATTCTTTGAGAATTCGCACTTGTCAGATATGTCACATACTGACTCAATTTAAGTGGTTTAATATTTAAGTGTGATGACAAAAATTCTACAAGAAAGAATCGAAGATTTTGAATATCTTGGTCTTGGTCTGTTGGTTGATACTAGTCAAGACAAAAGAGTCGGGACAAGTTCGACGGTGGAGTGGGGTTACCCAGAGGTAGCTTTTAAACCTACTTTTAAATCTCCGGTTCTTACTGCGAAATAATATAATTTTGAACGATTAAATGGCGATTAAGTACTAACTTTCCACCACTTTTTTACTGTAAGCGACATACATGTCATCATCATCATCATTTCAGCCGAAAGACGTCCACTGCTGGACATAGGCCTCCCCCAAGGCTTTCCTTTCAGACCGGTCTTGTGCTTTTCGAATCCACCGCGTTCCCGCTATCTTTACAAGGTCGTCACTTCATCTTGTTGGAGGCCTACCTACAGCTCGTCTCCCGGTCAGCGGACGCCACTCAAGAACCTTCTGGCCCCATCGGCCATCAGTCCTGCGAGCAACATACACACATACATGTGCTTATATTGTATATATTGTATGCAAATACAGCACCTACAGTATGTTTACAAAATAAAGCTATATTTTAATTCCCACCCCACGCTTATTACCAAAACAAACAACGCATTACATTTGTACGGGTCAACTCGATTGAATTGATTCACGCCCATTCGCTGCGCGTGCGCGCGTACAGGATGTATGTGGATGATATTTTGCGATATTCAGTAATGTATGCTTTTATCATCTCCGTATTAATAACATTAAACTATCTTATTTATTGTTTGGTCAACGGGATTCCCAGCGACAACAATGTTTTTTGCTCTGCGTAATTATTCAAATAGTGATTTTTGTAACTGGACGAGAATCTGACGTGTTTTGTATTTTTTTCTGACTGTTATAATCTTAAACAGCAAAAAGACGTCACAGGTGAAGTCTACTACGTTGTTTCGACGCAGATCTACCGTAGAATTCCTGGAAACCAAACCAGTGTAGCAGGCACTAATCACCATGCATTATGGGTACAAGTAGCATGCAGGGCCATACTTTGGTCTAGCTTAGACAGCAACATTTTTATAAGCTAATGAAAGTCTCCTTTATCACAGAATTCACAGAACAGTCTGTGAATTCTGTCCCACTATTGCCTTACTAAGGCAGCAAATGAAAAGAAACACAAACAATACGAGACTACTAGTTATATCGCAAACAATCGAAAACAATTACTGATGAGAAAATACTTATAGCGCTTGTTTAAGTTATTTATAAGTTTATTTATTCATCAATGAAATATTAAAATGACAAACACGATTCATCCTACATGATTCATCCTGTATTGTGTATGTTGTAAAGGAGAAATTAATAAGCCATATGCCACGGTTATTCCCATCGTTATTGCGTTAGCGCAATTGGGACGGTAGCCTACTTGCCACGACACCGATGGACCCGCCTGCTTAAACACTGGATCAAGGTTCAATGCATTAACTATGTATCTGTGGTTTTTAATGATATACATTCTACTGTAGAGTTGAATACATTTTTTTTTAATTTAGATTTGTGTAAAAATGTGACTGGTTGTCCGTTCTGTTACTTACCAAAATCAAATACATTTTAAAGTGACAAACGTGTTTTGAAACACATAGTTATAGGGTGTTTTTTAATCTAGAGTGATGCTGGAGACCATCCTATTTTTTCCTTATTCTGGAGAATAAAACGTGTCGGTACAACGTATTTTTTTTTTAAACTTCTAACTACTGTCAAAGCGCTAGTAGATTACTGATGTGGATTAGAGCAAGAGCTAGAGTTTTCTAGTGTGTTTGGTATTTTTGGATACTTTGGATTTTGACCTGTATCAATTTCCAATTATATTATCTTACTAACCTATTAACATATATTTTGCTGCTGTTTGAACTTACGCACTGATTCCGAACGATTGCGAATACTTTCTACTATTCTGACTCACCAGGCAGAACATTAAACATAATACTTTATATGTTATCCATTATCATAGATAATCCGATTAGCAAGGAAATTTATCTATGATTCTCTGAACTTGAAATGAGCAAACAGCTATATTAAAACAGAAGGTACTGTTATTAGCTTGATATCCTTTTGAAAGGCAAACATGTAGATAAGCAACCAAATTGCCTTCCCATCATCCTTATTCCCAGAAAATATAATTCTACCAGCTTAGGAATATAAATAGCAAATTAAATAACATATCGACATTGCTTCAGTATCGCCTTGCGTGGCTTCCTTCCGCACGCGGAAATGCGACGCACCGACATTGCCAACAACCTTCTCTTGAAAATATATTACTCAGACAGTATTATCTGTTTCACTTGCTGTTAGATATCGGCTGTGTTTTCCTGTTCGGAAATGTCTTATCTTTAGGAGCGACGTCTTGAAGGCATGCTAGTTTATATGATGCTTTGGGGACGTTAGTTTTCAAGGGTATGTAACTGATTTTGCTGAAGATGAACTTCTATATTTCGATTTATCCTGGTTGTCATCTTCCTTGAGCTCGCAGAAAGATCTTTATTATAGTGAGCCATCTTTTATTTTTATCCTTTATATTAAACCGTTTTTAATTTATTTATTCAATTTGATATATTAATAAAAGTTCTTTCACTTCTAAACACTTAAGTGTTTAACGCTGTTGAATAAAATGCTTTACGAAATATATCACACCAAAAATATACACTACTAGTTCGTTCCGCTTTAAAAATAGAAGCCTACTCGTGCTAGTCAAAAAAAAATAGTTTTCTATCACTGAATGTTTTTTTTTATTCAGTTTGGCACTGCTAAAGATTTCCCCAAACAAATAAACAGGCATACCCATAATTACATCCTAATATTATTAGTATAGCTTGCTAAATAATAACCGCCTAGAACTGCTATTAATTTTATTGCTTCATACCACCCAACAAACTTTCCCCGGTCCTTTTCGGGCGCTGCTGGCCCCTAATTTCCTTGTAAGACAATGCCCCACTGAACCCACTTAACGAAGGGGTTATCAGCCCACGGGTCATCGGGATTGATATAGGTTATAAAGCCTAGGAAAGTGCAGATCGAGACTTGGCTGTTATTAATAGGCTGAAAGCGAGGTTAAAAGCGATACAGAATGGAGTGCTTTTAACTTTAAGCGCATTAGTTAGCGGTGATAAAATGGTAGAGAGTGACAGCGTTGATTTTGCGTAAAGTTTTTTCGATTTGGACGTACCGTCACGTTCACACGCTGTGGTTTTTCAAATCTTACTCTTCTAATCCAAAATATTTACCAAACACTGGAGTTGTATTTGGTTAATTAGAGAGAGACATGATTTAAATAGTTGAAAGTTGTAGTAGTAGCTAGTTTGACGCCGTGTTTAGCTTAGTTGTTAGTGACTCTGCCTACAAAGCTAGCGGTGTTGGGCTCGATTCCCGGTACGGACATTAATGGACAAATATTTGTGTGATGAACACGAGTATTTTGTTCTTAAGTTTTGGATGTTTTATATTTTTATTTAACTGCATATAATATTTCTCGATATAAGTATATTTATCGTTGTCTAGTACCTATAGTACAGTCGCCATCAAAAAAAAAATATTCTTCAGGGTGCTCAAAAATATCTGAACATGTACTCACCGTCTTGACATAGAGACGTGTTTAGATATTTATGAGCACCTCGTTCGTTGCGATATATCTGATGGCGACTGTACAAGCCTAGATCTTAGTTTGGGACAAGCACCATTTGTATGAGATTGGCCCTTGATATTAATTTGAAATGCCATCTGTGGTACCCAACTGTTACTACTAATTTGAAATCGTTAATCCGAGAGTTTCACTTGCATCATCATTAACATTACGTTACGAGTATTAAATTAACATGTTGTACATACTGAATTAGAGATCGTAGATTAATTTACTACATTTTATCAAGATACTTCCCGTGACGCTGTCTTCGTGTAAAAGTCATTTATGTCTGATCCTGGGGCTCAAACTAACTTCATACCAGCGGTATAGATATGAAAGCATAACAAACAAACAAAGTAAATTTGTAAAGCAGCTTTAAATATATAGTAGCTGCCAGTCGCGAGGCGTTCGTACAAGCCGATTATTTACGGCTTTACCAAAAATTCCTATGCATAGAGTAGGTATACAAACAAAACGTAAAACCGACACACGCCATACACCGTTTTTTGCTCCGGCTTGTCTATTTATTTACGTGACGCTTCGCCACTGGTAGCTGCACATTTCCTCACGCATTGGACATATCGCTCTTAGAATATCTGCAACATTGCCGTCCGTATATCAGGAGTTTCCCACGGCTTGTAGATTTATGCGCAGTCATTTAAATAACAAATATTTCCCGGCCCACGCCTAGCTGACCAGTCGGGAGCATTTCGACAACTTACTCCCTAAGGCCGCTTCCTGACTTGGCGGTATGCTTGCAGTAAAACATACTGTCGGCATAAATGCTGCGCGTTGATTGGTGGATGCCACTAGTTGCCTAGCAACCCTTACCGATTCTGTGTTTTACTGCAAGCATACCGCCAAGTCAGGAAGCGGCCTAAGATGTATAGCTAAATCCCCTCGGCTTTGTTTGCGTGTGTGTTTAAGCATGTACAGTTAGTGTCATCTTGACGTACAAGATCACCAAATATTTGGAAACATTCAGAATGCTCATTAACATCGACGCAGCCTAAGTGACGAAATTGTTCAGGTCATCCACAGTGCTCGAATATACCGGAGCACAAACAACGGCAATTACTTGATTACATTCAAGACGCGCTCGTACCGTTACAACCACACCGCCGTTGTGTGTGCTCCGGTATATTTGAGCACTGTGGATGACCTGAACAATTTCGTCACTTAGGCTGCGTCGGGGTTAATGAGCATTCTGGATGTTTCCAACTATTTAGTGATCTTGACTGCTACGTACAGTCAAGGAATTTAATTCCTATACCACTTTGGACTATGTCAAAGTAACATTGTAAATAAAATCATAAGAAGTCTCTTACGGTTTGATTGATTGCGTCACTTTGACGCTGACTGTACAGTCATCATGTATCCACCAATACCAACAACAACAACCAAATTAAATATTTGTGTTAAAACGCTATTCTAAGAGCAAAAGACCGTGTCAGGTTTCAAAAGCAATGTTGTATAATAGTTTAGTTTATTACCGGTAAACGTAAAAAGATGACAATCACGGGTGTCATTAAATCTTACACCGGTCACACACGGCGAGTTTTTTCTTTGTACGCGTAGATTTAGTTTCCCGTTATTTCGCCTATTTCAGGCCTAGGGGATGCTTTTTCAAAAATCCCTTCTTTTTGCCCCCTTCGATATCCAAGGAATATTCCCTCTAACAAATGAAACCCCGAGATTTAAGTGCGTCAACCTTGACCGTGTTGTGTACCAATACACTCAAAGAACACAACTCTAAAGTGATTTACCTGATATTATGCTACTTGAAAACGAGTCTAAGTGCATCTTTTATTCAGTTGTTTTTGCATATTCACGCTTGAACCAGAAAATTACTTCGGTAAGATAGTAGCATTGTTACCTGAGTGTTTCTAGCAGTAATAAATGACAGAAGCGCGATGAAATACCTATATATTTACGTATTTTACACTCGCTAGCAATGAAATTAGGTCACTGTGCTTACAAATGTACGTAGACTTTGGCCCATTTTCATTGCTTCCGAGTGTAGTCTTGTTGCTGGTTGATGCATTTATTCAAACAAAATAAAAATGAAGACGAACAAGTTTCTAAGATACGTGTCCAGACTTTTAATGAAAAAAGTGAAGTGGATAATGGTTTTAAATTGAAAATGCAGTGTTCAAACAGGCAGGTGATTCTCTTTCATACCCTACTCGCTTTACAATTTACAAGTCGACGGGCGAATTATTAACCGGAGATTTTAAGTTGTCGCGTCAGAGTGTACAAATAACATTTTAAGGCGTGCATCCTCAGTAGGTAGCTTAAAACTATATGACTACGCTCACTCGATCGACCGTTCGACAATAAACTACCGTCAAGCAGCAGTGTTCGATTTTTTGTGTTCCGGGGAAGGGTTAAGACAATCGGTGAAATTACTAGCATAGACGTCTTAGGGCCGCATTAATAAACTCATCATGACTGTGAGGCCCGTCACAAGATACGTCAAAGTAAACGCCAAACCATAGAACATTTTTGACGCATCTCGAGACGAGCATTGGAGTTGAGATCAGTTTATTAATACGGGCCTAAGTCCTCAGGGTTTATAATGCGTTAGGATTGCAGTCTCAAGATTGTAGTCTTGAGAATGCAAATTTCTTTAAGTCTCAGATCTCACTTACCATCAGGTGGCCTGTGTGCTCGTTCGCATTCTCCATGCTATTTTTTTTTGAAGAATTACACCTCTGCAGTCCTATTTTGGTCGTGTTCATTGATATGGATTAAACGTCTTGTCACCTTCTGACTAGTATGTAAGTGCGAGATCGAGTCGAATGCGCAGAGCACTCCTTAAGAATACTGCGAGGTCTGCGAGTGACAGCGTTCGACTCACAAGCGGGTTACGGCGGGTACGTTAATTGTAACTCATGGCAAGGGTACTGGACCGAAGGTGCTTCAGTTTGCCGACTTGGTAGTTCTCGTACCACAGGATGCATTTACCGCTGTTAACCAATAAAAAGAAAATAAAGAATAATTTCATTGAAGCGGCGTACGCGCATATTATCCTCTAAAGTTCCAACTGCGATTACTTTATAAAACGGAAATTGCACACCATATAATTGGCTTGTATCGTGCATAGAGCCTAGAAGACGACATAATAGAAATAACAAAATGCTTTCGTTTGAAATTAGATATTTTTCGTGAGAGTTTATTTATAAAACATTTCCGCTCTCTCACCAAAGAGTTCAGGTAAAGTAAGATTGATTACTCTGTTGATCTAGCGTTGTTTCACTTTCACTGCTTCGTTTACCTATTCCCAAGACTACGTAGAGCTCGGAAGTACTCTAAACTGGTTAGTCGATCGGTCGATCGAGCGAGTGAGCTCGTATATGAGACGGTTATACTACCCAATTCAGAATGCACGCCCTTGCTTCTCGGATCAACCTTTCTACTAACCTTTTGGGTATACTTCGATTTCTTTATGATCTTTTGCATGATGTTATCTCTTCACCATCAGAGCATCGGGTAATGTACTTAAGTTGGAGCAGCCTTCACACTGATTCAAATCTGTTAAAATGTGTGTACGCTCTGACGGGAAAATTTAAACTCACCACTTAATAATTTATCCGTCGAGTTGAAAAGTGAGTTCTTTAAGAGAATAACATGGCAGTTTAAGAGAATTGCACTTACGTACTCATCTACATTGAATTCTGAACCTTGTACGGTGATGTTATCTGTTCCCTTTTGCGAAACGTCTAACATCCTGACCGCGTCCAAGAGTCAGGACTCATTGTGCGCGTGCGGCTAGCGCCGTAAATCGGGCCTTGTTATTGTTTTCGTCTTGCGTGCTCTTGCGCAACACAATGCAATCGAAGCACGAGATTTGAATACAATGCCCCCGATAACAGATGTGCAGTATTCGGCTATTGACGGATTAAACGGTAACGGGTTTGTTTGCTTGGCTAATATAAATTATGCGTTTGAAATAATAATAGACGCTGAAGATTGTTTGTTGGTGCCAAACGGAACCCTATTAGGTACTTGCATAGCCTTCGTTGTCCGTCCGTCCTAACTTTAAAGAGCTGTATCTTTGGACCTGTAATAGATAGCTGGTGGTTTTTTTACAGAATATTCGTTAGGTTTAATGTGACAGCGGATTTTGCGTGATCGCAAGGTTTTTTAAATGATTCCTTGTTTTTGATGTGTTGTAAAAACGGTTATAGATGCATATAAGCGTCAAAGTTGATGTTGTTGCGCAAACCCGAAAGACAAATCACTAATAATAAAAAAACGGCCAAGCGTGAGTCGGGAAGTATGTAACCCACGGCTCGCGAAAGGCCATATTTTTAAAAAAAAAAAAACAAAATTCTAAATATTTGTTCAGTAAATAGGCCACATGAGGGCTCTTTTAATCGTTGGTAATACAGAGTGAATCTACCAGCGCTTCGGACAAGACCATCATTACGGAGAAGAAGCGTCGCAAGAAACCCCAGCAAAAGGTCATTCGAAAGTAGACCTATGCAATAGTAATCCAAAAACTTACTCCGTAATTTCAGAGCACATCTTTAATACCGCTACGCTTCTTTAAAATTACTCTAGCATCATAACAAAGATCACGATGAAATAATTAAGGCTCGCGGAACGAATCGAGAGTTATGTATGATCTTGCACTATCCCATGGCTCCCATTAATCTTGTTGCCAAACCTGGCTTAATGGAGTGTGTAGCGTGACGTTGCAGGAGCGGTTGCATTCAAAGCAGTTGAGCAATGACAGGTTCCACCTATGCACCATACGCACTGGTAACAAAGCATATATTGGAAGCGACGAGGCCACAATAGCTCGGGAGCTGTTCCACTGGCTGGGCCTGATAGTCACGCCTGCTGCCGCTGCTGTAAGAGGCGATTAGCTGAACGGACCGCGATTACCTATAATTGCTGTGTAAACTATATGATTATACTCGTTAGGTGTTATAACACGGTGCTAATCAATATATGTATGAAAGAAAGGTACAGTACTACCAGATTTTTAATTGCGTTCAGCTGACTAACGGTGGCACTACTGACACCTGTACGAGTATGTATGTAGACACTTTATTGTACAAAACAAAACATTGAAGATTTAAAAAAGGTAATGTATAAAGGCGAACTTGTCCATTTAAGGGATCTCTTCTAATATTAGTGATTCGTGTTTTAAATGACCAGGGGTCGTACTTTTGATGCCGATGACGTCAAAATGACGAAATTATACACACAGAGTGCTCTGCTTTAATTTGGCAGGTGTTTAGGTATGTATTAACTGGCACAAATAAAGCGGTAAAATGATTAAAGTTAAATACAGCTTAAAGTGTCACGGCAACATCTCTTTTTTTTCACCACTCATTGATAAAAATGACCAATTGAGACAATTTTCTTTTATGAACGTCAATGCCATAATTGTATTTATGACTGTTTAATCGCATTAATTTTTATTACCACATAAAAACAGTGAGTAAATGATAATGTTACTCGAAGATTTTTGCCACTGTCCTTCTCAATCAAATAGTTTAATTTTAGGTATGAAGTAGGTATTAATTTCTGTACATATACAGGGCCTGTATTTAGATAGGTACACCGATTTGATCTTGATATTTTTAAAAACTACAATTGGCATGGTTCTTGGGTACGTCACCATGTATCGCCATCATCGAGGGTTTTGTCCCCCCTGACATGATGACTACCCCCTACAATCAGAGCTGAGTTACTTAAACGGTAGCCTTTCTCTCGAGAAAATAAGAGCTATGGTAAAGCTGACTAAACGATAAAGTAATATGGTTTTATGCCGTAGAATAGAGAGGCTGTTTGCTCGTTTTATTGTTGTTATTCTCAATGAGTACAGCTTATAATCATATTCTTGTTTTAAGGAGTGTAATTTAGTAGCGAAATCGAGACTAGTTTCAGTTGGAGAGTTTGCCGATTTTGGTAAAATCGAATAAACCAGTATAAGTGTAGAAAGCGTCTCGCGTAATCCTGCCCGGGCGTATAACCAATTAATGTTTAACTTTTGACGCTTCTAGTTTTCTACATACAATAATATTTTATCTTAACGCCTCTTTTAACGTTCTCTCAATTTTAATTGAATTACATATCGTTATTTCCGCTTCATAAGCTTATTCATCTGTATTGCATAATTGACTAAAACCATGATTTCTACATAGGTACAGGTGTAGTGCATAATTGTTTTCCTTCGTATTATCACGGAAACGTACGAACGTTACTTGCTACTTCAGTCAACCTCAGGACTTTTTGTACTGTGACCGACTGAAATAGCAAGACGAGTTCGTACGTTTCCGTGATAATACGAAGGAAAACAATTATGCACTACATCTGTACCTACTTTAATAGTTTGACAACACCATGAGCTATTGTTTCATCATAATTTTACCCACTTTCGTTAAATATGCATTTAAACTGAGAAATAAAACTGTCTGTCTGTCTTTAAGGTAGGTACCAAATTAAAGTCAGTGACTGTATGTGTGTTCGCAATTATCACAAAAACGATTAAGCGGATTTTACCATCAGTTAAATATTTTTTTACGGAAGATTTTTACGGACCTATATTAAATTCTGATTCATGAAGGTACATACGTGTGTTACTGAAAACTCACATAGTTAAACCAAAGTGAAGCGCGGGCGGACTGGCGTATCATAAACTAGCGACCCGCCCTCGCTTCGCTTCGGTTTATGTGAGGTTTCTGCAACACCCGTACATACACCAAAATGTGTAATACACAAAAACCTTCCTCCTAAATCACTCTATCTATTAAAAAAAAACGCATAAAAATCCGTTGCGTAGTTTTATAGATCATACATACATAGAGACAGACAGACAGCGGGAAGCGACTTTGTTTTATAAAGCAAAACAACTTTTAAGGTACTTCTTATCTTTTGCGACATGAAACCTTTCCTGGTTACTTATGATTAATAATAATGTATGAATATTAAAATTAGACTATCATATTTACACACATTACACGTTAAACACCTTAAGTATTTCGTAATCTTCGATTAAACTCGGTAATTCATGGGAAAATGCACATTTTCCATACAAAACCTAGGGACAACATCGTCCCCTACGTTACAAACTATATTATTATTTAAAACTGTACTATTTTAAATCACATCAATTCAAATGTTAGTCTAAATGTCTGATTTAATAAGCGTGTAAACCACGTCGTTAGCAAATATATAGATTTTCTAAACACATATAGTTTGTGAAACTCGTCTAAAAATGGGGAGTACTTACCTTAAAAGTTGATTCACCCATACTATGTAGGGATAACTCGAGCATTTTTTTTGTCGCTGGTTCTATCCGCTATCGGTTGTGGGTTGCGCCCGCGCAGGCGTGGCTGGTCACGCTGGAGTACTCCCAATAATGAGCTGATGGCTTCATCCGTCAAAACGATCGCGTTGCACCTTTGACAGCTGATGATGACGGGGAAGTTTGGAACACTGGAAGCAAAGACGACAATTGATGACAGTGAAATTTAATGTTAATTAATAAAAAGTCAAACGTAAGACCTTTTGTGATAGAGCAGAGTGAGCTACCATTTTTTGGCCAAGGACGAGAAAAATTAAAAGCAAGCTTTGACTAGATTTTTTATATATTGTCTTCGATATACATATGAAGGGTCCCCGGAAAGAACATGTCTAGTCACATTAGTAACTTTTACTTTAGTAGTAGTAATGTACTGCGAGTAAGTACAGTTGCTAGGGTAAGTTTATTTTTTGACCGCCCTATGACTCGGGGAACTCCGAATACGGTTGGTTGGTTGGTAGCGTCAAGTTTGGTATGATTATACACAGTACAAATACATAATACTACATGTACATTATCAATTCGATGCGTGCGTGAGTTTGTTACTTCTTCGCTAAAACGGATGGACGAATTTGGTTAGATACAATTAGGAATATAGAGTTTGCTTGTACACTGTATTAACACATAGGGCTACCTTGAATCCTGAAATAAGTCACAGTTTCCGTGGGATGGCAAAATTAATAATTCTACGCGGACGAAGTCGCGGGCAGAAGCTAGTTATACATATTTCGTTGTGTTTTAAGGTTATCCAAACTCCAATGCTAGGTAGCTAGATATTATAAATTTCAAATCAAACTTGTTTGATAGGTAAACAAAAGATCTCACATGGTCGAAGTGTGTCCGGAAATACCCCACCAATTTGATAAAAGCTGTGATCATTTTCAGTTGGTTTACTTCTATACTTTGTTCCAGTTGGTGGTGAACCTGGCCCTGGTGATCTACCATGCGCTGGACTACACCCACTCCGAGGACGAGGAGAGGCTCATCTCCCCGGACCTGGAGGGGCTCATCACGGAGATGACGGCAAGCGAAGAACCAGGTAAACTAATATAAGTAGACATCGCTGGGAGTAACCGTGTCTTGGGAGGTCAAGTTATTTCGGTTGTTGTAGTCAGAACTTTAGGCTCTGAATCTGAACGAGTATCTGCGACAAATCAATGAGACATCCTTTTATGATAAACAGGCAATAAAAAGGTGGCATGAGCTTCATGCTGGCCGTAGTTTTTTTTTTAATGGAGTCTTGTAATATCCAGGTTGGCAACGCATATCGCTCATGGTGTTCTAAAAAATATTTTATATGAGACGGTAACCAATTTTAGGTAGAAAGACATTTTGCCTGTTTGTCTACCTACAACAAGAAGAAAAACAGACCTAGAAATGTTGGCGAACGTAACGGTAATCTCTCGAAAAACAGAAATAGCCTCTAAGTAGAAACGTTGCAATGACAGATAGGTAGAGCGTGTTGAGAAATAACGTTTCTTTTATTTTGAATCTCTTATCGCATTCATCATAATGAAAGAAACTCACGCAAAATACAACACGATTATGTTTTTGTAAAACGGCGACTTTCTTATAGTAGTTGTTGTAATCTAGATACGAAGCCTGTAGTTTTTATACTTACACAATAATCGTTTAACCTAACCTATTGCTCACAGCAACCTGAAACTTTACAATCGCGGCCTAAATAACCTTTAAATAGAACATTATATAACCTACGAACTCCATTAGGTTACTGTTCTTTACAATTACCCTACCGTGCAGTTTTATTGGATAACCAACAAATAAAACGGCCCGCCGTTGCATAATCTGATAGAGCTGTAACAGGGTATAAGTGCACAATTTCGTTTTCTCTGGCTGAACTTTCGCCCGACCTTTGGCGTCTGGCTGGCTGTCGCGCCTGGACAATCAGAAAGAGTTCAGTTGATTCAACTCTGTAGCGTGACTGGAAATCTGTATCTGAAAAGCATAACAATCTAACTACGGCTTGAAGACAGTAAAATTGCATTTTTATGCCCTGATTATGTTGTAAGTGATGAACTTGTATCTTTCAAAAGAGTGGTGTATGGTGTAGTGATACAGTTCTGGAAATTAAAGTCTTTTACTGGAACTTCTCCCTAACGATAACCTAGTCATCATATTTACCGAAAGACGGCCACAACTAAAGTGTAATTTTCTTAAAATCAGCTCTGCCGGACTGTCGATCGAGTGAGCGAAGTCATACGAGCGGGCTCACTCGACTGGTAAAGCGAGTAAGAGAGGAATGCACCCCCCAAATTGTGGTTTTTACGCTCTGCCGGGACAATTTAAAGTCGTCGGTTAATAGGGAGTCCTTCAAGTTCAAAATAGGGGTTGCTTGAGAGAACCATTTTCCTGGAAAATACGCTAATGGTTTCTAGAAACTTCAAGTTCTAGCTTGTGAATTTTATTTTATCTTTCTTATAAAGTGTTGTTAAAAATCATCAATCCGGTAGCTTTCTGCTGAGTCCTCCTAAAGTAGCCGTCGTGCTATGGTAAAGTCGATAACCGCAAGACACGTGGCAATTTGGCGAATACCGTTTCTTGGACTACCCATTTATTTTTTCCACGCGTTTTTTGCTAAAAACCTATTTACGACTCCGCACGATCCTGCCAAAAACTGATTGCGCTTTGCAAAAACCTTCGTACTTGTAAGAAAGGTACCTACTTTTTTATATAGCATAATTTGAGGTAAATCCATGTAATGGTAGCTACCAAGTACGGTAATGGCTTTACCAACACGACTTCATTTTACGTTATAGTACATTACCACAGATGCCGTGAACAACCCCTTTTCACGGCGAGGTACGTATAGTGCTTGTCTTAAACATATAATTAATTTAAAAAAATTAAACAAAAATTGCAACGTCAAATACTAGGAGTGCATAAACATTTAAAGTTAGCTACAGTGCTCAGTCATCCGCGCTGTGTCGGGTGCGCCGCCGCCGCCGCTGCGCCACACCGAGTTCCATCACCTGCGATCTAAGTTTCAATTAAAAATCAATTTTGAATTGAATCCCGATTCCTTCATTGCGCATTTTCCGTGAAAATATATTTTTAATTCTCGCCTCGTCTCGTCGTCTCGGCGGTGGAAAAGCACCTAAGCATGCATAAATAAGCTATGTAAATTTTTCGTTTTATCTCCTAAGTAACTTCATCTCTACTATCTCGAACATTCCGAATGTGTACAACAGCTTTCATTCCAACTATACGACAGATGAGCGGTCATGTACAAAATGGCATGTAGCTAAATTAACTCAGATGTGGTCGGATAAGTTTGGACAGGGCTTATGCGGCGTGAATATTCGTTTTAAACAATTGGTCTTGGATAACTGTCCGTCCATCTCGATGGATGGATATTTTTTTCCGCTCGGCCTATGGCTCATGCGTCGAAATTGAGGCGCCTGTCTTATTTGTCCCATGCTGGGAATTTGATGGGACGACGAGCGTGCAAACACAACTGGTCAGGTTGCCGTTAGGTTGCTATAGGGAATAATTGGTTCACTGGTCAATAGTAACAATAAAAATGCTGTGTCGTACTTCGGGTATAACATGCAACATTGATATATTAATATCTGACCGTTTGCGAAGATTGTTATAATGCGGATGAAATAAAGTAGGACAACGTACGATTAATAAATATTTACAAAACCAGATAAACGGAGACATAGTTGATAAAAAAGCTATTAACTTTTTTTTGATAAATTCCATTAAACAAAACGCTTCGATCATCCCGCATTACTGAAACTGGAACCCCTCCACAAAGGTTTTGTCTTTGATTCGTAATAACAAATCCTTGTGAAATTGTCTAGTCTGCTTATTTTTGTAAGTATTTAACAAATGAGTTCTCCGGTTGCTTTGCATAATTAAATTATTTACTTTTTTATGTGTTTCTCTATTTGTCCCTTGATGTTTGCGTGCAGCGTCACATATGCCGCGGCTTAATGATGCAATTTACTAATGTCATGCGCGCGTAACTCTGATTTATAAATGTACTATAAGCTTCTGTTCGGGCTTGTAAATCCTTGATGAGATAATAGTCTAGACTTTGTGGATGTGGTTGTGTTGTATGTTGATAAAGAATAGATAGTTTCAAATATCTAAGGGCATACATGCATGCAACATTTAAATTAACACTTGAGTGAATGAGTGGTGGTAGGACCTTGGTGCGGGTCCGTCCGGATCGCTACCACCATATTATCCTTAAACCTACCACCAATCAGAATTGTTCGCATTGTTGTATTTGTGTGTGGGGATAAGATAATAGGTGAAATTACTAGAGTTTCATTCCATCTCAGTCTTCAGGTTTGGCAACGTATTTGTAGTCTTAGGATTGCAGTCTTGAGATTGTTGTCTCGACTTGTCTATGGGTCACAGGTACCACTGAACATGAGTTAGCCAGTGAGCTCGTTGGCCTTGTCTATACCTATACCATACAATAACACATTTTTAAAATGCGAAACCAGTCCTTGTCCGTTTTGATTGTATGTTGTAATCAGATTGAACTTTTAAAATTGCATTACCAAGCTAAAACATAACGACATTTTAATTAATGATCGCATGATCAGGTGATCGTCGGTGGCATGCGTGGGATCCCCCGTGGGAACCCGCCCACTGTTGCACTTGACTCGCTGTTCTGTTTAGAGTGTTCAGTATGCGGGTCACGCTAATTGTATATCTTGCATTGAATTGTTTGCAATTAAAGGTGTAACGGAGACCTCTTGATTTTTGTTGTTTTTGTTCTTAGTTATAGCGGGTCTGATGTTACCGCTTGCTGTGTAAAATGTCTTTTTTTTACTTTATTGATTATGTAAGTCGGTTTATTAATTACTAGCTGTTCCCTTGCTCACTTCGTTGGGAAACATACATTTTTTTGGGGTTATTATATAGCCTATGACACTGACAAACTACGTGGCTTTCTAGGTACAATATTTTTTTTAATCGGTTCATGAGATCCAGAGATTGCAGACGTCACAAACTTTGCCTCTTTATAATATTAGTATATTTTAGGGACAATATCAATCCCACATACTGTAAATTAGCTCTTAAAACAATTTTCGGGTTAACATTTTTATTTAGCTCTTATGCAAGTTTTCAATCTTTACCCGAACACAAAGACTTTTATCGAGCACAAGAGAAATATATAGAGAACATCCAAGACGCTTAAATCAAATGAATAGTCCATTTATATACTCTAAAGTAGCTGTAGAATATGCACTATTCTGGTATCGTTTTATCAGTCTGGAGTGTGGACTCAAGGTAATATCTTGTATTATAAAGTGATCATTACGCTTGAATACAAGAGTAGTCAATTATGCGTATGAAAAGCATAAAAGATACAAATACAAGATACGTTGAACTAGAAAATGCAGACATCTCGACAGTTAATTAAATGCTTCCCTTGATCACAATTGCTTATTTGCATTTTGTGATAATGTGGTGCCTTTTCCATAAGACAATGGCGAGACGTTTCCATCTCGTTCCCATTGCATTCCTAACGCCTGAGATTTCCGCATGGCTTTTAAAATGTATACTAATTAAGTAGTGGTCTTATATCGAAACGTCACATTCATATTAATTAACATTATTAACTTGACACACTTTTTACTCAATCTCAATAAGATTGGTAAATTTTTAATTATTAAAAGCCTTACGTCGCCTTTTGTCATTGCCAATCGAACTTTCAATTGCAGTTTCAAAACACAGCAAGATCATGTTTGCGTGTATTGTAAAATCAATTTCACTTTCTGTTGTCATGTCCGCTGTCGGGCTCATGCACGCGACGCGGTGGTCCTCCTCCCGCGTCATATTGCTCTGTCTCTCGGTGACCTGTGCTCTCGTCGCCTGCGCAGCCTCCCTGCGACGAACACGATCCGTTCCGCTTCCATCTCTCCCAGAAAACTCTCACGAGCCAGCTCAATCTAAATTAACTTGTCATATTTGCAACGTTTTCCCTCCGCTCGCCAGTTTTTGCACCGATGTCTCGATTCATAATCGAGTTGTAATTTCTCCGACTACCATGTTTATGGTTAGCTCTGGAGAAGAAATCACGGGCACCGACGGCGTGATGAATTTATTGCGTTTTAATAGTTCGTGCCGGAAAGCGTACCGTTTTATATCGCTAGTAATTTTATGCCTATCAATTACCTATGCACTTTGCTTTACCTGACAGCATTACTATTATGTCGGCAAATTGCATCAACTTTGCAGCGATGGCTTGTAATGGTATTGCCCGTAAACTTAATTAACCCGAACGTCTTTCTACTGAACATCAGTGGAATTGGTACGCGATAGTAAATATCTAAACTTAAATGAACCAGGAACTCGGTTCAGTAATAGGAGTACATACTGTGCTAGTAGGCGTTCAATTTGCCCTTTGCCATCGCGGCAATAAAGCTTAACGAACGATTTCGATCAACAAGTTCACGGCCATTCGTTGCCGGCGAATAACTGTTTACGAACACGGCTAGTGCATGAAAGGTTCGAGTGTGCAATCGAAACGAATCGAAAGTATCGATTCGATCAGATACTCGCATGACACGGATGCGGGTCAGTCGGCCGCAACACGCTGCTGAGTCGCTGACCGACGCATCTGAATCCATTATTTTCTTTCTCCCATACCATTGTTATGAATTTTGAAGTGATAAGTATATTTTAACATCCCGTTTACGCGTCGACGTTATCGTGCAACATCTGACAGGTTGTGATCGATGAAAATTTGGTTACAAACGGGCTCTTGTTTTGGATTGGATTTAGATACTCGAGATAATCGGATTTATCTCGTGTTTGTGTAACGACAGACTGACAACACTCTTGCTTTGAAGAATGATCGCTGTTTCAGTTCTTTTTAATTGGATTATGGTGTTATTTTTTTACAGTGACAACTAACCTTTTAGGGTTCCGTACCAAAATGGTTACCTGTTGTCTGTATGTTTTTCGATGACTTGATAAGCCTATAGTTGGTAGTGACCCTGGGGTTCGATTAATTGTGAATACTAATATTTGTGTGATAAGCGAGTACCTATTTGCTCCTGAGTCTTGTAATACGTACTTATAACGGTAAAACGATGCACTTTTATTGTGTCTGTTTAATACAATGAATACCGCGATAAAGACGTGTTAATCGACTCTGATTCTCAACCAAACTACTATACTGGAACGGTCATTCCGAATGATGGTGCGCACCGTTTTAATCCGTAATTTCCTGAGAACCAGAGCAACGCTTAAGCTGCTAATGTCTGGCTTACTTCGACAATGGGATGAGAGAAACTATTTTCGTGTATGTGTGTAGTTTTCTGGTGCGATAAACTACTTTACTAACGGGTTCCGAGTGTCATCACTGTTTCGTCTACGAGAATGACAAAAGCCCCGCAAGGCCGCAACAGAAGAAAGTCCATTCATCTGCTTTATGCAGATCTAGGAAACAGTCTCCACGAATTTCCCACGACTTGATTCTGTTAAACTCTTGATAACGTCTGCGGAAACAAAGCGGATCCAAAAATTTAAAACTTCTATATGCAACTCTATAAAGATCAAAATGCTTTGGCGGTGTTTTCTGCAATTTGTGAGATGATATGAATATTCGGATATCAGATCGTTGGTAGTAACGGTTGGTTCACTTACGGAGAATGTTTTTGTGAATCTTGCGGATATGGGTTTTTACCTCATTTGTTACGTTTTTTTCGCACTCTTTGTTCATTTAAGCACCAAGTTTAAATTAAGTGGGCGTTTTTCTATTTATAATTAACATTTAGGCTTCCGTGGTACCTTTCTCTGTAACATGGCTAGCAATGTTACATTCTTGATCGTTGAATCTATTCAGTTTTGTATTTGGGTTAGTCTTATAAGTAAAATTACTGGTAAAAGCCGGGTAACCTTCGCCGCATTTAAATTCTATAATTATGTCACAGGTACACTTGTGTATCTTAACGACACCATATAATTTGAGATTAGTATCAGCGGAGAAAGCTGATCGGGCGGACGGACCGTGCAGGGGGTCTTTATGGCATACACTTAAAAATTAAACAGGGAATATGAGATCAATTTTGATGATATGAAATTGTTAGTTCACTTGAGGCTTTCCCCTGAGTCCATGTGCCTTTTTGTATTATTTCTGCAACGTTGCTAGGGTCTCGAGCCACATTTACAAAGTTTCACGACGTGTTGTTCATTCAAAAGAAGAGTCTTTTAATGTCCACCATCCTCATAAACAACGCAATAAACAACCCATGAACTCTTATTTGGAATGAGTTATTTCATCTTATACATTTTGATGACCTATAAGGATGCCTTAAGCAGATGTTGATTGAGTTATCAAAAGAAATTGTTTATTGACAGTATAATGGTTTTCGAAAGCTACACTCGTATTGATGAGATCATCAAAAGTATTTTTAAAATGTCCTAAGTTCTGCTATAATGGTTTCACTAACAAGGAAAGGTACCCAACTGTCCGAAACCGATTTCGTTTATTTTGATATATGTTAGAGAGTAGTCTAAAATAACACACAAGTTTTTTTTTAGCTGCCCAAACTCAACCTGTTGGGAGAATTTCACCTACAAAGTACGGAAAAGTGCCTAAACATTCTAACTTCTATAGAGGTTTTTTTTTTGTTGTTTACTACTGGTTTGATTAGTGATTATTATGTTTAAGAACATGAAAAAATAATGAGCACGTGTATTGTTATATTGGCTATTGGCTGATGTAACAGAAGACGTGCTCATTATTTTTTCATGGTATTAAACATAAACCCAAACCACCAGGAAACTAGCAATTTAAAAAAAACGAGGGTTGATTGGTAGTCAGTATTATAAATAAATAAATATCAGGGGACAATCTCACACAAATTGCCTCTACGCTTGTACTATGGGTACAAGACAACGATTAACGTACTTATATTAGAGAAATACATTCTTAAATATATAGAAAACATCAAAGCTCAGGAACAAATATCTTACACCTTTACACATCACCTTCAAGAAATACTCCGCGTTTCCATCTTTCTTTAACTCATCCTCAGCGTTGAAGTTTTGAAGTATTCCTGGCTTTATTGTCTACGATCAACGATGTGCGGAACTGTTGGGTGTGCGTCACCGCCCATCCTGTGTCTTGTTTACACTGAGCATCTTATCACTTGCTAATCTTACAGATACTTTGTCACTAAGTCTTCTCTACAATATGAATATATTGTAGGTAGACTTAATAATATGTACACTACACACTAGCCTAACCGCGTCGTCACTTTTGAGTCACCCACTCTTTAGTGTTTAGGAGCCCACGTGGGTCGCTATTTTCCCCAAGTTTCATTGAAAAAAAACACGGTCCAGTAAATTTTGAAGCTACTTGACACTAAAAAATTTAACGCCAACTCGGTTTGCACGGCTTGTGCTGTAACCACCTAACCTGCAAATTATTAACAGTAAAATTACATAGTAATAGCTTGTAACACACAGCCTAACCTAAACTAAACCGAAACGACACGAGCCTAACCTGAACCTGTCTATCTAGTCTGGTACACATCTTCCAATCAAGAAATCTAGTCTCTCCAAATGAATCCAAAGGCCTGCGAGATCGTATAGTAAAATTGGTAGGTCTACGTTGTACCCATAGGTAACCTAAGTTCTAATGATTAGCAATGTAATGAGTTAAGTGTGCCCTTCGAAAAGGAGATGTGGCACCGCCACCGCCACATCCTATGTGCTTCGTCTCCTGACGGGGCGGCACTCTAGCACATTGATTCTAAAGAAAGCAAAAGAATGATCTACCTCGGTAAAGTCAGCAAGTTAGTTAAGTCTATGTCTACTAGGGGACAAGAGGGATCCCTAAACAGAGAGCCTATCCTACATCTTTAAATAAAATATGAATTTACGTAAGGCTCTCTTAGCGGGATTTTTACAGAATAAACAAATTCATGAAATGAAGGTCATGAAAGATGCTGAAGTAGCTGATCTAGGAAGTCTTTGGATTCCATTCCTGCTTCCAGATCCTAGCACGAATCTCCAAGTGCTATTCCCTAAATTTGGGCTCTCATCCGCCTCTTTCACTATCTATCCCATAAGATGAGAAGGTTTTATAAGATTCAGTCCAGGTTTTAGACTAGAGCATGATATGCTAGACTCCGTAGAGTCTGTGAAGGAACTCAGAGGCAACGTCCAGCGAGACCTTGGTCTACATCAGGACTCCGAAGCATAATTCGGTGCTTAAGAACTCTCCACTCGAAGAATCATCAACCTTAGGACTTTCTATGTTAATAGTAAATTGGTAATCGGGTATGGCACTGGGAGGTCACGCACTACAATCGGGTGAACAACAAGAGTATCAGATGTGGAAGAAATAAGTATTATCACATAGTATAAATAAGTCACATCAAAGTTTTAAAGTGTGGAAGCTGCAACGAATGTTGATTAGAAATAAAATAAAACATTTTATTTGTAGTATAATTTTGTTAAGAAGACGAAGTCCTTCCCGAAGCTCGGGCCGAAGAACAATTCTGAGAATAAATTTTATTAATATATTTGTGAAGACGTTGCTCCGAAGCTCTGGAGACTTTCCTAGACATTTTGTTTAAACACTTACGTTAGGGTTCAACTCTTATCAGAGTTCTAGATTACCTCGGACAGTAACCAAGTCTAGGTTACTAAATTTCAATACTTCACTTTTATTATCTAACACTCGAACATATTACGGACTTTTTATTGAAATTAAAGATTGTAATAAATTTAGGGTTCTTGTTAGGGCTTTACTGACTGCCTCCTACTTCCAAGCTGGTCTAGATTCATCTCCTTTACTGACTGCCTCCTACATTAAAGCTGGTCTAGAATCATCTGCCGATTCTTCCTAGATTGTTTACGTTTCGAATCCCTTGCTGCAATATTTAAAATTATTTATTTTTCTAGTTTAAACCTCTATCATCTACCTCCTTGGATTAGCTAAGTACCTTTTTATTACGACTAAAGAAAAGGACAAACTACTCTGAGAAAGTCGTCTCGAATTTTAAGCTGGTTTCACAAATTCCTAAAATCTAGAGAAAGAGACAAACGGCTCCTATCTAACTATCGTGACTTTTAAGGCCGGCTACACAAGCTTAGTGTTGCAAGGTGAAACCTCTTGTCTCAAACAACCTAAAGTCGTCGTTACACCACTCAACTACACTATCAAACACTTCTACATCGTCCAACTTATATTTGTGAGAAGGACAGATGACTCAGATAGGGTCGTCGTGTCACAGCCAACCCCCTGAAGAATCAAGCAGGAGAACAACTGTGTTGAGATCCGAATTGGGTCTTCACAACCTCGATCTTCTCTCAAATATAAAGAGGCAATCTAAAATTTAATGAATTTCTAAGAAATGAATAAGAAGGACAGACGACTCAGATAGGGTCGTCGTGTCTCAGCCAACCCCCTGAAGAATCAAGCAGGAGAACAACTGTGTTGAGATCCGAATTGGGTCTTCACAACCTCGATCTTCTCTCAAGAGGCAATCTAAAATTTAATGAATTTCTAGAAATGAACAACATGAGAGCAAGGAACAAATAGTGACTAAAGTACAAGTCAATCAACCAATCGGTCTCATGACTAAAAGAAGAACAAATTGAATTAGCTAATACTAATTATTCCATCGACCTCATGAAGATTAAAAGAAGAACAATTGAGTTAACGAATACTTGACACATATCCAAAAAAAAGTCATTGTTGATCCTAAGCATCCCAACCCCCTGAAGAATTGAGCCAGTAATCAACTTAGTTGGTCACTGATCAAATCTTCATAACCCCAAAATTCAATTTAGACAACTTTTTATTTAAAGTTCTCCTCTAATTAAATTTTCCAAAACGAAGCTCTTTTTTTTTTTATCGAGCTTGGGGTTTTGATGTATGTGTTTTTAACCAAATGGGCAGAAGTTGACTCCAGAATCAGACTATCAACCAGTTGATGTTCCAAATATAAACTGAAACCATCCTTCGCAAGGAACACCTGATCTCTGTAGAAGGAACTTGGGTTGTGAGGCCAAATCAGTCAGAAGGACATGATCTTATCGCTGGTACCCCAATTCTGCGACCACGTTGCTCGGTCTACGAATATGGCTTACTTTGCTCAAGCCGAAGCATAACGATAAGAACCCCCTCCCCAAAACCAGTTGCCTTTAATAACTGAGACGTTAACAGCCTATAATTTTTCCCATCCCGAATTGATCATCTTACTCCAGCCTCAACTAGCTGACCTTTGGAGCATGTATAGTTGCCGGGTTAAGGTTTAGCTTCTTGTGTAGTTTGGCTCTACTGTAGAGGCAATTTAAACTTGCATTCTGTCTGCTGACTTAACCTAGCTCCTACTCTACAGGGAAGCCAATGTACTTTTTATCGAAGTATTAGAGGTAACTAAAAATAAAAAGGAACTCTAACTGATGAGTCCAATAATTCACTTAGGACTAACATTTCCTATAACTTTCATCTATTCAAAATATCTTTCGCTTCATTTAACCAAAGAGATTTCCCCCCCTTCCCCATTCTTCTCTTTACATACACTTTTCAAAACTCTTTTACGCTATCCTAAGCAAACTACCAGACCATCCTGGAAAGAGTTTTCCCTGTTGTGGGAATAAATATTAATAGCCAAAATGGTCCTGAAATGACTCTACAGCCTTGGTTAACTAACAAGTCTATCCTTTAATCTTCATTCAGTCCATTCTTACACTTCTCTAATCTAAAATGATGTTTACTATAACGATACTGTAATTATTTCGAAGTATAACTAGAGTCATCGTTCGTATTGTTTATTATTCCTACTCGACTCGTAAAGAATTTATTTAGCTGAACGTCCTGGTAAACTGCCATCCGGTTCGACTTTGCATCCAGACGTGATGTCTTCTCCCTCCTTCGTAGATGCTTCTAAGTTCACTGCTTCCATGGTGGGACGCAACGGAACGGCTTCTGATCCAGGCGCGTAGTCTTCTAAGGTATTCTGCCATCTGGAACGGCTTCTGATCCAGGCGCGTAGTCTTCTAAAGTAGACTGCCATCTGGAACGGCTTCTGATCCAGGCGCGTAGACTTCTAAGGTAGACTGCCATCTGGAACCACTCGAAATCTAGGCGTTTGATAAACATCCACTCCTTTGTACTGTTACATTGACTGCTCTCTTAGTAAGGGTTCCTTTATCTGTAACATTAGCGATACACATTTAAATTATATATAACTACTATAATATTCTAATTAGCAACCCCCCATTTATACGACTTTATTTATTCTTTTATTTCAATATGATGCAACCCCCCAATTACTAGACTTTACATCTTTACAATAATATCCCAAACCAACTAAGCTTTTGAGAAGTCTATAATGTATGTATGTATGTATGTAAACTCTTTATTGTACAAACAGAAAATAACAAATCAAAAATAAACAGAAACAAAAAGTCCTGTACAAAGGCGAACTTATTCCTATAAGGGATCTCTTCAGTTAACCTTTGAGCGATTGAGAGAAGAACAAAAACAACGGATGGCTAAACGTACAACGTATTAAAGATACAGAAGATTAAAATAATAATAGCAAATAAATATGTAGATATAATAAATATATATATTAAATAGGATAAATAAATAAATATATACATTGTAATCTACCTCGGTCGCCAAGTCAATTGAATAAAAAGCAGATTCTAATCTTATACAGTAGGAAATTATAATAAAATTAATCATTAATATTTGTAATAGTTTATTATATTTAAAAAAATTTTTTTTTTTTTTTAAAGGACTCCAACACTCCCCTTCATTCATATTTATCAGGCTTACTCTTATTGTTAATTATTGTTAATTAGTTTTTTTATATCACTCAAAATATAAGAAGTTGCCTGATAATAAATATAAATGCTCCTTTCCCGTTGCCCAACTTTTTTTTTTTTAATTTTTATTAAAATATTTTGTCATACATTTCTTTTTATAATCTATTTACAATCATTTTCCTTTTATAAAATAACAAATTCGTTATCATTAAACATCAATTATCAACAATATTTCCCTTCATTTTGATTTAATTTCAAGATTTTATAGCCGAAACAATTATAAGATAAATAGATAAGTCCATTTCCTTTTTTTTTATTAAATAAGAATAAAGTAAAGATCAAATTCTAAATTTCAACTGTAAAGCCAAAAGGAAGGAAAAATATTAATTAAAAAATATATTATTATAATTATAACTAAATCCATGTAAATAAATTTCAGAAATACTCCTTAGACCAATAGGAAGCAGCCAGAATAGTCACTAACTAATTATGTTATGACGAAAGGTATTAAAAATAAATTAACATCAAAACTGAATCAGTCTTAACTTTATCATTTTGCCTTCTCATAATAATTACTATTGGTTTTCTAATTCCGTTTCCGTTTTTTCCTAAGAGTTGTCCAAGCTTCTATCCCATCTTCCTCACCATGACTAACATCTTGTCCCCTAAAGTTGAAGCTGATTCGGGGACCTCATTGTCAGCTTCTAGTAGTTTAAATTTTCTTCTAAATTAATTTCTTCCATAGCTGATACTTCTTGAGTACTCGCCTCTCCTCTCTTCTGAACTCCTTCTGGTCTTCGCCAAGTACGATATCCTTGTTGGTAGTCATTTTTCTTCTTCTCAAATTGGCTAGTTTGTTTCGGAAAACTTGTATGTTGTTCCTGACGATTGATGTCATCCATAGTTCTAAGGAATTCTGCTGTTTCTATTATGGTATCCTTTCTAGCTGTAACCCAAGTTTGTTGTAAATACCTTGGAAAATGTTTAATTAAGTCTGCTACTAATTGTCTCTCCGGGATCTTATAGGTCAGCATTTTAGCTTTTCCCACCAATCGTAAAAAGTAATTCAACATTGAGGGAGTCTTGCTTCTCTCCCAGGTTCCTTGCACAATGTTCCTTCGTAGTCTATTTTGTTCACATTCTCCCCAATATGTCGCCAGAAAATCCCTTTTAAAATCTTCAACATCTTCCCATCTATCCTTATAGATTCGGGCCCAATCGCGTGAATCTCCTATTAAACACTCTTGTATAAGTTCAAGTTTATTATTTGAGCTCGGCGATTTATTCAAATAACTGTCCAGGTCTTCCAGAAAGGTTACCGGGTGGTATTCTAGACTTTTGGAATTTCCTCCATATTTAGGTTTTTCTATATTCAAATTTCTCACGTTGTATATCACACTCTTATATTCCTCTCGATCCAGGGTCTTCTCTTTCTGAATTTCATAATTGTTTGAACTGTCAGTTTGTTCCGAAACCATAATTTGTTTTGGTAGTTCATCGTTCCCTTGGTTCACACAGGAAGACGATTCCTCTTCATTAATATTTCCCTTGGTTAAAGAACTCAAGGTCTTCTTTGTATTTTTCACGTCTTCACTTAGTTCGTTAATTTTAGAGGTTAACGACCCGACTGTTCTCTGTAACATTCGACAGAACAAACCCATTTCAAATTGTCTTGGTTGCGGGTTTGCCTTGAACCTTCTTCGCTTAGGTTGCGGAGGACTTTCTACGTCTTCTGGTTTTTCCACTGAACGTTGTACTCGTTTCTTTGGTGGCATCTTGGTATATTAACTATTTAACAATGCTGATTGTTCTAGTTCCTCTTGAGTTCGTTGGTTTTTCTCAATAAACTTGTCTACGCACTTATATTTTATAATAAATTAACTGTAACAAGTTTATTAACAATTACATATTTTGTTTAATTAGTATTTAAATATCCTAGTCTTTATTTATATAGTATTTTTGTTTATAACCCGATCTGTCAATTCTGACATTTTTTATTTCTTTTATATCATCTTCGTTACCATAGATGAAGTTTAACGTTTCGTACCATAGACATATTTTCAGAATAACAGGAATGGTATTAAGTAAGAGTGAAAAGTGAGATATATTTTTCTCACTCTCGCATAATATAGTGATTTAAAGAATAAATGTAATTAGGGGAATGTGAGTGAGTGAGTGAGTGAATGAAGATTCAAACATCTCTCTCTTCACTTTCACTGTAAAATTAGAATACTTGAACGAGAACCATCTTACAAATTGTCGTAAAAAATTAAAATGTTCTAGAATAATTATATAATTATGTCATTCTGCAGTGTTTGTTAATTTATTTTCATGACATTATTATATTTTCAATGTACAGTCACATTCAAATTATATCAATTATTCCACCAAGTTATTTTGTTAGATCCACTCGTGATGTTGTTTATTATTCTAGATAATATGTCTATACTTTAAATTATGTTATATTTTAATGTAATAAAAATTACTATAACGAAATTATTCAAATCATCGTGAAATTTAAATACTTTTTTTTTTAAGTAAAATAATAACGAGCTAGTTTTACGACATTAATCTAAGTTGCTATTTCTCATTCGCACTCTGATTCATACTTGACTTACCTTTTTTTTATTTCCAACTGTACTTTAATTTAAAGGTCACCGCACACTAAGTATATTAACCGTTCTGTAATTATTGATTTTTGAAGTAATTTTCACCTTGTTTTCTTTTGCCTTATAGTTATAGTTTGAGTATTGTGGTGAGTAGTGTAGCCAAACTCTGATCTTTCAGTTACCTCTAGAAAGTCGGCAAGGTTGCCCTAGCAAAGTAACCTTCCAATCAAGAGTTGACCATGACTGATAAACCTCAGATATTATCCTAGGCACTTCAGGTAGGTGTGTTATGTATGTTTATAATATATACTTATGATAGGCAAGAGAAAAAAAGACATTTAAAAAAAGTCAAAGTAAATTTTAAACGTTTCAGTACACAGTGTGTAGCATCCTTAAAAAACTCTATATTAAAATTTCCATGTGGCACTTTACATTGTCAAACTACATATTCTACACATGCTAATCATATCTTTTACACAGCAACAAATTGGTGTCTAACTATAGACACCTTAGTGACTAGATTTCCTGATAAAAGATGGTACCGTTTTAAGAGAATTTGGCGTAATTGATCACGCGATGTGATCCTGATATCCTGGTCACGGCACCAAATTGTAACACACAGCCTAACCTAAACTAAACCGAAACGACACGAGCCTAACCTGAACCTGTCTATCTAGTCTGGTACACATCTTCCAATCAAGAAATCTAGTCTCTCCAAATGAATCCAAAGGCCTGCGAGATCGTATAGTAAAATTGGTAGGTCTACGTTGTACCCATAGGTAACCTAAGTTCTAATGATTAGCAATGTAATGAGTTAAGTGTGCCCTTCGAAAAGGAGATGTGGCACCGCCACCGCCACATCCTATGTGCTTCGTCTCCTGACGGGGCGGCACTCTAGCACATTGATTCTAAAGAAAGCAAAAGAATGATCTACCTCGGTAAAGTCAGCAAGTTAGTTAAGTCTATGTCTACTAGGGGACAAGAGGGATCCCTAAACAGAGAGCCTATCCTACATCTTTAAATAAAATATGAATTTACGTAAGGCTCTCTTAGCGGGATTTTTACAGAATAAACAAATTCATGAAATGAAGGTCATGAAAGATGCTGAAGTAGCTGATCTAGGAAGTCTTTGGATTCCATTCCTGCTTCCAGATCCTAGCACGAATCTCCAAGTGCTATTCCCTAAATTTGGGCTCTCATCCGCCTCTTTCACTATCTATCCCATAAGATGAGAAGGTTTTATAAGATTCAGTCCAGGTTTTAGACTAGAGCATGATATGCTAGACTCCGTAGAGTCTGTGAAGGAACTCAGAGGCAACGTCCAGCGAGACCTTGGTCTACATCAGGACTCCGAAGCATAATTCGGTGCTTAAGAACTCTCCACTCGAAGAATCATCAACCTTAGGACTTTCTATGTTAATAGTAAATTGGTAATCGGGTATGGCACTGGGAGGTCACGCACTACAATCGGGTGAACAACAAGAGTATCAGATGTGGAAGAAATAAGTATTATCACATAGTATAAATAAGTCACATCAAAGTTTTAAAGTGTGGAAGCTGCAACGAATGTTGATTAGAAATAAAATAAAACATTTTATTTGTAGTATAATTTTGTTAAGAAGACGAAGTCCTTCCCGAAGCTCGGGCCGAAGAACAATTCTGAGAATAAATTTTATTAATATATTTGTGAAGACGTTGCTCCGAAGCTCTGGAGACTTTCCTAGACATTTTGTTTAAACACTTACGTTAGGGTTCAACTCTTATCAGAGTTCTAGATTACCTCGGACAGTAACCAAGTCTAGGTTACTAAATTTCAATACTTCACTTTTATTATCTAACACTCGAACATATTACGGACTTTTTATTGAAATTAAAGATTGTAATAAATTTAGGGTTCTTGTTAGGGCTTTACTGACTGCCTCCTACTTCCAAGCTGGTCTAGATTCATCTCCTTTACTGACTGCCTCCTACATTAAAGCTGGTCTAGAATCATCTGCCGATTCTTCCTAGATTGTTTACGTTTCGAATCCCTTGCTGCAATATTTAAAATTATTTATTTTTCTAGTTTAAACCTCTATCATCTACCTCCTTGGATTAGCTAAGTACCTTTTTATTACGACTAAAGAAAAGGACAAACTACTCTGAGAAAGTCGTCTCGAATTTTAAGCTGGTTTCACAAATTCCTAAAATCTAGAGAAAGAGACAAACGGCTCCTATCTAACTATCGTGACTTTTAAGGCCGGCTACACAAGCTTAGTGTTGCAAGGTGAAACCTCTTGTCTCAAACAACCTAAAGTCGTCGTTACACCACTCAACTACACTATCAAACACTTCTACATCGTCCAACTTATATTTGTGAGAAGGACAGATGACTCAGATAGGGTCGTCGTGTCACAAGCTAGTGCTGTTGTATTAATCATTACTAATGATCATATGAATCATATGGCATCACGACTATTACAAAAATAAAAAAATGTAGCATTCGTCGTTGGAAGAGAATTGTTAAAAACGTTTTTAGTATACTTGAGCTTTCAAGTTTTATCCCATGAGTCATGACATGATTTATTGAAACCTAAGTAGAATTTACTGACTTATCCAAACCGTTATAAGACTTGGTACTTAGGCCGTGATAGGGGCACCGTAGGACTCGCATATCTTCTGCTAAACGCGAGCCATTTGTTGCGCGGACGCATATTTCCTGCATTATGGCCTCTTCGGCGCCTAACTCGGAGGTGTTCGGCTCCAACACTTCCATTACCGGCCGATAATCTATTGTTGGATATATCATCCCTTTTCTATAAAAGCGCGTAAGCTCCAACAATGGCAAAGATCAATTTGTACCCTAAATCAAGTTGACTACAGTTGGAAATGTGTTGAAAATGTTTCGATATTTATTCTTTATTTTGTAGGATGGGGAGAATTTATGCGGTCCACATAAGGCTCTTTAGCCGAATGGGTTTTAATTTATTATTAACTTACTATCTGCATGTGCTTTGTGTACATTATTCTATTGTATTCTACATTGTTTAGGTGATTTTGTAACCGATCAGTTTCTATACTAATGCCATCTTGATCACAATAATATTCGGTCAAGTTTGTGGTTTATAGACTGGTCATTATGGACCAACAAGTAAGTATGAAATTATGGCAATTATTTCATCGCTTAGTTTCTAAACTTTGATGCCACGTTATACATATCATAAAAATACGAGTAATAATTAGGTGGTTCTATAAAGGTCAGCTATTCATCTGCTGTCTTAAAATGTGCTTCATCACATTAAGTACATACCAGCTTTTTGTACTTCATCGCTTTACAGTCACGTAAGAAATGTTAATCAAGATTATCGAATGCGATAAAGTACAAAAGTCATCACTTACTTTTGACGCTGCCTGTATAGTATTAGTAAACATTCACTACGGATTGTCCCTAGTGCGGTGCGAATACTGTACTAGCATACCTAATACTATTTGGAACTCCTAGGGGATATAAGTTAAACGTGTGCATCTGTGTATGTGCGTGTATGTGTCTGTGGTATTTTAGCTCCGAAACAGATAGACCGTATTGGACGCGGTTTAAAAAAAAGCTATAGTTTAATCAGAACGGTTCTAGCTAGGTTAATAGATATCGTGGCCCAATATGACTGCGTTTATCGCGTAATAAAATGTGGATAAAACGGCCGTCACTTTCTGACACGTTTATAAGTAGGAGAGTGATGGTTGCCGTATCCACAATTTTGTCACGCGATAAAAGCAGCCATACTAAGGCCGTTGCTCTTAAAGAAGGCATCGCTATTATATCGGGGGATTTTATCTATTAAATAAATAGGTATCACGGCACACTTTATCTTCATATTCGTTTTTTACATGCATTCCTCCAGAACTTCGCGTATGGGCGTCTTCAGAAATCATCGATAAATCTTTCGCCATGCCACGACTGGCTCGGTACGAGTCGTGTCATGTACCACATTAACCTCTGGGACACGGCAATTATTCATACACGAACATCCATACTTCCGCTTGAAAATATATCCATGGTCGCTCTGCAGGCATTGCCTTCGTTATCAAGTAGCTCCATGGTCGATAAGGTTACATTTCTTTTAAATTTTAACGCTCTGGAAATGCGCTTCATACAGTCTAAGCGATATTACAACGAATTGATTTTTATAGCTATTCTGTAACCTTGCTTTGCTGATAGGAAAGAAAGACACGTTACGACAAAAACCGTTATTACTAATGCATAGACAATATCGAATGTATGCTAAGTCCTGGTGCCACTGGTGCCTCTTCTAAGTTCATCAATGTCTTGGTGCAATATACTTAATCAGCTAAAATATTATTTGAGATGGACTATGGTGGCCGTAAAATCGTGGTTTGTGACGATCCGAATATCAAGGGGTTATTATGACATAGCTATGCAGTTCAGTTTACGCTGAGAGAAAAGGACAGAGCTGTATAATACGTTCTGTCTTTTAAGCCCATGTCAAGAACATGTCAGGGGTGTACTGCGACTAATGAGTTGCTACGAATTCTAAATAAAGTAATGTGACACGCAATAAATGATTTTGAATTTGAATTTGAATTTGAATTACTTTTTAATTATAAGAAAGTGACTGACGTTTCTGAAAAAGAACTTCAGGATTAATTCTGACCTAATTTCCGCGTGTAGCAACAGGTTACCCTGGTGACCCACTTTGTTCGCCTCTTCCATTTCTCGAAGTGTCTGCCCCATACGGGACGTAGAAAGTCCAGGCGCCGAGCTGGTGCACCAACAATGTTGTAAATTGTTATTAATAGCCGGCTCGCGATGGGCGTGTCCCGACGCCTCTTTGTCTAGAAGTTTGATCGATGACAGAACGTTTATGTAGTGTTGTCGTGTAATTTCTACTTTATTGTTCATTGAATTGAGTAGGACGATTGTTTTTTTCTTTTGATAGTGGGAGCTAATTTTTTAAAGACTGTCAATCTTTTTTGTTATGATTACGAAGACGTACTTTTACTTTTTATGAACTAACTACTGGGGCGGCGCTTGGAATGAGTAGGTAAACGTCGATATGACGAAGATACAAAAAAGTGAACCAGTTTACGTATGTATAGGTACCTACTACCTAGGTGTACCTACTAAAAACACAACTAACCTTATATTACGATTCTGTAAAACTTTAAACATTCAAAAAGAAGCTTACTTAATGGAATTCAAATTTGAGCACACATTGAATAATGCACAATCTCAAAACAGCATCGTGGCTGGGCACCAGTCTGCGATGCATCAGCGTTTCTGAACGGTACGTGCTGAAACTCCGAATTATCGGCACTGCATCACCGTTACCTAACGTGTTCAAATTGTGCCCCCCAGCATTGGTTGGGAGCAGAATCCTCGCCACAAGGCCGGTCTCCCGTTATCATCCATCTCTGGGAAGCTATCTTGTCTAAGACAACGCGCAACGGTTAACAGTTATTTGTTCTCTCCCACGTGAGAAATATTGCCGTTCTGTCGACTCGCAGACCTATTAACTATCGTTCATTTCTCCAGACTAACTGCTCCTTACATTCGCTATCGGTCAAATCATGTCGTCAACGTTGACGAAACAACAGTTACAATTTCTGGTTCTTTCTCACATTACTACCGCTTAAGCTTCAATACCACCGTGTAATGGCTCGTTTGGTCGCGTGTTAGTCCTCAATGTCGCATAATCACACATGTGTCGAACACAAAGGTCGTACTTTACAAGCAGCGCAGTTAGTTCCACTCGGACTATTATACGCAATGGCCATCAATCTTGATGAATAGAGCAGTGAGGCTGTTTCAGGCTGTGATGTAAAAACGAGACGCAATGATAGGAGATTCGTGATGATATGTTCTGCAACCTGTTCTCCGTGTGTTGGGAAATATTCTAAGTTAACTGTCGATTGTACGTAAAGTCCGTAGTTTTCAGTCTATTTATTGTACATATACAATTATTGATTACCAACGTTGTTTTCAAATCATCAAACATCCGTAAATATAGATCGGCAGATACATTGTAGGAGGCAGAAAATTAATATTAAGAAACATTCGTTTTCCTTTGTGAGAGTTAAGATTGGTTTAGGCCAATTTCTCGTGCCGGAGTACTAAAGGTATTTTACTGTTCTGTCGAATCGATGCCTTTATTGGCAATTTCATAACCTATTCCATGTCGTCTGACGTCTGCCGCAACAGAGGATTTAATACCAGGGAGTCATAGCTGAGTCACAGTGGGCTATCGAATGAACACATAAATCTGTTTCGCAAGCCCTGGCAATTTCTGCCGATTTATTCATTGGGGAGAGCGCCTGCCGCCAGGACACAAATACTTGTGGTTGCTATAATTGGTTATTGTTTCTGTTTCCTTAGTACTTAGACTATATTACAACAGTGTAATCTAGATTCAATTAGTTCAGACTCATAAACCTTTGTTACCCCGTCAAGACATGACGTGTCATGATTAATTCATGCAAAGTACCAGGGCGTTATAACCTCTAAGAATGCGTTTGATAGACGTATTACAACTACACCGTGCGTTCAAATGCCAAACACAACAGCTAATAGAAATTCAAATCTGTTCGTATAATCACATTTCGTCGAAGTAATTACGTACCCATTACTTGATTTGATGCATCTACATACACAATGCTCGGATGAAGTCACTGCTGGAGAATTAGGTAGTGTTTATGAGGTTACTTTATACGGTCAAGGATATTAATTGTTACGTTAGCATTAAAACCGTGTCGCATGAAAGCTAATTTGATTAATTTTAAAGTATATTCTTTTGTGCTTTTTCAATGTTAGGTTATCGCTATCTGGGACATACACAAGCTACTTCTTCCAGGTCTAGATAAATATGTCCGATAGTTTTTACCTCTTTTTTGCCATTTAACAAAGGAAAGTAAAGCGATAACTTCAACTTTCAGATAATTTAACTAAGGATTGGGGAAATCGGACGTGATATTACTCACTATTCGCCCTTATCTGGAGTAGATTTTCGAAAAAAATTATATAAATATAGCGGCGCACGGTAAAAAAAAATGCGCTTGTCTATCTTTCAGTCGCATAAAGCCGTATTGTGTCGCCAAAAGTAACGAAATTGAGATTTTCAACCAATTTAGTACGTGACAATAGTAAATGCTAGTGCTATTATGTACCGCTGATACAAAACTATCTTCAAAAGGTGCTGGAAAGGCGTCATATAAACACTTTATAGACAGCTATCTTCGATTCGAGATGGATTCATTCATGCTACATCTCTTTGCTCCGACTACTGCCAACTGACGGCATAATAGCATAGAAAGCGTCTTTAGTAACGGCCATTGTGGTTATATTGATGTCTTAAGTAATCCTTTTTAGTATTCACGCGTTCACACTTCAGTGAGTCAGGAGTTGGCGTGGGATTTATTTTATAGAACTGTGAAAAATATAACTTTTACTGTTTTTTTGTCCGTTATTATATTGCCATGATGAGAGTTACTAAAATATTTAAATTTTCAAGTGTCGAATGTCAAGTCCCGTGTGGTTGCCGGGTTAGAATAGTGACACTCCATGTCTTCCCGTGGATGTAAGAGGCGACTAAGGGAATATAGGCTTGTCATTTATACGCTGGTAAATAGCCTATTTGTGCAAAATGTAGTTACAGAAATGATCAACAAGTTTTTAAAGTTGTAGGTAATTCTGTAGCTCTGCCTACCCCACTCTGGGAATGAAGGCGTGAATGTATGTATGTATCTATAAATGTAAAATTCAGACGATAACTTTTTACGCCCTACACAGTACTTAATTTGTTATCACTACTTATATACATTTTACAAAATGAAGTCTTCCGTTCGCTACGTTTATGTCTGCTCTGTATAGGTAAACGTACATTATAAAAACCACTTGATTAGATCTTGATGCAGCGTTCAGCATATTTTTTAAATAACTATCGAGAAAGGTTTTAAATTATAAATATAATAATAAATTAATACTTATAGCGAAGTCGTACAAGCTTTCAATTCTTCAATTCTGACACCTTATCCTTCAAAGAACCTAATCTATAAATCAGAAAACCACTTATACCTTTTTAATATACCACTATTATTATTTATGTGAGTTTAATGACAGCCGATCTACTTATGTCCAATGTCAAGAGTGCCGCTGCCGGCGCCGGCGCCGCGCGAATGTGCTTGCGCAACGCGCCGGTGTCGATAAGTGTAACGTGTCGTGCGCACGGCGCATGGACCACACGTGCGCGTGAGACGCGCATTGTCACACGCCGTTTTGAAAATGGAATTAATTTGGCAAATGTAGCTTAATCTGTTTCCATAATCTTTGATCTACATTAAAACTTTTCTGTTACTGACTGACTGGCAACACTTGGTCTTAACCGCTGAACCTATGAACTTGATATTTGGAGGAAATATTTCTTAGGTACCTTAGGAGTGCACTTATAAATATATTTTGGAATATCGCCCCCCACCCAAGGGAAAGAAATAGGCGGGTAGTTGTGTGGGTAAATAATTCTTAGCGTATAAAGTCGAGAAACATTTTTTTTTTAATTTGATTTGTGTTAATGTTTTTGAGAATGCCGGTAACATACAGACGGTGAGATGGATAAATGTTTGAGGCAATAAAGTAAAATAAAATACCACGTATAAGACCGTATTGTTACAATATCTTACACGAACTTACTATCGTACTTTTATATGAATGAAATGAATATGTTATAAAGGGAAATAGATGTATACGTTGATGGAAATCAACTGTTAGAAATGGAAAATATTATTAGTAGGTATTTTCGTAGGTACATTTCAAACACCGTTGGCTTCTTTGATCTTTCTTAAATTAGTATCATCTCACGTAACAACTTAACTCGGTTTTGTTTGGAACACCCTGAACGCGGGTTTTCGTCGGAATTTTGCGGCTTGAAAGGAAATTATTAACGCTCGATGGCTCGAGTTCCGCGAGAAATTGAGTCTTTGACGGTAGGTAATGACTGTAAATATTGATGATCTCCAAAAATGTATCACTTATACTACTACTTTCACTTTGTATTTTTGCAAAAAATATTTTGGCATATTTAAAAATCAATTCAACGTTTCGAAGCTGCTCCTCTAAAAAGAATTGAATGTGTTGATGGAACACTTTTAAGATAAGCTTATAACGCACAGACAAAAAAAATAAGGGTATGTTCACTCACACAGACCAGCTCGGAGAGGAGAGCAGATATTTTATTAAGTTGGAAACAGAGCTTTGATTCATTGTAATAAGGTTTATTTCTGCATGTGCACTTCTTTTGACAATTCTTAGTGACAAAATAATTGCACATGCAGAAATAAACCTTATTACAATGACTCAAAGCTCTGTTTCCAACTTAATAAAATATCTGCTGTCCTCTCCGAGCTGGTCTGTGTGAACGGACCCTAAAGATAAAGGAAAAGAGACGACATGCTAGTGTAGCGAAACGGTTTGGTTGAAAATGAGTTGGGGGCTCGTCCGAATATTTTCAAAATGTTCGATTTATACAGTTATTTGAATGAATTATGTTTATTCGTAGATGACGAGGAGGAATGCGGCATCCTCTCGGAGGGCTCGGAGACGTCAGAGGGAGGCCGCGCCGACACCGATGACGAGGGGATCGAGCGCGACGCGGAGCCGGCGCCGCGGCGCAGGCGCGGGCGCAGGCGGTTCATGCTGCGCGACGTCGTCGAGGTAAGTGTAATTATCATTAATAGAGCCACGACTATCACTATCAGAGCCATGACCAGCACCAGCAGAGCCATGGCTAGGGAGGTCTTACTTTAAGGGAATAGAGCGGGATAGGGTGTACGTGGTCATAACTGATGGTATCGTAGCCATTACAATCACTATCAGAGTTATAATCTGGGATGATGAGGGAAGGCCGAGACGCGATTTGATTTTAGTATCTACAATAGAAACAACGTCACGCACGTGTCAAGTCTCATCTCTGGGATTATTGTCTTTGTACATGATAAGTAGGTACGTATTGTAATCATGGACACGATTAAAATTAGATTTCGCAACTGAGTTGCATTCTCGGTACCTCATAAGAGCTCGGATCTGGATCGTGACCGCCCCTTCAATACACTCGTTATTGATCTGATCACTATCGCTTCTTATAGACTCTTACGACGTCTAAGTGGACGTGTGGTTTGCAAAATCTTTGTTATTTATAGCAGGCCCGAAACAGCCCTATTTCATACTTTGGAGTATGGAATATATAGACAAAACTGTTAGGCAATCTGTTAGGCACAGTCAATCATATTTTTTTCTCCCACATTCACGGAAATGTTAACCTTACACATGTATTTAAAAAAATAAGTTATTATTTACCAACGGCACGGGCCGCGAAAATGTATGTAATTTGATCCGGTGTTTTACTTTTTAAAACCATGTTTGGACTAGGGTAACTAACTCGATACAGCCAAACACTCGTACAATAAAAAATATTCCATGTTAATTATACTTTTTAAATGTCATAGACTAAAAAGGTAAACCTATTGAAATAGCGTTTACAGCGTTTTTAAAAGTGTATCAAATAGTTATCAAATAGTGACTGTTTTTTTTTTAAGAAAAAGCGTTAGTAAACAAAACAAATTGCCGAAATACCTAACCTCACCTGGGCCTCACGGTCAAGATGAGTTTATTAATACGGCCCTTAGGATTGCAGTCTTGAGATTGTAGTCTTGAGATTTCAAATGTCTTTGGGTCTCAGATCCCACTTACCATCAGGTGGCCTGAGTGCTCGCATGCCTTTAAATTGCCATTAAAAAAACAAAATTGCATTTTCAATATTTAAAAAAAAACAAGTTTAGTAAAGGAAATATGATTGTTGGAAGCGACTGTCTGCTATAATATACTTTCTGATCTTTCTTTCTGTGTCAAGACTTACCTGTTACTATGTTTGAACGACGAGGGCAGTTTTACGATTAACTTTTGTGTGATACGGTAAATTGTCAATAAACACACCACCAATTCTCTGGATCTAGGATCTATTCTAGTTTAATCGCCCAAAAATAAGCATCTCTTTTCTTTATACATTTTTTTTTATGGCATAGAGAAGGCAAACGAGCACACAGACCACCTGATGGTAAGCTGAAACTGTGACCCATAGACATTCGCATTCACAAGACTACAAGACTAAGACTGCAAATGCGTTGCCAACCCTGAGGACTAAGATGGAATGCCTCTATGCTAGTCATTACACCGGCTGTCTTATTCCCAAACCGGAACACAACAGTGCCAACAGTGTTACGAGTTAAGTCGACTTGTTCCCTTTTTCACTAAGACCACAGAACTGTAGGTGGGACACATTCGTATTTGGTAGGAAGGTGCTCTCCATTTTTACTCGACTTTCACTTACGAAGTGATCCTTATCGATGTGCATGTGTGTGTAAAGCCGGTCCCATCGCTGCGACATATACTTAAGCATTTTGTTTGAATAACTTGACTAACAACGAACCAAACTAGGGTGATTTGTATCTAAGGCCCTTGAACACACAAGCGACTATAGACTTTAAGATAACATGAGTATAATTATGGTATTAGTATCTATTTTAGCCAGATTTTTAGATACACCTATCGCGTCACATATATGTGTACACACACGCAAACCTTAACAGTGGCATTGAGTACAGATATTTTGACGAGTTACTAACGTTTACATCCCCTGGAGCAAGTACAATAATAATCTGGAAGTTTTAAACTCGCGTTATAAAGATAAAGTCTGTATTTGTCATATAATTTTGCGTGTTTAGGGTTTGGAAAAATCATGTGCCATGACCTCTTTGCTCGCACGCATCTAGTTTATGTAAGAACGTCACTGATCTACATCGTGTCAGATGATGTCAGAGGTCGTTAGGAGGTGACATCTGCTTTCACTGCAGTGCTTATCAGCTATAGTGCCCGGCCGTTAAGAAGTCAATCCTGACACCTGTCACTTCAGTACAAATTATAACCTCAAACCCAAGAATAGGTTATAAACTGGGATGACAGCTGTCAGGATTTACTTCATAACGGCCGGGCACTATAGGCACCACGCGGCCGTAATTGAACGGTGTTATTTTTACCCGACTGTCGACAAAAGGGTAATGTTTTTGATATGTATGTATTATGTATTATGTAATACGTAAGGATAACTCATTGCAGCAATATTGTTTAACCGACTAGAAGAGTCCTTTTTTTTTTATGGCATTGAGAAGGCAAACAAGCACACAGGCCACCTGATGGTAAGTGGAAACTGTGACCCATAGACATTCGCATTCACAAGACTGCAATCCTAAGACTGCAAATGCGTTGCCAACTCTGAGGACTAATATGGAATGCCCCTATGCTAGTCATTACACCGGGTGTCTTATCCCCAAACCGGAACACAACAATGCGAACACAGCTGTTTGGCGGTAGGTTAATGGATAAGATGGTGGTAGCGATCCGGACGGACCCTGCACAAGGTCCTACCACCCGCAGTCCCTAAACATAACATACGTATCGTAAAAATCAACTACACAGCAAGCAATTAAATAGAATACTCCAGTAATCAATTTTAGTAGGGAATGAGTTCCCACTATTATTCACTTAATTATTACGTGAAGAGCGTGGGAAAGCTTATTTATCAGAAATACCTCGGAGTCGTTCACGTATAATATCGTATCACTATTACGCTTTTAACCGATTTCAAAAACGGATGAAGTTCTTCATGTGTTTCATTTTAGGGTTCCGTACCTGAAGAAAGCCCAACGGAATCCTATTAACATGTCTACGCTGTCTCTCCGTCGTCCGTTTGTCCGTCCTAACTATAAAGAGCTGTATCTGTTACATTGTATTGTGTCGACACACATATACACTAATTCCCACGTTAAATTTCTAACACCCCCCTTCATTTTGCGGTGGTTATAAATAGTTCATCGGTCGTAATAGTATCGAAGTAAATTATTGCGTAAAAAATGAAAGTCCAAGAAAACGTGCAGTCGTTTTGCAGTTTTTTTCACATTCCTAAAGAAACTCTTAGAGCTCTCGGGCGCTATTTCCTACATTTCTTTACTCTAATATGCCTTTTACGAGGAGACGCGGCTAAACTGGGTCACAGGGCCGGCCTCATCAATAATAAAGCAGCTCTAGTTCCCCCCTTCCTGCAAGGAACACAAAATGTGTAAATGTAAAGAAATACATTAGTCATCATGTGACAAAACATTTTTGTAGGACATGGAGGTGGCAAATGAGCATGCGGAGGCCACCTGATGGTAAATGGGATCTGCCTCCCACCTACAATAACACACTGACAAAAAAAAACAATTATAAAAAGGAAAAGAGACGAAGTTCCAACTCAGCATCTGCTGGCTGTGAAGCCAACGCTGGTCTTTCGTTGGTACCGCTCGGTGAAAACACGAAAGGTGATACAGAAATGACGGTACGTACAAATTCATTGCCAAACCTAAGGACGAAGATGGAACACTGCTATTAATTTCCCCACACCGGAACACAACAATGCGGACACTACTGTTGAAATGTAGGTTAAAGGACAAGATGGTGGTAGCGATCCGGGCGGGACCAAGCCCGAAGTCCACCACTACACTGACAAATTTCAATGTAAAGAAAGACGTTTATCATCACGTGACAAAACATAAATAATGTACGTGCGAAGTCGATTTCACGCGTTAAAATATAAATTACAATTAAACTTAGGTGCTGGCTGGTATCGTAAATTACGTATTGATTTGCGATACCCCACTCTATAAGATTATTCCGGCCGACAAACGCGCCGGCCACGCCAATCGCTGTTAAAATATTTCAAGTTTTGTTCATATAATTCACTGGTAAGCCATAAGTCACTGTTTATTTTAGATTTATAGATGGTAGAGGTACCTACGGTAAATGTCGGTAATGACCAGCTGTGGTGTTAGGTTAGACAACTCGCTGGTGATGTCGTCAGCAAATTAATAATTTTAAAATGATACCTAATGACATTGTCTATATAGCGTTTATATAAAATAAAACAAATCACTAAAAAACAAAACAAATTAAAGACGCCTTGGACGCATTGCGATGTATTTTGTTCACGAAAAACTCCAGCTCAAATTTCAAAAATGATAAATTTTAACCATGAAAATGTTGCCTATTTTACATGTCAACCAATATAAAAAATATTATAGGCAACATTTTCATTACATTACGGAGATTTTAATTGTATGGGCGTGCGTGATTTTAGTCGTAATTTAATTTTTGACGCAGCATGATCAAAACGACACGCCCGAACATGTAATGTTTATATTAATTGACGAGCCCGCTGGCAAATTCGAGAATTACCCGACAGGTGGTGTGGGTGGCCTATATTGGCTTAGGGGGTCGACTCGTGATCGTAAAGTGTCGAGTTCGAACCCCCGCGGTCACCATGTACCATTCAGATTTTCCCATCTGTCAGATACGATAAGATATCCGAGAGTTGGTGTCGGTTGTCTGTCGTGTTGAGACGTCGCTTGCGAAAGTGATCGTATGCCCCCGTGCTCCCGCGCAGCCTTGACACGTTGGATCATAACGTATTGTTGTTATTTGGTTAACGTCAATTAGCGCTGATTCGCTTTGTTGGCTACAATTGGATTGGGCAACTGGTTATTAATTCGTCAGTTGATTTTTAGGGTTCCGTAATCAAAAATCCTAAGCCTCCGCTGTCTGTCTGTCTTTCAGCGGGCTGTATCTTATGATCCGTTATAATAGGTAGACAGTTGTGTTTTCACAGACTCCGTATTTTTATTGCCGCTGTAACCACAAATAAAAAAAAATACAATAGATTACCTGATTGACTTTTCGTTGATTTTTTGCTCATCCATAACAATTGCTGTGTGTCGTAAACTGTGATTACAGGTATACAGTAAATACCAGATTCATAATTTTTATAGAGTGTTATTGTTATTACTATGGCCACTATAACAACAAATAATGAAAATGAGATAAAGGTAAGGAAATGATGAAAAAAATGTTTCTTGCTCTATCGTTGTAAGGTAGTACGGAGCCCTTCGTGTGTGATTCCAATTCAAACTTGGCTAGTTTTTAAATTGTCTTCTTGATCGTTAGATCTTTCAGCTACTAAATGTATTAATAGGCCGATGGTATGGAGAAGGCAGGTCATAAATATTTCCCTCCTTATTTGGCTGTCACAGATCCTAGAATTAACAGTGATTCCCTAAGGTTCACTGTTGGATCGCATATATTTTTTACGCATAGTGTTTATTTTAATTATTATAAAAAAAAAACCTAACCTAATATAACCTCTACACTATTTCGGCCTAAAAGGATGATAACGGACTAGCCGATTTTTATCAAACATAGCTAAGAACTATTTTGATTCAAAAACCATTCCGATTCCTATTCCTGGTGCTTCCTACTCCTACTGATTTAGAAATATAAACTGCTTCAAAATATGTTCATCTGGTAAAAAGTATAAAGAAGTAATACACAGACACAGCCATAGGCAGACAGACGGACAGAGATGATATGATAGTATCAAACTCATAGCTTCCCTCTTCTTTCCTCCGGTGGATAAAATAAAGAATGTCGACATTTAAGTACAGTTATTTTGTACTCCGCGTGCTATTCAGCTGAATGGTAATAAAATAATTTCGTAACCAACAATTAACACAAATCGAACGTTCCGTGACCAATTTGCTTAATGATACGAATTCAACAATTCCATTCGCGGTGCGACGGTGACAATAATCATGCATCAAATTCCAAAACGGGCGGATAAATTTTCAGTTAAGCACACCAATCGAAAACCACACAAATATCACGTCGTCATACACGATTCTAGACCTTGTTTCGACACGGTTGTGGCAACAATTCAATACAGTTATTAAAGACTTGTGGTGTTTTAAGAATTGGTTGGTTTCGTTGCACCTTGCAGAAGCGGGGGCCAGTTATTTGACTGTGCAGTTGCGACATCAATGTGCTAAATGACGAATGCAACGTGTAGGTAGGCCCGTTAGTGCACCAGTGCCAAGGACTCAATGTCAGGCTCTTTGTGTAAAGAGATCGGGAGTACGGGCACTGAAGTGGCTACCTATTAGTCTTGACTGTCTGCAGTTACTAGGACAACTTTGACGACCCGTTCACCTGCTAAGTATAGAATTTTCTGGAATGCTATGAACTGATGTTCTTTTGGTTCGTATTGTAAGTTTATTTAACGATACGAGTGCTCGGAGTTGGGGGCCTCCGGGTTTGAATCACATAAAAATATGCACGAAAAGGTAATTATCGTATGCAAAAAGGAAAATAATTAAAAATGTAAATTTTTGATTTTTTATACTTGTTAGATTTAACAAAGAATTCGATGAAATAATAAATTTCCAAGAAAATAGCGATAATAGAATTGTACGTACTCTGTTTCCCAAAATTTAAGTTTTAAAAAGGGTTCGATCCGGTCTCCCAGTCCAGTCAGAAAGTATCAAAAAGTACTTCGTAATATCATGAGAAAGCCCCAACCTTCACGATCACATACTTTCACAGGATACAAGTCATAACCAAGAAAAAATATCACTAAGCTTATTTTATACGTTTAAGTGAAGTGTATCCAGGCAGGACCCCCGTCGCGGTCGTTTCAGATGAAATACCGACGATTTCTCCCGTTCCCCCTTCGCTTTCCTTGACCTCTACTTTATTATATTCATTTGTTTGTTTGTCTCGTAATTGGGATTCGGCTTTTCTATATTCTGTCCCATTTATCTTTGTAATTAAATCTTATATCAATAAATGGGAAAGTAGTGACTACATCCATTTTATTAATACGCAGTTTTAGTAACGCATTCGTGGCCAGACTATTCTATTGCCATAGGAATTGGACCCAAGATAATCTTGTTCCTGATTAGCTTGTCTGTTGGTAATAAATTTTATTTGCCTTTTATTGTAATTTATCATGAAAAATTGTAATCTAAACCGAGGATATCTCTGACGTCATGGTGATCTGTCATCCTGACATCTGGCATGGAAATATCTAGATGGGCTAATTTTCAGATCGAGTTACATAAACAACGTCAGTCACATATTTGCCTATTTATTTGCAACCAGTGAGCTCATCGTCCGTAAAACATTTACGTCCGTAAAGCACATGAAAGCTAGAAGCAAATTGATTCTAAGCAGAAAGTCGTTCTAATCCTGGGCCTTCTATTCCACGCGGTAAAAACCGTATTGCCGTTGACTATAGTTTTGTCAACGTTTTGATAGCTCTTATTTACTTGACAGTAATGGCGGCCGAGTTACAAACAATGGGGTAAGGGTCAAAACAACTTGTAAAATACAGACGGCTGGTGCATCACCTTTTTTTGTTTTTCTAAATTGATTTTGCATCATCTGATATGCCTTGATCAAGGGTTTTCTAACATTTATAGCAACGGAATCCTTTTGAAACCCTTAAAATAAGCACTATATTGTTTACATAACATGACTAATTAGGGAATTAAAAAAAAAAATCGGTAGAGATCTTGCGAAAGCCTTCCTCTTGTCTTATGGCTCTACGGACCAAACTTACGAATTTCTGCTCTAGATTAATCCATCATACTATTTCGTTAACTGTTTGTTCGTGATTTGATTACATAACAGCATTAATATAATATAACAAATTAAGTTATTACCAAGTAACTTCATAGTAATGAGAAATGTCAAATGAAATACACCACACATTAAAAGGAGCCCAACGTCATTAAACTCTTGCGTTCGCGTAATATTTAAGTAAACTTTATTGTATACCTCACAGGGTTGCTTATTTAGTAACATTATTAAGTAAGAAACGAGTTTCAGGGTATACAGTTGATATGGTAATCAAACATGTAAATGCATTACGCGGCTGATGAAAATGGAAAGGATAAGTTATTTCGAGCGAATTCTTGAGATCGGTGCAGTCAGTAATGCAATATGTCTGTTATTAGTTCCTGCATTACTTGGTAATCGAGAACGCGTAATAAGCGATGCATATGTGAGCGATGCAGAAATTATTCTTCTCAAACATGCTCGAAAAAAACGGTTTTCCGATTGAAAGACAAGGACGGAAAGAGCCTCATTTTACTCCTAGGAGTAAAAAACCATATCAAAACACTTTCCGTCCATGTCTATATTTTTCTTAAAAATGCTGTCAATTTGCATTCAAAATCAAAAGGACCAAGACAAAAATTCCAAACAGCCAAGGTAACTGCTCGCTTTTTTAGCACAGTGCGTGTGTTTCTTTTTGAATTTGCATTCCAATTTCTATGGTTAGTATTTAAAAACAATTGACAGTCGGTAACATTCGTTCATTCTGCATAATTAAATTACTTGCTTTTTAAAAATGTATTTGTATTATTTCCTCACATGTTTGAGAAAAGCATTATGTATGCCTCGGCGGAAACGAGGATTTCCTGACTCGTATTTTAGCAGGCCTCGCTATTGCTCGGCCTGCTAACCACCTCGTCAGGAAAACCCTTACTTTCCGCGCCTAGGCAACAATGTACTATTACCGATAGGTGATGAAGATTTATGTTAGTTGATGATTGTATGTCACTTGACAACTGTCATTGTCAGGTTTTTGAAATAGGGGGCAGGTTTATTTAAAACCAGCTGTTTCCAGCGACGCTGTCCGCGCAGAAAAATAAAACATAGCCTATGTTTTTAGTCCGGTCAATCTAGGCATTGGAAGGTACATAAATTTACAACAAGCTGCAAATGCGTGTAATTGTTCAAAACATAATTAAAAATAACATTTTAAAATTCCGAATCATTGCGATACCTGGAAAAAAAAAAATTCGAGGTCAAAGGTCAAAAATCTCGAAAAAAATTGGTTTTTCGTGATTTTCAGCAAAACGGTAAGGTTTATCATAAAATTACCTCAGATAAAAATTGTAGATCATAAAATTTTCTACAAAAAATGTATCAATACTTTTTGTCTCGAGAGCCACCGTTTTTGAGATAGAACGAGTTAAAAAGTTGTAATCGTCATTATATGCACACGTTGGTTGGAAATGATAAAAGCGATTGAAACTAAAAAAAAATAGAAACTTATTCATCTGATTCATAATCTTCAAGTACTTCTTCTAGTTGTTCTTCTTCTTGATCTTCTTCTTCTTCTTCTTGATCTTCGTCTTGTTCGTTTTCTTCATCCTGGGTGTAAGTAAATTCCATCAATAGCGATGTATCGCATGTTTCCTCGTCGGTATCAAACGAATCCTCCACTATTGGTGATTCAGCATTAGAACATGACTGGCCTTGACAATGTGTACATGCCAGAGAACACAACAGTCCAACTTTTTTACAACCACATTTAGCGCTGCATCCCTTTTTACAGTTGCAAAAAATAGTGTTCAGCAGTTTTTCCGGCGCAGGTGGGAGTAAAGTCTGAATAGGTTCTAATGTATTGTCGACCAACTTCCAACCCCAGTCTTTTGGGTCTAGCTGATAACCAAGCCACACTTGAACTTGGTAATATACCCGGAAAAGATGTTGATGTGCAGTAACTGAGGTTGGAGGAAGACAAGATAATTGCACCTGTTTCTTATTTTTAGTGTTTTTAACGAAACATGCATATCGATACTTATCTAAGCAGGTGGTTTTTTTCGGAGCTCTGTACATAGAAAGGAGAAACCGAATCCCGTTCGTGATAATTTCTTGTTGAGTTGAATTACTTTTTTTGAAGACTTCAGCACATTGAACTAAATCTTAATTAATCTAAATTCTGTCATTTTTATTATAAAACTCAAAACAGCACGAAATAGGTTAGATTAAACACGTGTTTTCACTACGGCGTGGCGCTCAAGACTAACGGTATTTTATTTATTGGGCATATTAACACAAAGCAGGTATATAGCATATTTTGACGATTACAACTTTTACAACTCTTTGACTCGTTCTATCTCAAAAACGGTGGCTCTCAGAAAAAAAAGTATTGATACATTTTTTGTAGAGAATTTTATGATCTACAATTTTTATTTGAGGCGATTTTATGATAAACCTTACCGTTTTGCTGAAAATCGCGAAAAACCAATTGTTTTCAAGATTTTTGACCTTTGACCTCGAATAAAAAATTTTCCAGGCATCGCAATGATTCGGAATTCTAAAATGTTCTTTTTAATTATGTTTTAAACAATTACACGCATTTGCAGCTTGTTGTAAATTTATGTACCTTTACTATTATTTTTTAGTCTAATTTGACCGGACTATTTCGTTCATCGTAGGATTGTATTTGTATTGTAAACAAACAAAAAATGAATTTTTTCCTCTTTATAATATTAGTGTAGATGCAACACGGAACAACTAGTTCGGTTAGCACAGTTTTTTTCTCGATTGTCGATCTTTCCTTGTGCATCGTCTGAGAAACAGACAAAGAAGTCGCTGACAAGGAGAGAGCATCCCTGCTGTTTCATGATTCACACAAGGATAACTTACTCCCCAAGTTTTGTTTCTATCTAACTAGTGTTATAAGAAAGAGATGCACTCAGACTTGTGTCAGCTGTATCAGGCCGTAGAAGTTGGTAGTTGACATGGCTCGGTTTTGGTGGTGGATGGTGAAAGATGCCGCCCGTATAAGTTGATGGAGATGGAAAGTTACCATAGCAACTGCTTAATGTCTTGTAGCATCTCCATCAAGTTTGGTCTCGTTTGACTTGTTTTGTTATATTAGTCAGTAAGTTAAAAAAGCGTATCATAAGATCTTTGAGGAAGGCTTATGCCCTGCCTGTGGACATGTTTCGCTTGATATGATGATGATGATGATGGTGTTATCCGTACGTATGGTAATAGCTGCTGACGGTACAATTATGAGATGGAATGTAGCCATATAAAAATCCTCAATGTCTATTCTAATCCTCTTCAAATTTGGAGTCGTTTGACTTGTCTTTTATTTAATTGTATACTTACATTTAAATAAAGAATAAGGCATTGTGGCGACCCAGCGACATCTGGCGACAACTTGCAACAACCAACTCGACAGCGCCACCTGCGACAGACAGCGCCACTAAATCTGACAGTACGATGCATCGCGATAACGAAGTTTCTCCAATCGGTTACCTACACTTACCACCATTACCATTGTACTTCCAACTTCATCCCAATGGACTTTGGTCCTCAGGCATAACACCCGAGAGATCTCTCTTCCTATAGCATGTTTTATTTTCTAAATATGACCTATTGTCCCCAGCGTTGCGTATGGCACTGCGGCGGCGGGCACCGCGCACGTGACACCGCCGCCGCGCACTACCGCGCCGTGTGCCGCGCGCTGGTCGCTGAGGCGCTGGAGTTGGCGTCGTTCCTGGCGCGCATGCGCGTCGGCGGCGCCCGCGACCTCGGCGCCGCAGAGGAGTCCGTCACGCATCTCGACACGCTGCAGTTCTCGGATTGGGTCAGTATCTGATTGAGCTGGAATACTAATTTATCTGTTGCGTATGACCCTATCAATGTTACCATCACCACAGCTATATTCCAACGTAAGTTGGAAGGGCGGCAAATTTTGGTGGAGACGAGGTAATGCGTTTCTTTTCCTAGCTTCAGCTCACCTTAGCTAACCATGCTCTGATTGTGTAGCTAACATCTGCACACCAACGGAATGGTTGTGTTTGTGCTACAAATGAATGGTCAACTTAAACGTATTTGGTTCAAAATCATGACGTCATCCTACCAACACGGTTGTCCAAACACTATGAGGGCTTCAATCCGCATGCACTCGAATTCCCAATAGTACGGACGCAGCGGTTTGCTGCCTCAATTCTTAATCGCACTGCCAAGCCCAGCGTCTATATTCCCAGAATCGTATAACCTTGGGGTTTTCAAGGGGGAAATGGGTTTTTTTCTGGGTAAGCGAGTACTACCCTGGATCTTGTCGTCACTTAACAGTAGGCGAGACTGAGGTCAAACGCAAACCCATTTGGTTGTATATAAAAAAACCCTGACAGCTATCAAGGATGCTGCCGATGTCTACTACTATATAGACTCGTAGGATAAACGCGTTAGACCGGGTATTAAGGGCACCATAAGCTAACAGTTTACCTGCAGTCCCAAGTTCGTAAGGACGCCTGACAGTCCCAAATCTATCGAGGAATGTACGAAACTGTAAAAGGATTTTGAAGCGACGCTTAAATCGCGTAGCTGTCATAAAATATATTTATAGCTCCGGGCATGCTCCGGGCATGCTCCGGGCGATAACGTTTCTCACACCCTAAATCAACTCAGATTTCCACGATTTTTTAATTATGTTGTAGTTATTATAAAAAAAACTGGTTAGGTTAAGTTAGGTTAGGTTAGGTTAGGACAGGCACCAGTAATGAACGCTTGACCCTTAATTCTAATGTCATACGGTCGTAAATTGATTGTTGCAAAACAAATGAATAACTCTTATGTTCTGTAAAATAAGAATCAAGTGTCCATCTTGGTCGATGTCCATTACTCGTTCCGTCGTCCTAGCCGTTTTCTATTTGTTTCAAAAATCAAAAAGTACTAACCTAGTTTTTCGTAATATCTACAAGTCTGGAACAAATTCAAAAATTGTGGAAATTGGACTAGGTTCAAGAGGAGAGAAACATTACCGCATTTTGGGTAGAAATTTTCGGCTTCACAATCCTCTTAACAGAAACTGATAGTCTAGGCCAGGCCACTATCGGCTGTCAGACTGTTAGTTTGGATAGCCCTTTAGACAGATATGTCAAAATTAAAAACCTACTCATATCATGTCGTTTCATTAACCTCCTCCTGATTCGTGATATTTTAGCACTCCAAAGTTTATTTTCTCACTTCATATACTTAAAACCGAGATGTCACAGCACGTGTGCCAAATAAGAAAGCTTAATTAAGGGAATACCGAAGGCTATTGAAATTTCCCCGAGCGAGCGGCATGCGCGCGGCGTGCCGATCGCGGCTTTGTAGGTGTCCTATGCAATATGAATGGCATTGGTTCCGAGGTATTTACTGGGATCTGATTATCTGATATAATTGTTTTAGCTAATCTAAAACGTTATTAATTCTGATATTTGTGCCATCATTATACAGTAAAACAAACAAATTCTTAAATCAGTTCAATAAATAACATAAATAACAAGTTAGGGTTGAGTAAGTGTTTTCCAGATATAGTGCATAAATATACAACATCGTAGGTGCATATGCTTTCGGAAAAGTTTGTCTTGTTTTCTCTATAAGGTTATCGATAGATATACCTACAGTCGAACTCAGCACGGGTAGCACAAGTTGTATTTTCTCGCTTGTCGGTGCGTCAGTGCGTCTCCATGGTTACTGACTAGATAGAAATGGAGATCTGATTATCTGAGCGACAACCAAGTCGCGGGCAACGGCTCAGGGTGACTTCGTCCACAGTCCTAATGCGTCACGTTCTTAACGCGTCCACAATGCCATATGGCCCACTATTCCAATTCGTCGGCATTCCTATATTGTCACCTTCCTAACTTGCCTACTTTCCTATTATTGTCACCTTCCTAACTCGTCCACATTCCTATATAGTCCACAGTGCTAACTTGTCCACATTTCTATTGTGTGGTCAACTTCTTCAATAATGTGTGGCTAACTTCAGTTTGCGCTGTGGACGATATAGGAATGTGGACGACTTAGCACTATGGACAATATGGGAATGTGGACGAGATAGGAAATTGACGACATAGAAATGTGGCCGAGTTAGGGAGGTGACAATATAGGAATTACATGCTGACGACATGGCATTGTGGACGAGTTAGGAAGGTGACGAAATAGGACTGACGACAAAGTCGCCCTGAGCCCGGGCAACTTGTGCTAGCCGCACAGGGTTATAAGTTAAATAAACTTGAGTAGCTAAAGCCCCTCTTCGATGTCGATGTATGTAACACATCTGTATAGACCGCTCGACATTCTATAATGTAAATTTGAGATATGTCCATAATAGTTTAGTATACAACTGCTGCGACAAGGTTCTAAAATGTAGAGCTACTTCTGTTCGACCGTACTGAAGCTGACTAACAAAACAATAAATACGATATTTTCCAACATTTTTTCAATTGAGCTATGAGGCCATCCGATGGTTAGTACCTGAGTCCTAACAACTACCAGACAACGACATAACTAGGGACCGGAACTTTGGGGGTGGCTTTTGACAAGTATGTAGCGAGAACACCGCTGTTTATAGATGTTATAGAAAAATCGATAATTTATTTATTTATGTCTTTAAATTAAATTAAATAAAACCTCCAATTTGCCGATGATACGTACTTTTTACAGCGGTCTTTGATTAAAAAAAGTTCGAAATACCCGATGGTTTAATCCGTTTAAATGGCTTTATTGCAATTAGTATAATTACAAAAACCCGTATATTTTATTACTTGAGAATAAATCCCTTTAAGACCTCTTAACGAAAATATTATTTTGAAACTTTCCGATATTTCGAGCCTTTTTCATCATCGACAGCTGAAGAGTACACATCATTGGAAAAATTGAGGTTTTATTTAATAAAGACATAAGTAAATAATAAAACTATCGATTTGTCGATCACAACTTGTCAAAAACGAAAGCCGCAATACTCTGGGCCTTATAGACATAACAATGCAAAAACTGTTGGCTTGGCGGAAGGACGAAGCCTGCACAAGGTTCTACCACTAGAAAACGATGTATGAATTATGGATATTGTAGGTAGGTAGGTATATAAGCTTACGATACGACGTTTGTTGGTTGGGCGATTGGATTAAGATTAAAGGAGGCTAAGACTGAAAATATAGGTATGGCTAGCAGGTACCTCTCACAGGTGACAGGTGACCCTAGTCATATCCATGATAGTCGATATCTTCACAATGTTAACCAAGTTCCTCTGTCTGTATTGTAAGCAGCTAATGTAAACGATCTTGTGTACCTTTTTATGATGACTGTCTTTTACTTCTTAGTCTCAAACCGCATGTTCCGAATTATCCTGGATTGTTATATTTTTATGCATTGAAAGCGAGCTCGGTCCATCATACTAGCTAGCCTTGGTCCGTATTTGCCCTATAATCGTGCGGGTATTTGCGGATAGCATATAATAGTATGGATGTAGTGAATAATATTGCGACAGTTTCCCGAATTAACTCATCGATGGGTAGTAAAGCTGACAATGACAGCATGATAAATGTATTGTTGTTTGAACAAAAATTATAGACCTAACCCCAATCCTAAAACGCGTTCTGCTATAAGACCGTGTGCCTTGATTGGGATACACCAAAAAAAAATTGCTTTGTTACATGTTTATTTGAAAGAATAGCCTTAACTAAGGATCTAATTTGAAGCATTTCATGATTAAAAGTGTCATTGCTATTAAAAAAAAAACTTAAATAAAAGTTCACCTCTTACTACTGTGGAAAAATGGCGGAGCTATTTTGAAAAATGGGGATACTTCGTGTAAGATCTAGAAAGTCGATTTTTTATTATCTATGATCTGTTTTCAAAGTCATAATATAATAGACGAACGTCTTTCAAACATAATGTAAACAAACAATCGCAATACGATATATTTATTGTTTCAGAGTATTATATTATAAACATTAGACTAATACAAACTTCGTAAATACATGGCACTTATTGCTAGACTAGATTTACTTATCACAGCCACTTTAAATTTGTTGAAAAGGCGGATTCCATACTTGCGATTTATCATGAGTTTCTACAATAAATGTTGATGCCGACGTTTTAAACCCCTTGGAAATAAACATAACTCGTCTCATTAATATATTCATTTCATCATAAGAATCAAGTACAGCCATGTTGTAAACAAATAAACTTGACATGACAACAGCTGTCATCAAACGTAGGTGTCAGATAGATAATATCTAAATCTAAGTTGTACTATAAAATAAAATATTGGAGAGGTTTTATATGTTTTATGTAAAATCACAAAAGAGGTTGATATAGAACAATTCGGACCGCATTTAGGGGTCAAATGAAGGTCATTTCATTTCTTAATTTTGTTATCATTAATTAACTGTAACATATTTTTTTAATCTAACTGCGGCGATAGATTTGACAAACCATTCCTCGAAATGGTTCTTAAATTTTCATACTTTGTATAAAATTGGTGTATCCCAATTGGCGACTCTGTAAGATAACTTCGATTGATCGAGCTGGCTTTTCTTGCTTAAGAGAACTCCCTCTGACCCATTGTTTTGTACTGAAAGCGCTAACAAATTTCATTCTTTATTTTGTATGTTACAAATTGAAGATGGAATATGACAAAATGATCGAAGCGAAAAGGAGAAAGAAATGCATAATCGATAATGTAATTACAACTCTTTTTTAAATTAACCATTTATTTTATTCACTAATGTACAAACTTTTCGATTGTAGTCAAACCGAAGGATTTGGAGAGCCCTTCAAGTATGTAGAAAGACATACCTTAATAATCTGTGGTAGAAAGTATTGTCAAAATTGATGGAATGTCGTGTTGCAATATTTTTTTCGGCTTTGATTTTCCTCTCAATTAATTAGTTAGAAATTGAGATTTAAACAATCTGTTCGATATTTTAACGTAATGCATGTGTCTTTTAAGAATATTAATTTTCATTTACTCACTAGACTTATTCCCTCAAAATTAGACACAGTGAGTTGAATGTTGTTTTTGCTTTTCATTTGCCACTGCCACTTTATTCTTAGCAATGTTTCCGATGTAAAACTTAATGCTGACATTCTTTTCCAGGCGCGATTTTGGATGCAAGTGATAGGTGAATTGAGGATGGGAGTAAAATTAAAGAAAGTTTGTTACTCACGGACTCCAATTGAGTACGAAATGACCCCATACGAAATACTGATGGATGATATAAGATCTAGAAGATATACTTTAAAAAAGGTTGACGGCGCGATTCCACCGAGGTAAGTTGATCTTTGTTCGACGCGTAGTAAATCATGTTTGTGTTTACGTTGCTCACGGACATTTTTCTTTTCACAGTGTGAAGAAAGACGCACACGCAATGATTCTCGAATTTATTAGAAGTAGGCCTCCGCTTAAAAAGGTAAGATTTGCCAAATGTGTTATTAAAAACAGTTGTGATAGTCAGTAGTTTTTCAGTAAAAATATATTACCTACTTACAGATTTACTATGCCTATCGGCCTGACTGTGAGAATACGAGAACTATTAGGCTTCAGGCTATATATGAGTGTTTACTGACTGGTCAAACTAGCCACTTTTTATGAAATCTTTACTTAGTATAAAACATATCGCACCTTCAGAACAATAGTCACCTAATTCAGAAATTTTTAATTTCGAGTTACATCCCTATTGTAATAAATTTATGACTTGAAGTTTGAAAGATGAAATTTTGAATTAGGTCACTATTGTTCTGAAGGTGCGTATATCACGACGGATTGAGAACCTCCTCGTTTTGTTTGAAGTCTGTTAAAAGTGAAGTCGCTTCCGCTGTCTATTCGCTGGGATCTTTTAAACTAGGCAATAGATTTTAATGCAGGTTTCAGCAATAGATCGTGATTCAAGAGTTCTATGTACGGTATTCTGATTTATGTACGGGTGTCCGAAGCGAAGCGAGGGCGGGGCGCTAGTGTCAGATAAATACATAACTTGTGTGGAGTTTTATATGAAATACCGGGCTATGACGTCAATAAACACTTCTGCCATATGCCCATGGATTTAAAATACCCTATTATAGGTATTATAAATCGATGCCATACGTCACTCTATTTATGGTTTTAGATGAGTAATTTAAAAAAAACTTAAATACAGCTGACTCAAATTCAGTCTTGTTATTTCGTGAACACGCTAGCCTACTCGGTAGTGACCCTGCCTACGAAGCTAGCGGTCCCAGGGTCAAATCCCGGTAAGGGCAGATACATATTTCTGTGATGAGCGCGCGTATTTTTTCCCGAGTCTTAGATGTTTCTCTAAATAAGTATGTTTATCGTTGTCTAGTACAGTCGAGTGCATAAAGATGTGTATACACTTTAGTACCTTGACACTTTAATCGTTGACAATTCATATATGGCAGTTGAAACATGAGTACATGACAAGGTACGAAAGTGTAGGTATACATATTTATGCACTCGACTGTACCAACCGATGTTGCAAGCATAGGACTAGGTCAATTTGAGTGACATTTTCGACTGGTATTTAATTATTAATATTTTAATGTGTAATACTCAAAATCCCTATTGTAAACTACAAAGTACAGTAAGAAAATCCGTAACAGACCTTTTAAAAAAGAGTCATCCAGCTTTCATATTGGTAAAGTACTGGAAATAGCTGTCGATCTAGATGTGATCATCTATCCCGGGATATTTTTGACGAGTATGCTATAATTCTGGGTTAAAACTACTTCAACCTGAACGACACTCGGTTGTCCAGGTATAATAGTTAAAAAGTGTCCAGTAACTAGCAGTCAGCAATTTTAAGCATTAACTGACTGGAGAAACTTCTTTAGCGCGATGTAGAACACTTTAGTTCCGCTGTCTGACGCTGTTGACGCTGGCGAGTTTTTTGATACAAGCTGTCGCTAGATGTCGCTAGGTCGCCACAACACTATAAACTGTGGTGTTATTATCGATCAATTAACGTCTTTTTGCGTGTGCCCAGGCATCAGAACGCAAGCTGCCCCCGCGGCGGCGGGAGGTCACCCCCCGGGAGCAACTCCTCGCTTCCATCCAGGTGGGCCGGCAGCTCAGGCCCACGCCGTACTCCAGAAGGCTATGTGAGTACCGATTACTGACCCTTTCATAAATTAACATTTTCAGGATAACAGTGGTCACCCGCAACTTTACCCCTTAGTAGATAGGTACAACACAGTGTTCACCTTCGTGTAAATTGATTGGATTTTTTTGAAAATGGGTTCTGAAAAAAATTGAAAAAAAATCTAAAAAAAAGTTTGCTGCGCCCTCTTGGGACTAGTGGTCGCAATAACGGCATTTTAGCCACGTTTTGTTTTTTCTAATTCTAGCATTAGCTGTGACGTTGAAAAGACCATGTGGCGTTTAAGCTCTTTAGCCTTAGCAGAAATTTGTATATTTATTTTCTCAGTAAATAGTAGTTGGAAGCCTAAGGCCCGTATTAATAAACTAATCTCAACTCTAATGCTCGTCTCGAGATGCGTCAAAAATGACAGTGTTCTATGGTTTGGCGTTTACTTTGACGTATCTTGTGGTGGGCCTCACGGTCAAGATGAGTTTATTAATACGGCCCTTAGGATTGAAGTCTTGAGATTGTAGTCTTGAGATTTCAAATTTCTTTGGGTCTCAGATCCCACTTACGTTCAGGTGGCCTGAGTGCTCGCATGCCTTTACATTGCCATTAAAAAAACAAAATTGCCATTTCAATATTTAAAAAAAAACAAGTTTAGTAAAGGAAATATTATTGTTGGAAGCATGGCTGTCTGTTATATCTTATATACTTTCTGATCACTTTTTCTGCGTCAAGACTTACCTGTTACTATGCTGTTTGAACGACGAGGGCAGTTTTACGATTAACTTTTGTGTAAATTGTCAATAACCACACCACCAATTTTATATACAGACTATTACAGACGCCGTTCGTAAAGATACTTTGACAGTAGTCCAGATAATAACTCTGGATCTAGGATCTATTCTAGTTTAATCGCACAAAAATAAGCATCTCTTTTCTTTATACATTTTTTTTATGGCATAGAGAAGGCAAACGAGCACACAGGCCACCTGATGGTAAGTGGAAACTGTGACCCATAGACAAACGCATTCACAAGCCTGCAAGCCTAAGACTGCAAATGCGTTGCGAACCCTGAGGACTAAGATGGAATGCCTCTATGCTAGTCATTACGCCGGCTGTCTTATCCCCACACCGGAACACAACAATGCGAACACTGCTGTTATTATTGCGAAGTGACCAGTTGCTGAAGGGTGGTCAGTTATAGATGATTTACCACTTTAATAAAAGATCAAAAGATCTTAGCGAAGATTACAGACGGCCAATTCATATCCTGCCGCGGTGGATGCGAAAAGCACAAGACCGGTCTGAGTGGGAAGCCTTGGGGGAGGCCTATGTCCAGCAGTGGACTTCTTTCGGCTGACTTGATGATGATGATGATGATGATGAATTCATATTTCCTCAGTTCGGTTTGATTAGTGGTTTTCACTTATTTTAATAGCGACCTTTCCTTACAGATGCCCAACCCCAATCCTACGTTCACTAACCACACTGAAAATCCTCTCCTCACAACCTTATGAAGACCTTTCACCCAAAGACACTTGTAACAATTTACTATTTTTGTACCAGACGACCCCTTGTCTCGTTTAATAGCAGCATGTAAGTGTAATCAATGTACATCTTTTAGTAAACTTACAAAGTGCGTTGAAAACTGACTTTTTATTTTATAAAATTTTAAAACATCTAAAGGAAAAACCGTAGTTTACACTCGTCGAATTTTATTTCAAGGCTGCTGTGGAACTGTCAAGTTGACGTGATAAATAAAATAGTCGTCACGTACATCGTTCCGTAGTGTTACGAGAATTAAGTTTTTATAAACTCCTTCTTAACATAGTATAAAATGAAGTCGCTTCCGCTGTCTGTTCGCTTAGATTTTTTAAACTTCTCAACGGATTGTAATGTAGTTTGCAGCAATAGATAGAGTGATTCAAGAGGAAGGTTTTTATATAAATAAGTTGTGGATTTTGAACGGGTGTTACAGAAAACTCACTCTAACTGAGCGCGGGTTGATAGTATTGAACAAACCAATCTCGCTACTAATGTTTAGTTTTACACAAATGGAGGTGAAACTTCCATTGTTTCACCTTATTGCATTATAATAACGTCCAAAAGTCAAATCTCTTTGTAGTCGACTGTACAACGATTTGCTAGTAAGATTTTTTTGCTAAAAAAGTTAAAGCGCCTGCAAGGTTTTAACTGCAATGTTTTACAGAGTTGTATTCGTTTTCGAGTAGGCGCTCGTTGTTACGTTTACAATGCGATGTTCATTTGATTTTGGATTGATAAATCAACTTTACACTTTATAACAACGACATTGCTACTTAAGGATTATTTCTCGTGCCTTTCGCACTTCTAAGCGCATAGTAATCTTGTAGGTTTCTTATTCCTAGTTCTAGTGGTAGGTTTGGGAGATGAATCTAGTAGAGTAGATAAAAATCGATTGTAATATTTGTTGATGAGGATACGCGATACTGATAGCAGTTCTATTAGGAATCGTTACTTTAAGCTTTAATATTGAACGGTAAACATCGCAGGACAGGAACGCGAACAGTCTGAATGGGTTCGCTCATTTGTGACAATGCTTAGAGAGCCCTATGCCCAGTATGGATGTCTTTCGGCTGATTTAATGATAGTAACGATAAAGAAATACGTTTGAGACTTACCGCCTGTTTCAAAATCTACAAGTAAATCATATTTGACAAATTAATTTAGCCCTTTGTGTTTCTTACACTTAAAAATAGACGAGGAGAGAGCCAACTTTAAATGACATAATTTTATCGATATTTTGGTCGAGTAATTTTTGATTTCTCTGGTTAAAAAGTATAATTATGTGCATTTCCGGGTATAAACTATTCTTGGACTATACTCAATTGAGGCGTTCAACAGTGAAGAAAAACAAATACACTTCCGCGTAAGTAAGACAAGGAAGAATTCCAATCTGCAAATTAGTCCCAATGTGGCCAACGATTCATTCAACCTAGTTGCGTGATCTGGTTGCAATAAAACCGCATACTAAAGGACTCTTAAGATGTCACGCACAATCGCGTAATGTTGGCATTCTCGTGAAATATATCACAGCATTGTGAGCTTGCGCGTGCGTGGCGAAACTAGATCGCATCTGATACGAGGCTGGAGGCTGGTGCAATTGAGCCGCGAGCGCAATATCATCTTTATTAGCTAGTGCGTTGTACGTAGATATGCTTGCGTTGACCTAGTTGGTAGTGAACCTGCCTACGAAGTTAGCGGTTCCGGGTTCAAATCCCGGTAAGGGCAGATATTTGAGGGATGAGCGCGACTATTGGTTCCTGAGTCGCGAATGTTTTCTATGTCTTTGTTATATGTATTCCTCTATTAGTTATCTATCTATTAACCATAGTACAGTCACGAACCGGGATTGTTGAGCCACTAGCTTATCATCATAACTTGGTTGTGTTACACGAATGCCGCTGTTTTTCATTACTTAAATGTGACCATAGCAACCCTTGTAACTACCAATAAAGACAGTTCAGTTTGAACCAATAGTGGCTGTTGTTTAAACGTAACCATAGTAATCATCAAAACTCTTAATTTAAGCGAATATATCCGACTTTGACCGATCCCTGTAAGTAACACAACCAAGCTGTGACTGCAACACGGGAATGTTAAGTCACTCACGTCAATATTCTTCATAATTTAGCAGAGTAATACATACTGGACATACGAGTATATACGACTAAACCCGATTTGCATTACACGGCCAAAATACGAACAGTGGCAAGTGGCTCAACAATCCCGGTTCGTGACTGTACCAGCCGATTCTATTTTAGGACTAGGAAAGTTCAATTCCAATTCCAAATATTTATTCACTAAATTGGCCACATGGCGGCTTTTTTACGTGTCGGTAATATAGAGTGAATCTACCAGCGCTTCAGAGATATTTTATGCCAAGCATGAAGCATTAGAGATAAAATTATTAACGGGAATGTGGATTGCCCCGAGTTGCTTGCCAAACTGTCGTATAAGACTCCGACCAGATTGCAATTCTAACTATAGACGAAATAGCTTTCTATTTCGTGCAAGCAGAAAAATAAATAACGTGGCAAAGGAATTAGACATTGATATATTTAATACAAACATATTGTCCATAATGCACAAAATAACCAAACATGCTTTGAGTAATTAATGTAATTATCATTAATATTACTATAATCGGCTGGATTGCGTAAATTCTTTTTTTTTAATATGTAAAATGGTTGCTTTTTGTGTATTTGCGACTGTTTGGTGTAAACCACTATAACAGCGTAACCAGTAACCTTACTGTGTACAGTCAACAGCATAAATAAGTGATCATTTATGTACCTTGTCACTTTAACGTCGTGCTTGAAATGTCATACAAAATTGACAAACGATTGAAAGCGACAAGGTACATAAATAATGACTTATTTATGCCGTTGACTGTACCTTGTATCGGTGAGAACCTGTAATTAGCTCTTAGTATTTACTTTTAAGTTATTGTTTTGTTTTATAGCTGTTGGTTTTCCATAAGTAAATAAATGGTATAGAGTACCGGTCCGCCATTTATACTTAACTTATGTACTGTGCTTGTGTGTGTGCTACGAAGTATATGGTATCCTATTCCGTCAATTTATTTTGTCTATTGGTATTTTAAGATCTCTGTAATTTTAAATTACAACCTTTTGGTCCTAGGACTGCTGCTGTAAGATTTTCGTCCATGTGACCACCACATCCCAGTTACATAAATTATTCGGAAGGGCAATGCATTTTTAAGCCCAAAAATGTAGTTTGGCAATGGTATTGTCACAAAAAGGTCATGGAGAATGAGGAAACTGGTGGATTCGTGCATCGCCTGATAATGACGACATTGAGGACATGTTTTTCCAACCGAACGAAAACTGAAATTGTCTAAACATTGACGTAATTTGATTATTTATATTTTGCGGGGAAAATATAATGGTTACGTCATAGTAAACTTAAAAAATAACGAAAATCTTTTCTTCTTCTGTTTTGGTATGGCTTTGTTAGAAGAAAACAAAAGAGTGAAAATGGAGTCGCAGTACAAGTTATACTACCACTGAGTAAAGTTATGACCCTTATGCCCTTCTATTAAGGCTCGCTAGTAAATATGTCAGATAAAATTTTAGTAACTTCATACTAGTTTTGACATTCCTGACCGAAATTTGATCTAGCTTTGCCCACGAATCTGTCCGCGTAGTAGGTAGTTGTATATCACCCGGAAACAGACGATGGGTGCCATATTTCACATCGACGACCGATTGAAAGAGATAAACAAACACACTTTCGCATATAAAATATTAGTTAGATAGGGTTACAGCTGCTCATCTATTTGTCATCTACTAGTATTAACATTGGCAGCGTTTCTCAAACTTTTTAACTTGATTTATTATGACACAGTGCCGTATTAACTTTGACACGAGCCTTACGTATTCAAGTCTATTTAGGGTGGCGACAGAAAGTGGGACAGCGGTCCAGGGGTTACGTAATCGACGCCGCGCGGTCTGCCGGCGGGATGAAGAGAGAAACAAACTGGTTGCGTAATAGAATGGGGTAAAATACTCGGATTAGTGATTTCCTGATTGATTACTTGTGTAGTTATATCTGTTGGATAGAATTATGTTTGATTTTTGTAGCTGAACGTTGCAAATTGAAGGCGTGACGATTCTTGATAGTTGAGATCTGATTCTGTTTTTATATTTTATGGAATGTTGCTTGCTGCGTTGCTATTTTTTACCTACATCATCCATCATAAATACACAAAAGTGCTATGATAAACGTCAATATCGTATGTTTCAGACAGTTTATAAGTTACCCGCAAATATTTGAAAAGTCTTTCCCAGCTACTGTGGTTGCAGTGCACAGTTTAGTTTGCTCACGTATGTGTATTAATAATACATAATAAAATAAATTTATACCTAAGGTTGATTTCAGAGAAAAATCATAAAATACACTTACGTCCAGTTAAATAACATAATCCAGCGCATCTCAAACTTAGTAGTAAATCTGAACCTTATTCTGACTCGTATTAATTCTAAAAACATGATCTATTTTGAGTTATCTTATCAATATTTGTATCGCAGATGGAGGCATATTATTTTCAAATGCTATAGAGATCCTCATTTTTTTTCATAATTTTTTGTTATGACATATACAATGCTTGTGTCAAATGTCGTTACAACAGCTTCTGATAGTACTCTTGTTTAACAAATATCGAAAGAAATATTTTAATTCGAACCCAAAATGGGATGAAAATGGAAAAAAGTACGGCTGGCACTGAACAAGTTAGATATAATAAGTCAGTGCTAGTCACCTCATTCGTGTTCTACGTCAATAGCCATAGAAATTCAATAGGTTTAGAGTTATCGCAAAAAGGTAAGAACTGGAAATAAAAATGGTACTACAATAGACGGAGAACGACAAAACGAGCGAGCTAGTTGCATAAACTACTCAGGCCGGCTCGGAAGGCTGCGGTTCGATAACTGTCAACGTTTTTTTGTCTGCCTTTGAGGCAATTGTTTGGGCTAGTTTTAAACATTTATTTGCAAGTGTATTTTAACCCCCGACGCAAAAAGAGGGGTGTTATAACTTTGACAGCTAAAAGATAAAAGAAATTTATTCAGTAAGTAGGCCGCTCGGGCACTTTTACACGTCAAGATACTACCAGCGCTTCCCATGAGGAGACCACTGCTGAGAAAAAACGCCGCAAGAAACTCAGCAGTCAGCTATGTGTGTGTGAGCGTGTGTGTCTGCCTGTGGCATCGTAGATCTTTAACAGGTGAATTAATTTGGATGCGGTTTTTATTATTATTTGAAAGCAGGTTTTCTAGTGGTGGTTATTAGCTAGGTTTCATAAAAGTCCGTTGGTCCGTTTAAGAGATATTTGCTGTGAAAGAAGGGGTAACTATTTTATCGGGAGTTTTTATCTAGGTACCTAGGTATCTATTTTTTCCCTTAATGTTCCCAAAAGGAATAATACCCTGAAGCCGTGCGTACACTGCGCTGTTCTGATTATTGTTATCATGTTGCATATAAACGTGAATAGACACACAGACGCGTAGAGACATACCTAAGAATCAGTTTATAACAGTACAATAGGTATAACTAATTTTAAAAGGCGTCGATTGCATCATGTTTTAAGTTTTTTTCATATAGCTTCTGACAATGAGGTGTGATGTCAATTGATGTGTTTAACTTATTTTATTGCCTAGTTAAGAGTTAAGTATGTAACAGATTACTTTAAATTAATTAAATAATCGATAAGAACTTATTTATTATTTACTTCATTTATTTCACATTAGTATGTTTCTTAATTAATTACAGCAATTAATTTTGTGCCTGATTTAGAGGTGTAATAAAAATGCTATCACAAGTTGAAACACATACTCAGTTACACAACATATTAAGTTAATGGACTTAGTCAATTCACTTTCAAGGCGTTTTAGATTAATTGTAATATTAAAGCCATATACTTACTTAAATATTTAAGTCTAAGTTAATGATATTCCCTATTTATGCTAACCTAATCCTGATATGCATCACACATTACACAGTATAACGTCTAAAATTCTCAAAAAACATAGTTGAACAGTTTGAGAAACGCCGACAAGAGCTGGATACTCGCGTACTTCGCATGCCGCAGTCGGTACTCGCCTTCCGCTCGGTGCGGGTGTGTGCGTGTCAAATAATTAAAAAAATATATAAAGTAAAGTTAGTGTTGAAAATATTCGAATTTTTGTTTTTACTTTTAATAAAAGTGGAAACGTGGACCTTATACAAATATAATTGGATTGTGCTGTGCAGGGCTTCCAACCCTTAATAGAGGTTGCGCTAACAGGATTTGCCCTATCAATGTCCGGCGCAGTGCATGTGTGTGAATCCGTGCCATATGGGATGTACTGAAGAAAAACTAAACGCCAGTTCTACCTTGTAACTGGCCAGTGATTTTTTAACAAGTGACAATCTCATATTTTTAATTTCTCAACGTCAGTTTTAATACATTTTCTAACTGGCCAGTGTTATTTAGCTAGTGACAGTTTTGGTTTTTAATATTTTTGCAATGGGCGTCTGTGTCACCAACATTTTGGCAATGGAAATAAGTCGTAAGTCTTGAGTTTGTTTTAGATTACGTTATACCCGCAAACATGTACTGAATACTGCTTGATAAGGATTACTACAACTTATAAGTATCAATGACTTGCATCACCGCAACTTGTGCTGTATTGGCGTGAAATTAACGTTTATTTTAAAGTTCTGATACACATTTACTACCTATAACGGTAAGGTGAGAATGGCTTTTCCAAATAGGTTTTTGTTTTTAGTGCACTGAAGTGGACTAATTCGTGAGGTGGTAATTGGTTTGCGATTAGCATGCCATTGATAATAAATATTACTGTTAAGGAGGAGAGACGCGTGTAAGTCGCAAGGCTCTTCTTTGTTTCAGACTCCTCACCGAAAAAAGAGGGTATGTGTTTCAAGTCTTTTAACTTATGTCTGGAATCACTAAAGCCAGAACAATTCAACCGGTTTAAAAAAATGATTTTTTAAAGGTGGTTTCAGATAGTTTCATGAAAATTGATAGAAGTAATCATGAGTTGGTTATTAATGACTTGTGAATGTGTGCGCAAATCAAACCAATAACCTTCTTAGAAAACTTCTACAGGAAAATTAATCTATTATCAGTTTCCATTGTTCTACTATCTGGAAAATTTGATCTATTTCTAAACATTGTGATATACTTTATTTGATAAGGATTCTACGATATTTGATTTTCTTCTAAGTCAGTATTTACATTAAAAGTTTACTGAGATTTAATAGTTATATAGACATATTGTATTTTACTGCGGAATACCTACCATACAACCAAACCAAACTTGTTGATTAGTTGGCTGCTGTCAGAAAGTGTTATATTATGCAACTGCCACATAATGAAGCATCTTAAAGTTAGAGTGCTGTTTATAGTTCTGTTGCTAGTTTCAGTCATAATATTATGGGTTGTTAAATAATTTATTTAATGTTTAGGTTACGTAAAATTTGCTCATAAATGTTACACGCGATAAAAACAACTAAAACTAACAAAAATAACGATAAAATAGCTAAATCAAGATCGGCAACCCTTGCTTGTGTACTAGTATCTCGTAATTTAACGTAAAGTTTACGATCTGCGCTTCAGTTACTATTGTCCAATTTAAGTAGACCTTTACTACCAATATCAACTGTTGGTATTTGCTTGACTTAGCTTATACCTGTTTGCTTAAATAAATCATTTTAGCCTGGTCCATCAGCGATTTCAAACGGTTTCGTCGCGGGTCATTACCGACTGCCGCTAATTCGATTTCATCCGTCGATTCGAAACCGAAAACGAATCGCAAAACCGCACTTTCCTCTACTGACGTCGATTCTGGTTGGTGAAAACAATGGACGATATTCTTCACTTTTTGACGTTGTTTAGGCTTAAAATAGTTTAGTTTAGTTTTTTTTTCGTTTAATATCAATTATGACAAATCGAAGCGATATGCTGCGGGTTATATTTGACGTCGTTTGAATAACATCGTTTTCGACATTTCTTCATAGTTATTGTCCCACTTCACAAGAAATTGGGAGTGAAGAAAAAACATAGTAATCTTGGATTGCAGTCTTGAAATTTCAAATGTGTTTGGGTCACAGATTCCACTCTTGGCTGTGCGATCGTTAGGCCTCGCATGCCGTAGACAAAAAAAAACCTTAAATTATAGGCCTGGGTTAATTTAACCCACCAACATTTAAACTAGGTAAAATAGAATCAAACGTGTATACGAGTGCTTAAACGTTAATCCATACTAATATTATAAATGTGAAAGTAACTTTGTTTGTAACGCTTTCACGGCTAAACCGCTGAACCGATTTTGATGAAATTTGTGGAGATAGCTTCAAAGCTGAAAAAGGACATATATGGTAAGTACTTTTTACCGCAAGTTTAATGAACTAAGTAGGCAGGAGGTAGTTAAAGTAAGTTTCTAAACATAATGAAACAAAACAAAGGCGGACTTGTAACTCCACTTGTCCAAATTAATTCACCATTATTTACATTTAGGTTAAACGATTATTACATCATCTGCGCCTGCGATTGTGACAATGGAAAACGTTTGACAACACAACCCTATTAAAATATATGCAATATGCAATGTGATTTTGCATTGACTGCTTGAGCAACTGAGTCAAAGTGAATGTTTACTCAACGATCGATCGAATGTCGATCGGAGGTCGGATCGATCAATAAGTGTTGTAACATCAAAATAATTACCCCGTAAATGGGTAGTGCTTGATTGATTCCGTCTAAGGTCAAAGGTGATCTAAAATCCTTTCACATTCATCATATTCGCATCATTTACGCGTATAAACAGGTGAGTAAGTACATAGTTGTGTACAAATGTATAAATGGATGTCAATCGCTACTGACATTTCTCACACTCAAGCACCGCGACTGTACCTCAGGGTCAATCAAAATTAAATCATAAATAACAAGACTTTTGGGTACATATAATATCGAACATCCTTCAGACGTTCAGTATCAAAATGAACATCAGACTTGTACATCCTTTCAAGAGGATTGTGAAGCTAAAAATGTCGCACTTTACTGCGTCGCCATAGTAAACTTCAAACAGAACATCAAATGACACACTTGACAATGACAATGACATTCACAATGACAAGGTTCTAAGTACGCTCAAAATTTTAATGGGTACTGTACAGCATCATAATTACACCCACAACTTCATGATATTGTAATGCAGGAAGATGTTGAAGAAAATGTGGATATACATAATATATCTGATGAAGATTTTTTGCTAAGGGTTAATTTTACAACATATTCAAAAATCTTGGAAATCGGACCTGATGAGGGTGAGAAACTCCATCCATTTTTTTTTTAAATTTACCTTGCACGATTTAATTGTAATCACCTAAAAAAAATTAGCATAAGATCGTCAGTTAGGGACTTTACGCTTATTCCCCAAACTGTGCTTATTATGAACGCCTGTGGTTACCCCACGGACAGGTGACGGTTGAAAACATTATATTTCTCAACTTTGCAACTTCGCAGTCCTTTGCTGGATCGTATTGCATTCTCGACGCGCATTCTCTTGCATACTTCGAGTTGGACCGTGAGACACCTTGGCGAACGAGTCACGACTGCTGGATATAACTTTGTTGTTTCAATCAAGGACGTTTTGGTCCGTTTTGCTCAACTTACTTTTCGGTATAGGGAACAAACAGCCAAAGTATAAATTATGGATCAAAATTTGCAATATCTATTTTATGTTACCTACCTACTGCATGTTCTGAAATATAGGTATGTTATTCTTTATGTACTGCTTGTTAGCTATAGTACGCTAAAAGCAAATTTGGGATGCTATGAAAATAGAACTATGTATGATGATAATTGGTAAAATGCCATCTTAGTTTTAAGTGAAGCAAAAGCTGCGTATAAAACTCGGTGTCGTTTTTTGAATTTATGAGACTAGGTATAATATAATTCACGATTTTTGAGCAATATTTAATAACTAATGTTACTCGTACACACAAAATACACTCGTTGTGTGTATTTTGTTCATATTACATACATAAAATCATGCCTCTTTCCTGTAGAGGTAGGCAGAGATCACTTCCTTCCACTTGTTATTATCCAGACAAACTTCCCTCGCTTCCTCCACCCTCAGAAGCATCATGTCTCGTCGTACACGAGCGTCGGTTTAGAGTCCCCTGACCTGGCTCTTTCTTAATACGTTCCCGATCTGATTTGATTTTTGATTGTCTATTAAAAATGACTGAAAATATATAGCCTCACTAACTTCCCAAGTAGTTTGATTTATTAGATAGACCTCGGATATATTTCCACTTTATCCTGAAAATCGTGTTCACGGCCGAAACAATAAAAGTCTGTAGTTTATGGTCCTCTCCTGTTTGGCCGGAGCTATGGCCGGTCGAGGGTGTATCGAATTTGGAACGCAGCCAACTTGAACGGGACTTAACTCGTGTAAACCGTTTACATATTTTAAGTTAGAAATTGGATTTAAAACTCTGGGGAGTATGTCGTGAATTCGGTCGCAGAATACGTACCATTCAGTTTCCACATCAGGCGTGATTGCACTATTTTATGACTTGAAATTCTGGTCATCTGGAAACATGAGGTCAATCGAAAACCAATTATGAGGAAACAATCGTGAGTCTTAAGCATGCGGGGCAGTAAGTAAGTCATACTACTTATAAATTTGATATCAGCAAAAGCGCGGCCTCAATATAATGTGTTACTGTTTTTATTTTTAGCGTTGCGTTTTACACAGTTTTAGTTGAAGTAATCTAAAATTAACTTTGCAATAGTCAGCGGAGTCAATATAATTTACCCTTTTTAAACAAATAATATCCATGACCAACATTTTATGTCGTTCATTTTTACCAGTTTAACATAAACAAAAGATAATAGACCAGCACCATGTTTAGTGCTGTACTCATGCGCATGAATGACACTAAACTGGTTTAGTTCTTAGAGGTCTGTAATAGGTCTTCTGCCGAGAGCTAACGGTTTCTCTTGCCTAACTGCATGTATGTACTAATACTATGTGTAATATACGACCTCATGAAATGGATTAGTTAGGATATTTGTGGCCTTGGTCTGTTTGAGCACAAAATATTACTTCAATTATCTTACCGCCGTACTCGAAGATATTTAAGAGACAGTCAACTATACTACCCTACCGCCAAACAGCGGTGTTCGCATGGTTGTGTTCCGGTTTGGGGATAAGACAGCCGGTGTAATGATGAGCATAGAGGCATTCCATCTTAGTCCGCAGGGTTGGCAACACATTTGCAGTCCTAGGCTTGCAGTCTTGTGAATACGAAGGTCTACGGGTCACAGTTTCCACTTACCATCAGGTGGCCTGTGTGCTCGTTTGCCTTCTCTATGCCATAAAAAAAAACTAATTACGCCAGTCCCCTTTAAGATTTAAAAAAATAAACTTTTTTGTGCCCGCGACTTCGTTCGCTTAGATTTCGATTATCGTTATTCCGGCAGCACCATTTAAATTCCGGGATGAAAATCCAAATCCGTCCTGCCGTTGCAGCGTGAAGGAGTAACAAACTAGCACACACACACACACACACACACACACACACACACAAACACAAACATTCGCATATATAATATTAGTGAGATGAGATAACAAAAATAAACAAATATACCAAAAACAAAGGACCAATTGACATCATTTGAACTTCTAAACCAAACGAATCGTTAGCACAGCAGTGATGTCAATTATAATAGTATTAATAGTAATCGAAAAACAATTAGTAGTGTTCTAGTGTTTACTGCACGTTCGAGTGTTTGTAAACATTACGTTCATTCTTAACAATACGTATATCTTATCTCACTATTATTTTAATAGAATTAACGTGCTCCTGACCAGCGCTTATATCATCAGCCACTTGAAAAGGTTTGTTTATAATCAGCTCACAAGTTGTTTATTAATGCAAAAAGTACTTTCGATAAATTTCAAATACTAATTTCGCGTAATTAAATCTCTCAACGTTGGTTGATGAGCTTCATTCGTTCTGAGAGATGAAGCAGAATCTAGGCATACGGTAGAATTGTACGAACAATTCGTTAGCCTTACATTACATCACACAATTTATAAATTAATTAATGTTTTACTAGTTCTAAACAAATGATTTATGTCATGAGCTGTGCTTTAAAATGAGTTCGTATTTCAGGTAGTTACGGCACCGCTGATATGCGAATGACACGATCTACATCATAATAGACCTTCGTTTTGTGTACCAACTTTTGTTCTTACGTTCCATCAACAATACAGCGTATGATACGCCATTCAAACTTGTTTAGCCACAGTTCTCTTTTCTCTATGAGTGATAGCCGTAATATTCGTTTCGTGATTCATCTCACCACTACCAGAGTCTTTGACCTCCTTACCGTTATGCTCTAAGAGCTGAAGTACTTAGATTGATATATTTTTTGCTCGGGAGGCATCACTTGCAATCAAATTTTTTATTTCTTTTTACGTGTAAGATAATAGATGGTTAAGAATTTTGTTGGGGAAATTTAGTATCAGTAAAGGTGCGTAAACCAAGGGGTTTTTATAGTGTTTTCGACGATGTCTGCATGCTCCGCCAGTTAAATTGTATAAAAATAAAAAACTGGTGCGGGAATTAAAACACAGTAATTAGTTTTCGAGATTAAAGAGAAGTCAATGTGACGACGACGACGAAGACCAAAGAATTGATAAATATTACGAAAATTTATTGTTATTTTGAGATCCTGTGTCGATTTTTTCTGTAAATGGATTTAGTTGTAAGTATCTTGAGTCTCTTTGAGGTTAATTATAGGATATGAGCTGGCGTAGATAAAAATCTGAGCTCGTTAAAAGGCGCCACAAAACCAGTTTTAGTTGTAACTTGTTCTGCAACGTGGTCTATATTCAAAACATAAAGTGTAACACTGTACCGTAATATACTAATGCAAAACATACAGTCGATTGACAGATTTAACGTGTACACTAAATAACAAATATTTGATCATGTTATGATTGCGTTTAAAGCTATCTGAAGAACAAACATTGCTGCCGACTGTATGCATCTTGGACAAGGCTATCCGCTCTCACGGAACTTAAAAGCAGGAAACTATTAACACCGACTCAGGCAATAACATATTCATCTTATTGGGTGTTGCCAATTGAAAAATAAACTTGTCGAATTTGTCTATAGCAAATTGATACTTTCAAATATGGAAAAAGCAAAATGAACAAAACATATCGCCATTTAACGCTCAGGTTTAACTAATACTAAAGTTGATAATATTTGCAATAATTTCTGCATCATATTCGATCACACCTTTTAGAATCTCCGACGATGAGATACCTTCTCAGTGTAGACTGTAGGTGCTGGCCAAAATATTGTAATAATCGTTACGTGAGACTCTTTTTAAAAGTGATCAATGATTGCTATAGAGCATGAATAGTTGCGTAATTTAGAATCGATGTTACCATCACGTATATGTCATGTATGATGTGCCTATATGTATACTTCTGTACATACAACTTCCTCGTCTTCAATAAATGTATCATTAACTTCGAAAAAAAGCCATTTATTACTTTTGTCTTTAAATTTGGTTCCGCCAATTATTGCAGAAAAGTGAACGTCTGCACTTTCCCTTGCATGCTGTTTCTCAGACAAAACGTTTTTTCTAAGCAACTTCCGCGCGATTAGAGATCAAAGATTTTTCCCAAGTGCTGTTGCTCTGCTGGTACACCCATTATAATCATTATCATGTTGAAATAATGCACGATGTTTACCGACTTCTATACATTATTCAATAGACAATGAAATTTCGTAGTAATTTATAAATTGCAAGCTTTTGTTTCTTGGAATTGCAGTGTCGTGTTTCTTTTGTTTCTTTGATTCTTTCCGATACTCATTTGTCATTTGGTGTTGTCACGTGATTAGATTTGTCTTGTACATTAGACAAATATAAATTATTGATGCCAGATTCAAAGACCGAACGCAGCAACTTACTTTGCGCTCCGAATTGTGGGAGCTCGTTAACCTTTTGTCTTAAAGAATAACACCACACGATAAATATCTGATCTTATAAAACTTATAACACAATTTTCTGTAAAAACACTTTAGAGGAGGTAGCCAAACGAAAACGATATAAACGTAGAAAACAGCAACGCTTTTTTCTTCCACTTCCCTATGTCGTTTTATTCGCCTGTTATTTTTGATAAATTCTCTGTCTCCCTCAATCATAACTTGTCTTCCACAATAATAGTCCATCAGAGCAAGATAAATCAATCATATTTAATGAGCCGACCTTCGTCATAAAGCTTTGACCAGTCTGACCACACATGCACCTCTAGAATAGACCACCTTCACATTTGATTCAAATTTTGAAACCCATTGTTCGAAATTCGAATCAACTTACAAAACGGACAAGGTCGTTTTAGAGCTGATTGCTTCGTGACTTTGGTCATTGATTCTGATTATGCATAATATGGCAGTTAAAATAAAACTATCGTTTGTTGTTTTAAATACGGTTTAATTCTTCAATTTTAATTTTATAATTATAAATTATAATTAAAAACTGGAGCACGAAAATTATATGAATTATACCATTATACATTGAACGAACGAATAGGATACTTATTACTTCATGCAGAAAATTACATTGTCAGTATGCGGTTATATCCGCGGGTAAAAGCTTTTATGGTTACTAACAAATAATATTAACTTAATTTATATTGTGGTGTTATATATTTTTTTATAATTAAGTGAAACAGTTAAGACTGTCTAATGTTTCAATTTTTACATTCGTCTTTGGAACAAATCATTTGAAATTAGTTTTTGTTGGTAAAAATACATTAATATCTTACAAAACAAACGAAAGGACTTACTAACTTACTTAAAACTATACTAATCTAACAAACGAACGAACTTACAAACTTACTTAAAATTACACTAATCTAACAAACCGCTACCAGTAGGCATTGTTCCCCAAATGCTGGCAGCATTGCCACATTGAATGGCAATGCTTAATCTTTGTGCCAAGTACAGGCCAGCATTTTGGTCACGAGTTTTGTCGATCAGGCGCTTTGATAAATCCTTAAAAATACGGTGTGCTCCTGGACCCCACGGCCCTAAAGTTTCGACCCCCAAAAGGTCCAAATATGTAACTTCTATCAAGTTGACTGTATTTGAGCCTTTCTCCGCTGATACCGCCGCAAAACCAGCCTTAGTACTTGTTCTGGGAAGGTGTGACGGCGCAAAGATGACCACGCAAGTGGCATCCCAAACTAACGGCCGGCCCAACTTCCACGGAACCAGTGCCATCAAAAATTGCCGCACAATTGGCGCTGGTAAAAGCCCGGCGGATGACATCATTAAGGCTGGAGTGACGGGAAAATCTACCAAACTTCGCGTACTGCATAAACCGTGGTGACCAAGCCGAAATTATTTTACCAGGGTACAAGAGAAAAAGAACGCTCAATTACATTGTTTCGCTTAATACCCATTTTTGTAAACATTTCTTAAATCAGCAAAAAACCTTATTACATCAAACAAAGACCTTTCAAAATATCCTCAGAAGCGGAATGTTCGCAAAAAATTCACTGTGTATCCAGATTACACAAAAAAGGTTCTTGACAACTCTCATTCAGGAGTACCGCCTAACAATGCTTCTCAATTTGTTAAGCGTCAAATAAAAGAAAACAACTTTTAAATAACGGGCTAAAGATCGTCACACAAAGGCGAAATCGAGCGAGAAATCAAGACTTTAGAGAAGTGTGGTGGCTGCCTTATATTTTATATGCAGGTAGATGGCAGGTAGTCTGGCTGAAAACAGCCATAAACATTGATAGATGTAATGTACCTCTTAGTCTGTAAAAGCCTATGTGGTTTTTAAAATTCGTATCGTATTGACAAGTGCAATTAATCTAAATTTATGATTCTGTGATCAACGATTTGTGAACGATGAAGTGTTTAGTGGAAAAAAATAACGAGTATGAGTTTGCATACACGAGTGGAAATAGCTTAAGTAATTAAAATTGGATGACAATCGCAACTGCCATTCAGTCACATGCTAACACGACGGTGACGTGACGTTTATATCTCTAATTTTTAACCCAAAAAGATGAATGTTCTAATATGTTTATGGTAATGAGAAGGCACCCTGATTTGAATTTTCAAGACTACAATCGCAAGACTGAAATCCGAAGACTTCAAATGCGTTACCAACACTGAGGACCAAGATGGATTCAAATAGGAACAGAATGCCCTACAGCATTTATTTCGCCTTTTCTATATTAAGTGTATTCTTTTGTGCAATAAATATTCAACAAATAAATAAATAATCTATTACGGTTCAAAAGACACAGTTCTTTAAAGTTATGACGGATAGATTAATAGGGTCCCTTCAGGTACGGAATTCTAAAAACTAGTACTACCAAGATGCAAACGCTGCTAACGTTTCTGTTTTCTCATCATCATCATCATCATCATCATTATCATCATCATCATCATTATCATCATCATCATGATCTCCTTGCCCTTATCCCAATCATCTGGGGTCGGCGCAGCATGTTTTTTCCTTCCACACATCCCTGTTAGCCGCGTTCACCCTTCTTTCTCATATTTCTCTTCACACAATCCATCCATCTCTTTTTAGGTCTTCCTTTTGCTTTATAACCCTCCACATTCATTCTCAAAACTCTTCTTGTAACATGAGTTTTATCCCTCCTCACGAGTCATGATCATGACATATGTCCATATGGCCATACCATTTCTATTCACTAGAAATGTATGGAGACGCCATAGCGGTCGACGCCATCTATCATCAGCTTACTTCAATCCTAATAATATAATAATTTACTTACTTGACGTCTTGCATTGGATCTTGGAATGCTCTTACATTTAGCGTTATGTTATGCCATGGTCCGCTGAACGATGTGGGTGAACGGTGTTTCCCATAAGCCTCGTTTTGGAGTCAAGGTCTCGCGCCATTGTCCACGCGGCCACTTATCGCAGATCTGTTCTCGGTGCCGTTACTAAATATCAGATAAAGCTGTTCCAAAGGTAATTGGAACAATTTGTTAGTCATGTGTGACGAGATATAAAAAGGAGCCGTTAAAAGCACTTAAATCTAAATGTTCGTCGCGCCGAATAGATGTACTTATACATAGACAATAGAGAATAGAATCGTGTAGTTATTTTTGTCTTCGACTGTACAAAATGTAGTGTCTTTTTTTCCCAATTACTCTAACGACGGGTACAGTCAAAGTCATAAATATCATTATACGTTACCAAGACGCCAAAAAAGTCTAAACGCCCCCTATGCTACTAACAATACCTGAGGTCTTACGAAGATATATATATATATGACGCGTTAGCTGCGTACTATTACTGCTTTCGACTGTAACAAAGTTGACTGAAAAAGCAATATACGTAACGAACTTATCGACCAAAAACGAATTCTTATGTTTGCTCACAATCACATACATGCACTAGGTATGCTAACAGGTATGTCTTTTAGCAAACGTGATGAACATTAACTTATTTAAGTAAAGTATGCATGTAAACTCTTTATTTCACTAAACAAACACAAGATATGTTTGCTTTGATAGAGATAAATGAGATAATATACATAGGCGATAGGATAATGTATGTAATAAATATAATGTAATGTAGGTATATATATATATATCTTTGTTTTGCCTTCAAATACAGCTAATTTCATTTCATTTTACCATGTTAAATGACCCCGGGCCCGAATGTTTAGACTTTGGTTTATTAAACTATTACAGTCATTATAAAATATTTAGCGAGCTTGAACTGAATTGTAAATGCTTATAATCGTGCGTGTTCACGCTAAATTAAATTACCACGCGCTACGAATAGATTTAATAATGTAATGCAAACTAAGTATTATTTAATTGACAGTTTATTAGTAATAACTATTATTATCCGCCACACCGCCGTACCCATTCAAGGCGGGTTTACTTTCACGTCTGCTAAAAGGTTGATTAATGTCTATTGAAGTTCCAAAATAAACAAATCTTCAGTTAGAAATATTACGGTTCACAACACCCTTCAGACTGCACCCTTTACAACAAGTCGTCATCACATTATGATAAATTTTCCACAAAGTTATTCAACACGTCTGTAACAAACAGCCCCTTTATGTACCCACAAACTATCCAAGCAATGGACGCAGTAGATCACAATTTGCTACGTGGAAATTTAAATGAAGACTCGACCCTTGTTCTTTCAGCTAACATTTTCAAAGCGCATGCGTCAACTGGGGTAACCCTCCCGATCCAATATGGCGACAACCGCCATAAGTTAAGCACGCGTTTTCTATTTACAAAAATATACCGTGATCTAAATCAGAAAAAACTCATTGATGTCAATTAAAATTAGAAAATTATTATTTTAAAAAGTTGTTGTCTTGATTTTGTTTAAGTTTTAGTCAATTTTATGTGATTATTTTGGAGTTTAACAGTGTTAACGGTGGCGCAGTGCGATCAGATGTGTTTGGTTGTGTTGTAAGCTGTCGGGTCGTGTGTTATAGGTCAATGGCGTTTTGGTCAAATTGTGATTTACGGCACGACAGTAAATTTTCTGTAGATTAAATAGGGCATAGCTTAATTTGGCTATAAAGATAAACTAAATTCGTTCCTACGAGTACATTGAGGTAGGTCGCGAACGGAACGCCTAAAAATAGCCAACAAGTAATTTAAAAAAAAACTTAAAGCCGGACGTTCGCTGTTTCCATGGTTTTCCAAATTTGAAATTTGTCGTTTTTGCCTCGCATCGACTGTGTTCCAAATTCGAAGTTTGAACTTTAAAACCCGCTTGAGCGCGGTCAGTCAAGCTGCGGCGCTCGCGGGTGTCGCCGGCGGCACTGCTGCTCGGCACGCGGCCAGTATCGGGGCTGGTGGAGCCCCCGCGGAGCCCTGACGAGCCCCCTCTCGACGTCGCGCAGGACAAGGCCTACTGGGGCAACGTCGCTGCTATGACCAGTAAATTCTTTTGTTGATTTAGCACTTAGCCTATAAAAGTAGTTTCAGTACGATCTGTACATACACTTAACGATTGTGTTTTGTTTAGTAATTAATGTTTTAATGATACTTTTCCATTAATGGTTACGAATGCAGCTACAAGAACATAGGTACATAAATTCCATGTGTGATTCACGATACATAGCATAGGTACCTACGTACCTACCAGGAATATGCAGTGTGTTGTGGTGCAGTAGTAACCAAAACCTCCAAAACCAACTGCCAAATGTTACACAACTCCAAAATACGCTGTCTCTGACAGAGTAATTGTTTTTAAAACGAATCAGGCTTGCGTTGGACAGAGATTTAGGTGAATCGGCACACTCCATAGAATAAAGGGACCAAAATAGTTAGATAAGAAACCGCGTTTATTTCAACTTTTAGTAAAAAGGTTAGAATTTATTAATATTCATTGCTGATAAGCAGCGTGTCCTGTTATTAAACAAGTGCGTATAATTGAGCTACTACTAACCCCAACCAATGACTCATGCGTCCCTTAGCAACCGAAATCAGAACAAATATTCATGCGCGCATCTAATTTACTTTTGCAGCGTGATTTGATTAGATTTACGGTGCCTTATTCCTAAAAGCTATTTTTTTAAGGACTTATTCAACTTAGTAGAATAGTGTATTTTTATTAAAAATGTGCCATATAAAATGCGTATAATAACTACTGTAGCTCAACTTTACAATTTAAGTAATAAAACACTTGAGAAGACTAAGTAAAACAAGTCAAAAAATCTCCTAAAACACTTAGCTGGTTAATGGCATCAAAAATAACTTCTGCTAAATTGGCTGTCTAAAATGCAAGCGTTTCGCTGTTTCAGACGACCAATTTAGCTTTATACGAAATAATCGATGAATATTAATGAATTTTAGTCGCAGTCACGTCGCTGCGGATTTAGAAGCAAATCGAGTAATCCGAGAGAAATGGCGACGCGATTTATACCTGAAGGTCACGTTTAGGGGTGGGCGGTTGTGAAAATTACATTATGTCATTCCGTAGCGTTATAATTGATTGAGGCGAGTGTTGTAGATAAGGAGATAGTAGTCAATTTTGTTAATTAATAATTTTATTAAGAGATAGATAATAAACAATGCCTACTATACATTTAATGGACAGCTCAAAATAAAAACTAGACTAAAACAAGGTATTCTTTTGTCAGGGACTTTGGCATCGAGCAACATAAAGTGCGAACTTATGTTGTTTATTAATTAATAAGTTTATCGTTGCCGCACATACTACAAGTCTAGGGCTTAGTTTGGGAATTGGGAATAGGCCAATTTGTCTGAGGACCCTAGACATTTATTTATGTACTAAAAGTGTGGAACTATAGAATACCACACCTATTTTAACCCCATAAGGGATGAATTTCTAAAAATACCTTCTTAGTGCATCCCTAGGATATCCAAGGAATATTCCCTCTAAATTTTAAGTGTAGGTCTAACTAGCGTGGGAACGGTTCGATAAATAACGTTTAATTATGGTTATTAACCAGGTTCTTCGTAAAAGCAAATCATTTATCATCGCCATTAACCTGTTTTTTTTGGTTTTTCTTCTTTCATACGGATGGAGTGGCGACTTGGTGTTTTAAAATGATAAGGCCTGCTTGACTTGAGCGATAATGAAACTAAAGAGCTAGATGTAGCTTTTGGGGTAGGACAGACGAGAAAAAAGTGGTACTTTGTGGTGGGTGGTGCGAACAAATTAGAGCGCGAAAAAGCGTCTTGTTTTGCTCACTGAAGCGGAATCGAAATGAAAATGCTCTATTTGTAATGAATCGCGTTTCGACCGAGCTGGTTAAAAATTGACTATTTCTGAGCCGTGCGATGATCGATCGGTCACTCAGTTTTTACTGTTATACATAGATTATTAAGTCAGTATATTCTTTTAGTTTCGTCACAATCAACATTCGCGACCGCTCCCGGTCTAAATTCGCATCTCTGCTAACCCTGCGCTCGTTCAAATGTCAGAGTTGAGTTAAATTTGCGTCACAGTTACACAGGGTGATGGAAATAGACCAGGGCGCTTACTGGTTACAACCTGAATACAACATATTAAAAGATAAAGATAAAGAGACATTTATTCGCAACAAAACAAAACCACATTACAAAGATAAAACAAAATCAAGACACAGAAAAATTGTTACGAAACGGTCCCAACTCAGCATTCGCTAGCCGTAAAGCCAGCACTGGTCTTCCGTTGGAACCGCTTGGTGAAAAAACGGAAAGTGACACATTTAACACAAAACAACGCTAAAAGAAAAACATCAAGGATCAAACACAATAATTTGTTAGAGATTATCTCGAACGTCTCAAAGACCATAAAAATTTATGGCCTGGTAAAGTTGGCAACACAAAGGAAACAGAATCAATAAAATAATACCAAAGATAACTATAGTCTATGGAAACGTAAACAAAGCAAGCATATAGGTTACGCAACAATAACAAAATTATAGACTTTCAATTCAAGAAATAAAATAAATAAATGTTTTGTTGGTTATACATTTAGAAATATTACACTATTGTATAAAATAACTAACAAAAAGTCTATTAGGCATTATGAGATTTTGTTATTATCATGCAAGCATCTTAACTACGTACTTGTGCTACTTGTGTTACTTGTGCGGGTGGTAGGACCCTGGGCAGGGTCCGTCCGGATCGCTACCACCATCTTATCCATTAACCTACCGCCAAACAGCAGTGTTCGCATTGTTGTGTTCCGGTTTGGGGATAAGACAGCCGGTGTAATGACTAGCATAGAGGCATTCCATCTTAGTCCTCAGGGTTGGCAACGCATTTGCAGTCTTATGCTAATGTCTATGGGTCTCAGTTTCCACTTACCATCAGGTGGCCTGTGTGCTCGGTTGCCTTCTCTATGCCATAAAAAAAAAACTCCTCTAGAAATCGCGTTTTAAAAAGAATGAATACTTAGTCCGTTTTAATTAACAGGATGAAATACATAGTAATAATTTCCTTAACACAAAACTCAGCCGTTACATGGGGTATAGGTACATCATAATTCGCAAGATTCATAATACTGCAATTTAATCAATTGGCGTCAGTGATAGATATCGGGTTTATTAGATCGTTGTTAAGTTTCATTTTTACTGCTTTTACGGGGTGCGCCCGGACAGCAAACGCAACTGAGCAATAAATAACTCTATTAAGGCTGTAAAAGAGTGATATAATGAACCATTAGGAACATTTACTGTAAATGATCTTCCGTCGTTATTCCGATGAAACCGCTGATTTAATGGGGGGAAAATATCAATTTTTAGTATTTTGCGTGTTTGGGGAATGTTTTGTATTTCCTTTATGAACAGCGGCAGCTTGAACCTTATGTTATATTAGTTATTATAATTACTGGAGACTTTGGTGGCCAGTTTACGACAGCTATTTATGTTGAAATTACGAAATTAAAATAATAGTACCCACGTGAAGTCCAAATGGTAACTTCCGCTTTATCTGAAAGTCGTGAAACAATTAGCCAAGTGCGAGTCGACCTACCACATATTCTTGTATTATTTATCATTAATAATTCTCATTATATTATTATTTGTTGTTACTCACTCACGGAAAATCATGTGTCTGCCTATTACGGTTCATAAAAGAAGAGACAGCGATTGCTAAGGGTGAGCAAAAAACGCCAATAATGACGTTTTTTTGGACGGGGGCACCCTTTAATTTTAATTTTTATTATTTGTTGTTGAGTATATCGTCAGTAGAAATACATAGTCTGAGAAAGTTTCAACTGGCTACCTATTACAGTTCATGAGATACAGCCCAGACAGACGTACAGCGAAGGCTTAGTAATAGCACGTCATAGTAGGGTCCCGTTAGTACAATTTGTACAATTCTCTAATTCAGTTTCCTCTCTGTAAACTATTTTTGCTCCGTAATTTTTTTTGGCATAGCCTTGTTTTTATTCTGAAATAACTAACAAAGAGAGATAAGTCCTTGGACTTTGCGTCCTTCGGATTCTTAGTTATTTCAATGAAAAAAATACGATTTAGACAAAATATTTTCCTAAGCTTAACCAAACTTTTCCTAAGTTTCTAAGAATAGATACACTTTAACGGTCCCAAGGTGAGTTTTAGTTGCATAATGGTTGTGTTAAGGCGTTATAATGAATGCAGCTGTAAATCTTTGTTAAGTACAGCACTATCCGCAGTGCAGTGTTCAGCTGTATTACGCGGGCTTATACAGGTTGTTTACGGTTTTTGAGGAATTCTGTAAAAACCGAGCTTTTGCTTTATTTTTTACGGCAACATTAAGTAATGAAAACGTCGAAAATGGTGAGGAAATGGAATATTCAAAGATGCTTTTTAGAGATACGAACGTAGCGGTACCTTTATTCCCGTGCTCGAGTTTTTTTAATAATGAGTTTGATACGTTTTATACAGTTTAAGTTGTGATTAGAAATCTAACAACAATCTAACTTTCTATATCGTAGAGCGAGGACATCATTATCACGATTCGGCAAGGTTACTGTTTCAGACGGCATACCGAATATGACCCTAGTTGGCTAGCTTTTGTTCAATATCCTTGAAATACTGAACAAAAGAGATGGAATCTAAAGACTTGTTCTGACAGAGATTAATTGGTATAAGCACTAATACTATCGATTGCTGAGCTATACAGTTTATCATTCGGCAAACTGTATTTTCACGCGACTGGGCAGCTTATTAACTTATTCATGTACGAGTAGATCAGAATAAATCAATCATACTCTGATAGGTATTAGGTAAATTAATTTCCCTACATTATAATCCGAATACATAATTGATTAGGGTGTATTAAACCCCAATTTGTGTTTGTTTCGTTTCACTTTTGCTTTAACATAATGTGAAGACCAGGGCCTCTATTTTGACATTCATAGGTGCATTATATTATGCCTAAATTGAAGAATAAAGAACTTTGACTTTATTCAACACAGAAAAAACAATATCGTTATTGATCTGTTATCGCATTGTTAACGTTTTGATAGCTCTTATTTTCTTCACAGTAATGGCGTCGGACTCAAAAACAATACGTTACAGGTCAAATACGATTTGGATTTTAACGCCTAGAATAGAGGGGCTGACTTGCCGCTCTCTGAAAGGTCAGATACGTAGGCGTTGGATTTTATGTCGTGGGTGTTACCAAGTAGAGATGTGCATCTTCAACAACAGAGCTGTTACTTGATACTTGATTAAGCGCCCCTCATTATCATCCATCTTCTCAGCTGAAACATGTCACCTGGGCCGAGATTCTAGGTGGTAGTCTTTGACCTGTTATCGTATCGTCAACGTTTTAACAGCTCTTATTTACTCCGAGCCGAGTTAATAGTACATTGTGTATTAAGGGCGGTAAGTAAGGAATTACGACCGAGTAGAAGCCCGAAGTCGAAGACTGAGGGCTTTCTGAGTCGAGGTTCGTAATTCCCGTACCGCCCGTGAAACATACAATGTTTTTCATCACATTTGCAAGTAAATAAATGAAATTATAGGGCAGAAAAAACTTATTTATTAAAATTTATAACATGTAGCGAGATTGCAATGAAATTACTGTTTAGATAACATTTTAAAACAATTTTTCAATTTCGTGTAAACTCCTTGCTTGAACTTGCATGAACGGTGTGCTGCGATATAAATTTAAAAAAAAATACTTACCGACCTAGGTTTTCATGAAAAAAAAAAGGTCGAGGGTTTTATATGGGGCTTACGGCCCAGTTAACCTGTATGTTTAGATGCTGTTTACGTGAAAGTGTGATGAAAAAACAATAACATAACAGGTCAAAGACGATATGGTTTTTACCGCCTACAATAGAGGTCGTGCTAGATCTAGATCTCCAATATGATCAGTGTCATGCTCTTCTCATCCGGCGGTCTTTTGGTACCTTTACCACATCGTCAGTCTACCTTGTAGGAAGCTGGCCTACATTGCGCCTCCTGGACCGTAGTCGCCACTTCAAAACCTCCCTTCGTATAAAAATACACACTTTAATCTTTTGAAATCCTTCCAAGAATTCCTCGTATGCATACATTCCATATGTATTTAAAAGTCAGGGCGTGATTTGGTCAAAAGCAGTTTGAACTATGTCAATGACTTTGGGTGCGCGGTGCAGAGTTTAGAGCGAAGTCTACTTGATCATTGTTCTAGGGTTGGCACACAGCCAAGTCTCCAGAGTCGTTATCTTCCCGGATCACAATCTATCCTGTTTCGAACGTGCCAATATCAGCCACCCCTGGATCACAATTTGTTTTATTGTCCTTTCCCTCGCAACAATCGGTATATTTATTTATCACAGCTAAAGTTGATTGTTGATCATTTATTTTTAGAATTACCATTTTTTTCCTATATTTCTTTTATCCAGTCAGTCTCGCCCCATGCCTTCATATTACGTACATTGATGCAACCGTGCATCGTCAAATTACTGTGGCAAGGCGAGCCGTAGTGAACTAAAAACACAATTAGACAATAAGAGGTCAATTTGACTTACGTATCTTCATGCCTTCATCCCCAGAGTGTGGTAGCTACAGCTACAGAATTACCAACAAACAAATGAATTATTTTTATTTGTTCTGAAAACGGTGGCTTAAAGTCCTTTCCCTCTTTTGTACCTTAATATCCTACAAACAGAGTTCAAAAGTGGTCCACTATATATGGTGTTTGTATCCTGTAACCTGTCACCTGATAAAGTTTCTATTGTCAATGTGTCTTTGCGTGTTTATAGATCACGATTACTATTTTTATTAAACCGTAGTGTTATTTCATATCACTCAAATTTTAAGGTCATGCCTATCCCTATCGCACTTAAAACAGACGCTGCATAAGTTTTTATATGATAAAAACAGCTGTACAAGTTGTCCAATATGTATTCGCATATGAAAACGATTCCGGGCAGTCGGTAATAGCCGCAGTATTTATCTTAAATAGACCTATCAAGCCTTAGGCCTTTACTAACCCATTAGACTCGTATGACTTATTGACCACCCGAAGGACTGTGAAAGTAAATTGGCCTGCCGTATGCATGCGCGTGAGTCGATGTAACGTTACGAAACGCTCGTGGAAACTGAGTCTATCGCTACATTAGCCTAGATAGATAACACATGGCTATAGGTACGGGGCGTAAAAAACAAACGCCACACGTTGGCCAACCTAAAATATTTATGAGAGATTTACATTAATTTTGAAAACAATTAATACAGCATTAACCACCACCATTAAACCATCATCTTGCCTTAATAATGAGACAAATAATTGTTAAATTTCACCGGTTTTTATTGTAGTGAACGTGTATGATATTCAAAAATATATGATCTTTATCACCCTTTCGATCTGAATCATAGTCTTTTTTTATACTCGACTTTTGGCTTCCCGATTAGGACAATGCATCATCCATCATAGTCTATTGTTTTTAAAAACAAAAGTAAGTCATCTTTGATGTGGCGTAGCCTGTATGTGGCGTTAAATTTTTCCACCCTGTATACACTCGTAGTATCTACAGGACTAAGAGATATAGGATTACAGTGTGGGCGTACTTTAATTAACTGACTATTTATTCGCGGTATTTGGTACGGAACTTTCAATTTAGATTGATTGGATGAGTTCCAGCGTATTGATTCTGACGCCCCCGTGTAGGTTTTAATGAAGTAACTTTCATCTTTCCAATGCCTAGTTTTATGTTTACCCTTAATTCTGTATTCTATTTTAGGTAAATATCTATTAGCAGGAATATGATAGATTTGTGGGTGGCTTTTACGGTTCTGTAATCAATGTGGTGTGGTGTGGCACTATGATGTAATTGGTAAAAACCAGAGGTTAGCATGAATCATCTTTTCTTTAGACTTTTGTATGTTTCATTTTTAACACCCTGTGTTTTTTTATAGCGTATTTAGGAACAGGATGTATCTAACGTGCTTCTTCATATTTTAACCCATCCACTGCGACCAACTAGCGATGTACGCAATCTTATCATGCCAGACGACCCACCAAATCTGATTTCTGAATGTGTCAATGTATGTTTTGAGCTGGCTTATAGCTACAGATTTTTTTACAAGGAATTGCTCTGCTGATAAGATAGTTGTTAGCCCGTTACTAATAAATTACTTAAACTTAAAGCCTACTGAAATATGTCGGATGTAAGATGTTTAGTAATACAATTACTCCAGTTACTTCAACGACCTAGTATAGGCTTCTCTTACTCGCGCAATGTCATACAAATGACAAGGACAAAAGACAGGCAGGAAGCCAAGTGGGCGGCAGCAATCGAGTCTTCTTAGGACTCTTTCACAACACGATGGTATTTGAAAATAAAAACTCAAGGAGACATCGGTCCGCTTCACTAGCACTAAGTCACAGGTAAACGATAGACAAAAAGGCGCAAGAAGGGAAACAAACGCGTCCGCATCGTACAGATGTAAGAGCCGACTGATTACCGCTCCATTGTGCACTGCAACTGCACTTTTCCTGTACTAGGTCCTTAAAGTAAATGGCGTATAGACAGTCGGCCTTATAGGCTTTAACGCATTTGACAGATAAGTCTTCAGGGGGGTTACATGACATGGCTAAGCAATTCAGTTTAGGATGAGTGTAAGGGACATAGCTATAGCAGTTACATGGCTCTGTCTCTTTCGATCACCGTAAACTGAATTGCTTGGCCATGTCATGTTATCCCCCCAGCTAGGACTCACAAGGCCGACTTACTAAAGTCTGTATCCTCAGTGCCATGAATAATTTTATCTGTGCTCTTAGCTTCTCTTAATCGCAGATACTAGGCTTTCATAGTCCATGTAGATGTTTAATGATATTAATGATTGTTTTTTTGTTTCAGCAACGAGTGGGTCCGGCAGCGGGCCGGGCGGGGGTGAGGCGCGGCGCGGGGAAGTGACGCCGCACGCGCCTCCGCAGCGGAGGCTTATCAAAGTGGACTTTGACAATCTTGAGGTGAGTGCCAAGGCATCATTTATCAGCTGAAAAACGTGGGATGAATGCCTTCAGCAAGAATCACCATAGGGATCAGGTATATGATTCTGCTAAATAACTCACTTTTCAACTCGATGATCGTTTGTAAAACGGCGAATTTAAGTTGTCCCGTTTGTTTGTTTTTGACAAACAATATTGCGGGCGTGCATTCTCAGTTAGGTAGGAGTTTCGTGCTACCCGCGTCATGTAGGTTTCTGGAAACATGCCACTTTACTGTTCAAAAACCCGAGAGTTTGAGTCATATTTTTTCTAACAAGTCTAACTTCGACAACCTGAATAGGTACCCGTGCAGCATCAGGACTAAAGAGGTTCTTTATAGACACACTAGCTACACTTCTCAGGTGAACCAATCCAACTATATCTTTACTTTAAAATGTCTACAGGAGTTTTCAAAGAAACTTGAATACATAAGAACAAACATTACCCTCATTCTTGGGTAATCGAGTAATCTTTTTGAAATCAATTAGAAATATTGTAAATATCGTAAACAAGATTGTACCCTAAAAGTTATAGTGCTAAAACTCTAAACAGCCCAGCCATTTTACAACAAGCTCGTTGTTAACATAGCACGTGACTCGTAACTCGTAACGTTGACGTGTGACGAATTCACTCGAACGTGAGATCGAATAAAAACGATTTCGTATGGTGCACTTTTAATTGGCAATTTCAGCTGACCGTTTTTTTGGTGCGATTTTCTTGGAATAAAATAAAAACTTATATCTATATCTGTACCTACCTACTACCTACATACCAATATTAAAAACAGGTAAAAGTCTAACGAAGATTGAGATTTTTTTACTGACGGGTATATAGGTAGTAAAACAGTGAAACTACTTAGCTCTAGACGAATCCTTGCAAATTATTTTCTCGGCTCAGTTCAAGGAACGCTAATAAAGGTCTAACAACGCTCAGGTCAAAGTTATGTTTTTTATCTACTCTTGCTCCTTTGTGCAATAAAGTTGTACCACATCGTACCACTTTACGTCGGCCATATTGGCAAAATGCCGATTTTACCTACAGCTCTTAAATTTTACATACCGAATGAAAGAGAGGCAGCGACAATATTAGTTAAATAACAACAAAGTGAAGTGCCAGCTTAAACGCACCACTCGATCACAATAATTGGGGACATCGGGGTACGTTTACGAAATAGAAGAACTGCATCGATAATACCCCATCTAAACCGAGGTTAAGACTAGCAAAAGGCAGCCTAATTTGTGCTTCTTGCTCTTGAACTGAAGTTAAAATGAGACAGCAATCAACTTCTGCAATTTTTTTATTGCCGGTCTCTCTGGCGCTGTACAAGAGTCCATCTAAGCAAATGTGTCAATCTTCTCTATGAGGTAATTTTACCTTGATTGTGTACCACGTTTCCTATATTTTTTCGAGTAAGTACAGTCAGTGCGGATGCCTGTTAAAAGATAAAGATAAAAAAGATAAAAGATGTTTATTCAGTAATTAGGCCGCACGGGCACTTTTACACGTCAAAATCTACCAGCGCTTCGCAAGAGACCACTGCTGAGAACAAACGCCGCAAGAAACTCAACAGTCAGTCGTTTTTTAAAATAGGTACTATTTATGATATTATACAATTATAAAGCTTAACCTAGCATGATATAAAACAATGAATTTAACATAAAATAAAAATAAAAATAAAAAACATTCAAGCGTAGCTTGTGCAAGAAAATGTGTCAAAACTAAGAATTTTCATAGGGAGTAATAAGTAGTAGTAATAAAAAAAAAATATTTATATAAAATATTTATATGTATATATTAAAAAAAAATATATATACTTTCCTATGACAGTGCAAGACAACAACCACAGTTTCGATACATTCTCCTACAGAAACCGTGTCCCCTAGACAATATACAATATTTACATATTTTGTATGCCTATTTTATTAGTCAGTTATTTAGGTGTTTAGTTAAGTTTAGTTACTACTCCATACGGTCAGTGGAGGAGGTGCCGCTATGTAGGCAGAACTGGGTCTCTATTCTAGGCCTTCGTTCGTTTGTAACTCGGCTGCCATTACTGTCAAGTAAATAAGAACTATCAAAACGTTGGCAATAAGATAACCGATCAAAGACGATATGGTTTTTACCGCCTATAAGACCGGGTCAGAGGGGCACTAGACAAGATGCTGAACGCTTAAAACTTAAAAAAAATAGATTATGAAAAGATAAAGATAAAGATCCATTTATTCGCAACAAAACAAAACCACATTACATACTCGTAGATACAACAATATCAAGACACAGAAAACTTGTTGCGAAACGGTCCCAACTCGGCATTCGCTAGCCGTAAAGCCAGCGCTGGTCTTCCGTTGGAACCGCTTGGTGAAAAAACGGAAAGTGACACATTTAACACAAAACAACGCTAAAAGAAAAACATCAAGGATCAAACACAATAATTTGTTCGAGATTATATCGAACGTCTCAAATGACAATAAAATTTATGGCCTGGTAAAGTTGGCAACACAAAGGAAACAGAATCAATAAAATAAAATCAAAGACAACTATAGTCTATGGAAATGTAAACAAAGCAAGCATATAGGTTACGCATCAATAACAAAAATGATAGACTTTCAATTCAAGAAATAAATAAAATAATGGACGCGATCGTCCGGCAATCGTTTAGGTACTTTATTGATAATTATAAAATCTCCGAATAAATCTTGTATAAGTAAGACCACTGCGAGAGAATTTATGTAAGCCTGAGGACTACCTAGAATTTATTTTCCATTGTATATTATCCTATTTACATCTTGTGCTCACAGACCGTGTAACTAGTCGAGAAATTGCAAAAACTATTTCTATTCGCGTCACGCAAAAAATAAATGAGATCCAACGATCTAACACCTACGCATAAAAAGACTGTGCGTCCGCGCCGCCCATTTTGTTACTTTCGTAAACCATCTTAAACTCATGTCGCTAATAAACAGCTTTAAGAGGATTATGAAGCGCCGTTTAAATCGCGTAGCTGTCAAAAAAAAAAAAAATATTATTATTATCTTCGGGCGAAAACGTTTCTCACCCCCTAAATCAAGTCCGATCCTCACGATTTTTGAATATTGTAGTTATTATAAAGACCTGTAAATTTCTGTTTGTAAAACGTACAGACATAGTTTTAAGGGGAGAGAAACGTTTTCGCATTTTGTATGGAGATTTTTAGCTTCGCAATCCTGATCTCGGAACCTGATCTCCACCGATTTTCATGAAATTTAGCATGCAGGGGGTTTCGGGGGCGATAGATCTAGCTAGAAAACTGACAAAAAAATACAAAGCTCTGTCATCCAGGTACTCTCTAATAAAAGGAGAGGATGTTCTTTAGTTAGAAGGAAAATATTTCTTTTTCCGTTTCTCCTTCCATTCTTTAAAGGCCCCTATAAGGTACCTAAACTATACATAGGTAGACGTACTACTTCAGAAGTATGATGTATATTATCACATTTCTTCGACAAAAAGTTTAGGATGTGCATTATCTTTCAGTCAGTTAGTACATTTTATAAGAAATGAATGGATGGGTACTGGACTACTGGGGACAATTAAAATTACGAAAAACGTGTTTTTGCGATTTATTTGTTGTAGAGGTAGTGATCGATACCACTATTACCTAAACAAGTTCTAAAATCAACTTTTTTTGCATATTTCTTTTAGAACCCGATTTTTTCATTTCGATATCTAATATCTACTCTCGGTGACTTCCGTGGGCAGAGCGCTTATGAAGTTATTTGAGCCGGATTCATAAAATGTAAGCCGTACTCGTAAAACTTTCGCCTCGACACTGCTATGGTTCATGTGCCCTTGGTACATAAAACATGATACCTAATATTTCTATTGCTTAGAAGGGCCTTATTCTAGAGTGTTTAAACACCTATTTTTTATTTAATTTAATTGCTTTAGCTAATATATTTGGCCAATGTTGCATTATTTATAAGTTATCACACGCGAAGACATTTTGGATGAAGAGTATTTTACTCTTCTTGACTTGGCAGAAGCACAGGGGGTTAGTTCCACGCGATTCTGTCAAGTTTTAACACTTATTTGTTGTTCGTATCGTATTGTGTTTAACGTTTAACCCATATTTGCCCCTGATTTAAAAACGAAACGCATTCAAAATAATTCCGGGCATATACAGTGTTGATCGTTTTCAAATCAGAATGCAAAAAACAATTAAAAACATAGTTCTGGGCATATATAGGTTAACTCCACTATAACTGTCAAACAAATAAGACTTATAGGAGCTAAAATGTAGAATAACGCCCCTATATGTGTAGTTGAATAGCGGTTATATGCATAAGATTACGAAAGTAGTCAATTCGGGGAAATCCGCTGGAGGTGGGCGGAGTGACGGTTTGTGGCGATTTTTGGGGAGGCATGGATGGTGGCAAGCAACGGTTCCAATTTTGAAGTAGCCGTAAAATATGTACTGGTTGAATCAGAGGGTATCTTGTCAAGTTGTCATTTTCTGAGTTACCTAGTCCAATATTTTTATGATATTAGTTGAATATTGGCAAAAACGAAAACAATTTTAAAAACGAAAAGTTAGTTGTGCGACTCTTGAGTCAAAGTATAGACATCATAATTTAATTTCGCTGTATATCGCGTCTTAATTTATAGACAGATTAATAGTACTCGTTTGCTGCTGATAAACCCTCTTTGCCATTCGCCAGTATATTTGCTATGCCAGTACCTCTATTCTAGGCGGTAAAAACCATATCGTAACCAGATTGTATTGGTTTTAGCCGCTATTACTGTCAAATAAATAAGAGCAATCAAAACGTTGACAGTACGATAACAGAGGGCCCTGCTAAGATGAACTACGCTGATTAGCGTTTCTATTCGTTTCGTGTTTAAACCAATGGCGTCACTGGTAGATCACGTGACTCTTCGTATCACGTCATCTACCAGTGATGCGATTGGTTTAAACACGAAACGAATAGAAACGCTAGCTATCTTTGTGCATCTTGGCGGGGCCCTCAGAGCCTATATTCTGCCCTACTAAATAAAAAGGACGTATGCGCAATTTCACAGTCAAAGCAAATTTAACCCCCCTGTTAAGAAAAAAGGTCACTAATAAATACGCGGGTTTATGAGACATACGCCCTTTTTTCTAAGCAGTACCATATCGTTTTTGACCTGTTATGGTATTGTTTTTATTTAGCTCGGCCGCCATCAAGTAAATAATAGCTATCAAAACGTTGACAAAACCATACCGATCAAAGACGATTTGGTTTTTACCGCCTAGAATCTCGGGCCAGAGTGTGACAGCGATAAAGCGGAGTACTAATAATACTCAATGTTATTGTACGTGATTGTAAGTACCGGTAAACTGGGGGTACTTTGATTTACGGGGTAACATTGCCCGACCTTAAAACGATAACTGTTTTAGTTGTTATCTTCTTAAATTGTTGAAGTAATTATATAACTGTATGAGTAGCTTAGTCCTGATGAAACATTTAATAGAATAATGAAATATTAAAGATAGTTTTTGGGGTGGGCAATGTTACCCCGTAAATCAAAGTACCCCCAGTTTACGGTACTCCAAACCCACTCAGTATCCACCTGCCAATCTTGTCTCAGGTTTACTTTTTCGCGTAAAACGTACCGATATTGCTTCGCCAATGGCATGTCAGGCGCTTTGTATCAGAAACCTCCATCTCGTAAAGAAGAACATAAAATCCCTTTATTGATTTAGAATTTCTAGACGTCTGGACTCGAGAGGATTGTACTTTTAAGTTATATTGCGGTGGGATTTCGAATTCTGTTGCGCAAAACATGTTTGAAATAACAATAAATAAGTTCTTTTTTGTTATATTGAGCAAGTAATGTTAGCACAGTGTCTTGCGACGGTTGCAATCGTTTTTGAAATGGAATTGTTAGTAAATGGAGTGCTCCTGCTTTGGATTTTGCAGGTAGGTTTAACATTTTACTTAAACCTCCTGTCCTCTAGTTATGTGGTCGATTAATCAATCTTAAGGCGGTATTCCATTAGGGAACTGTGCAAGTTGCATGAAATATGACGTCACTTGAATAACAAATGTGTATGTGTGTTAGTTAGGCAAGTTACCTTGCAACTTGCATGCAACTAGAATATTGGAATGGTAAACTTGCAAACCTGCAAACTGTCATCCTACTCAACTGTCGGTATCTCCACTTGTACGCACGCAACTTGTACTAGGAATTTGTATCTATACTTACTTATTACATAGAATGTATCTAAGTCGTCAATGTTAAAGTTATCCTGAAAAAAAAACCTAAGCATAAAATAACTTTCACTCAAATAAAATTCGAAGACATGAGACATGATACATTCTATGAAGCACTTGTCGATATTAAAGTGTTTTATGACTTGTTGGGTTATTATATTTTTAATTGCAGAGTTTCCACCGCAAAAACAAAATTACTACACTCCAGTTCTAGAATTACAGTAACAATAATTATCGTCACTTAGTTGCTTATTAAGTCGCTTTTACCTAACTACACGAGCAAACAAGCATCCTGTACAGCTGTGTAAATACTCGTGGGCCTGACGCCAGCCGTGACACAGTTCGGGAAATAACGGGAGCTGAAGCCTTGGAAATGAAACGGTTATTTCCGTAGAAATGTTTTTTTAGTCAGTTCGTTTCAGCGCTATTAAGGTTCTTGCGTGGGTTCGTTTGAACACGGTTTAAAGGTTACAAATTGTGGTTTCAGGGAGGTAATTAACATTACACAGGGGGATTGATTACTTGAAATATGCCTTTTAGAGATTACTTTTCATTTGCATGAAAAATATCACGCCATTGTCCGAAAATCAGTTGACGCACATATTTTTCAAACTACACTCAGGAGCAAAAATACCGGGTCAGAGTGCGTTTTTCATACAAACGAGACTATTTCGAAGCCTTGGTTCCCCGCCAGGGGTAGTTTTGAGTGAGGTTTAAGGGTGGATACTCCAAGGTTCAATAGAGGAGGTCAAAATTTGTTAAGATACCTAACTGATCGCACAATCAGTTAACAAAACAGCGGGAGAGTTTGGGTCAGCACTTGGATTTCCTTACATTTTATTGCCATTTTAGATGTTTTTCTGAACATGCACAATTCCGGCGTTAACCGCAGATTTATTCAGTTGGGTATCCTGTATCTATAGACAGGGTATTCATCATCAGATTTCACTGAAAGCATTCCCTGGCGAGGAACCAAGGCTTCGAAATAGCCTCTTTAGTATGAAAAACGCGCTCCGACCCGGTATTTTTGCTTCTGAGTGTAGGTCATAAAATACTTCTACGTTGAATGTTGATACTTAATGTCAAAAACGTAGAAACGTTGGAATGATTCCGTAATACTTTAATCCTTTCATTAAACAGCCAACCGCAAATGTAATTTGCTTCAACAGTAAAGCGGCCAAGGATGACGTTAATTCTAACGAGTTATTAAACTTTTCGCGTTTACGTAAATATCCAACGAATCTGCCATAACTTAGACGTAGTGACACATCTGGCTGCGTTCCATTTCATTAGCTAATCCTAAAGTACCTTATAAGAAATTTAAAAGCGGATATACGAGCTTGAGTCATGTAGGGAAAGTTTTGAAGTCATAAAGGGCACTGTCGCGTTCGTGTGAAAGATGACTAAGTTTGTACAAAATAACGGACACGGAATTTCGCAGTAAATCTGTTCGTTTATTTTTATGTGTTTTTGGTAGTTGAAGCGAAGCGTATAACCTTGACATTAATGACATAATATTTACGATGAATGTATAATTAATGATTTTACTCGAACTGGTAATTACTTTTTTGAGAGACGTTTTAAGAATTTCTATTGTGGTTTGTCACGTTGTCAATCAAATCTGGGCCACTTTGGTCACTCTGTTGGTTTTTGAATGGTTTGTTGTGTAGGAAAGTAATAAATAATAACATAATTACCGTTTACGAGTAATTACTTACATGGATAAAAACTTTAGTGGATACAGCTTCTTTTTTAATCTTTGAACTTTATCCAAAAACTCTTAAGATTTAATAAATTTATTCGGGATGAGTAAGGTTACTTATAGATGCTTCTTTGTTTTATAAAATCTAGTTACATCCCGTATTTTGAATTTTGTTTTGTTTTTGCTATAAATTCTAATGGTCTTGATTCGGTCGTATTAATAAACTGACCATATGCGTTGCCAGAGATACATAGTGCGACATATATTTTTTTCTATGACATGACATTTACGTTGACGTGTTATAAAACCGAAGTTATAGTGACGGAGTTTTTTCGGCGCTTCTTTTCTACAGTGGTGGAGACCACCAAGAAGAGTTTTGGAAAGCGCTGGGAGACATGTAGGTAACAGTGGCCACCCTGTATTACAGAATAAATATTATGATTTTTACTTGGTACTGAATAGTATCTTTGATGAGATGCTTGTTATTTTTGTTTCGTTGTTTTATCATAAAATCTACTGTCTTTTCGCGGTGAACACTTCCAATCAACGAACGCTGTACAGGTTCGACAGGGTGCACTTACATAACCGAAGCTTGCATAAAGCGGCCCTTTGCAGTGATGCAACGCTGCACTTTAGCCTCCGGCGCACTCTCTCTCGCCTGGTCCTTACTCTCTCCAGCATGTGCCGTTACTCATTGTTTGATCAACCTTTCTGCAAACTATGTACGGTGGATAAATTCCATTGTTTAGCCAATATAGTTATTTTGACGTAATTTCTTTTACCTGACTTGAATCTGTTACGAGTATAAGATCAGGGTTCTATGGTGACTTATCAAAGAATTATCAATTCTTCATAAGGAAAGGTTACAAACTATAGCATAAAAAAAGCAATGATAATGTTATTAGATGGCAAGGATATGGTGGAACAATATATTTGATCCAGTATACATAGGTATTTGCCGTTCTATTATTGGTTACAATTATTTCATTATTGTCAGTAATTATATTATTATCATAATAATTGATGCAACTAGTGCGCATTTTATTACAAATACTTTTTCTCCTGTCTACAAATGATATTTTTTTTAAATTTCAAACACGGATCCATCTTGATTTTTGTGTTTGGTACAGTCTTTTGTTCATGTGTAAGGTTGCAGGTGGCAAGAGGTCAGCTTTTGAAGCTAGCCCAGTAATTAATGACTGACCCTGGGAGGAAACTCGTTGGCATACCTTTTATTGAGAAATTATCTTTTGACAATAGTACGTTTTGTGCCTCAAGGTAAATTGCGTGTCAGGGGATAATGAAGCAAAGTTTTTTTTATTTGTAGTCATTGTAAATTAAAATAGGTACAAAGTGGTGTTTAGAGTAAGACTAATCAAAGAGACAGCTCATTTATACTATGTTTATTCCTACTTTTATAACTAAGCAGGAAAGTAAAGGCATGTAATTATGTATATAATTAAATACGATTAATTTCCGCTGTTTCTTAGAAAACATTTTACCGATGCCTTTGTACCGATGAATTTCAATAAATCGTTGCAGGTTTAGTTCACACTTTTGTTTTCCTTCTTTATGTCTGCCCCCCCTAAATTTCTTCTTGTTCAGTTTTTATATAAGAAAAACCCGTAATTGGCCTATGTATAAGCTTTCTATACCATACCTATATTTAATTAATATTGTACTGTGGTTTTATTGGATAAATAAAATAAATAAATAATTAAATAATGGTATCTATCGTGTTTAATTAAACAATAATTCGAAACTATCATTAGTTAAGCGCGTACCTAGGTATAGGTACTTACTTCCTTTTATTTCCATTTTTATACTTCGACTAACGACTATAAAAGCCGAGTGTATCCAGCCCGTCGAATCGCGTGTAAAACGCCATTATTTGCAAATTTCGGCAAATTTAAAAGCCTTCGCGTGATCATCTTACCTTTTTAATCGCCATAAATTGAGAGCAATGACTTCTTACATAACCTCTAAATCAATATTTTTTAATAGCAACATTTCTGCAATATCAAGTTACGACATAACATTGTTAGCAATTTCATGTGAATGCGGAAAAAAAGTCGCACAATGTACTAACCTAGTTAATGAAAAACATACCTTGTTTCTTTCGATTAAGATTGTTTTATGTTGATTTAAATAACAAAGATGGTTTCTGACTCTGACTTCAGAATTCCTACGTAATTTATAATTATCGAGACCGCATCAAATGTATTTCGTCAACGTAATGGGCCAGCGGAGGCATCGCGATCAACTTTTACTTGTAAGTACCAAATAAAAGAACTTTTACGGACGTAAATCTTAAGAAGCGGCTTTAAAACTTGAAATGAAATATCTTATTTTTTTATAATAGGTAGATGAATTACGTGAATGTGCTTGTGTTGTGAGGGTATTTCAGCAATAGGCCATTGCTTGTATTGTAAGCACAAAGCGGTATGTACGATAAACTACAAATAATCCAAAACAGAAATTGGAACTATCAATATTTATCTCTGGCCGGTCAGTAAAAAAAAACACTTGTAACTAGGCCATTCAAAGACTTTTCTAAATTTAAACCAACCAATTCAAAGAATAACAAAAGACTAACGTCTAGCCAGGTATCATTTTTTACCCTCGTTTGTTGAAACGACTGGATTCTCGTTTTACAGAAAAATAATTGAAAAAGGCCCGGCCGCGGCGAGGCAGTTATTTAATTTAACAACGTTTATGATAATTTTCTACGGCCATTTTGAACTAGGCCGTGTCGTTGCGGCCGATCTGTCACGTTTCGCACGGGAAATTGGGAAAGTTTAATAATTTAAACAACCTTTATTAAGTAATTAAAAGTCTGATGCGAAACACTGTTTTAAGATCTTTGTATGGTCACAGCGCCTTTCATACACTTAAACGCTATTGCTCTGTCTAAAGGCCTGTTTTATTTATAACTTTGGTAGATGTTAACAAACTACAGCTCTCACAGCTTGAGATAGGAAAATCCTATAAGCATTTTTATTTTTGAAGCGAACTGTAGTCTTACGCTCTTATTCATAAGTGTACAATAGCTAAACCATGCTTTAAAATAGGCTTTGTTTGTATCTGTCATTGTGACATTTATTTTTGGAAGAAGGTGACAAAATATACTTTTATACTTTAACTAAAATAGGTTTTAAGCTGCGCGTTCACTGTGTAGGATTAGCAGCGTACGGAGCGGACAGATTTGTTGCTTTGTATTGATTTCTATGCTACGTAAAGCGTCACGTGCACTGGATCAGCATATATCTGTAAACAGGGTGTACCTAAACCAACGCCAAAACTCAGAAGGCTGATAGAGCAGCTAAAAAGCTATCGATTTAACCCCTACGTATGTTTAGCGATTTGTTTACGCAATTTCGGAGATATTGATCATTTAATGCTGAATTTTTGTAATTTTCCCTTATGTCCACGTCACGAAAATCCTTTATTTCATGTTTTATTTCGGAATACTTAATGTAAGATACTCGTACGTCTTTTCTGATGTAAAACCGACCTTAAAGTTCCATTTCCATTGTTCCCAGGATGACGATGACGAGGAGGACACGGAGACCTGCACCAGTCCAGAAGTGCTGGCGCCACAGCCGTTCCCTCGGAGCGTGGCTGTACAACAGACGCCCAAGCCTTGGAAGCGGACCGGTAAGGGAAAAAAACTTGAACTTTTGGGTCCTTCAAGAGGCGAGCAAATTCTTTTCTCAAAGACTGGCAACTCTGCGATTCTTTTACTGGTGTTGCGGGTGTTCATGGTCGATGATAACTTTATATCAGATGACCCGCCAGCATCGTTGGCCTGCCATAGATTAAAAAAACTTGATTATCAGACTTGTAAGGACTTTATTTTATGAATTAAAATTTCAAGGAAGTTTACTGTCCTTAATAATAACCTATAATGAAGCGAATGCCACAAACGAATGGACAAGGACACAAAAATTTAACCCTTTTGATTTACTTTTATCGAAGTCCACCTGTTAATGTTTTGGTATTTTTTTCTTGTACAAAATAAAGAGTATACCTACATATTATTATGTCCAAATTTTACACAACGCTAGTCTTAAGCACTTTCCCTTACCCCCATGCACTCTTTGACGTTGGCGACTGGCAACATCGGCGACTTTGAATTTATTTTGACATTGGCAACATTGATACAGAAGAGACCCCGCCCCGAGCCCCGCCGCGCACGCGTATTTCCCACGACGAGTACCACCAGTTCTGCGATGAAGCCCTAGAATGTATGAACGCATGTGTCAACCCTAGTTGCATGACGTTTTGTGTTTTAATTTTCAAACTTAGAAGCCGTTGAATACGGCCAGCACTATTCTTTAAATTTTGTTAGCGGCTTTCGATGTTTAGAATACGTATACACAATACGTCTAAGCTATAAATGGCCATCGGCTGTCTCCGTATATCTAAGAAACACGAATGATAAATATGAGATGCGAGAGAGAGTGTGATAGCAATAGACAGATGATGGCTATTAATAGAACAGACATAGTATAATTAACCATTTTTTTTTTTTTTAGTTTAAGTGGCTTCACGATTATATACACCATCTTGCTTTTAATAAACAACGCAGTGTTTTCATACGCATTTTTTATTAATTTCGAAGTGCAATAACATCCACCTCCACGTTTAAGTATAATATTCATTCGGACCTTTAACATTTGATAAAATGAAACAAAAATCCCAGGCCCCAGCGTATTATTACATTTCTCATGTCTTTATTACATTTCTCTATGCATACTAAATTACCTACAAAGTAAATTCTTTTGCGTAATATGATTTCCATTTTATTATCAAATTCATCCTATCCCAGCTGTTTTACAAGGATTCTATTTGAATTATTTTGGCTCCATTTAAAATTATGGAGATATTATGCGAAATGTGAATCAACTGGTTTCGCTAAGATTTACATGGTTACTTTATTGAGGGTTTCCTTTTATATATTTTTGAACAGCCTATATAATTAGAGTATGTTCTGATGGCGGGCAGGAAAACTATTTCGAGGACCCGCCGCGGAAATTTGATTTTGAAGCATGTAAGGTCGCGTTCACAATGTTAATAGTACGCCACTGCGATTTAAACTAATGTGAACGCGACCTAATTCGTTTTACTCGTTGTTTGTATTTGTTTTTTTTAAATGTTATGTTTTTAATGTTAATAGTTTAACCTAATCTATTAATGATTGTTTGCAGCTTATGACTTGGCGACGCAGTGTCCCTCGCGGCGCGCATCGATGCGGCGCCACACAGTTGCGCACGCGCACCCTGTGTGTCCGCCGGCAGACGGCGCTCACTCGCTGCCACACTCGAGGTAAGTAGGGGGTCGTATAACGACCTAACGATTAGGAGTCATTTTTAGCGGCTGGTAAGCCATTAAGGAGGCTCCGTCCGGATCACTACAACCATTTTACTTGCCACCAAGCAGCATTGTTCGCACCGTTGTGTTTCGGTGTCAAGAGTGAAACAGCCGGTGAAATAACTAGCTTAGAGGTATTCCAACTTAGTCTTCAGGTTTGGCAAAGCTTTGCTATCATAAAAAAAGGTTTTGTAAATTTTTGGCATCACATTAATAATAAACGGGATATTTCCTCTTGAGAAAGTCGACGTTAATCTAAATGTGAACCTTAATATACTACAGTTATAGTTAAAATTTGTAACAATTTAACGCTAGCTATTCGGCTAAATACATACAAAACGGAATCTGGGATACGGATAGTTAACGATGTGATTATAGTTGATATTCTGTTACAGCAGGCACTTTGTAAAAATAAAAACTAAAAACAAAAAGAAATAGGAATTCGTCTGCACCTACTTTTTCTGTTCTGTGGTCTGCACAGTGCTAGTTTTCTATAGGCGCCCCTTCGCACTCGGTAGTAGTGTCCGACCGAAGTTTCGGTCTAGTTTCGGTCAAAAAGCAAGCTTCGGCCGGATCGCAGCCGAAACCGAAACCACTTTCGAAAGATTTCGCGCTGCGATCGGGCATATTCGGTGCACGGTTTTTGAAATAAGGGGTGATACTGGTGATAGTAATAATTTGATAAATTGATAGTTATTTCACAGTCAGACAGACAGAGAGTGAAAAGATTAATATGTCATATAAAATAAAGACTTTTTTTACGATACTGTTAACTTTATTTATTTTTCCGCAAAACATGACCTTATATGGGAGTTTCGGTTTCGGTTTCGGCCGGACACTACTCGGGTAGCTACTTTTTACTAGCAACATTGTCATTAACCATTCCTCCTCCAGGCCGGGGTCCCGCGCCTCGTGCGTCGGCGCCGCCTCGCTGGCGAGCAGTGATGCGGACGCGCAGCTCGGTGAGCTATCCTGGTCGCGCAGCTCACTGCAGGACGAGCTCATCAAGTCGGTTAGTGGCAGCCCCATGAGTCAGCACGTGAGTAGAGTAGCTAGTGCTATTTTATCCTCCACCTATACTCCCTTCTGTGAATTTTAATCTGTGGTCGATAACGGTTAAGGAAGGTCAGTCTTTTTGTAGCCAAAGTGTTCTTACTCCAGATTCAGCTCTATTCCCTAGTGTTAGTGGTAGCCCTATCAGCACATGAGTAGAGTAGCTAGTGCTATTTTATGCTCCATTCCCCTTAATATCCTTCTGTGGACTTTATCTGAAATCGAGGATGATTGAGAAAGGTAATGCCTAGTCTAGGTTCAGCCCTATTGTACTAGCTTAGTGTTAGTAACAGCTTTTTTTCCTCCACTTATACTCCTCAATACCCTCCTGTGAACTTTATTCTGAAATCGAGTACAATCAAGGAAGACCAATGGTCTAGCCCGGGTCCAGCCCTATTGGGTGCTAGTCTAGTGTCAGTGACAGCCCTATGAGTAGGCACGTGAGTAGAGTAGCTTATCTTTTACATATATTTCTGTGCATCCTTTTTTAATACGGAGGACATTCAAGAATATAACGCAAAGATTGTGCTTAGTCATCAAAGTACGTCATACTAGGTGCTATTCTAACAACTTGGGCAAAGATTTATTCCTTTGATGCTGTGAGATGTTACTTCCTTATCACGTCGGTCTCATCGGGGTGTATCAGCAGTACTTGTGTGTATTAGTAGTAGAGTAGACTAAGGCCCAATTTACGAGTACAGTTGTAAGTTATCGTTGTAAGTTTTGAAACAAAGCTATAACTATGCAAGACAGATATGCAGATATTTGCCACGCACTGTTACCCATAGTTGCTTCTCAAAACTTACAGCAATTACTTGTAGTTAAGTGTAAATTCGGCGTAAATAATTACGTCTAGATCCTTTCAGCATGACTCCCTAACAAACACCTACAGGGTGTTATTTAGAATGTATGTTAACGTTACATAGTTTATTTCACTTACTTTTATTGATTCTGTGTTAGAGTAGCTATCACTATCCAAATTCTAAACATGTAACAAAAGCCAAGTAACGAAATCTTTGCATGCACGTTAGTTATTGTTATATCTTTAGCAAGTTCCGTTAATTATCAAAACTTTAGCTATCACATAGTGGGTAGCCATGCATGAAAGAATAGTGTCATAACATAAGGCACATAACATAACCCACCGGCGCAAGAGTCATTATAACAGCGATAATTGTAGAAAGTATTATGTCTTAACGAATTGTGAAAAGATAAAAGTTTAATGGGCAAATAGATTAAATATAATGAGAGTTGCCGAGAGGTTTATTATTAATTGTACCTCAGAGGCGTTGGTCGTTAATTATGAGGGAATTTGATGCTAAATTTAGATTAAACTCTTACGGATGTACTCGGAGTCAGTTTATGACAGTTAAGGAACGATTCTCTTAATACGGCGGCTAGAGAGTTTTGTTAGGTTCCGTTTTTTTTAATGTCATGACTCATAACTGTACACTTTTTTTCCAAATAACTTGCGTAAAGGTACGAGAAACTTCGTTCTCCGTTATTTGTCAAGTCACGATTGGATCTAGGTAGCCGCAAAAAGTAGTCTGTTCAAGGCGGTTGTATCCTTAAAAAATATAGTTGTTTCGAATTAATGACTTAAAAAACAAAGGAGAATTGAAATCTAGGGGCTGTATCATGCTGTATTATAAACAGTTCAAACCTACCAAGTTAGAACCCGTGAAAGAAATAATGCCCAACTCAAAATAAAACTAGGTATATGTATTTAAAAGTCAACTTTAATACTATTATAGGTACTACGAACTTGAAACAAAATTTGCAAGATGTTTGAGTTGATACTGTTTTGTTCTAGCCAGTGCAAATTACTGCGAATATTTCTGGGGTCCTAGTGAAAAAGGGTATAAGTCTCATGAAGATCAAGTGGAAAAGGGTCTAAGTATGGTATACTCCGTTGATGTTTATACCCTTTTTCATTACGAGGTAAGTCGACTTGTATCCTTTTTCACTAGGTCCCCAGATTTATCCCTTTTCACTGGCTTTAAGGATAAGACACTTTACAATACGATAACAGTTGTTAATACAGGGACCTTTGTTGAGTTAACAATATTATAGTCCTTAGAAAAACCTAGAATGTTTGTACTAGTGGCAATATAACGTCGTGACAATTACTATTCTATCTTGACTTCTCATCTTAGCATTTTTGCAGAACGATGACGTTGGTGAAATTTTGATTACAGAAGCAATGGCAAGACGCCATCATGTCCGACGACCGGCTGTCCTTGACGCTGGAAGAGATCGTGCACATCCGCTCCGTGCTCACGAAGGCCGAGCTGGAGGTGCTGCCGGTGGAGGGCAGGGTCAAGGAGGACGTGGAGAAGAGGAGGGTGAGTTGTGATTGGAACTTGAGAAGCCTGTCTTCATTTTTTGAAAGAAGCGAGGAAAAAAATTGTGTGTGCAACAAAAGAGCATAGAACATTGCAGAAATTAAACCACATCCACTACTATAACCACACCAAATACAACATATTGGACAAAGATAATCAATACCTTAGTTCAAATGTTATGTTTTGGGATCCGAGTAAAGAGGGAATCCGGTATTTTTAAATTCTGGTAAGTATTTCGGCAATCAGCGTCGTCAGCAACGTTCTCATTACTATAGTGGTTAATATTGGATGATTTGTTGTTGGAATAACACAATTTTGCAAGTGAACTATTTAAAAAAATACAAACAAGGATTGCCTAATTTACAATATATTTTCCTGTTTCAGGTATGCTTCTTATGTTTGAAGACAAGATTCGGCATCTTCGGCCCTTGGGGCCAGAAGTGTAAGCTCTGCAAGAAGACAGTCTGTCAGAAGTGCTGCTCCAAGGTAAGTCGAGAAGCCTTCAGTAATTACTAGAAATAATACCAGCATAGAGGCATTTTAGTTACCAGGGTGTCTCGACTGGTATTGTCTATGGTAATGTCTATGAGTCTCAGATTCCACTTACCATCACGTAACCTGTGTGTTCGTTTGCCTTCACCGTACACTAAAAAAAGTAATGTTGGTCCACGAGTGTGTTAGTTAGGATACAGTTTCATATTACTCTTGGTTACCTAGGTATTGTTTGTTGTTTTGTGTCATCATAAACTAAACTATAACTTTATCTATACTTATGAGTTATTATTTATCTATATCTATACAAATGTATACAAGTATTATAAAGAGGTGAAGTTTGTGACGTTGGAAGGGGTAATCTCTGGATCTACTGAACCGATTTTGAATATTCTTTTACCAATAGAAAGTCACGTTATTTATGAGTGTCATGGGCTATATATTAACCCAAAAAAATGTTTATTGCACAACGAAGTGAGCAAGGGAACAGCTACTTGTTTTATATAGCCTTTGGTGCAAAGTGATACCAAGAGTAAATACCAAGTTTTGTTAACATTACGTCCGCCTTTACCGTCAAGTTTATAAAACCCACCATAACGATTGTAAACAATAATAAATATGACAGTGATTGTTATAAAACAAATGGAATGGACCAGGTTTTAGATTGTCCATTTGGAACAAACGTGTGGCATTTACACAAGGACACCAGGAAATCTTGCGAGAATGTAGTGAAAAGCATCCTGCCTAAGTCTGGGGCAGATAAAGGTTTTTTAATGGATGCGGAAGTCATTTTGATTTAAATAAATAAAGCTGTTTAATGTGTTCATTACCAGAAAAGGGTATAATAACTTCGTTCATACACTATTCATTTCGCTATGTTCTGACTAGTTGTCTTTTCTATATAAAATCCTATACCTACTTAGGTAACATGAAAAACAAAGTACATATTTTTTTCATGTGGGTTTCTATAACCATATATTGTTAAAATATCCCAAATTGTTAGAACAATATTATAACAAGTACCTATAGATCTATGCAGTCAAATACTATGGTTATCCCACCCTAAGAGATGAGGTTTACGAGCAAAATTTCCTCATGATTTGTTAATGTTCACAAAAACACAACGACATGCGACATTAACTGACTGGATCGCATCGACTCTTATTGATCTGATTTTTGATCCCCATTAATATGTAATATGAACATAATATATTATCGTGTACCGAAATGCTCGCCAGCTCCCTAACTATTAGATAGAACTCATAAAAACACGCAGTTCAATTTATTGTTATTCATTTCTTGTGCATTAACTTACCATTATTACGATACGATTACACAATCGCTAAGCGATAAAACCTAGCTATAGAATATTGACGTCATCGACGTTTAGGTGACGTCTTTCTTAGGTGAACACTTAACGAGACTGACGTACGTCAAATGACATCACCAGTTCGTCAAAATGTAGCACGAGAGAGTATTTCTCAGAATAAGTAGTATGTCAAGGTCAAGAAGACTGATTTTGACGAAATTGTAGACTAGTTTAAGTTGCACATTAATAGACTCAAAAAAATTAAATACATAGTAGGTAGACTTTTTGAGAAATACCTACGTAATTAACTGGGAAGTCCGGTAGTCCGCTCTTAGGCCTTAAGGATCGGACTCAAAAATAGATTCCAAAATACACTCAGGAGCAAAAATACCGGGTCAAGGTGCGTTTTTCATACACACGAGACTATTTCGAAGCCTTCGTTCCTCGCCAGGGGTTGATAAAGATAAAGATAACAGAAATTTATTCCGTAAGTAGGCCGCTCGGGCACTTTTACACGTCAAGATACTACCAGCGCTTCCCAAGAGGAGACCACTGCTGAGAAGAAACGCCGCAAGAAACTCCGCAGTCAGTCATTTTTTGAACATGATTTGATTGATTTTGGTTGTTTTGAGTGAGTTTTAATGGTGGATACTGCGAGGTTCAATAGAGGAGATCAAAAGTTCTTAAGATACCTAACTGATCGCACAACCAGTTAACACCACAGCGGGAGAGTTTGGGTCAGCACTTGGATTTCCTTACATTTTATTGCCATTTTAGATGTTTTTCTGAACATGCTCAATTCCGGCGTTAACCGCAGATTTATTCAGTTGGGTATCCTAGGCACTCTGGAAGTCCTGTATTGATGCTCGAGGTATTCATCATCAGATTTCACTAAAAGCATTCCCTGGCGAGGAACCAAGGCTTCGAAATAGCCTCTATAGTATGAAAAACGCACTCTGACCCGTTATTTTTGTTCCTGAGTGTAGTATAATTTTACGTAATCTATTTTGTGACTAAAATGTTTTTTATAGATTTAATTTCTTTCTCGTGACTTGACGCAGTCATTATGTCAAGGTTCTTTGGTGACTCAACAATTAATGTTATTGACTGTATAATCGAGGCATAAATCACCATCGGTGGGAAAATTATAAGGGACAGTTCAAATTGGTTTCGTCCAAATTATATGATGACTCTGACTCTGTACATACGCTCATTCATTGGGTGTAAAGCCCTTATATAGAGGTAATAAGTAATGACCGGTGTGGTGTACCTACAGATGCGCATCCCGACGGAGCACTTTGCGCATGTCCCCGTGGTGCTGCTGAGCCCGTCGCTGCTGCCGTCGCCCGAGGACGAGCCCGCCTTCCCGCGCAGCCTCGTCAGCCGGCTCGTGCCAGACCACTCCGTGAGTATCTTCAGGATCAGAATCATTCTGACTCATAATCATAAGCTCATAGCTAGACTGATTGACAGTTAAGAGTGCAGGAGGTTTGAAGGTCTAAGGGATAGTTTTGACTTTAGATTTTTGAAAATCGACTAAAGGTTTAGAATTTATGTTAGGTTATGACAGATCGCATGGACCGTTCATGTCAACTTCGTACATTTCGGGTTGATACAAAACAGAATCGTTAGTAACGATTGCATTTTGGCTAGGCCTTCTAGTCATGGTACCTACATTTTGCAAACGTAAAGTATCGTCGAAAACAAAGATGTAGTTGACATAAGCTGCTGTTTTGACTGGGTGCGTAACGATCGATATAAAAATATTTTCTATAATATCAGTCGATATAACGCTCATTTGATATAATAATTAAATCATATAACAACATATTGTATAATTTCATCTGGCATACAATCGAATAACATATCACTCATTTAGTATAACTATAATTTCCTTGTTATAATGAAGTTTTAGTCAATTTCTTCTAACTAGGTTAGGTTAGGTTAGATCTGTGACCATATTATTAGTAATGAAAGCCGTTAGAAATATTATTTTTTTGAATTTATGAGTATTATAGTATTTGAAATTATGCATTTTGATAATATACCAATCGTTTATTATATAAAATGAGTGATTATATCCTTTAAAATTATATCAAATGTTATTATATCAAATGAAATTATATGAATTATTTTTATACCGATCATTACACACCCGTTTTGACTGTGTCCGTGTCGCCTATGTTATTGTTAAAGTTTGCAGATTACAAGTATATATTCATTGGTTTTTTCACATATTTTTGTTCATTTCATATTTAATCTCGCTCGTCATTGATTACTTAATTCCATAACCAATCAACCCTCAGTTACCTACAGGTTTTCGTACAAGTGATGTTGATAACATCTGTTTGTCAGGGTGCGGTGGAGAACAGCGTGGGCAGCGCGCCGAGCAGCCCGCAGGCGCGGCGCGCGGCGGCGGCGTCGGCGCCGGGCTCGCGCGGGCCCTCGGCGCTCGGCCACCGCGCGCCCGCCGCGCCGCCCGCCATGTCGCGCAGCGTGGACGGGCCCGGCAGCATGCCCGCCGTGCTGCCCCACACGCCCGACCGGAGGTACCCGCCCCTAACACACGACACGACATGACACCCATCACTCCATTATGTCCACTGCTATAATATACCACCAACCACGAACCACAGCCATTGTCATCCGGCTCTGAGAGCCAGCTCTGCCAGTCTGAGGGCGTTCTACTGTCTTTAATAGTGGATTTACAGATTGATCCTTCGACCCAGATGAATGATGAATAATAACAGACGAATTGGTATTGGTTGCACCATTCTGCTTTCATTGGTTAAGTTGATATGTTGAGATGTGTATGAACATTTTTTTTTGTTGATTTACTTGATTTACTAATCTTTGGTCCTTCGACCCATACATATCTTTTATTATCTCTGAATAAACCTTAAGTAGGCAACAAGTTTAGAATCAAATTCAAAACGGAAGACTCGGTATCTTGGTGAACTGAACAATAACCACATATTGTACCACGATTCGATATTATAGAGACACCCTATTGCGGAGTGAGGAAAAATGTTTGAGTATGATGTGTATTCCAGGGCGCGCTACAGCCGCAGCACGACGGTAGCGCTGGCGGCGGAGCGGCTGCGCGGCGTGCAGATGGCGGTGTGCCTGGACTGCAAGGCGATGGTGCTGCAGATCATCAAGTCCAGCCGCGCCGCGCGCTCCGCCGAGCGGGACCGCGCGCGCTCGCACCTCACGCTCGACCTGGCGCCCGTCTACACCGCGCACTGCTAATCACCCGACACCCCGCCCTCCCTAGACCCAGGGTCCAGAGAACAGAACAGACCAATCCTTCTGGTAGCACTTCAATTGGCGTAGCGTATTTGTGTAGGTATGGGTAATTGGCATAGGTTTTACCCTGGTGCAAATAACCAACACTACCGACGGAATGTAACTTGCATTTTAGCTCTTTTGAATGCAAGTCAAAATCAACAGTGCCGCGGTAACGCATACCTATGTGATATTGAATTTATTTGTCTAATAAACAAATGATGCCAATGTTTTGACAACTATGCCGTCTACACTTGCGATTATCTATCAAATATTTCCAAAACGCGAATACACTACCCCAACTGAAGTGCCACCATTTCAGTCAGAAAAACCCTGTCCATTGAGATTACCTGACAATATCTTCCAAGTATTAATTTCACTATTTATTATACCTAGGTGACCCTATCAGGTGGTCTCAATGGATATCAGCCATATACTCAACCAAATAAAATGTATGGAGTTGAAGAGATATGAATATGACTCAGACATTAGCTGCAATGATCACCGACTCTCGGATAACTTTGAACAGTTTATTTTCAAACATCAAGGGTCATTTATGGCTTACTATGTGAGGCAGCTAATGTGTTATAATTCAATTCTATGTCTGATCTGTTCTTTGATTTTACAGACTGCTGAGAATTTCACGCTAAGCACATTTTGATAAAGTAAATCTTCAAAGTATAGCACCGGTTTGTTGTATCAGTACACGGTGCAGGAATTTGATAGTGAAGTGGTGCTGCAAGAAACATCAGCACGATTCTCAATATTGATTTCCATGAGACCCTTTGGATCCTTTGGACTGCCAACATTTGTAGCGATGTGCTTTTGAAATTCTTTACGGTCTGTAACACTCTGCTCAAACGGGCGTGCGCTGCTACGGAGCTTCGCTCATCATGGGACACATCTTGAGTAAAGCTGCTAAGCTATTTTTCTGTTTTACATTCTGGGTATCTTCAAATCTTCCGCGACGCTAAATTTGATCAAATTCTTCAGATGACAGTCTTTTAATTCGCTAGAAATTCTCTTATTCTTCTTTTGTTTCGGAATCATGACATTTATACGCGAAATTAATTGCTTTAGAATTCCCTTTCCCTTTGACATTCACCCCAGATAATTTCAACCCGGACAATAATGAACAGTGGAAAAAGATCTGAATCAAGAATTGGTTCTTTTATTGTAGAAATATAAGGGTATAGTGATACTCATCAAGGAGCTTCCGAGGTTGTGTAGAATCCTTATTGTGTTTCGTAGGAGGACCACACTTGTTTTAATCTAGACAATTGACTTTTGACAATACCTACTCTATGACCTTGTGACAGACCACCACACCAACTATTTTATTTATCGCACAAAACCATTTAATTAATTTTTTAATCAAATTTAAATATTTACAACAGAGACATTCTCACCCAGATATATTTAATGATATACTTAATAATAATATCTAATGATATATTCCAAAATAAACTAAATCATATTTTGTCACGTATTGTAATAGAAAATAGATATTTATAATACTTATACATATTTTTTCCAAATGATAGAATGTTAGATGTTTCAAAATGTCTATAATAATTGATTGTGAATCAAAGTAATCTGTGTTCAGTAATAATGATGTACTATGATTGTTATTAATACAGAAATTTATCGTGTACATAGATGTATTAAAATTGGTAATTCTGTGGAGCACGAGGCATACGCGACCGCACCGATCATGACCTTGGAAATACTGGCAGCAAGCAAACTCAATGAATATAGACTTCTAGAACGGACCTGGCCTACCAACCGAGTCTAAGAAGTAATTTTCTGTGCCATAAAGTCGATTATTCTTCACACATTCAATAGATATCGCCTCATACGCAGGCTCGAATTCCCTCCTCGTTTCCTTAGTGTTAGAATCGCACCAATTAAGAACAAATATCTACTTGTCGTAAACATAACTATTTATTTCCTCGCTTTTGCCATCTTATTTATTTATGATGAAGGGCGCCGGTCCTGATAGGTAGCTTGACTTTGTTGAATCAAATCAACCAATCATCATTATTCATTCATTAATCATTAGAAATATCAAAATCCCAGTGAAATTAATTGCGATTTGAAGGGCCGGCGTTAGATCAAGTCTGATTGTATAAAAGTTAATTATAAGCTTAGTTTCCCGTTCCACTATCACGCGTTAGTTTTATTTATACTCAACGCCGTATTTAGATTCCAAAATAACTAGGGTAAGAGCACCAAAAGATGAACGATTAAGCGACTACACCAACTTTAGACAGTTTATATTCAGTGAAAGTAACAAATTTCACCCTATTTAATTTTTTTATATGGTACAGTATATGGTCTAGATTGAAAATGACTATTATAAAGACTGTTATTATATCTCCGTATTTTTCTAAAAATCATTGAAACCAAAAATGTACCGATTTGCCCAAAAGATGAACAGCGTGCCCTAACTCTGAACGGTTGGGGCCCAAAAGTTGAACTAACATAATAAAATACCTATATCATTTTAATTCTATTCACTTTTAGCAATAAAATGCGATTTAACGAAATATTCTTTATTTTTTAATTGTTTAAATTTATTTAATATTACTTACGTACATAAGGTTCCTATTTTTTATGGTTATTTGTGTCATAAAAACAACGAATTAGTATTTTTTATCAATAATCATTAGCAAAACTACTTAGTTACTTATCTTTTTAAACAGATAAACCGACAAAAAGTGTAACTTTAACATTTATAATATTAGTAAACATTTCCATAAATACTACTAGTATACTAACTACTACTAGTGTTCATATTATAAAACTATGCCTAAAAGTTGAACGACTGAATTTACTTAGTTCAATTTTAGGACACAGAATTTATGAAATGAACAAACAAAATCAATTAGGTGTTCACATATTGGAATAGAATCCAAAACATGAACTAGTAAATTTAATTCGTTCAAGTATTAGGCACACATTTTTTATTGAACAGTGATAGTTTTCATAGTATTTAAAACTCCAAAATCATTGGATTAGACATCAAAAGCTATGTTCATCTTGTGGTTTAAAGATACAAGAGCATTTAACGATCATTTTAAGTTCTAAATTTTCCATCTGTCATTTCAGTACGATTTATTAAGAAGCTTTAAAAAAAGTACGCCTTGCCTAGTAGCTGAACACCGTTCAAGTATTGGCTTAGGTATACATTTTTGAAACCATTACTTGAACGGCATATTTCTCGTTAACTAACAAGAAAAAAGAAATATCGTATAACTCCAATAAAAGAGTGATTAATCAAGAATACATACCAAGCAAATCCTTCTAAGACTGACAATTATTGAATTTTATACGTAATTAAAAGCTTAAATTTGGAGAGCACTGTCCTTATGTATTTTCCCATACTATCGACGTTTTCGGCGGGAAGCTCCAGAACGACGACCGATCACGGCCAAAAAGAATATAATACTATGTTAAGATTTAATGGAGGTGTAAGCAAAGAGTTGCTGTTTAAGTAAAATAAATTCCGAACTATGTAATATTTGTCACGATTTAGTTATGTGATTATTTCGATCGAGTGTTCAGCTTTTGGGTGTCGTTCATCTTTTGGTGCCCCTACCCTACTCATGTGTTGCCAATAAAATGAAAAAGTCTTCCATCGATAAAGTTTTAACTTTTCTAAATAATGTACATATGTAATTTATTTATATATAATTGTAAAGTTAAAATTAAATGCAACCCCATAAATAAATAATTCAATGTAAATATTAATTTCACCTACAGATATTTAGTTGAAACTGTTTTGTAGAATAAAAGCTCATATTACAGTGGTAACACTTCAGGGTTTAACAACATTTGGATAAATCTTATAATTTGCGTTTATACTATTCATAAATATACGTATACAATACTTTTATCCCTAAAGTCATTCCCAAAGGATTTACATGTCTGGTATTTCTCGACATATTGTGTGTAACCTAATTAACGCAAACGAAATCGATAGCAAAAGTTAGTATTTGGGTACGTAATTAAGTTATTTGGGGGTAGTGTTTTGTATATAGGTATACGGAAAACATCAAAAACTTAGGATAATCTTGACACTTAAATAACAACAAAATATATTATTTGACTACCTATTTTTATAAATGTGCATGAGTTGGTTACATCTGGAACGTCACAATGACAATGACACTTGTGACAGTGACGTTCGGCCATCTTTGGTAACTTTTTTGGAATCTATATACGGCGTTGAGTTTAGGTATAGGTTAAATTATTTTGCCAAATATGTAACCACTTTCGATATTTTCTTGTAAATATAGCTTCTTTAAGTGTTCTTTAACAGGTTACTTAATCCTAACTAGAGGTAAGTTTCGTTAACGTGTACCCGTGTAGCTTCCTACGCTGAGTCTCTTCGACGTTCGCATTCCCTCCGTTATTTTATAGTTCGTTAGTTCTCGTTTAACTACCATTTAGTTTAATCTCAGGCGTTTTTTTATCGGCAGCGAAGGTCTTGAATTGCATGGTCGAACGAAAATCAGGCCTAATTTACAATACTAATACTTCATTTTCGATTATTATAATGTAAAGATCACGTTTATGTTTTCTAGAAACTAACAAGTCACTAGTGAAATTGTGAAAAATATTTAAAAAAAATGTAAACGTGGTCTATTATTTTATGTGTAAAACTGTTTCAACGATCAGATGTCGAATTACCAGTTACAGATTCTTGTAAATGTGTGTAAATTGTAGTAGTCTATATTAGATGTTACGTAGATTGTAACTATTAAAACATACCTAAATTAAAAAGAGGAAATAATTACGAATCGCATTGGCATTTTATTTTCAACTTTCCCAACATTTCCCTGGTGCATCGCCAAGAAGTATTGCGTGTAATTCAAAAACAAGCGACGCTGTACTGTGGCTAGCACAGCTTGATTTTCCAACTTGTTGTTCAGTGCATCTCTTTCATCACGGAGTAGTTAGAGGAAGATGTATTGCGCAAGAAATTTGCATGCGAGCTGTGTTAACCCCTCTTCCCCCTTACGTCCTACTGAATAACTAATTAGGGAGATAAGTCTACGACGTAAAAGAAATTGGACCATGAACCTAAATTATAAACATCCAGTTCTGCTTTTAGTTCGTAATGTATTAAAGAAGCAACATTGTCATTCGATATTTACAGACGAGATTCGAATGCCAAGGTCCGGGTTTTTCCACTAAAATTGAGCATAGATTGTGAGTTTATCCGTTCTGCGATCTGCCGTGCTAAAATAAATGGCGGTATCTCAGATAAGACTCGTGTAGCAAATGCAACCTTATTACTAACGGGAGAATATTCAATCTGCTTTAGCTATTGAATTTGATATACCACCTATTTATTAGCTTATGAGGGCAGCGATGTACTGTAACGTTGACTTTGGATTAAAAACAAGAAAACTGAAATTAGGGCCGTATTCATAAAACTGATTTCGACATTAACCCATCTCAAGATGAGGCAAAAATAAAAGTTTTCTATGGCTTCACGTTTACTTTGAGATATCTTGTGACGAGCATTTTGGTCAAGATGAGTTCATGAATTACGGCCATAGGCTCAAAATATACCTGAGTCATGAGTGTATGGTGTATGATGAAATTAGCGTGTAAATAAGGATTTTGGTACCAGACATGGCACTGGGCAGATTCAGAAACCAACACCATTAAGGGCCCCGTTGTTTGATCAGTAGCTAACTCAATCGTTACAATTCGAAAAAATAATCGATTTGACACATCTCCTTGAGATTTAACATTTAGTTACAATTTTTAACAATTAGTAAGTCTAAATAGTGTCAACAGGCCTTAAAGCTAACTTATTTCAAACTTAATCTACGTAACAAAATCGTAGTAATTGGGTTTCGGAATCATAAATAAAATACAAATTGATCACATCACATTTATTGATTGATTTCTATTGCTGTAACATTAGGATAAATTATCCGTATTAAATAAAATTGTCTACAGTCACAGCAACGCTTTTCACAAACTTTAGCAGCTCAAGTAACCAAGGGTTTTAGACAAATGAAAATACAAATCGATGTTGCATTAAAAATATAAAACAAATATTCCAGGAATAAAGATCATATGACATCGACCCTATTACTTACCACTAAAACGAAAAAAGCGCCGCCGCAACTAATAAATAACTTAACCTACTATTAAGGTTCCGTCCTCGACGAACACATGCGGCGGTACCTCGAGGTTAAGGGGCGCGGGTCCCTTCCTGATCCTTCCGGAAGCGTCGTAGTGGGACCCGTGGCAGGGGCAGTAGTACCCGCCGAAGTCCCCGGCGTTGGCCACGGGGACGCAGCCCAGGTGCGTGCACACGCCGATGACCACGAGCCACTCCGGCGCCTGCGCGCGCTGCTCGTCGGTCTGCGGGTCGCGGAGGATCTCGAGCGGGACTGCCTTCTCTGTGGCGATTTCTGCTGCTGTCCTGAAACGGGAAAATGGCGACACGTTAGCTCAATAGTGACTCTGCCTACGGAGCTGGCGGACCCGGGTTCAAATCCCGGTAAGGGCAGAGATTTGTGTGAAGAGCGCGAGTATTTGTTCCCGAGTCGTGGATGTTTTCTATGTATTTAAGTATAGAGTTATCTATATAAGTATGTTAACAGATGTCTTCACAAAGTGTATTTTGGTAAAGGACCTCTTTATAATCATATTAGTACTTCTGTCTGCTGTCCGCCTCACTGGCGAGGTACTTATTTAAAAATAGACTAGCTAGGTTTGTACTAATGTAATAAAATGTCAAGTTAAAGACATAAGTGTAACAAGTTGTTGTAGTTCCACCTGTTGTAATGTAATGTGACACGAAATAAATGAATTTGAATTTGAATTTGAAGTGTTTATATGTGCTGTCACAAGTTTCATCTTACATGAAACAGACAGAAGTACTAATATGATTATAAAGAGTTCCTTTACCAAACTGTGATTTCTTTGTCATTCAACCATCTATTTAGCCGTTTTTCGACTTAGAAAGACCTAGCTAGGTGTTTTACTATCAGTACGTTCTGCAAACGTTGGCGCTTTGCAACTAGGACATTTTGTTATTTGGGCGTTATACAAAACGTCTTCAACCCAGGCATTCTAATATTAAGACGATTCACACAATTAGACATATGAAACCATTACGAAACTAAGTAGTTGACCAATCTAGTCCTAACGAACCTAACCCAGTAGTACCCATAGTACAAGCCTAGAGCTTACTTAGGGACTAGGTCAATTTGTGTGAGATCGTCCTCCGATATCTATTATGTCATTATGATACTCGCCTTTGGCTCGTTTCATAAAACCACTCGTGTTATAAGGACTCTCAATATGAATCACTTACATACACTACTAAACTTTAACAAATCGACACAAGTACAATTTTCTAACTGATAACATTAATTAGACGTGGGCGTTACAAGGTAAACTGGACACTTATTTCAAGAAATACTCAGTCTGGTACCTGTGACGAATGAACAGCGGCTTGCCTCTCCACTTGAAGGTGACGGACTTGCCCTCAGGGATTTCTCCCAGCTTGATCTCGATCTTGGCCAGCGCCAATACGTCGGCAGCGGCGGCCATTGAGGACACGAACTGTGTCACCACGCTCTTAGCTGCGTACGCAGCGGTAGCAGTGGTGGCTGCAATAGACAGGAATGGTCAAAAATTGATGTTTTTTTAGCAAATTATGTCACTATTGAGGAATTAGTAAACAACCAAAATTCCGTAGCAAATTGTAGCCGGCAATGAATGCTGTGTTAAGGCTAAGGATTGTTGCAGACATAACTGCTCGGCTACAGGATTGCACCGCCTCAGCGCTAAGTGAAACATTGATAAGTGAGCTTTAATTTGTGAGGTTTGATTTGTGTTAGTACCATATTTTTTTAAAGTTAATGAGAAAACAATAGCCTGGCACGGACGTGGCGTCGTTCTCTAAACATGTTTCATACTATAACTAACACAAAAAGATTACTTCCTTTTTCGGCGTATTCCTGATTCGTCGTTTTCTTGTTTTCACACATTCTTGTTATAATATAGGCATATAGGCAATAGGCATTGTATAGTGTTACTTGGTAGTTCCACTGTGTCCAAACAAGAATATGTCTAAAAAGGAAGCCAATGTTTCACTTTTAGCTGATCCCGTAAGGACAACCTTAACTTTCAATGGTTATTATTATTAGGTCCCATGAAGTACATCAACACATTGTTATATAATCATTGATCTGGTAGTTAATCCAGCAATGCCACTTAAAGCATGCAGGCTATTGACAAAAAAACGGAGACTACTTTTTTATGATACCCTTGGTGGCCAGCGACAAATTGACTTTAAATTTGTTGCTACTGTACCAAGACTTGTTAAAATGCGTACTGAGACTACTGAGTATACATCTGATACATAATGTTGTACATAATTTGTAATATAAGTTCATAATTTATTTAGTTTCTCAATTAACTTATCAATGGGCAATGTATCTGGCAAAAAAAACTAATTTGAATTATTTTTTCTGTAAAAAAATTCAGAGGCCAAGATTATTTTGGTATAAATTTCTCGCACTCTGTTATAACAATTCACATAACATTCAATGGTCAAGCAAGGGTTGTGTTTGAGCCATTTAACAAAGAGGCATAACACCAGAGAACCCAGCTAAAGAAACCACTAACCGTGATAGAAGTCATATCATTTCTTATTCATTCAATACAATTACTTGATTTCTTAGACAAATGAAAACGCAAGACCTATATTGGACATAACATAGTAACAATTTGGACAAGACTAATAAAAAAAATTCTTTAGTTCTTGACCTAGATAATGCTGTAACATTGATGTTACAGAATATCCCACCTGGTTTACAAGCAATATTATTTGATATTATCATATTAGGGTGATTCCACGAGCGTTTCAGGCGCCATCAGTCCACCGTCCTAAGTTTAAGAAATAGGAGACAATAAACTTTAAATTCATTCAATTGTGGCAAGAATTACGATAACAGTATAGCTCTGTGTGAATGTTAGCTGCTTGGTGTAGCTCATTTCAATATTTATGACAGGGGACTGATGGCGGTTGAAATGCCCGTGGAATCACCCTAATATGATAATATCAAATAATATTGCTTGTAAACCAGGTGGGTAAACCATTACCATCATAATTTAAATGACGATCTAATGTATGCTGTGCTTCCCAATAATAACCATTTATTCGAAATCGGAATTCAAATTCACTTTTATTCACAGCTATGGAATTATTGACATGAGATTATGTTGAAAGCGAGGTTGAGTAAAAATTGTTTTCATTCAGAATCTTAACACGGCTAGACAATTCTTTTTTTGTACTCGGTCTTAATGACATGAGTGTACGGTCAAGAATTAAAAAATGTTAGCTAGTAATGTTTGGCAAAAAAAGTAATACATACTCTTGATTTTGACAATTATAATTCGGAATTTTTCACATCTACATTTCCAACATTGACTGTACTTACTTAATTTCCAATGATAATTGTTATCTAACATAAAAAATAATTACAAACCATACAAATGTAAACTAACCTCCCGCCATAAGGTATGTGAAGGATTGGCGTTCATCTGCACTCTCTTTAGACTTCGCGGTAGGGTCTTTGTTATCCTTACGACGGTATGCGGTGAAGTCAGGGTACGCGATATCAGTGTGCGCAAAACGTACTTGAGTTGGCACTGAAAATTGACAAGTGTTATGTAATAAGATTTTTCATCAAAATCACCTGCGCATTATTATGAAATTCAGAACAAAACGGAATATTACTCTTACCTTTTGTACCAGATTTAATCTTCAGACCCTGAATTGGCAGGGATCCATGCAGAGACTGCACAGTCGAAGTTTTAGGAAGAGGTTGGACTACTAACTTTTCGTTGTGAACGGGAACAGCTACCACTGGTTTCAGTCCGTTCGAAACTACCTGGGAAGAGGCTCTGAAATAGGGCATTAAGTGCCCGGCCCTCACAACAGAAGTCATTTTTACAGGGCCTCCTAAATCGCAATATAATCGTTTTTACAATAAAGCGCAAGTGCGCAAGGAAAGGCCGTAAACGTCAATTCCAGGGCTGCCAGCTGCTCTGTTCCACAGATTCTAAAATCCAAAGTATACCCTTGCTGCTCTGTCTGCTAAACTGTTTTTTTTATAACTTACGGCTGCGTTCAATTTTATCATTAATGCTAATGACTGACTGTCTAAAGATAAAAACAATATAATTAACGATCAACCGATTTTTAACGGTGAGCCGGTCAAGCACAAACACGTCCAAGAGAAACACTGTAACAAAATGTTGGCAAGAAGTTCAGAAAATGACTTGAGTGCTGCAAATTTGATCGACCTTATTTATAAGCGAATAAGGCTATCACTCGCAACTAGTACAAAGCAAACAAGTGGGTATTGAAGAGAACAATGACGGCGGTTAAAACGCCCGAATATTCACCCTAAAACCTTAAGCTTGCCGTGTGGCAGGTCACACAGGTAGAACTGCAATTAAAGTCTGTCTAATGAAAGCTGAACCTGGATTTTTCTTGGCTGACGAGTCTGGCAACACTATTTAACATGACGTTTTGACTTTGTTGTTGTTAAAACTTGTCAATTCGAGATCTAAATTGATAAAAATACGGAGTAATCATGCCGTCGACGATAAGAGGCGGTGTCCGGGAGATTCTGTATACTATTATACAGAAGTACAAAGAAAAACAAGAAGGAAGAAAAGCATTATTGATGCAAAAAAATAATTGTTTAGTTACGGTGACCAAATTTATAGGTTAGTACGGCTTTAGTACGGCATGTTCATTTTGATACTTCTTATTTCTCTATGTGCAATCCTAAGTTTAATTTACCTTTTTCTGTCTATTATACGATGAGATTAAGAAATTAAACGAAATTAAATTCGTTTCAGAAAACCTGGACGTGCACGTTGACAAAAGTGTGCTGGAAAACGTAAAGCAGCTGAAAGAGGTTGAGGAAACTGAGTTAGCCTGCCAGACTCAGACGAAATATTTGGAAGAAGTATCTTCAATGACCGGTAATTACTAAAATTATCATTGTCTTTCCCTATATAATAGGTGTAGGTACCTATTGTCTGTCCCTATATCATGTTGAATCTCTTAGCATTCACAATTTTATTAAATTAATTTAATAGACAGATGATTAATGTAACTGACACTCATAGTTTCAATAAAACAATAAGGAGGTGTTTAGTTAAAAGATATCATAAACATATTATTTGATATGTATTTTCTGTGTGCGGAGCAAACAGCATTTTGTTGTTTATGAACCAAATGTACACTGTACAGTCGATTTCATAAATATGTGTACACTTTAGTACCTTATCTATTTATTTAATGTCATTTTTGATCGGCCAGATATAAAAGATGTTCGGGTTATATGAGTCTTCCTTGTTCTTAAACCGTTGCGATTAGAACCTCACCGATGCAATTTCATTTCACCTAAACCCAAATGTTTTTAGGGCTGTCGGACTGTACAATGGGGCTGTACTGCGCAACCACACAATGTATTTCTAAATGGTGTTCTGTTTATTTAACACTTTCTTTCTTCTTACAGATATCAGTGTTTCATCTTTAAAAAGAATAAGTAATGAGGGAAAATTAAACAACGGTGTCTTTAGTACTCCCGGAAAAAAGCGACCTCACAAGGCCGGTGTTGTCAGTGGGGTCCTGTCTGTTCACGCTTGCAAGAACCTGTTTTCCAGTTAGTTATTTTAGTTATCGTTCCTGACGTAGAGACCTCGTCATGTTGTTCTCCTAGTCACTATTTTTAATTTACTCAATGTTATTGAGCGTACATTTGTAACGACTAAGTTTGTGTTGTTAGAAATAATTATTAATTACTTTACTACCTTGTAATGTTACTTTTAAGAATAATTGTATTTTATGATTGGAAAAAATGATCTGCTGGAGTTTCTTGCGGCGCTTCTTCTCCAAGATATAATTGTCGTTAGATAGAGGTGTAAGGGTGATGAGAATAATGTTACCTCTAATTACTTTATTAAAAAGGTTGAATATAATATTCCTCATCATCATTGTTTTATTATGCTGTGTGCGACACAGACGAAAACCTCTCGTATCAATGAAATCTGTCAACAGCACGACTAGCACAAGTTGCTCGTGACTTGTTTGTCGCTCGGATCTCCCTTACTATCTAGTCTGTTACGATAGAGACGCACAGAGCGACAAGCTAGAAAATACAACTTGTGCTACACGTGCAGATCACTATATTTTCATGTCAAATATATTTCGAAAAACCAAATGTGCTCCAGTCACTGTCATCGTATTTTACCTAAAGTGCTTTTCATCAAAATATAGCGCTCGTAATAATATATATGAAAATATAGTACGCGTTTCCTCTTCCTTTGTGCCCACCAAAATAAATAAAATAATAAAAGTATCAATATCGTTTATTCCTTCATTGATCGGTAATACCATATCAAGATTTTTTGAATTTGCCGCTTTTTCCCAGGTTCAGCTTTCATTAGACAGACTCTACCTAATTCCATGGTGCAACCGCCGCATATTCGCAGAAGTCTCTTTCTAACACCTTTTACTAGAAAGAGACTTCCCCTTGTAATTTGTAACGTGTAACTTTGTAAAACGGGCCACTGGTCATCATTGGACGAGGTTGTGTCAAATGGAAACTTGTAACATATAAATTGTAATATGTAGCTTTATAAAACAGGCTCCTGTTCCTTTATTTTGAAGGAAATATTCTGCCAATTTTACTTCAAACAATGGATTAATATTTTTCCACTCTTTTTTGTCAAGCAAGAAAGCTGTTCATGTTTTTTTCATTGTAAAAATTGACGTAAAATTATTGAACGCAACCAAACAGACGTCACTTTGACAGCCGCTTCGGAGCCAAATGGTAAGAATTTTAAAATATTGTTTTTTTACTAAACAAAAGCATTTACGTTTTTGGACCTGCTCAGCCGTGCCGATTAAGCGTTAATAATATGCGTGAATTCTAATAAGTAGATTTTATTTTAATGCTTTACGTTATCTGGTTTTCTGGCTCATTTCATTTGTGTCTTGTAACGATATACCTACTTTGATACGTGTTTTGATGAGAAGATTTCAAGTCAAATAGGTCGTTTATGCGATCAGCATTAAAATAAACAACAAATAGTTTTAATACAGAACGATTGGGTCGGATCAGTCTTACGCGGTCCCTTTCGTCGTCTCTAGTTTTCTTATCTTGTATTAATGTACTTCTAATATTTTCTCAGTGATATTTCTTTATTTTACATTACCTTAATGCTATTCTTTCCCAATTAAATCTAGGTCAATGTGGCTGCCACTGTTTGTTTCAGTCTTCCATTGTTCCCATTTACTTTTTTAATTTGTAAAAAAGTCAGCAGCACAGTGAATAAAATGTAGTTAAGGAATAGTTTGTGGCTGTCACAAAACTAAATTACTGTCTTTTCATCATGAAATTGGAAGTTAAATATTAATTCAATCATAGAGGAAATTCTTTATTTACTTACTAATATTTAGCAACTGAGTTTAAAAGTAGCCGAATTTCTCTAGCGCACTCTAGTCTGGTATTTGATTAATTGTTTTTGATTATCTTATTGCTTTTAATTTTTGTTAGGTGTGTAGATTATTGAAATTATTGATTTTCAACTACTGACGGTACATTGCCAACTTTCTATATTATAACTAGTTCTACGTTACCAGCGTGTAGTTGATTGATTACTTTTCGTCATAATCCTGATTGGAAATATTCTTGTTTTGGCACATTCCTGTTTGGAAATATTCCGTTTTCGGCATATTCTTGTTTCGGCACATTCTGTACAACAAATGAAATCAAACCTAGGTATTGTTATCTTTTATTTTCAAGACATACATATATAGTAGTTATACAATAAATAACATTTTAAGTAATCAGTGTAGGTACTGTTTAATTTTTGTCTTTTATTTTAATTGATTATCTAAAATATTTTATTAAAAAATGTTATTTTATTTTAGTACGCAAGCAAAGTCACAAGTTTACATATTATAATTTATTTACTTAAATGTTTTGAAACAAGAATATGCCGGAAACGGAATACGTCCAAATAGGAATGTGCTGAAACAAGAATATCTCCAATCAGGAATACTACGAAAAATTAATCATGTAATTTATTCTTTAACACATTCACCACTAGCCACTGCTACGATTGCTATGCTGTAGCCTGTAGCAGTATTTTTCTGCTATGTAGCAAAAATGTGCAACAAATAGAAATCCCAACTATCGGGTTGATGGTGCTGAATGTGTTAATTCTGTATTACCCATAATATGGTAGAGAAGCTTTCCACATTACTTACACATTTGATTAATTATATAAAGGTAGAACGTACCACCAGTTCTAAAACAAAACCAAAAACTTTCTGTTTCTATTGTAATCTATCTTTCATTTGAGTAACTTTAGATCCTGATGACCACGATAGGAAGCAATAAATATTGAATACTTTCGATTAGTATTCAAAAACGAACAATAATAAATGCAGAAACCTTTTTATACCTATGGCACTCGTTATTGTTTAACAACTTTATAACAGAACCTTTTAATCATTTTCACTTATTTACTTTCATTTAGTTTTACTTATGTAAATAAAAAATATATTACAAAGACATTAAGAAACAAATTAAATTGTATAGTTATTCTTTATCAGAAAGTGTGTATAGACGGGACACTTGATAAGGCATAAGGTGGTCTTCCATACAAAAAGGAAGGAAACTGACTGGCTGATTTTGACCGAAACTGGACCTAGGGACTTGAAATTTGGAAGGAATATTCTAGGGGATTTTGGTAAATTTGTCCCCTAAGAGTTAATAGGGGGAGTAGCCGGATTTTAATCAACTGCTCTGAAAAACTTGTTAGTGTTCCTTAGTCAACAAGAAACCCTTATAGTTATGACGAAATATTATTTTAACATCCTAAGCAAGTACGTACCTATCTCTTTGATAAGTCGACAAAAACCGGGTAGAACTTAATTTATAATATAAAAAAATATTATTGATTATAAATTAATGAAATAGTATTCATTCATTGCCATCCATAATGCCTATAACATAGTTTATATTCATTCGGCGTTCGTAACTGGTTTTTTGTGTGCGAATAAGAATTTAAAAAATGTGCCTAAATGACATACTAGTTGGTATCTAATAAGCGAGTGAGTTATATTTGGATGACATTGCAAAAAATTATCTATTTATTTTGGTTATATTGCTAGTATAAAATGCCTAAACGCCAAAATATTTCTTAAGTATCTTACTCTTTCGAATGTAATCGAATAATTTATTGCGATCACGTTCACAGAATAAAGGTGCTAGTAAGTGGTTAGCAATAGGTCCTGCAATATCTTATTTACTAGCGACCCGTCCTGGCTTCGCTTCGGTATATTTAAGTTTTAAACCAGAAATTATGTTACATTCAAACCTTCCGTGAAAAAATATCTAACGGATGGTGAAACCCGCATCAAAATCGGTTGTGTCGTTTACGAGTAGTTAGTAATACCTATCTACAGTCAGACAGAAATACAGAAAGACAGACAGACGCGGGAAGTAACTTTGTTTTATACTTTGTAGAGACTAGCAATCGTGATATAATGTAGCATGTCCATTTGGAATAACTTACCTTTCAAATACATACATACACAGAATCATGGCTGTTTCCCAGAGGGGTAGTCAGAGACCACTTTTTTACACCTGCTTGGATCCTGACAAATCTCTTTCGCCTCTTCTTGTCGGTTCTCGGAGATAACCTTGCATATAAGAACAAACTAACAAAATCCGCAAAGAGAGAGGTCTTGACAATATTATGATAATCATTTTTATTTATTTTTTATTCTGGAGTGACCAGCGATTGAGCGCTATCACACCTGATGGTAAATGATGATGACGTTTAGAAATGAAGCTCGCTGGTTCAGTAAAAGCCTATTCCCTCTTGATTTGAAGACACACAAATTATATATCTGAGGAAATGCAGACGAAGGAAGCGAATTCCATTCTTTAGCAGTTCGAAAAAAAAAGGAAGCGTAAACGTTTCGTGCAAACGAATGGTATTTCGATAATGGCTGATTTTCATTGGTCCAGCAAAAGCACGCCAGTAGAAGTACATTGACGGGTTGGTTCGCACGTTTGGGGCGAGAGCTATTGTAACGACGCAATGTACTTCGACTTGCATGCTTTTGCTAAAGCCATAGGGTGAAGCCGCTCCCTCCGCCTGTACATCTGAAGATAGAAAAGTCATAGAAGAATTGGCAGTTTATACGAATCCTGCGCACTTTCTTTGAAATTGTCAGTCTGTTCCGAAATGTAAAATCAATAATTTCAAAAAGTCCCAGTTAAGAGCTTCTGAGAAAAGCCGGCAGGAAGCTAGGTGAAGTATTATTGTATAAAACAGTACCTACGTGCCTAAATTAACAATACTGGCTGGTACAGCGAAGTAATGAATAGAGACATTTATCATTGACAAAGATTACGTATCAAAGACTAAGGTAATCATTGCACGCAGACAGGATAGATGATAGTAAGCTGTAACTGCGAGGGTAGTATTATATTATCCATTCGTGGCAGCAGTAAACTAAAAAGTAGTAAGTATTACTTTTACAGCCTATTACTATAGGTACTACTTTTAATGGCCTCTGTTTTGCATGCTACCTTATCCTTTTGAACGCCACAGACTCTGACCGTCAACTGAAAGTCGTGCCACTGACTCCACCGTCAGCCACAGCCGACACAAGTTGTAGATTAAAAGAGACTTGGTTCCGTATAAATTAAGTTTTAATTTGCATAGTATAAGTGGCAATCATGTTTGACGTGAAATATTTTGTATTTAACGCAAGACGTTCTTCTGACCGAAACGTTTACGTTTGCGTTACGCAGACGCCGCATGTATAGTGATGCGTATAGCGTTTTACAGAAAAATAAGGCAAATAGAATCGGAATCGACTATTAAATAAAGCCAATTAATGCCGAAATAAATCGCTAATTAATGATATTCTAGGAAAAACTTGTGCTTTTATGGAATATTCTGTAATCAAAACCCGGTACTGATAAGTGACGGAATTCACGATGTTTCCGGGTCTATCGGCTAATAGTGGGCGGATAAAATATGTGACGCTTTAGTATTGTAATACTTATTGCGTAGATGTAGGTATGGCGAGCTTTTGTAAAAACCTAATTTGTTTAAATGTCGAAGGCATTTGAGTAGATTTCGCTTGTCGAGTCATATTTTCAGAACCCACTGAAGAATACTTTTTTTTCGTGTTTGGTTTTATTGGTTTTACTGATTGAAACTGTCTCTTTGTTGTTACTTTGATAAGTTTGCAGTGTCACTTTGCACTGTATTTTTAATATGTCAAATATTGTAATAATGCTTTTATGTTGTTAGCCGTGGTTTTAGTAGGTTATATGTAACTCTCGTGAGTTAACCAAAGCCCTTTTTAGGGTTCTGTAGTAATAAGTTTTTGTCTAAAATTTCATTTTTGGGGCAAGCTTTTGCTGTCGACCGCATTTTTTTTTGCAAAGTCGTTATCTGCTTATTAAGACCTAACTAATGAAACGAATGAAATATAGCAGAGATCCTATCGCCACCTTCTGACTTCATCATCAGATCAGCTTCAAGTCATAGGTAATAGAATTGCATTGACATCCAATATACACATTTATATGCAAATTTTCAGCTTCATCGGAAACCGCGAAGTTGGTCATAATTAACTTACAAGATTTGACCCGTAGAAACATACATACACACATACATTTCAAGTTAAATAAAAGCTTGTAAAAACGATCTGATTTGTTCCAAATAATGCAATAAAACCAGAGGTTATTATTTTAGGAGTATTCTAATCGATCCTTGCCCACTCGTTCCCGGATCCTCGGTGGGCCGTACTAATTCCGCGCAATTCCCATTCAGCTCTCGGCCATCGGCTGATTTGTTATCTGCACTAATGCAGTGTTTATTGTATTTGCTCATTTAAATTTCCATCGCGTATCCATGCCCATTAATCACGTGAACCGCGTTTGTAATTTTTTAATGACGGCGCCGCGAAATTCCTTAAGCCGTACCGAGAGCATCCGATTCCGGAATGGTGATATACTGGACGAACATGACGAATATTGACAGTAACTGTCCCTGATGTTCACCATAGTCATGTTCCACAATACATTACAGGTGTACAGTGCCACGAGTCTTAAGTTGCTGTTTATGCGGCAAACCGCCTCAAACGCGAAAGTGACCATGTTATTCATACGAGAAGCGCAAACGCGATCGAGACATTTTTGTGTATGTAAAAATACACTAGAAGCTCAGGTTATCGCATAAATCACAAGTATTTCTAGCCCGCTTTGACTTGGGGATGTTCACGAGACGAGCATACTCTTTCCTCAAAGGCCGGCAACTCTGCGATTCCTCTCCTGGTGTTGCCCCGCGTCCACTAGAATCCATTGATAGGATCCATTAATGTGGTCAAATGGACTTTTTGTACATTCAATTCAAATCCATTAATGGAGTCGAGTGGGCTTTAATGTACTATCGAACCAACGGAACCCTGACCCACCATGGAACCTTGTCACAATGATTGACGTACTATCGAACCAACGGAACCCTGACCCACCATAGAACCTTGTCACAGTGATTGACGTTAGGACTGTCATACGAAGCTATACGACAATCGTACGTCAATCATTGTGACAAGGTTCCATGGTGGGTCAGGGTTCCGTTGGTTCGATAGTACGATTGTCGTATAGCTTCGTATGACAGTCCTAACGTCAATCACTGTGACAAGGTTCTATGGTGGGTCAGGGTTCCGTTGATTCGATAGTACACTTAAATCCATTTAGCGTCGTTAATTACTATGAAGTCTACAAAGATCCATGAATGGACTCTATTGAACTTTTTATTTACCGGGATCCATGAATGGATTTTAGTATACTACAATGTCCACGAGTAATCATGAATTGATGGATCCAAGTGTATTAAAAGTTTAATGAAATCCATTGATGGATAGACCATATCCAATACATAGTAGTGTATTAAGATTCATTGAGTGATCGATGTGTAATTAAGAGTGCAACAGAATCCATTGATGGATCCCTGAGTATTAAAAAGTGTAAACAACTCCAAATGGATTTAAGTGTACATTAAAGCCCACTCTACTCCATTAATGAATTTGAATGTACAAAAAGTCCACTTGACCCTATTAATGGATCCTATCAATGGATCCTAGTGGACGGAGGGTCGTGATGTAGGTGTCCATGGGCAGCGGTGATCAATTTTAATCTGGTTAACCGCCATCTCGTTGGCCTTCTTTAGCATTAAAAAGAAATTACAACTATTTTAGGAAATCTTCAACTAAAAAGCTCACAAGGTTTTCAAGACACCCCTACAATTTCAGCCCAGTAAACAAAGTCCCCTAGGTTAAATACTCGTAAGGCAGGCTGAGTCACTTAACACGCCCTTCCTGTGAATTTGTCATGCAATTGCGATGCCGCCTAAATTCAGGCGCCCTAGGTAATTCCCAAGTTTGCCTTTAACCACATGCACTGATCACACACTGTTTTTCAAAATGGAAAACCTAGGCTAATTATATTTCCCGTAATAAATCTGTAAGTTAATCAGAGCCGTACCAACCCTGGTTAAAAAAAAGCACCGTTAATAAAGCGAATTTTGTTGTTATAAAGAATTAACATTCGTTTTAATGTTATTTCTACACGCATACACTAATTAGGTAGACCAGGTAGGTAATAATAGTATCACTGTTTGACTAGTGAGCCTTATCTATGGTGACAACTTGACAAGATTTACAAATGGTCAATTGATTGTGTTACTAATAATAAATTGTTAACGTAAATGTTAAATTGTAAATTCGTCACCCCTTGTAAAAATATTAGTTTGGTGTAGTAGAACCCAGATGTAGTTGAGAACGATATCGATAGATTTAATATGTCCAACCAAACCGTAATTTACATTAATGAATTTTTAAATGGCCACATTTTCCACATGGCCTCGTGTAAATTCAACGTGTTGGTTATAAAAAATATTCATGGCCACTGCTGCGCTTTGTTGGCCTGTCCGTGAGTAGTGACACGCACACATGCGCGGCGCGTTGCGTGTACGCTCTGCGTTAGACGCACACGAAGACGCAAATCCTTGACAAGTCAACTCACACTCGCAACAATAAATAACGCATTTAAGTTGCGTGCGCCGCGTAGATAGCCACGTCCGTTCATTTTGCATAGAATTATCCTCGTTTACTACTAGTTTTTAATGATAAAATAAGCTCAACGGTTTCAGAACTTCCACCGGGTTCTTTGATTTGGGTTGGGCTTAGGCCTTGATGGCCAATTATTACTGTACATTTTTAAAGGCCATAAAAGAAATAGACTTCGAAATTGGTGACTGAAAAAACTTAAGTAAAGATTGATGGATGTTCTTTATAAAAATTGCCTACTTAAAATATTTACGAGCAACAGGTGTTCGATAAAAAAAACCCACGCATTTATTAAGTTGGACAACATTTTCAAACGCAGCTATAGCAAGCTCTAACATTTTTAACGCCTTGGATGACCTTAGCTTGCATATTTAAGTATTTCCGTGCTGCTATGTACTTTATCACGCACAATTTTGTACACGTAGAAACCCAATTTAAAAACTAAATAGGTAACGCACACGAACGCATGCATGCTAGGTGAGTATGTGGTTGTATTAGTTTTCGGATAGATGGCGCTAGTGGTCGTCGATCGTTAGTTGGTTCTAAGATGCGTTTCGGCACGAATAGAGTGGGTTTAGATAATGCGCCGCGGGGCGCTACAGGGAGGGACGGCCCAATTTAAAACGCGGCATTCGCCATTACACAATGAATTTATTGCCCTAGCCGCATACTGACACATATTGCGTGCATGACATGTGCGTACCCTGGAATTCTCAACAATTAGCGGTTATTCCGCGGCCCAAAACAAACTTTATCCATTTGTAACAATCAATCCGGAACGCTCAGATTAAATTAGCGAAATTGAGTTGTAGCGCGAAGATTCCCTCGGATAAAGATGTTTTATAATTCTCGCGGACCAATTTAAAGGTATAATTGAGGACTGCAGCGAAGTTACGGGATACTGTGATTTTTGTTTGGCCTGGGGCCAAATTGATCGGTCATTTGGCAAGTGTTGTGTGTCGCTGACACCTGTCGTCATGTTCAACCTTCTGCTCTCGTCTTGTTACTGTATAGTTTCCTTAAGCTCCATGAAATGTTTGTTCTTATTTAACCATTCTCGACAGCGAGCCAAGGGCAAGGGCGTCTTGTTCGATTCCGTTACATCACCGAGTTCACGGTTTTACAATTGATCGATGCTTGAATATCGATTGTTTTAACTGACGTCCATTTGTCCATTTGTTTAACCAAAATATAGATACTTTTCTTGTACGTGAAAAGCTATTTATATTTTCTAAATATTAAAACTTCTTAGAGAGACAACTCCGATGCAAGCAAGTTAGGTTCAGGATACGAATTTACACATATCAGTTTTTTCAAAAAGTTTGTACCTATCCAATAAAAATAAATAGAAATCCTAATATAATAAAACTCTGAAAGTGTGTAAGAAAAATTGAGATAAATTCTCAGAAACTCAAATTAAGTATAAAAAGAGCATTTTTGTTCCGATGTTCTTAAATTGGGATTGAAATCGTGAATATATAAAGAAGGTAAGATCTCTAAACATTGGTAGCTGTCATTTTGTGAGTCATATTTTTTCCTACCCATCTGGGAAGATAACCCTCAGCGATTATACCATTTAGAAAATGTATTACCTAGCTTTAGTTTTCTACTACTCCTAGGTTTGTTTTAAGTCTCTTTTAAAACTTTTGGTTACAGTTTCTACGCGTTAAAAAATTACAGTCCTGGTTTTCAAATCTTTTTACTTGTCGACTGCGTGTCATCCTTACATGTTTTTATGGCTGTTTATTCGAAAACTGGTTCCGGTGAAAAGACGAAGGGCAAGGGTTGATAATAATGGCAGAGCTTCCTCTAAAGAGCACTGCTCTGGCCCCTTTTGTCCGTTCTTGCCTACAAGTACGGCACAATTGGCGTACGTCGGATTGTCCTGATTCGGGACCGGTTTTGTGGGACTTAAATGGTATGTCTGAATAATAGGGATTCCTTTAGTTGGACTGCGGTAGATTTTAACCTACTTAGAATAGAATATTATGTAGCAACACTAGGAATCATATGAGTCGGTGTCAAAGTCATTCTTTACATTAGAGACCCTAGGTCTCTTTTGATGAACGGTGTCTTGTGAGCTGCATGCTCCTAGAGATTAATAAGTTGCAATTTTAATGTTTCTTTTCTCAGTTTTGTTTTACAACATAAATTTTTCAGTTTAAGCACCAGTAATAACCGGTATTAATCACCTTTGTGCTGAATAGTGCATCTGTGGAAATCGTGCACTTTTGTAAATGCAAAGACGTGCGTCAGTCTGAATAAATGAAATCCTACATTCAAGTAGAGATTGGTGACACGCTGAAAAAGACGCCACACACGGTGTCGATGCATTGTTTGAGTTGGAAAAAGACAGACACATATTGTAGTAAGCCTCAGACAGTTGACCTAGACACTAAAATCAGGCGTAGCGATAGCCTTTACCACCTACCCGTATTTGCAACAAACATAACGCGAAAAAAAACGTGCGATTTTAAATCTAATTTTTATGCGAGACAATTTCAAATGAAAAACGGCGTAGTGTGCTTTGTGACATTTTCGTATGCGATAGTGTAATGCGTACTATCGCTTATCTGTGGCGCCGTACGCTGCTGATAGCTTATCATATCAACTTGCATTGCCGATAGTGCTGCAAGATTTCCCTGAAACTGTCACTTACTCCCTTTTACCCGTGACATTGCCCGCGTAACTTCGAGAATTTTCAAATTATTGTAGATAAAAACCTACCTCACCTATTAAGTAATTAGTACCTTGGCATTTATTATTTTCTTTCCAAAAACTGATGTAACATATTTTAATTATTATGATATTAAATATTATGACTGTGTTTGATGTGAGTAAAACCATTCTTGTGAAAAGGTCGTTTTAATATGCACCGGTTTAAGTTTTAATCTGAGTAACTATAACGAAAAAAACATACAATTGCATGTGTAATAATAGTTTCGATTATGATACAGATTATTATTTATTGACTATGTACGAGTAAAAATGCGCATTTATTGAGTGATAGAAAATTTCAAAGAAAACCATAAGCTAACTAGCGCTGTTTTATGTAATTTCGTTTGCCTAACTAATCTACTTGTGTCATTTTAGTCTTATCTCAAGCGTAATTTTGTTTAAAAGAAATCATGTCTATTATGTTTGGATAAAATGGGTAAAATGTCCATGGTTGTGTCCAAGAGTGATCTATAAATTAAATGTTGAAGTTTTGATTGCTTATTGCAGTGTTTTTCTAGCTCTATGGAGCTGTCAGCACATTACGGACAACACAGACCTAACAATTTGCCGGCTGATATTAGCCTGTCAAATCATCGTATTAATACAGCACAGATTACCAGTTTCTCTCAAGGTTTCATACATTTTACACATGTTGGCCTACAACTAATACAAGAACTTGGCACTGCGGGTAATCTGCTAATCCACGGTGCCCTTAATACAATAGAATATGGTGGGACAAGAACATGTGAATCGACAGTCTCTATGACTTCATGATTTATTTATATACAATGACTAAGCTGTACATAAACTGCACACATCGTCATGATTTCATAAGTATATGACTATAGTCTCTATTTATATATCCTGTTAATAATTACAGTACCACATCAGTGGTGTTGAAAATGAAACGAACAATTATGAAATACATTATTCAGATATGCACAAATTTTGTTGCTTCTTAATACACTCACCGACAAAAATACTCGCCCACCCATCTTTGATTCGTATTAATGCTAACAAATATGACTTTTTAAATTATAGTGAAACTTCAAAAATACTGAACTAATTTCGTTGAAGCTTGAATGAAGTGTTTGGTTGCTAATTAACCTAGGTGAAAAATGGCACCTAATATTTTTTTTTTAAATTACATGTTTCTTTCCCCAGGGACCCAAAAGATCCATAAATTTGAAAGTCATACAAAACACAATAATTTACTAAGAGCAGGTAATTTATGGATCTTTTGTGTTCCTTTGTAAAGAGTTGCGTCCTTTAAAAAGAATACTTGGTGGCCATTTTGGACCTAGGTTAATTAGTAACAAAACACTACAAACTTCATCGAGATTAGTTCAGTATTTTTGAAGTTACTCTCTAATGTAAGAAGTTATATTTGTTAGTAATTGTATGAACAAAAGACGGGTGAGCGAGTATTTTTGCCGGTGAGTGTACATTGTGATTCTAGTGAATCAGCGTCTTGATTTCACATGACTCTTACAAGACGTTAGGTAAATCAACTAAGATGTTAGTTAAATCCAAAATTGCCAATACTATTATGCTACATAAATGAAATGACTGTAAGGCTCAACGGATTTTAATTATTTCAGTTATTAAAACTGGAATCTTAACTTTAATTTTCGTGTGTATTCCATTTTCATATCTTGCATGGTTCAAAACGTCTAGTTTACACTTACCACCAGGTGGCCTGTATGCTCGTTTGCATTCTCTGTGCCTTAAAAAAACCTCTATATCTATATAATAAGATATCAATATTAATATTTGTAATCGGAAACGAATCGCGAGTAGTCACAAATAATTTTGTTCTTTTTACCATCGGTTTTTGTTGATAGGTACAATTATTATATAAAATACTAAAGGAAGTCCGCGACTTCGTATGTGTAGAGTTAGTTTCCCGCTACTCCCCTTATTTTACCCCTAAGGAGATGAATTTCCAAAAATCCCTTCTCAGTGCACCCTTTGGACATCCAAGGAATATTCCCTTCAAATTCCAGCAGTTTTCGCTGTGCGTGGATCAATTAGTCAGTTTATTCTTTTATAAAAACAAAACATTATTTAATCTATGTCAACTAACAGAAAAACTATTGGTTCCTTTTTTAAAATCCATAGCATTGTACAAAAAGTTTCGCTCTAGGAATGTCGTCAAAAGTTTGTATCATGTGGCATCCTTGCTCTTCGTCGTCGGCGCATACGGAAACCCTTTCCGGCCCAAGGCCAGCAAACCAGTTTGTTAACCGGTATCATCAAACCCGATAGCGGCTCCTGATCTCACCACGGATTATTTCCTCGGCCTTTACCATGTTGGCTGCCCAAAACTGGCAGTTGTATGCGATTTTGACCCGACAGTGTGTCATCGGCGCTGGAGGACGTTGAGGTTTGTTTGGTCTTTGCAAGGGAAATAATGGTTGGATGGAGCGTCGTGAGAATGATGGAGATAGTACAGGAAGGGTTACTGAATTTATACTGATGTTACGGTCTCTTTAGTAAATTTAAGTTTATAGGGCTATGGCAATGACCGCAATTAACCTACCGCCAAACAGCAGTGTTCGCATTGTTGTGTTCCACAGCCGGTGTAATGACTAGCATAGAGGCATTCCATCTTAGTCCTCAGGGTTGGCAACGCATTTGCAGTCTTGTGAATGCGATGTCTATGGGTCACTGTGTCCACTTACCATCAGGTGGCCGGTGTGCTCGTTTGCCTTCTCTATGCCATAAATAAAAAAATAAGAAAAGTTATGATAGTTGGTTAATAATTGACCTTACGGTGCTCTTTTCAGCAAGTTATAAATATTTAAAAAAAGTGCATTTAAGGACACAGATACAAGAATTGTGATCTTCTGGGAACAAACTATACTGTAACTTACGCTATTAAGCCTTGGACATAATTCGTTTTTTGATCAGTACAATGATAAGCTAAACGATCCTACCATAGACCATCTCGTTTGAAGCGACTTGAATGGAATGCCGCGTTGAATATAAACTCAGCTTTATCTGCCACTATTTTGGTAACTTCCCAGCCAAAATACTCCTTTTTGAGTCGATTTTGTGCGGAAATCCTGGAGTTGGGCGTCAAATGCGTAAAAGAACTTCCGTTTCTAGGATTTTTACCTTTGCCGAGACTTGATGTTTCGAGGAAAGGACAAGGTTGAGTAGAGCGTTATGAATGATTGACCATGTTTTTTTGCTTAGAAGGAAAATGAACTCCAGGATTTAATATTTTATATGGAATTATTAAATGATTCTTGTGAGTTGTAAATTATGATTTCTGGGATTTTAATTGATGTATACTAAGTTAAGTCAGAACTTATTCTGAATCACCTCTTGTTTATGATTATTAATTAGATAATTTTAAACGTCTAAAATAAGTAAAAAAGAAGTTAGACTTAAGCAAACTTACCTACTCCAAAAATCTACGTTTAATTAACCTGCCTCATGATTAACCGCCGTATTAACGAGTGAGCCTTATTGTAAGGTGACAAGATTCTTGGTCAGTTAACTGTGGTGCTGATGGTTCTTAGAGTCAATTCAAAAACAAATGACTCGTTCCTTTTTCAAAACTTGTGTATAAAAATTCAACACTAAAGGCCGCTCCACGATGGCCATCATGGGCCACCGTAGGGACGGAGTAATGCGTCAAAGTGAGATACAAGAATATGCTACTCGCTCTAAGGTGTAAATGCGTCTCTTACGCTCGCCATGATGGGCCATTAGAGCCATAAGAAACAAATTTAACCGTCAATAACTGACCGCGTATGCGGTCGTAAAGTCTCGACTGTTCCAATTCAATAAGCCTTAAGTTTTGAATTGATTACCGTCCTGCACTTCTTGCCGGTGATGATCACGACTTAACTGATGGGCAATAAAGTCTTGTCAAGCCCCCACGTGAGAGCCGTGAGAATATGCCGACAGAGTACGTAGCTCGCTTCAGTTTTTACGAAGTCATTAGCATGGAAACATCTGCTTCGCACATTAAAGTTTTGAGCCAAGAGGGAAGGAATTGTGGAGAGTGGACTGTTAGATACGATGAGTGTATATTTTCCAAGACAGAGAGAGTTTATTTATAAAACTAGATGAAAACCCGGCTTCGCTCGGTAAAATTTAGGCTCATATTAAATTCACAGCTAACCTGTGTATCGATATTTCACCAGTAGATATTTCTATTAAATATTATTTACATAAAATTACTATGATGTGTGAAACTAGACCTTAGAGGTCACAATGGAGAGCGGAGTACGAACTTGTGAAACCTGTGACACGTGATGACGTGACACTAAAGCCACATTAATTAAATTGACGTGTTTACTTCGCAACGCCATTATATAGCAATTTATTCATTTCTATATTGAAAATACTCGATAATCCGAATTTTTCCGCCTATAAGTTGTCGACTCGCATCGGCTAACTAACGCCGTTCAATAACGCCGCGTAGTAAGAATTACCGTTTAAGCGTTTGACCGAATTTGACGTTTGTATGTGTTACCGTTTTACAATACAACAAAAAAGAAATGCGGTGAAAAAATCGTTACTTGTATAAAGATCTCTTCTCTTTCGGGATCGTTTTTTAGAAAATCCGCTTACGATTAAAATATTACAGCTCTTTAAAAGTTAGGACAGACAGACGGACGGTCGGACAGCGAAGACTTAGGTAACAGGGTCCCGTTTGACACCCTTGGGGTACGGAATCCTAAATATTAGTATACAACCAGATATTTGTGATTTTTAAATTCCTTTATCAAATAAAAATTGTATGGAAAATTGATATTTAGCTTGAAAGTGTTGTAAAATATACGAGAGACCATCTCTATGGCTTTCCATATCCTGTTGTTTAATGCGTAACACTATAGTCCACAAAATTGAGCGTAGGTATAAGTACCTAGTTCCTAAGTGATTGATTACCAGCTGTTATCATTGTAATATCATCTTTTCTCACCGAGTCGTGTCAATGCACTTTTGACAATACCCCCATTTTTTATTTTGTCTTTTCTTTGGTGGTTTTGTTTTTGCGAATATTTTTTGCAATCATGCAATTGCGTAGTAGTGCTACGACGTAGGGGTAGCGTAGCTGCATTCGCTACGGTGCATCGATGCACGCGTAGCGCATCTACGTTGTATGCGCTTCGTAGCAGGAATTGCTACGGTTGCTGGTTTCTGATTTTAGTGAGAATAATTTTATTTTTGGAAAATTATTTTATTACAAAAAATAAGAAACTCATATGCAGTATCCATCCGCCAAAATACCAATTAGGTACTTACTTACTAATTTCTTACAGACTACTTGATGTTATGTAATTTTAATCTGTAGGCACAAAAAGCTCATCATTATAAATGTGCATCGAATGAAATTATAAAAAAATAGGCACACAGAGTTAAATTAATCTTCAGTTTTAATACAATGAAAAATAAGCAGTATTTTCTACAGAATCTATGAATGTTCACTACTTTGGTGTGAATTGGTAATTCTTAATGGTTAAATCTTGCGGGTAAATTTTACTGCCTTGACATTAAACTGAAATGTTTATAGCATGTTAAATATTGTAAATTAATTAAATAGTTATGTTCAATCAGTAGGCCGAGTATGAATGATTTGTCTTTTACTGCTTTTCAAGCACTTGGTGATAGTAACTTTTCGTAATCAGTTACTTTGATGTGCTCACTTATAAACGTGGCATTAACTTGGGGTAAGCTAAACTATGGTTTGTCCTTATCTATCAAATTCATTTTTTGTTTTTAAAGGTCACAAAGACGATACGGACAAAGCACCCCACGGTTATTCCACGTTTATAAGTAAGGGCGTTAGTGTTTTAAGCTCTGATTGATGGCATAGGGAAGGCAAACGAGCACACAGGCCACCTGGTGGTAAGTGGAAACTGTGACCCATAGACATTCGCATTCACGAGACTGCAAGCCTAAGACTGCAAATGCGTTGCCAACCCTGAGGACTAAGATGGAATGCCTCTAAGCTAGTCATTACACCGGCTGTCTTATCCCCAAACCGGATCACGACAATGCGAACACTGCGGTTTGCCGGTACGTTAATGGGATAAGATGGTGGTAGCGATCCGGACTTCAATTAAAAACACACATGCACAAATGCTCATTAAGTCATTACACTAGACCATAACACTGCGTTGCTAAACTGTCTGCGCGGGCGCCGGCTATCGAACCCGGCGGTTTATTTTGAACCGCGTGTTTTGGCGGCTGCGCGGCTCGGAATAGGATCTTGCCTACGCGCAGCATTTTACTAAAGTACCTGTTAGGCGTAGGTACTTATGTTGGTGTATCATAATGTTTCTTATGTCACAGTTTTATATTAATCATTATTTTTATAAATGCGAAGGTGTGTTTGTTTGTTCCAACTTCACGGTTTAACGACTTAACCGATCGATGTGAATTTTGGTACTATCAACTTTAATCCACCATAGAACCTTGTCATAATAACAGCTTCAAGTGACGAGAGAGGAATTACATAGGAATTAGTTTTTGTTTTTATGCGATAAGGTCTATAGTGGTTCAATAATTCAAGACCGCAATTACTAAAGTGTGCTAGAAATATGCTTTGTCTTTATCTGTTTTTATAACATTTGAGTTTTACAGAAAGGGACAAAGAATACCTTAACTAAAATGGGATTATAGTGAGTTTAAAAAAAATCTAACAAATGTTTCTTTTAATTCAGGTGGTTTAACTGAAATAGTTTCCTAAATATGCGTAAAGTATTTGCAAAACTTTAAAAACAAAATCGAAAAACTATTGCGAACAAAAAATTTGGCAGTCTTCTTTTGAATCACATGACGAACGCCACAGACTACCAACACCAAGCGCTTCATTAAGAGTCTGCACATTCGCGTATTTACTTTGCATGCGGCTCTTCTTTTTTTAAACGATGACGATCTAACTTTACACACTTGTCTATGATAGCGGACAAAATTGGAACTAACATGTTTTCATACTAGTTTTGTGGACGGTGGCGCCACTACCACTAACTTTGTCGTGTTTAAACTGAACAAAGAATAGAGCTGCAATTTTGACAGTTGACTGAACTTTGATTCTGAGTAAAATCTGCACGTGTAAGTATTTAGGGTTCAGGCTTTGTTTTCAAATAATGTTGTTTCTGAAACTGTCGTGTTACATTATTTGCTTACTAAATATTGTTTTCATTTACAATTTTCTTTTGTAGTATAAATAAGTGAATCAATTATTTTGTGATCTAAATGATTTGTCAAGTAAAACAGATGAAAAGCTATCGGGTTTTGTTAGAATATAATTATATAAGTAACAAACACTCCTGTCATGCCTTACAACTATTTTATTGATCTAATTTAAATCACAATAACATTTACAACTTTCGCAGACGTAATTCAAGTTCAAATTTAATTGAAAGTTGATTATATCATTGTTCAGTATGTCTTTTCGTTGTTGTCTTTGTTTTTGCAGGCTTGGCGGATTTTGTGTTGATTCATAACTGCTTTCCTAATACTAATATTTACTTGTTTGTAACAAGTAATCTATGACGATTCTCTAAACATCAAACTCGGCGGCATCTTTACGGATACTTAGCTTTTAAGTAGTCAGTGGCTAACAAACAAGCTTGTTCAGTCAATGACCGTTTTGTTTGCACGCATTTTGAGCTATTACATCAAATAATAAACATCATGAAAAAATTGTGACTTTGCTTTCAGAGCTTTTACAAGTATCAAGATTCTCGTCAAATCTCTTGATTAAAACCACCTCGGCCGATCAAAATTCAGCAGCAAACCAGAAAGCAAACTTAAATATATATTTATATAATGGCATAGGGAAGGCAAACGAGCACACAGGCCACCTGATGGTAAGTGGAAACTGTGAGCCATAGGCATTCGCATTCACAAGACTGCAAGCCTAAGACTGCAAATGCGTCGCCAACCCTGAGGACGAAGATGGAATGCCTATATACTAGTCATTACACCGGCTGCCATAACCCTTTCCTTTTTAATTTGAGTTTCCGAAATAACTTATATAGTTATATACATATATAACGATCGTTTAAAATTAGGTACCAAAATTACATTAAACAATTTATTAGCACAGAACCCAAATCAAAATATTAATCCAGCCTCTCGCGACCTTGATACTTTTTGTTGCATGAGCGCTTGCAAAAAGCCAGTCCTTGCAAGTCTATGGTTCCATTATCTATGAGTAACGCTGACTAACCAACGGTTGCAAACAACTGCATCGTGACCAGAGGCGCGCAACCTTCGGAGCGTATATTTCCGTATTGGTGATTCACTATGCTTTTTTGTTGGTGAATTTTATACGATCTAATGTTGCTTGGTTTGAAATTGGAATGAGAAGCTGGCCTTTGTGTTAGGGCGATGTTTTTGTATCTTTTTAACCGTTCAAAAAAGGAGAAGGTTCTAATATAAGGAGAATGTGTTTTTTTTTAATACGAAACGAAATTCTAGTTAAACTATTTGGACCTTGTGGTTCGGAGCGTTTTAAAACAAAAATAGGTGGCAATTGTAAACTGTGTAACTTTTTGGCATTACACTTAAGTCTATTTACAATTCAGTAATTTACAATAATAATTAATTTCGAGTTTTATGGTTATTTGCCTTGGTGCAAGTGTTGAAATGTGACGATAATTGATGGGTAAAGTATGTGTGTGTAATTAAGAACATATGTTACGAAATACTTTGCTGTAAATAACATTTACGTAAACGGCCACACATTTACATGAATGTGTTTGCTTATTTCATATTTCATCCTGTCTTTCGTCCTTGGCTAAAAAACAACTAAAACGTAAGTGTAGAAAAATGGATAAAATAATTCTGAACGGATGAAGTCATATGACAATAGTTTTAGAATTTATGGTCGAAATTAGTTTTTAACAACGATTAACGCTTCTGTTAATAATTAATTATCAGGCACCATCTCATACAAATTGACCTAGTCCCAGACGAAGCTCTAGTCTTGTGCTATGGGTACTAAACAACGGTTAACATACTTATATACATAAATACATGTTGTAATACATATAAATTATAGAATAAGGAAAAATACTCTCGCTTATCACACCAATTATTTGAACTTACCAGGAATTGAAACCGGAACCGTAGGCAGCGTTACCAGGGCCTCTGTTCTACTGGGCAATACCATATTGCCTTTGACATGTTCATATTCATATTCATATTCATTTATTTCGTGCAACCATGGTGTTAACAAGATGTTGTTTTTCTAAGTCAGTACCTACAAGACATGAACCCTACTAGGGTGTAGCAACAAATTTACCTTATGTTTAAGTAGGTACTTTAACATAAATTTACAACATTATTCAAAATGTATATATATTTATATTTTTTTTAATTTATTATTAGCTACTCAAATATTAAAAATTAAACATAAACACCACTATAAAAAGAACACCCCCTCTAGCAGGTCCGCTCGCGGCATGGTCCCTAAGACACTGGCTGCATTACCTCTCTGGATGGCTAGCCCAATCCTTTGGGAAAGGTAAGCGCCAGCTCTAGGGTCTCCGGAGGTGTCGATGAGCCGGGATGACAGGGCCTTAATAAAACTTTTCATGTCAGCTGACCAAGGTCCCATTGTTTCCACCGCAAGCGCCACAAATTCGTAATTATTTAATAATGATGAATATTTGCGGCGCTTGTTGGTCTGGGCCTGTTCAGCTGCTGCACCGGCCCGATTACGGGTTGTCTGGACGTGAGAAAGGGCGAATGTATCAACACACGTCGCGTCCCACACCAGTGCCCTACCTAGTTTCCACGGCACCAACGTAGCTCCGTCTGGTCGCTTGCCATCGTCTCTATGCAAACCTGCTGGTTCCAGGACAGCAGGCACAGAGACAGTGGCAAGCGAACGACGGATCAGATCATTAATTGTGCCGTGGCGGTACAAACGGCCAGCACTTCTAAAACATGAAAGGCCATGTCGTCCCAGCTCACTCACTTCCTTCCCGCACGTACAAGTATGAGGTTCACAGATTCTGGCTCCAAGCCGTAAGCTTATTGCAATTCGCAAGCAGCTTGGGTCCAAGACTGTGCCTATATTACGGGAAGGAAGAGCGTGGAGCCAGTGGCCTGATTCGCCTGCTGAGACAGCGAGGAGACGGGCGCGATCTAAATCGTCCGGACTATTTTGTACAAGAGATGCATAAATTGATTCGAGGCGAGGTCTATAATAGAAAATTTAGTGATGATCGTATGCAGGTCTTGTAGTACAGTTGACGCGTCCCCACCAAGGGAACCGTCATCAAGGTACCACAGATTGAATTTGGAATTTAGATCAATGTTTTATTATAATGTATACAACACAACAACATAACATAACAAATGATAAAAGTCATTATATCACACTCACTTAATGTAATTTTAAGAAAATTACCCTACTACTTATTATTTAATATTTATTTACCAAGACTATTCTAGGAACTCCTGCAGCGAATAAAGACATTTATTTAGAAGATAAGTTTTAAGTTTAGTAACAATAGTGGTATACTTTTCTTCCAGTTGTATATCTTGAGGGATTGTATTAAAGATTTTGATACACATTGCATGTGGACCTTTATTAGACATTTTTAATTTTTAATGTTAACGTTACGAAAGCTCTTATTTACTTGTCAATAAAGGCGGGCTAATTAAAAACCTACGAAAACATGTCAAAAGCATACTGTTTCTAATGTTTCCCTGTCCTTTTCATTCTTTTTATTATTAAATGTTTTCATTTCTCCTTTTTTGCAGGGCGGGGGTCATGATGGCAGATTAAATAATAGGTAAGTGTTTGTTTACTGTTAATAACCTTTAGTTTTATTTCTGGCTATGATGCTACCTATACTTGCCTGAATAAATAGTGAACTGAATGTAAACAAGATAACCACGTGACTTAGTATGCTATACCAATGAAAAGACGCTACAGATTTTTTAATATATGGGTCCTTTCGGATACATTTCGTCTCTGCTAGATCTTTTGTACACCTGCTACTGCATCTACTGCACCACGGTTTCTTTTTAAACATTTTGGAGGGCAAAGCCGCAGGAAATAGAGGAAGGGGAAGACCTAGGCTTACTTACTTTACCCAATTAAGGCCGAAGGCCAGTGTCGTGTCGTATTTGGAGGCAAAAAGTTGGCAGAGTACAGAGAAAATTGGCAATTACTCCGCTGATACGATTGTAAAAACACAATAGTATTGTGACTTTTACGTACAATCATCATGATGATCTTTTGTGCAATATCCTTCTTATACAGTTCAAATGTGCGGCTTTCCTTACGGTGTTTTTCTGTCACAATAAGAGCATCAGGTACTTAACTTAGAAAAAGTCATTGGTAACATGGCAACCGGCTTGAACTCGGTGCCTTACGATCACGAGTCATCACCTTAAGCCACTAGCGCACCGCCGCTCTTGCAAAAGGTATTAGATAGGTATAATGTATGGATGTTATTCTGTTACATAAAGTAGGCATCGTAAATGACGCTACTACCAGAAAAAAAGTGTTAAAATACACGCATTATTATTTTAAGTTTTGTTAAATGGTTTTACCCGTTACGTTCTATCCCTGCGTAATATCTTACAGCTTGTCCTTTGTCCGTCATCACTAAATTTTAATGGACTTTTCATTTATTATTCTGCCTCTGAAGGGTGTCAAAATCGCATACATTTATTTCGATTATCGAAACAGTTTATAAAGGAAATGTAATTGATTCAGTATTCGTTTATAAATTTGTTTAGCTAATTTAATTTAATTTACTATGAAATATGGTATCATAAATCGTCTAATATCACGCTACAACTATAACCTATTGAGACAGAGTCCTGAGAGGAAAATTTGTCATACCCGTACGTGATTCGAGTGAAAAGACATGTACCGCGGAATGAGACCAAGTTCGGCAAGAAAGAATTGTAGATTTGGAGGAAGCACATGGAGTTAGCTCCACGCGCTTCTGCCGATTCCGATCCAATCTTATAAAATGGAATCGATTTAGTACAACAATGAGGTTATTGTCAAACTCTTTTAACGGTCCGTTTAGCATATAGAATGTAGAAGTAGTTTAATTATTTAGTTTTTAATTGCAACAAATGCGTTAAACAATAATTGTTTCCTGAAACTTTTTCACAATAGATATCTGTTTTTTAAAGTTAGTTGACTGCTCAATTTGTTGAAACAACTTTTGCGTGAAAGAATAAATGAAAAATATTATTATTACGAGTAATCCGTCGTGATCTCTTTAATATTACTGTCAAGTAAGTATGAACTATCATAACGTTGACAACATGGTAACATTTCAAGTAATATGGTTTTACCAAGTAGATAGAGCCTTAGTACAGTCAAAAGCGCTCGCTTTATTTGGTCATCGCGTCTCATATCGTCCCTTTACTTTCTAAACCTCGTATTTGATCGAATAGTTAAATAGGAAAAGCACTCATGTTCTGTAAAGAATAAAGACTACTTTCCTATCTAACCATTCGATCAGGTACGAGGTTGAGAAAGTTAATGGGACGATTTGTAGCAAGTTAGCAACCCTAGTTTTAATGAAAAAATATTTATTTGGCACATAAATAAAAAACAGTTTACAAGGAAAATGTCTTAACCTAAATATATATATTTTTTATTATGGCCAAAATGGTCTCCGCTCAGCTTTATGCCTCTGAATGTTGTTAATACATTCACAGGCGCTGGTTTTCAGTGAGACCAGGGAGAGTAGATATGGCAATCGAAGGCGTTAAAATTTAATAAAATAATAATATCAAATACCTAAAATAATATCGCTACTATTTTGAGATTATTTTAGAGATATCAAATTAAGCGTACAATAGTGTGATGTGCTGTGTTAGTGGCACAGAGGCGTGTAGATGTTTTGGACGTCTCGGGAACGTATGTACTTTAAGACTGACTGTACGTAATCTTAAAATCCTATAGTATTAAACGAGCAATATTTCTATCTCTTTCTCGAAAACGACTAAAGATTTTGATGAAGTCAAGTTGTTGTCTTCGAGCAAATTCATTTTCAACCCGAGCGACGCACGTTTCCAGGTACTAAAGTATATCCCCACAGGTTAATTTAAATACAAGTTAATACTATACAAAGGAGTGGCCACAAACATTACATCGCTATTATATTAGAAGTGTATTATTACCACTAGTAATTACATGCTATGCGTTGTACACATGTCTTCAATCTCAACACATGGTGAGGTCAGTGACCTTCAAAGTTTCGATCATGTACTGTCACCGATAAGCCGATAAAATCATTCAAAATAAATAAATAAATATCAATATCAGGACGGAATAAATACTTACTTACATACATACATACATAAAATCACGCCTGTTTCCCAGAGGGGTAGGCAGAGACGACTTCTTTCCACCTGCTACGATCCTGACAAATGTCTTTCGCTTCTTCCACATTCATTCTTACTTATATTAAGAAATAAATAATTCGCTTATTACACAAATATTTGCCAATACCGAGAATCGAACCCGATACCGCTAGCTTCTTAGGCTAGCAACTAGGCCAACGCGTCGTTTAAAAAATATAATTGTGAATCAATCAAGGGTTTTAATTGTTATGTCATAATGTGAAGTAATCAGAATCCAATTGCATTCAACATAATATTTTACCAGGTTCTGTAGGTCAACAATTTAATACCGCATAAAGTTGCAAGTGAATTTTGACATCTTGCCCATTTGCCCATTGTTAATTAATAATTAGCATCTCACCCCTAGCCAGAAACGACTGTAAAGTATTCAATATAAAGCTTAAATTTAATTAACACACACAAAGTAAGACCAAGAGGAAGTAAGTCAGCGAAATGAAGTCGGTTGCCTTGACAAACGTTAACAGACCTTCCTCTCCCTGCTGGCGTTCTTCATAACTGGGGCGCCTTGGGGCTTTTGTTTGTAACTGAAGGGTCATGGTTCGCTGGTGCGTTTACGTTACATTTGACGACGCACTTTGTTGTCATGGGGATATCCACGCATAATTGGCCCCCGGCCGGCCGCATTACGTCATTCTTATCGTTACTGTGTCGTTATGTGCGTTAAGAATGCGAGTGGCCGAAACGGGTTAAATAGATAAATTATAGGATATAATTACACACACGCATGACGCATTGCAAACGTAGTGTGGTTTTGCAAGTTTATTTATTTTATTCTTTTATTTCCATTACTTTATATTACAAAAGATTTGATGTAGGAGTTGAAATACATTAAAAAAAAATGGCTATTAGGTCTCCTCCATAAATTTCCATTTCGTTTTGTTTTTTGCTCCGTCTATCCAATATTGGTATTTTTCTGGATTTTATAAAACCAGCGATCTCTATTTTATGTTACCTTTACTCTTGCATTTTCTGAATTTTATCAAACCGGCTATCTCTATTTTATGCTACCTCTACTCTTGCATTTTCTAGATTTTATCAAACCAGCAGTCTCTATTTTATGCTACCCCTACTCTTGCATTTTCTGGATTTTATCAAACCAGCGATCTCTATTTTATGCTACCTTCTACTCTTGCATTTTTCTGAATTTTATCAAACCAGCGATCTCTATTTTATGCTACCTTCTACTTTTGCATTTTCTGGATTTTATCAAACCAGCGATCTCTATTTTATGCTACCTTCTACTTTGCATTTTTCTGAATTTTATCAAACCAGCGATCTCTATTTTATGCTACCCCTACTCTTGCATTTTCTGAATTTTATCAAACCAGCGGTCTCTATTTTATGTTACCTTTACTCTTGTATTTTCTGGATTTTATCAAACCAGCGATCTCTATTTTATGCTACCTCTACTCTTGCATTTTCTGGATTTCATCAAACCAGCGATCTCTATTTTATGCTACCTCTACTCTTGCATTTTTCTGGATTTTATCAAACCAGCAGTCTCTATTTTATGCTACCTCTACTCTTGCATTTTCTGGATTTCATCAAACCAGCGATCTCTATTTTATGTTACCTCTACTCTTGCATTTTCTGGATTTCATCAAACCAGCGATCTCTATTTTATACTACCTCTACTCTTGCATTTTCTGGATTTCATCAAACCAGCGATCTCTATTTTATGCTACCTCTACTCTTGCATTTTCTGGATTTTATCAAACCAGCAGTCTCTATTTTATGCTACCTCTACTCTTGCATTTTACTGGATCACATCGAACTAGCGGTCTCTATTTTTTACGGCTTCCATCCGGTGCCTGCGTTTCGGTCCAGCGGTTTTTAGCGGTTCACTGAAAGAAAGAAAAATATTTTACTGGAATCAAAAGAGCACCTCCATCAACTTAATTACTTAAACTTAAGAAGCCTAGCATAACATAAGCATTGATGGTGCTGCACCCTGACGCCAATAGGGCAGACATCATCTGTTGTACAGGTGCTGCAACGCAGTCAGTTCAGTTTTACTTCCCTTCTAAGTAAAAGCGAAAGTTGGGTGTGTTTGTGTGTTAGTTACTCCTTTACACTGCAACGGCTGGACGTTCTTGGATGAAATTTGGAATGGAGATAGAGAACGAGATTTAAGAGTTCCCAAGGAAATAACGGTAATCGAATATACTATCATTTTTTTTATGCTCCCGTTCATAGAGCAGTAGGGGCAGTGGGCTGGTCACATCTGTCGCAGAACCGATGATCGGTGGAGTAGACGGGTTCTCGAGTGGAGACCACGGCTCGGCAAGCGTAGCGTAGGACGCCCTCCAGCCAGATGGACCGACGACCTGAAAAAAGTGGCTGGTGGTGACTGGATGGCGAAAACGGGAGATCGGGCCTTGTGGCGAACCCTGGGGGAGGCTTACGTCCAGCAGTGGACTGCAATAGGCTGAAATGATGATGATGATGATGTTAATAGAGAGCTACTTTATCCTGACTTTTATCCATACTAATATTATGAATGTGAAAGTAACTCTGTCCGTCCGTCTGTTTGTTGCACTTTCACGGTTAATCTACTGAACCGACTTCGATGAAACTTTATATGGAGATGGCTCGAGTCCCGGGAAAAGACATAGTACTTCTTTATAACGGATTTTTTTAAAACTGTAAACGACTGCGCGCACGGAGTTGCGGATAACTGATAGTATGCTATATTTTTGTGATAAATATTAGTCTTTGTTTTTTGTTTTTGGTTACGAATATCAAACTTGTCTTCTTCTATAATACACAAGGCAAACCTGACTCACTGACTTATATATTAACGCACAGCCGAAGCTACTGTACCTAGAATCTTTAAATTTGGTACAAGGGTTCCTTTCAAGATGTTAGTGAGCACTAAATAGGGGAGTAGCGGTAAACTAATTCTACGCGTACGAAGTCGCGGGCGTTTTCTAGTATTAAATAAATAGGGCTGCTACGTGTTACAATAGCAGTAAATTGGAAAATCCATTTTAACTTTTAATTAAAATATACAACATACTTTATAAATTCGGAAAAGATTGCTAATTAGTTATTATGAATTATAGATTAACAGAGAATTATGAGTAGGGATTATCGGATTACTTATTTTTACTAGCTTGTTTCTTCGACGATAATATCGAATCTTTTTTAATGGATGAAAATGATGAGTTACGCGCGTTGTACAGACAAGGAATTAAATTCCTTTACCACTTTGGACTATGTCAAAGTGACGTTATCAATCAAAACGTAAGAGACTTCTTATGATTTTATTTACAGTGTCACTTTGACATAGTCTAATGTGGTATAGGATTTTAATTCCTTAACTGTACTATTGCGGCTGACACATGTTGTTTTTTTTCCGCTTAATGTCTCTTTCGTGAGCAATATTAGCTAACTCAGTCAATCTAGGACGATCCGTGTGACAGCTTTTGTAAACACTCATTACTTGTGATTGTTTTACTTCTCATAAATGCTATGTTACAAACCTTGCATGTAGGTTGAGTAAATTTAATCCCACTAAAAACAAATGTAATTAAAGGACAAGTTATCATGTGCCACGAAAAGAGGTGATATCTCAGGTGTCAGGTGTCTTTAAATTTCCCACCCTCAACTTTTTTCCAGCTTTAGCTTTTTTCCAGTAAATTAGTTTTAATTTCCCACACTGCACTTTCACTCGGCTTTTTTTTCGAACTTGTCCGGCACACTGCCGTGTGTCTAGATAATTTATTCGAGGACTATCTAACAGACAAAAATGCATGGCCTAAACCCGAAACTTAGTCGTTTTTTCCGCCCTCGTACTTTGCAACGCTTATCGTCCATAAGATCATTATTTTGACGTTTATTAGGTGGTTGCTTCAGATTGCAGTGTTCTAGAAAAACTGTGTCAACCAGTATTAAAACCGTAGCGAATATGAAAATCGTATAAATGTCTAAGAAACGTTAATATTTATAATATTAGTGTGACGGGTATGAGTATCCACGCAGTAAAATATAAACCCGAATGGTTTAAAACTGGTTCCAGCGGCAGATCCACTTTGATAGCGTTAGCCAATTACCGGTTGTTCTATGAATGAGCTATCACGTCTTAGGGCCGTTTTATTAAACTGAACTTGCGTCCGTTCCACATCCAATTAAAGTAAAATTGACCTGTTTTGAGACGTGCATCTTGAGTGCAAGATCAGATTATTAATACGACATTTACGTGAGAAAAAGAGGTGGCAGCCTATTCAAAATACTGTATTTCACTTTCTTGCCAATGTATATACTACTTATTACTAAAATCGCTATACACACAACTACCCTGGTATTGTAAAAGTCGGTAAAACAATGTACGTTCATATAAAAAACAAACGCTACCAGTTCAGCCTTATCCTGCCTGACACCTGAAGGCCTGATCGCCCCCATTAAGCGACATTGCACAAGTGCCGACTTACTCCAACTTCCCAACTCGCGGTGATTAGCTGAGTTCTGAACTGCCGAGATGTAAAGTGTCGGCGTTTTACTTAATTGACGGCTTCGGATTGTGAGGAAAAAAGTTATTTTCGCTGGCTCAGCGCTTTTACGCTCCAGGTTAAGAGCGGGCGCGTTAGGCGAGGTTAGGTTGAAGGTTATCATGCGTTGACGTGTGTTATACATGTATCTATCCGGTGTAGGCAGTTTAAATCTAAGGATAACTACCCTCGAAATTATCAAGCACCTTTTAATTTGCTTCATAATTGCCCTCGTTCGGATAGGCGGATGATGTTCAAGTGCTTTTAATTACAGTAGAAGTGTTTGGTGCCCGTAATATCATGTTGGGAATATCTGTCGGGTCCCGGCGGAGGCGCGCTGGATTAGGCCGCCGGTGGGGTTGCAGGCTCCCGGCTCACCTTGGAGAGTAATTATAATGATCGGCGCCGGAGCCCTAGTCTGGGCTGGGACTCCTTCCTGGAGAGGCGTGCCGGGCGCAAGGGTGGCGCAAGGTACGCCCACGCGCACCTATCTCCCTTGTTCCCACAACGACCATAGCCGAAAAGCTCCATTCGTCCCGTTCGCACGACCCGTCTCGACCCCCACGCCCCCACCTATAATAACCCAATTTGTAAGAACCCCCCATTTTCAAGGACGGACGTCGGTCTTTATGGCGGCGGCGACGGCGGCGTCGATTCCCCGACCTTGTTTATTTCAGTTTCTTTTTGTTTAGGAACTGGCTCGGCTTATTTTAGTGCGTCTGTACCGAGCCGGGTCTAGGCGACGGCACTGAAGGATCGCTGCGCTGCTGCGCATCGCTCGCGTCTCCATTAGGAATATTACGACAGGGCCTTCAGAAATTAGGCATCATCTTTGTACAATTTAATAGGTTTCAGGAGCGACGCTTAAATAATTTGAAGCACTAGCCTGCAAATTAATTCCTTTGTTTATCAGCGGAATTCCAAGCGTTCTCCGTATGAATGGTGAGCTGTGTCTCATGATTTATGGAAAAAGAGATGTCGGAGCGCGCCGCGTATAAGCGGGGGATGCCTCATTTGTTTAAGTCGTTGTAAAGTTCAAGGTCGTCGACAACACCCTTATCAAAACCCGTCCTGTAGGGTCGTCTAGACGGTTCCACACCTCCAACCCTTTGAGGGTCCAGTCCAGTTATGAATCGCGGCAGAATAAAGATGTTTCAAGTGTTGTCATTGAGTAATGTCTTTGCGGCTGGATGGTAATGACCACCCTTGGTTGTTTTGTGTTTATTGTTCGGAGTTTTGAATACTTCGTTTTGGAAGTTTATTAGTGTAAACACGGTTCATGTTCGCCGTTGATGCCTAAGCCGTGGGAGTGTTTATTAAACCAGAGTTTCGGTAGAGTTTTAATTGATTGAATAATGTTAATTAGTAATCTATTGGTGGTTTTCGGGAGTTCTCGAGTTTTCTGTAATAATCAATGGTTGTTGATACGCTCAGTTTATCACTGTTAATTTTTTTCCTAACGGATCCGTCCGTATGGTCCGTCTGTATTTAAATCAACTAATTCCAATTTATATTCCATATTGCCCTTGTCAATTAATAAACCTACGAAAACAAATACTCTGGAAGTGAGAGAATATTAATTAATCACTCAACGTTATTTAAGCAAGTCGTACTTTAAATTAATGCTCCTAAAACAGTTCCAGTCAAATAGGCTCTGGAGGCATGACCTATTTACTCGGCTGTTCAATTCGGAAATTTAACACAAGCCCTTTCAAATTCGCGTGGGTATTACCCATCCGCGTAGAAACATACTATCTGGTTGCTTTCTTAAGCTCGTATCTGAATAATATAATAAGTCGAAATTTGAAGCTTATCCTTGCGACAGTAGCCTTGTTTTTCCCATTTCTCTTTTGGGTTACACACACACGCGTTCGAAAGTTACCACCCGGCAGTCGACACGTGTTGACGCTGAGTCGACACACTTCCCCCTTCCTTCTCCCCGAGGCTTTCTAGAACCGCCCGCCCGTTTCCAAGTCAGCATTTTAATTTGTGAAGAAAAAGGTGATAATTTAGCACATTTCGTCTTCGCGCTACAATTGTTCCCTTTGACGCCTCAGGGCTCAAGGTCTTGGTCTTCTGTTCGTCAACGATTCACGTCGTCTGCCACGTTAGGATGCTTACTTTGAAAATTACCAAGTTTTTCTTCGTGCTACGCTAGCAAATTGAACTAAATGTTTTACGCTGGCGTTACGCTGACGCTGGACAGGCTTATAGCGTTTTTCAAAATACCAATATGTAAGGTCAGCACACAATTGACGATGCGTTGTTGCTGTAAAATTTCAAACGCACTGAAGAATTAGAGGCGGGTTACGGAGGCAGTTTAACGCAAGAAGTCAAGTTTTTTCCCGGATTTTTACCAACACAAACAATCATGTTAAATCTAGACTTTGATAGTTAAATAAGGTTCACTTTTGAAACGCATTTCTTTAAATGGAAAACTTGCTTATGCTAACCCCGATTAAAACAAATCATGTGACTCATTCGGTAGTATTGAGTAGATATTATATGTTTGCCTTTCTTTCATCTTCTCTTTCTTCTGCAGCATTGTATTTAACCGCCCACTGTTGGGTATATGCCTCTTGCTCTAGTTTTAACGTCGCAAACAAATTTGTTCATAATGATACACCTTTAAAGGTACAATTTTAATGCTTTTAACTAATTCCTAAGGCAATTGATAGGCGACAACCTTTATTCCAACCGCATGGAAATTGCGTGGGCGACTATCGATCGTCACGAATATGAACTCAATGCGAACACGGCAAGGTTCATTTATGCTTTAAGTTGGTCTTCTCAATCTCAAAATTTATTAAAATAACTAAAAGCGTTGACTGATTGATTACTTGTATCCTTATTTCCCAAAGTGAGTGAATGCACTCTCTAATTTCGTCTAAATTATAGGTCACTTCTAAGGTTTCTGGGTAAATAGGTTTTTGCAAAATTTTAAAGGCTTTCCTTAAATAAATATTAGAAATAATATGCTTATGATTGCGAATGTTAAGGTGACTAACAATTTATTCTACAATATTTTTTAGCTAGGTACCTACTTTCTTTGTCGGAAAAAAATGTCAAAGGCATATTGTAAAGCGCTACGTATGTAAACCCGATGACAATGCAATATTATGGTATCTAAAAGATGATCTGATGGTGGAGTCGTGTTAGGACTCAATAGTTTGGTCTGTATAAGAAAATAAAGATTTTGCAACAAAATGTACAGTCGGCCACTAAAACTTATTTTAAATCGGATATGTTACCCAAAATTCTGTCAATATTTTCTAAAGTACTAGGTACACATAAACACAATGTTATGATTAACACACAAGAAAGGCATAATTGACTGACGAAGCAAGTCTGCGGCATCCATCGGTAAGGTCAGTGTCTCCCCGTGACTCGACACTTTGTGCGTTTAGCATTACAGGTGTTTCAATCGAACGACAACAAGAAATACAAGTAAGTAAATAAAGATACTACACTTTTATTAATTCGTTTCAATATTTAGTTACTTACGTACCACTCTTATCAGTGGGCCTAGATTACTTTCTGCGAACTTTACTGTTTGTAGAAATTAGAAATAGTGTATTGACAACCGGTGAAATTACTAGCATAGTGACGTTCCATCTTAGTCCTGTGGGGTTGGCAACGCAATCTTAGGAATGCAGTCTTAAGGTTGTAATCTTGACAAAGCGAATGCCACACCATTGGGTGCCCTGTGGCCATTTGCCTTGGCTTTTCCATGCCATACAATAAACCCCTTAATAATAAACTTTGAGTTACGGTGGTATAGCTATACAATGTTTTGTCCTTATCTGTCAAATTCAAATGTCACAATGACAGATAAGGACAAAACATTGTATAGCTATACCACCTTTACTCAACGTTTATTAGTAACTCGTATGTGTATTGATTTGTGCACATTGAGGTTATTTTGGTTAAATTACATGGATATTTCCAAATAGGTCGCGTACATAAAGAACTCGAAGAGGAAAATTTTCTCGTTTTTAGGGTTCCATACTAAAATGGTAAAATGGTAAAAAGGAACTCTTATAAATGGTGAGACTTCGGTGTCTGTCTGTCTTTATGTCACAGTAGTTTTTCTCAGAAACTTGTATGCCAAATTTCAAGTTGGTTCCCCGAATGTGTTTTTGGTAAAAAAATGTGTAATTATTTTTCTAAATAATGTTTTATGTACAAAATGTAGAATGGGCGGTTGAAAAATTAAAGTGATTTGATTACTTATCGCAAACGGGGGGTGTCTTATGAAACTGCATATTTGAAAACTATTTTTTAAATAAATTTTCCGTGACGTACTTTTTCATTTATAGCCAACAATTTACAAAATATGACCGTTCCAACCCTTATCTCCGACGTTTATGGAGCAAAACATTCAGAAAAAGTAAAATATTAGTTATTAATCTGTATTAAAATGTAGGCGAATCAAAATGGACTTTATTGCATAGATAATATAGTTCATAACAAAGTGAGTCTTTTTTTGCGTTTTCCAACCGTATTATCTTAAATAAGGAACCCTCGTTGCGCGAGTCCAGCTCGCTCTTGTTCGGTTTTTTGGGATGGGTACCTCAAAAAACGTACATAAGCGATTCTGGGCTAGCTCCGTATTTAGGACACTGAGTCTAGGGGGTGGGGGGTGGGAGGCTCGGCTGCTCGCTGTCCGGGCGCAGCGCCGATAAACCAGCTCCAGAATACTTTACTTACTTTACTTTTTTCTCTTCGATTTTGCTGGGTTTTTGGCGAAAACAAGTCCCGGGCAGGCTCTACGAGGCTGATATTCGACGCCTACACGCGTGCTGTACGGTTTGATTGAGGAGTAAAGCATGAAGATGGTCACTCTTGGACCGAGCGTGAAGCTTCAGTTAAGCAGGTGCATGATTTTTTGGCAGGTGGATAAACACTTTAAAAGCCTATAAGCCTTTAGAAAAATCTATAAACGTTTCACAAGATTGTACAAGAGTTTGATTGTTACGCAACATAACACATTTTAAAATCATTATCACGTCAGCTGAATCGAGTCATTTGCTGGACATAGGTCAGCCTTCCTCAAAGATCTTAAGAACGATGGTTCCTTCCCCAGCCTAAAGTTTATCAGATCACAGCGCGGGTTATGGTCCCAGTGGATTTTTTCTACATTAAACACCTGTATCTAGCGAATCCTCAGAGGCGGCGTCGTAATATTTTATCCTTCTAATACGCCGAATATTACCATAGACAGGATTATTTATAGATGTAACTAAATTTCTCTGCGTACATTGTGTGCAGGGTGGAATAACTTATTATAACTGTATAAGCGCTAAAAATCGAGGCCGCCCAGTCTTTTATAGAGGGAAACTGGCTGGAGGCACGCACGGAAACGCACGCAAGTCCAGTTTTCATACTCCACTATGACGCCTTATCGCCCACTTCGAAAGCGATAGCATCGCTGACATCCTTACATATTTTAGGTTTGGCATGCAACGCCTCCCGCCGGCCCCTGCCCAGCCCGCAATGTATATCACGCGCCCGATCAAATCGCTTTACTGCATACATCTGCAATAACCTCGCACCCCAGTCACCGATAATACCTTGCCATAAAGCAATAGAGAGGGAATTCGCGTGGAGTTTATTAAGGTTTCTGATAAAGCCCTAGTTATAAGGCTTCCTAGCTATGTAAATTGTTTTCGACGCGCAGGAATTGGTGCTTAGGTTTGGTTTTGACACGCAACTTTCGCTTTGAAATCGGTTCAATATGTCGAGCGTATCGATCAAAACTATTTCGCCTATTTCCAACTTTAGTTATTAACGTTCCACATTTAGTTCACATTGTTTGCCGATCCGCGTTTGGTATGCGAATTTGTTTAAATAGGTGTTTGAATTAAAAGGGTAAAATTTGATACGTGCCGATCGTATCGCAGAAACCGATAGCGTCGGGGCGCCTAAAAAATGACGATGTGGTCACGTAGGTACTCAAACATTTGTTCGCAATGCAAGCAGACTCGTTGACGGCCTTGAAAACTCGGTGTTGGTGCGCGGCAAGCGTTGGCTACGTCGCCAGAGACGTTGGCAAGCGCGAATTGATAGCGGCTTGCAAGTAGACGGGGCTATTGCCCTCCCCATTCCATTGCAAGGCCACCCAGGGCCGAATTCGGCGCGGAGCCTTCGTAGCCATGGCAATGGAGCGGGCGAGCTCGTTGCGATAGTGACGCCGCCCGCCTCCCCCTCCTACCTCTCCGCTTATTTCAAGCTCTTTTCAACTTCCCTCAATACCGCCCGAATCTATACCTGGATACTCTGTGAAGGCCAAATGAATATGCGAAGGTACTAACGCTTTTGATAACGTTGGCAGTGTGATCGGCAGGTGGAAATGTAAAGGATTAAAAGTAATTAAATAGAGAAAGGTCTGAACGGAGCCATTGAAAACGATTTTATTAAGCGTTTCGTAATGAAACGATTTGTTCATAAGAACTTTTTGAAGCCATCGTATGTTTCTTTTTATCTTTTTTGTAGGTGGATACTTAAGAAATATTACACAGTTTCATTAATTGACCTTAAAGTGGTTTAACGGCACGAAAATCACGGTAAAATACATTTAGAAAAAATCATTTAAGTATAAAATGAATTAGCAATCCCAAGAACTCATATTAAGTAATTGAATCGGTAACATTTAAACATCGATCCCGTTTTATATAAAAACCCAACCTTTACGTTTCCCTTTGAGCTTTTTTGCAAAGAAAACTTTCCGCACGTTTTTACTTTGTGTTTTGATGGAGCCTTATTATACGAGCAGCATATTTATTTAACGGAAACGTTATTTATATGTTTTTGTAAAAAATTGTACATGTAAGAAAGAAGCCCACGTGAGGCTCGGTTCTTGGAATCGAGTGTTTAATTTCCGAGGCTACATAGACTCGTGTCTACAGTACCCGTCTGCTGGGAACATGTGCCTCCACGATATATTACTGTGTTTGATCAGGGCCGCAACTATCATAGCCAGCAAAATCACTTTAATACAACGTTTTTTCTCCCTGGTTGACTGGTTCCTGTCAGTAGTATCTTGTGCACCATAATTATGTCTATGGTTAATGACAGTGGGAAACGTAATGAACAGATATTATAGGTACTCGAGCTATAATTTATGACGAATTATCACAATGGACACCAGCTTAGGAACCAATAGCAATAAGCCATGTCTAAGCGCATAGGTATTTTTATTTTCTACAACTTTTCTACTTTGGGAAATGTGAAATCGTAGTGAGAAATTTCAATGGCTGAACTAGAATGTCAAAAGAATGTGGTTATGTTTGAACTCTCAGTCCGTCTTTATGTGACGATATTTTTTCACCGCAAATATTTCGAAATATTCGCCATAGCAAAAGTTTATAACTTAAAAAACTAATCCGGGACAAACTCCCAACCGCCGTTATAAATTTCTTAAGAAAAACATACAGTAGTTAAATGATGGCCCAAAAGTTTTACAATACTTGTTAAATGTTTTATTTTATATTGCCTCAACATCTAGACTATCTGTCTTGTACAGCTGTGGAAATATTCTCGAAGTAGTATACACTATCTAGGTACGTTTACTTAGGACCCGAAAACTGGTAAAAAAAAACTTTTATTGATCTAAACTAGTTCAGAGTGTTATTTATGTAAATAAATTTGTAACTCCAATATATCTAAACAGGTTAAAGTATTAAAATCAATTTAAAAAAAAAAACTGCAGAAACGTATCTACGTGAGTCTAGTTGTTGAGTCACCTTTTCAATCCTAGCGTCGGTTACATAATGAATATTTTTAAACTAACGTGTTTTGTTTTAAACACAGACTATAAGACGCTTTTTAAAACGAAAGCCTCTTTGAAGTATTTAATCAACTCACCCACCCATTTTCCAACAAACCCATTGCGTATAAGCTTACTGCATAAAACTCTATGATTCTCCTATCGGTCCGAGTACGGCCCTGCTTTGGGATGTTCGCTGTATGCCAAGTCGCAGTTTGCTATTTGTGCCGGGCCCCCGAACTTCGCACCGCTCCCCCCCTGCCTCGCGGCTTCTCGGTTTCATAGACAATGCTGGGTAGATGGGGCACTGGTGTCTATCATGGGTGAGCGAGCTTTTCGAATGCAGCGTTCCGTTTTTGAATTTTCTGTTTTGAAATAGGAACGCTTGGTTTTCTTCAATTTGGAATTGGAATAGGTTTGTTATGTGGAGGAGGTTGAGGTAAGTAAGATCAGTTATATAGTTACTGTATTAGAAACCAAACGTTGTATTAAGGGGTAACTGTATGAATTGAGAACCTTTCTCTGCCTTCATAGAGTTACTGTGAAATTACGATCTTGAAATAAAACAAAATTTTCTGAATAGAAACTAATGTCAAAACCAGGAAGTTATAAAAAAATCCCGTTACTCCATAATTGGGTTTATTATCATGTTTGTGGTCTACAAAACCCTAAAATCAGCGTGACTTACATTTTTTTTTTTCAAATTATTTATATGTGTTATATGGGTTACATAAAAATGTTTATTAGGGACTTTATCATCGCGTTTACCTTTTCTTGACATCTTCATGACAACATAATTAAATAAAAACATAGTATACCTCAATTTGGTAGTGTTGTATTCACTGGTAGTGTTGAGCTGTTCATACATGAGGCACCTCAACTGTTATACTCACTTCGTAAAAATGTTCCCTCTCGATATTGTTGCCTACACTGAAGGATAACGAGCGAAATATAATATAGAATAATGTATGGAGAAAAAGAAAGAAGTAAGACAAACTGCATGCCTAGTACGATCATTCGATATTGTTTTTTGCCGGATAAGTTCGTACTGGGTACTAAAGCTGACTAAGAAGGTAGGTAATATAACTATGAACATTTTCGACCGAAAACCACGTTGTTTAGTTTTTCTACTACATATGTCCTACCAGCCCAATGGAACCCACCATAGAACGGTATCACGGTGACATGTACTACTTGTAATTCATATTTAATTTCGTGTCCCGCCCATCACTACAAATCGGCACATTTACCTTTGGAACCTCACAGAAGTGCTGCGTAGGCGTATTCGACGTCTCCCCCATAATCTTTGCTTTAATGTTCAAGATTTCGAATTGCTACGTTTGCAGGATGTCTGACGAGCAATTCTTGATACGTTCATTGCCCCAACTAGGGATTTTAGGTTATTTAAACACGACAAGTGTGTCGGTGGCGCTGAAAATGAACATTTTAAATGACGAATCTGTACTATTTGTCCTAGGAATATGGGTAATTAAATTTAGGCTAAATCGAAAAGGATTTTGAAGATGCCTATTTGAGACCCACAAAGAAGAACAAATATTTTGTGATATTTTTTGCCTATATTTGACGAGATACAATCGTTTGAAATGCTTACGCTACAAGTTGGCGTCATGTTGCAGAGTTTATCTGTGACAAATGTCGATGGCTAGTGTGAGTTGTCAGTCTTGACCATTGATCTTGACAAAGTTTCGTCCAAATGACGTAATTTCTCACAAGCTGTTTAACCACTACCGTAGGAAACATTAAATACTATAGAGGCTGTATCAGGTCTTCTATAACTCAATTCCTTTTACTCAAATTAAAATCAAATGTATTTTTCACTGGTATTTAAATGGATTTTACTATCTTACCGAATAACCTGATAGCCGTGAAGAGAGTCGCAAACATTAAAAAACTAACACATATTTTCAGATTGGCTTCATTTGTTATGGGAAGCAACTATACTGGCTCTATATTGATCTGTCAGCAAAAAGGGCACCGTATCTAAATTCTAATCACATTATCCCCATTACAATCAAGATATATCCGTCACGCATCAATGGCATAATATGGCAGCCATATGACGATACGTCATCTTAGGAAGCATCATCGCCCTTTTAATCCGTTGGGCCTCTTCCTTCGAGAAGGTTCGATGAATTGTCCAAAGATGGCGTTTGTGTGGGCTGGGGTTTATTTATGTTATTCTTCTGTGACCATTTTGTCTTGTTGTATTTGGATTTTGATAGTATGTACCGTTTTTACAACCTTTCATGGTATATCAACTGTAAGTGTTGTTATTTATGACAAAGCTTGTACGTGTACGGTGGTCACACTCGACTATTGAAACTTTTCTCGTCGTTCTGAATTTATAAAATTGTACTGTTTAGAAGTGGATTACGTTATGAGATTACATGTTGTTTGATAACAATTTATTAAGCACAGTCGATGGGAAAGCGTGTCTCAAAATGATTGTGTTAAAATAAAATAGATATCTTTGGTCATACAAATTGTCCTAGTCTCAAACTAAGCTATGAGTACACTTTAGTACCTTGCCACTTTAATTACTGTGACTATTCACATGACATTAAATAGACAGGACTAAAGTGTACACATATTTATGGACTCGAGTGTACTATGGGTACTAGATAAATAGAACCTTAAAAACATCCAAGGAATAAATACTCCCGCTCATCACGCAAATATTTGTCCAATCGGAAGCGAACCCAGGTCCGCTAGCTTCGAAGGCACGGTCACTACCAAGTCTAAACTCGTGGTGAACCGTTTCACTACTTATTAAAAAGTTTAAATAACGAGGCTTTCATGTCATCTTTTTGACAAAAGAGTATCAATTGTTCGAGCGACACAGACTATTAAAAGGAGATAGGCGAAAGTGGGCCTAGCCGTTACAGGAATCCAACTAAAACAATAATTAATGATGTATTTTTTAACTACTCTTTGTGAAGTATCAGACTTTTTTTCTATGGGATTTAAAATATAACAATAATAAATAACATTGTTGATTTCTGTTTACAGTAATACGCTGTAGTAGGACATTTAAAAAAATTGAGGGTAGAAGTACCCTCCATAACATAATAATTATAAATGTCAGTGGCCTTCTACGCTATCCATTGTTTCACAGACCAAATGCATACTGAACCATATTGTAGCCCTTGGAATTTTTATTCATGTTCTTATAATGATATCATGTTGCATATGCTTAACATCTACCTATACCATGATTATTTGATGCTTTTTTAAATATAAGTTATCAGAAGTATTCATCGAAGTCTTTTTTAACTACTTACTTTGGTTCATATGGAGAACCGTCAATATCTCTGCTTTTCCAAAGACCAGGCCCATAATTGTTATCCTGTAAATATCCTACATAGTGATCTACAATACGGCCTAAAAATCATTAGTGTAACGGTTGGGCCCAAGACTCTATTGATGTTCGCTGATCTCCTTTTATAATCTATGGTTACTTCGTTACTGGATACAAATATCTAAAGTTTTAATTCGCCTATTATATAGATAATATAAAGTTAGTGCCTACTTCACAAGTTATAATAACCCTCTAGTTAGTCTGTCAAGGGATGATTGTTTAGCGGTGACGAATAGCTTTCATCGATCACAGGTTTGTCTATGGATTTAGCTTTAGGAGTTTATCTAACTAAATCTATTTCGTTTTTGGAAGCGTATTAGAAAGATAAACGCTTCTGCAGTATCGGCAACTTAATTAAGCAGAGATTCGAATCTTTGGGCATTTCAGGTAACAGCTGTGGACTTATGTGATCCTGGTGCCGGTTTTTACTGTTGCAACTTTTTTTTGTTTTTGTTTGAGATAAATCTTATTTACAAAGGCAAATGTCAAAAAAGTTGGCAAAACAGAACGGATATGAATTTAGCCGTGTGAAGACTTCGCTGCATGTTCCAAATACGCGAATAGGCAACGCCAAGTACCTAAAGTTATACCATTAGACATTACAGAAGTACGTGTGTGCATCAATTTAGTCTGAATCATTATTTGCTTTACCATTACACTCAAAATCCGCATGCGTCAAGTGATTTACCTATATGATCCTGAATTTAAACATGTTCAGACCCGATGACTCGATAGCACGCCCGCTGTATAACACGATCAGGCAGCTCAGTGCTGAATGTGTTAAAATTAGTGAGCGAACTAGAGCGGCCCTGGGAAATCCGGTAAAGGGTTCGTTGCTATGGAGACGCCGAAGTCTTGATACTCGCCGGTCCCGATTTTAAGCCGCTCCCTGATTATAAAGATCAAAATGCTCCAACTCAAAGCGATAAATAATTAATTTCGGTATCGGTAGAAACTCTGCACACACGGAAAACTCTCTTCCATTTTGTTTACACAGCGACAAATGAATACTTGAATTTCTGTTTAGACAAAGAAATGAGCGTGCTCAATAATGGCGTATAACGCTGTTTTCCTCTGAATAACATTAAGTTACAGTTCGCGGATATTTGATATTACCAAGAGCTCCCTATCGACATCATGTTGTATGGTTTTAAAGAAGTCGGGCACTTAAATTTTTTAAAGTCACTTTTACTAGCGCAATTTTGTTACTTCTCCCGCGACCTTGGCGTAATTCTTTTTCGTTCGTATATGGATTTAGATGTCTTTGTTCATTCATAACTACGGTGGGATTTATAAACTGTTTTTTTTGTCGTCCTCGGGTTTAACGACCCGGGAATAATGGCATAGTTTAGTCTTTTCTCGGCGCTGCGTCCAAATGTGTACGTGAGAATAGCTAATAGTGTACGCGTAGTGACTTTATGTAACTTTTGAGAAGCAGCTGTCACTAAGAAAATTTTACGGATAAGATCAGTAAAAAAACTGGTTGGTTATAATATTCAATCGTATTAGGTGGAAACCTGTACAGATTAAAACTATCGTCAGAAAACAGGTATTGTAGTTTTTCCGTTGTTTGTAACTTTAAATGTTATTGTTTTTCATTCTCGTATGGTGTACCCAATTCGCCTACTGGCCCCTCTACACGTCGGCTGATCATAGGCGAGCGTAAGAGACGGAGCAATACGTTAGAGTGATATGCAAGAATATGTTGCTTACTCTAACGTATTTCTCCGTCCCTTACGCTCGCCCATGATCCACCGACGCGATATACAACATACATGGTGTGTTAAATCCATACAAATGTCGAATAAGGGCGTTTGATAGAACACGTGATCATTCGCTTCCACCTCAGATACAATCTCTAGGACTTGACCTTTTAAGTAAACCATGACCGTGAACATCGATTCAAGTTCGTTACGTAATGCCTTTATGCGTTCACTTCTCATTACACAACTCTGACTTTTATAACTTGCTCGTTTAGATGTCATAATTGCATGAAGCGCACACGGAATCTTGATACTTGTAGTAATTCTTACCGCCTTAATATGGTATTTACATGTTTTTTCCTCGTGTTTTTCTACAATTTTGTTTCTGTTTTGTTTTTAATATTGTGAAAGATAATGTTGGGCTTTTTGTGTTGGCGCGATAGTAAAGTTATTCAATTCATGCAAGGTCATTGTTTCCAGTTATCAGGTATTCTACGCTAGAATAGTGATTGGAGGCCTGCTTTGGGCTGCCGGTTTTGCATTATGCAATATGGTTCTTTTATTCTTAATACTTGATAGAGACATATGTTATCCACTGTTGGACCGCTAAATGGCGAGACGGTCTTTTTAGGTTGGCAGGAGACATAGTCTGTGCCAACTGATATTGGCAATAATGTAAACACAACCAAACGAACCTATATACCATTATTACTCGATAATCACGTGCTTTTAAAGATCAGGTTAGGTCCTAGCAATGATTAATACACTTGATATTTACTATCACATTACGTTTAAGATTAAATAACTTAATTATACGATATTTTAAATAAACACACGCTTGATGAATATTTGAGGTTATGTGTCAAACAGTAGTAATTTGACACAGACTATATGTAAATGCTAAACTCAGGAGTGAACTGTCATATCAGGCTCAGCCCACAGCGATAATATTTTGCGGGTGGTAGGACCTTGTGCGGGATCCGTCCGGATCGCTACCACCATCTTATCCATTAACCTACCACCAAACATCAATGTTCGCATTGTTGTGTTCCGGTTTGGGGATAAGACAGCCGGTGTAATGACTAGCATAGAGGCATTCCATCTTAGTCCTCAGGGTTGGCAGCGCATTTGCAGTCTTAGGCTTGCAGTCTTGTGAATGCGAATGTCTATGGGTCACAGTTTCCACTTACCATCAGGTGGCCTGTGTGCTCGTCAGCCTTCCCTATGCCATAAAAAAAAATAAAAAAAAAAATACGTTAATGATTGCTATTATTTTTAATTTAGATTAACAGAACTGCTATAAACATAAGATTATTGTAAGTTGTATGTATGTGTATATGATTTGACCTTGTCAAACGTTTTGGTATTTTAGGACTGTGGTAGTCACAAAAAGAATGTAATCCATAACGAAGTCCATTGTTTGTAAAGGTAAATAATATTATATAACGTTGAAGAAATTAAAAGAGGCGAAATCTTAAAACGTTCGGGGTTCTTTGGAAATTACTTTTATTATTCACAAAGGTTTTTTGACGAGGAAACTTTTATGTTTACGGTTTCACTTACTCCATTGGTTTTGTGAGTAAATTTTGTTTTGGCTTTTTTTATGCGTGACACAGGGTTCCGTACCCGAAAGGAGACCAGCGGGACCCTATCTATATGCCTGTCCGTCCGTCCGTCCTACCTTTAAAGAGCTCTTTATTTAAGTCTTTATAAGTAATAAAATAGTAAAATAATAAAGGGAATACAAGAAACGTTTCTTTTAATGTATTTTTATTTTTGTTTTATCTTAAAATAGGGTAAAACACTGCACAAGCGTCAAAGGAGCACTTTTTGCTGTATAAGGAATGGGCCCCCAAATACGTAATGCAACGTATATCTATAAAACATATGTCGATTGGTACCTCTTAACCTCTAATTACAGTGGAATCCTAAAAATATTACTGTTAAATTATTAATCTCAATACAAATGTGAACGTAACTCTAGTGGGCCCAAATATAACTGACTCCTTTGGTATGATTATTACAAACCCTGAAGAAAAACAACAAATACTAAAAAATGCTCAAGTGTGTTGGGCTCACACTGATTCGTTTCAAAATTTAATTCATATTGGAATGTAATAATACCGACTGTATGGCGGTACGGAACCGTCGGTGCGCGAGTCCGACTCGCACTTGACCGGTTTTTTCATAGTTAACAATGGTAGGCCTTTAAGGATTTTCGGAATTCCATAAGAACCTCTATGTATAGCAACCTCCCGGCCTAACTGCGTCGATCGGCATTTTAATTATGTTTATCTTCTCCCTTTCCTTCTCTCCTAGTCGTCATAAAGCTAAATTAAGACAAAGCATATGGAATATTGTAATTCCTGCTAATGTTATAAAATGTAAAAGTATGTTTGTTTATCTATTCCGCCTTCACAGTCCAACGCAACACTTTTCTGTGGAACAAAAGATGCTTAATTTAATTTCAGGGCTATTAGCTACACTCAGGAGCAAAAATACCGGGTCAGAGTGCGTTTTTCATACAAACGAGACTATTTCGAAGCCTTCGTTCCTCGCCAGGGGTTGTTTTGAGTGAGGTTTAATGGTGGATACTGCGAGGTTCAATAGAGGAGGTCAAAAGTTCTTAAGATACCTAACTGATTGCACAATCAGTTAACACCACAGCGGGAGAGTATGGGTCAGCACTTGGATTTCCTTACATTTTATTGCCATTTTAGATGTTTTTCTGAACATGCTCAATTCCGGCGTTAACCTCAGATTCATTCAGTTGGGTATCCTAGGCAATCTGGAAGTCCTGTATCGATAGTCGGGGTAATCATCATCAGATTTTACTAAAAGCATTCCCTGGCGAGGAACCAAGGCTTCGAAATAGCCTCTTTAGTATGAAAAACGCACTCTGACTCGTTATTTTTGCTTCTGAATGTAGCTAATAGCCCCGAAATTAAATTAAGCATCTTTTGTTCCACAGAAAAGTGCTCAGTTCGTAAGGAAACAGAGGGTAAAAGCACATTCATTATAAGGACAATGATGAACATACTTAGATTATGTTGCAATCAGGAAAATAAATAAATCGTGTATACAAGGAGCTAAATGTAATGTGGTCTTAAATATTACTAGGAAGTGTTGTTAATGTTATGCAAGTGGTCGCTCGGGTGACGTAAGCGCAGTGAGCGGGTTCACGGCCGCGCACAAGTTCATAAGTAAAACTTGAGAGACAATGAACATACACTGTTCTATTGTGAATCGGTATCGATGCTTGTGCGATTCTAAAAACGTGAGCGATTCGATTTGGATGGTATTGGAAGATTCTTTTCGAATGTATGAAATATTCTGAAAAAAAGCGAGGTTTTTCTGCAAAATTTTCCTTTTTTCTCGCGACTCCATCAAGGATCGGGAAGAGTCAGGGGATTGGTAGGAGTTCCAATTGTATTGCAAGATGGTAAAGATATTAATGTGTTTGACCATATTTTTGATGATATAATAGTGATGTTAAAGGTAAAGCATGTTTATTTAACGGCTTACCAATTCTATAGGCTAATCTATACGTATAGGTAAGAGCTTCGTGGTAGCTAATGACTTCATAAGGATAGATTAAAAGCAGAATTAGCAGAGCAGACGTTCTTAAACCAAGCCAATATCAAACCTTAATTGTGTCATCTCTCAAATCAAGAGTTCGGGTTTGGGAAAGTCTCACGTCCGAATTATAATTATTTAATAGATAACCCCCCCCCCCCAGGTATAATGGCGAACTCCTACTTTAATAGCTGATATTACTTAAACATCCCATCCGATTTTTATAAAAACTAGCTAAAAACTAACGTGATTAAACTAACATTAATAAAAAAAAAAGCTGGGCCTAAATCAGTCTACGCGTTTGGCAGATACGATGACACTGACAGGCATCTCTTTCTGTGTCGAAAGTTATATATTACAAGCTGTCTTAGTATTATTTTTTTGTCATGTCATGTCATGTGTAGACTGCCAATATATATGAATTGTCACAGCGATTAAAGTGACAAGGTACTAAAGTGTACACATATTTATGAACTCTACTGTACTTGTACTTAGATGTATTGATGATCTAACTAACTTGATTATACTGAGTTGCTATGACTGTTGCTGGCCTGAAGGCAAGTATGATGCCACGCCCTAGTCGACGATGCTGTTGGTATGCAAAACCAGTCCATTCTAGGCCTGTTTCTACGAATTTTAATTAGAAACGGAGTCTTCTGGAATTTTAGAAACTGACTACATGGTTTCCGCCTTGAAAGATACGATTCTCCAGTACCTACTTTTATATTTCGGTGTTCGATCAGGGTGAGGTTATAAAAAACTGATTAAATAATACTGAATGGCGTTGTTAGATCCATTAAGAGTGGATACTATGACTTCATAATGACTTCACAATGAGTTTTTAGACAGTGAAGTATTTCAAAACGCAGATAAATCGAACACCGCGTCCATTTTTTAATAATTAATACCTAGCAAAATATGTTTTTTTTAAGTTATGCTTATTGTCAATTAGATTCATAATGCTTAAAGAAAACCAGAAATGGCTTTCTGTACTTTTGTTCAGTTTAGTGAGCCAAAGTAAATTTAAGGGCCGACTTTTACGAGATGGAGTTTGACACTTACCAGGGAAATATTTTTAGTATTTGTTATTAAACATATTTATGGGGATAATGCCAATGAGCTATATTGGGAAATTGTATATGTTTTATGCTGAAACAGTAAAATATATTACATCGATTGTATGGATAGTGTTAGAGTGATTCTGAATAGTTAATAATCAAGTAAAAAAATAAAAATCTAATTAATAGTTATGACAAATAATATGAACATAACACTTTATGGCGAACAAAATTTATCTGACGACGCGCTTAACCTAGTTGATAGAGACTTCATAGTTACGAAGCTAGCGGTCCCGGGTTCGAATTCCGGTACGAGCAAATATTTGTGTGATGAGACTGATGAGTTATGTTTTCTATATTTTATGTATATTTTTTTTATTTTTGTACCCGTATCAATTTTATCATAGTACGTACTGTAGGTAGGCCCTAAGTGATCTAACGTACCTCCACGACGGAGTCGCTTATCGCTACTAATTAATATATTAAGATACCTGTAGTGGCCGGCCGTTAAGAGATCAATCCTGACACCTGTCATTTCAATAAAAATTATAACCTCAAACCCAAGAATAGGTTGTAAATTGTACTGCGATGACAGCTGTCAGGATTGACTTCTTAACGGCCGGGCACTATAGGGTTTTGCTAAATAAAGCTACATTACTGTAGATCGTCGCCAACAACATCTCTTAAGTCATCAACTTACATAATTTGTTTCGTAATTAGGGAAAAAAAACACATTCGTATCGTTCCAATTTCCGAGAAATTGTTTACTTTGAACGTCCTTGCGTAAATGGAAGTTTACGTAATTGTTTATAAATGCAACCTAGGGTTTCATATTGTTTTAACTTTAGCCCCGTGACATTGACATTTAATTTATTTTTAACTTCGCAATCAACCAGAACGTCTTTGTTTGTTTATATGTGGGTAATCTCCGAAACCACTGCACATATTTAAATAATTCTTTCACCATTTGGATGGTACATTATTCCAGATCGGGAGAAGTTATGTGATGGTGATGAGCCACTTGTCCGACCGACGATGAGTGAAAAGAGAGTAGAGCGAGCGATCAACTATTAATATCTGTGTCTCTGTTGTTCGACAAACTAGTCAACAATCAAACTAGTAAACAGCAATCGATTAACTATTCATATATATGTCTCTTTTATTGACACGGGATCTGTATCTTTTGTACGTATTTTGAGTGACAAATAGTCCATAGCTAATCGTTTCCTCGACAGCGGTCGCGGTGGAACAAGTGGCTAAACATTGTAGGTATTTTATTATACTTTGATAGCTCTTATTTGCTTGATAGTAATGGCGGTAGAGGTAAAAACAATAACATGACATGTCAAAGACAATACGGTTTATACCGCCTAGGTTAGAGGCCCAGCTGTGAAATTGCCTAAGGTTTATTTAAGTTTTAATTTCGATCTTCGGTTTTAGATCTTCGGCGATTACTTACATAATTACTATCGCAGTCATTTATTTTAAATACATCTTGCCCGGTCCGGTTTTGATTTGTTAAATATGTGAAATGCCTAGTTATCCTACACTTTAATAGTAACTGCGCATTGGTTTTGTTGCATTTTATTCATTTAGCAAACTTTAAACACCATCGTTGTTTCGTGTATCGTTTTGGCCATGAAAAAACATGTCGATTACATTGCGCATTTTTGTACTTATATCTTGTGGGAAAATATTATTTTGATATTACAAATGAGTAACATGTCATTCTTACTAAAGTCTAGGGTCTACGCTCGCTACGGCGTAGCACATATATAAACACTAAATAATGTAAGTGTCCAGCTCAAGTCTGGATTGAATTGGAAGATTGGTTGCGTTTGCGAACGGTAGAGTCGTCACGTATAGGTACTGGCAACGTTGAATTTAAGGTTCCGTGCCAAAATCGTCCTTCCGTCCGTCTATTCTACATTTAAAGCGCTGTATTTTTGAACCGTTTTTGATTCTTAGACTGCGGTAGACTGGTTTTTTTAACCACGTAAATGACCAAGATGTGGTTCCACTGATTGATGATACTCGTAGCGTAGATCTCCGACCACGGGCGATTGAATCATGCGTAGGTAGTACTTGGACTTAAATTTAAGACTTATAAGTTACACCTAAACAGTATTATGTTGGATATATTTTATAACTTTGCCTTTTTAGCAAAGCAAGAGAAAGAGAGAAGATATAGAACACGGTTCTTTATGTTATTGTTTTGACAATGTCAAACTTTGTTATCATCTGTCCGTGCAAAATATAACAGAAAAAGCTAGAAAACCATGGTAAAAGTTTTCATGTTTTTTTTTTTTTAGAAACAGCTATTAGGCACCTTAGCATTGGATTAATATTCGAAATGTTAATTTCGCTAGCAAAGTACGTATTAGAAGGTCTTCTTTGAATTTTCAAGGTTTTGTAGTCAATGTAGGAAACACTTTAAGGTCTGTCTCCACATGCCAAACCAAAGGGTAATAATGTGCTAATACGCAACATTAAATAGATTAGAGACCCTGCCTAAACTAATTCTGACACGCCGGCAAACTATCTAATCTTAGATAACACAATGCAGTCGAAAACACAGTGACGGCATAAATATTTGTATTACAATCGAGATTTTATTATCGATTACGGATAATAATTGCTATTGCCCGAACCAATAAGTAACAAGGAAGCTCGCGTAACAATCGGATTTATTCGGCGCATGAATCAATACAGGTTGCATATACATGCATATACTAGTGTGGCTCAGGTAGGCTCTAATGCGGAACTCGAGAATTTTCCCCGACACGTATGTGTACAGTGGGACGGCTGTGTGCGTGCGGGCGTGCAACTAGCCCGAACCGAGGTCGCCCACATCTGATCTGTGCAAATTTCGTTCGGTCGGGTCGCTGCCCGCGCCCAGGGCCACACGGTCGTATCTCTCAATTTTTGCTTGTTAATTATAAAAATAATGCGTTATATAACGCTACACCCGTCCCGCTCACGCACCCACCTACTCGCATATCTCCGTCGCGCCGCCACCGGCGTTGCGACGCACACACCCACGACAACTAGAAAAATACATCCACGAATTTCGGCTATACGCTCATGTGTGTGCGTGAATGACGTTATCGCACAATGCGATTACAGGGCCGCATTGGGGACAGATTCGCTCGGTGAAATAAAGAACTCGCGCCTGTGTTAAAAACCTATTAAATACCCAATTGACTTATCTAGAAACATGTAATAAAATCTTTTATTACCCCTACATTATTAAAATGCCTAGATGTTACGTTTTTAGTACTGTTTTGTAGCAGTTTTGTTCGTCAAAGTGCATTATAATTGTGAGTGTCGAATCCCTCCCCGGCGTTACACGTGCCGCGTTTTGTCGCTGGCATGTGGATGCGATCTTTGGCAGTCATTGTATGCATCATGTTTGCGCTCCGCCCCCGCCCCCGCTCCCGCGCCCGCCCCCGCTCCCGCCGCGAATACGATTTGAATGTGAACACATGCACGCACCGGCGTTTATGCAAAGGTTGGGTACGAATTGATGGATTAGAATAATGTATATTTTGTTAAGTTGTAATGTGTTTATTGTTTATTCGTTAAGTAATTCTTAATACTTCCACAGTGTCTTATTATCTTGTCATACTACTATTATAAATGCGAAAGATTGGATGGATGGTTTTTACTCAATCGGGCCAGAATGACTGAACGAATCTGGATGAAATTTTGCGCACAGATCGGTAGGAAGGGATAGATCGGTCTGGAATAGCACATAGGGTACCTCTAATCTCGAAATAAATCACTGCTCCCGTGGGATGGCAAAATTGCGAATATAGTATTTATTATCATTTTTTCCTTGTCATTTTATCTCATCCAATATATATAGGATAGATTTTACTAGGGATAGATTTTACAAAAATCCTGAAGATTATAGTTTTTGCTACAATAACCTAATTTATAATTTAGGAAAAGATATCGGTATACATACTATAGGTAACTCTTGTGAAAAATTCAATAGATTCTTTACTAATTAGTAAGTAACTTCAGTAAGTACCTATTCAATGAGTATCATTCAGTTTCATTATCAAACTTTATTATAATCAGATATATTATTTAGTCGTTACTAAGAAAAGATAAGCGCAAAAATAGGTCAATGGACAATTCCCAATATTTTTTATATTATTTTACTCATTATTTCAGTAACGATCGCATAATAAACATTTAATAAAACCATTTTGTTTTGTTGTGATTTATAAAGTCAGGTAATAAACATATTATGCTACGAAGTATTGCTACGGCGTAGCACTAATGTACAATACCTAGGTCTTGAATGTTAGTAAATATGTTTACGTATCTTTATCACTGTGTTATCTTGCGCGGGCGAATACCGTTTTTCAGAATATATTTGATAAGAATACAATGTAATAATCGTGTTAACGTACAAATTACGCAGCATGATTCAAGTCAATTAAAGAATCTAAAACTTTGTGTTAAAATCACATCTTTTGTGACAACATTGATTTCTAAAATAAAATGACCAATCTGCTACTCAATTTTATAGTTTATCCTCTTTTAGTTCATATCCAGAATAGATTTTTTATTTAGCAGTACTTATTTAAAAAATTGTGTTACCAGGTAGGTAAGTAAATGATGATTTTTTAGCATCAACTCGATCGATATGCTCTGTCAAGTCATATAATGTCTAATATTATGTCGACCACCATTGGAAATGCCGGACTATATAAATATTAGATTATTTAAATAGTAATAACGTGATTTTATGAACAATTCTACTCATATACTCAAAATGATTCACCTAAATAGAAAATCTTCTGTAGTAATTATTCGCCTACCAATTACCAGATAGTAATTCAAACCTCCAATATTCTTACCATCGTTTATATTTTTTGCGTCGTGTTAAACCCAACCTTTACTCGTGTTTAGGCTATTGAATATACATGGGATGCAAAAACTGACGGAATTACGTACAGAACACGAGCTCGCCACATAATAAAGCGATAATTGAGCGGTTTGTGTACAAGTCGTTGAATCTCTTTAGGCCTTTATTTTTAATGGGAAATTATATGCATATAGTATGCATAATTTTTGTATACAAAGACAATGCACTCCTACTTTAAAGTTCTGCTCTCATCACCTTAAGTCCCTTTTAGCGACCCGCTTACGCTTCGCTTCGGTTTACGCCAGTTTTATGCAATACCCGTACAAAAAAGAGAACTGGCTGATAATTTTTGCCAGAAACTGACCATTTTCCGTAAAGTGACCTTTATCACTCTCCTGTCTGTCACCGTTGCTTAAAAGGTTGATCAACGTTGAATCGAGGGGATAAAACGTCAAACTTTTGCATTTATAAACTAAAAAAAGATGCTTAAGCCCCTTTTAAATCTCACGGGAATTAGGAATGGTCCACAAGATGTCTCAAAAACAAAAAGTACGAGTAGATACCAGTTCATAAATAACGTGATTATGATGTTGTCAGATAAATAGTGAATTTGAGCAAGTTGCATAATATACCCCATTATGACACCTCTTTCTTATTCGCCAAGATACGAAAAGGGAGCACGCGACTTACGGCGACATTTAATTTAATGAACATTTGTGCCACTCATGTGCCACTAAGCATTTATGCCCTAAGGTAAGACGTGATTTGAATCAATCAGTGGGACATTTCTTCTTTCGTTTGCAACTTCTTCAAAAACTGAAAACGGCCTTGTTAGTGACCAATTTATTTTAAATAAAATCGATACCATGAAAATGTGTTCATAATCAGCGAAACCTTTTCTTTTTAACCCCTGACGCAAATATAAGGCTGTTATAATATAAACACTTGTCTATTTGTGCATCTGTTTGTAGCATTGTAGCTTCCAAACGTATAAAGGTCGTTTTAAAAAAAACAGTTAAAGCCTCAATTAGATATAGATAAATGAAGCGTGTTTTGCGTACTACAAATCACACATATCATTGACATAATAAAAATAAGCACGATGATACTAAAACTCCACATAAGTTGCCTAAAGCATGTGTGTATTTCAGCACTTGAAGCAAAACAAAAGGAAAATGGCTAAGCGCATAGCTTTGCTCATCACATTGAAGTTGGCTATACCATATTTTTTCTTTAATAAAGCTGTTTCTAATTACATTTATTTATTAAGATTTTTATTTCCAAATCGATGTTTAAAACCAAGCGATACGAATGAAAGTGATCTCTCCGTAGTAACCTGTGTTTACCTTCGGGTCAGGTCACACTTGTGCTCCCATTAACGCACCGACAGGCCTTAGTCCGTATGTAGGGCAGTTACGTACTGAGCTCAGGGCTTTAAGAGGATTGTGAAGCTAAATAATTCATACAAAATGCGATAGCGTTTCTCCACTTAAACCTAGTTCGATTTTTACGATTTTTGAATATGTTGTAGTTATCATGAAAAACGTTGTCTGTACGTTTTCCTTTGCAAGAAAATATATCTTAGAATGATACAAATTTTGAAACCAAAAATCAGAAACGTACAGAATTAGTTATTTGTAATAACTATAACATATTCAATCCAAAATCCTGGAAATCGGACTTGATTTAGGGGATGAGAAACGTTATCACCCGGATTTGTATGGTTTTTTTTTGACAGCCGCGTGTTTTTAGCGGCGCTTCAAAATCCTCTTAAATTACACTTAGTTTTAACGGCATCTCTTCCCACTGGATCGTAGGACTTCCCATATATCAAAGAATAGAACTTGTACATATCTTGCTTTCGAAACCATATTAATCGTGACGTAACCGCCGCATGAACTAGTACTCTATTCTACTCGGTAAAACCATATTGCTTTTGACATTATATCGTATTGTAAACGTGATCGTAGCTCTTATTTATATGACAGTAATGGCGGCTGGCGGCCGAGGTAAAAACGATTACATATCAAAGCAATGCAGTTGTCAATTGTAGAAATTATAAATATGCGTGAGATTAACATGACATTTTTAATTTCTACAATTTCGCATTTGCACTGAAACTGCAGCACTGGTCCTTATGGTTCCTAACGTACTGGTTTGCGCCATTTGCGCTATCATTATCAACATCACCATGGACTTAGTCCAATTTTCTTTCATGTTTCCTAATCTGTTAGCTACACCTACCTGGACGAGAGCAGCCAGCTTGTGGGGCATCTGAAAAAATCGCGATTGGCCCACTTTCCACCGGCAGGGCTATTTCGGACACGGATGTTTCGCTGATGCATTCTTTGTTGAGGATTTCTCTCTGATTTATCTGACCAGCATGAATTTAAATGGACGATTATTATTGAATGAAAAATTACAACAGACTCGTCAACACATTTGTTGTTGTCACTGGATAAAGACAACTTATACAGAAATGCAATTAGAGCAGGGAAATAGTTTGTAAAAAGACATTTTATTCTTAAAACATTTCAAGCAATAACAATAGTTATTGCTTGAAATAACTAGGTCAATTGACAAAGTTTTTTACATTTTGACCTTAGCGATTAATTAATGAAGTTGATGCGAATGCAACGCGATTGAGGTCAACTTTGGCTTCAACATTCGCAAGCTAGGATTTGCGTAATAGTGGCACTTGTAAGATCTTTATAGCACGTGATTTTAGGCAGTTTGTATCTTTCATGTTTGCCTTGGGCAACACGGTTTTTATACCAGTCTATATTTGTATAAAAAAAAGTATCTGTTATCCTAATTTTTGCATCCTAATTTCCGCTGGACAGTCTATAAATGTTTCTGGTGCATGAAATAGTGACGCTGTAGCCATAAATATTAGTGTGTGGGATTTTAAAAACTACGGATTTGAACTGCCCCATCTTTTAAATCTGGGCGAGCTATTTTGGGAAATGTTAAATTAAATAAAATTTGTATTGGTTGGTATGCATAATAATAATATCATCCAATTTTTAATAGATAAAATGCTTGACCGGGTCTCTCAAAATCTGTAATTCAAAGTGTAACACAATCAAAGTTAACAATTACTATGTACATCTCACTACTTAATTCATACATTTCTCGTGTGTATAAATCTAGCGAAATTAACCATCGCATCGTTTGACCCAGTTATCGGTCTATTTCGGAAAAGAGAGCAGCAGCTGCATTATTTTTTTGGTAGTCGCTATGACCTGGTTTACAGCGCGCGTCACTTAACTGCGCCCAGTCCTTTGTCTAGTTATATATCCAGTTATTCAGTTATTGGTCCTAATGATGTACTGGTTATCTTAATTCTAATTAGACTTGAATTAAAATCAAACAAATAGGTTGAATCTAGGAGCTTATATATAATGCATCATACCGAGGAAAAAATGTCGCGAAATGATAACACGATAAGGTTTTTATGTCAAATGGTTTTGAACACACATATCTAGTTTACAGTTGAGTCATAAATGCGTTATCGTAATTCATACTCGAAATTCTGTCCGACATAGCCCGAAGAATAGCTAAACTGAAGTGGCAGTGGGCGGGGCACATTGCTCGCTGGAATGATGGCCGTTGGGGTCAGAAGGTTCTGGAGTGGCGTCCGCGGACCGGAAGACGAGCTGTTGGTAGGCCTCCAACAAGATGAGTGACGACCTCGTAAGGATTGTGGGAGCACGGTGGATGCGAAAAGCACAAGACCGGTCTGAGTGGAGAACCAAAGAGCTGTTGAAATGTAAAGGTGTCCACTGAATAATATTATTTGGTGGAAACTTCGAACTCGTTTTAAAAAAATGTCATGATTGATTTTTTTAGAGTATTTGCCGAATTATTGAAAGCCTAATACAATGCCTAGACGTCTTTTGAAAAAGTCGTCAATTGAAATTATTCCGCGAACTGGTTCGCGACGAGTCTACAAATTTAATTTGTTACGTCGAGCCTGAGGTTTTAAGCACTGCTTTCATACAGTTTCGCGTAAATGTCAGGGCCAATGTTTCGCTAAATGAAGGATTTTCGAATGTCACAACTTGTTTGACGCGGTGCCTGCCCGCTTGTGAACCTAATTGATAACAATCTGGATTTCACAATTACCTAATCTGTTTAGTACAATTTATTATTCTGTAATTGAGGTGAAGTTTAGAGACTTCAGAATTATTTTAAGGTCGCTACGTTGACAAAAGCCAAGCATATTAAGTGTAAAGAACGCTGTTTACCAATTAGGACTTCCAACAACAGTGCGTACCCATGTGTGCTGGCATCATTTACAATGTTTGCCCAAATTAAATATGATCACGCTAAGCTCTTTCTAGGACTTGTACGCAAAAAGGACTTATTTTGGCAAATCGCCAGAAAACGTCGTCAAATTTATTAATTTAGGATTTGGAGTCAGCTTGCCTCCCCTGCTGTCTCTGATGACTCTTCATGTTATGAATTCGAAACAGATTGCGGTTCTCTATTTATTCTATATTTAAATACTTCGCGGAGGACGGGGCTCCGGCGGTGCGGGACATCCCCAGGAAATTGCCAACGTCGTCGATTCTGCCTTAAATTTACAGAATTCAATAAAACAAAATTGTGTGAATATTTATATCGCTTCAACCCCTGCAAGAGAGGTGATAAAACCAGATATATTAAAGGACAATATTCCGATACGTCAGCGTCACATGTCAATGAAAAACAAGTATAACTTTAAGTAAACAGAGTATAAAAACCCCCAGGCTACAATTATGGGGGCCGATCACCGTATTGTCCCCGCTCCGCCGGCCACGTACGCAGGTGGATAATTGATTGGACAAACAAAGACTTTGGGAAATTTATAAAACCGTTACGCAATGCATTTTTTAGGGTCGAGGGGGGTAGTCAGCGCTTTTCAGAAATTACGGCGGGTGGAGGTGGTGCGAACGGTGTGGCGGGATATGACGTTCGATTTAAAGGGTAGGTGCGTGCGGGCCGGGGCGGGTGGGGGGTGGCGGCTGCAGGGCGGCTGTTGACGGGTGCCGCGCGCGTGCGCGGTGCGGACGCCGCCCGATTTCCGCACGAGCGTTGACAGTTTGCCCGGACTTACTTCCTCGATACCGCGTGTCCGCGGCGCAGCATCAGGCTCCCCTGACCCGGCTCGCGTCCCGGCTGCCGACCCGACTGCCGATCGCCGATGGCGGAGTGACCACTCAACGTGAGTACCGTGCATTTTTTCTCTGTGTTACGCATTACGGATTCCTGATGTGCTGATGACACGAAAATGCTGGAAATTATGCCCGTTTTACAGCGTTTGCAGCGGATACGTGCATTTCCTTTGTCCTATTGTATTCGTGTTCGTTTGTTACGATGAGGTTTGGGTTTTTGGCATTTTTGTATAGTTTTTTATGCGTGGTTTGGAAAAACATTATTTAAAATATGTTATTTTAAGAGCATTTCGGACGGTTTCTGCGAGAAATGTCGGGATTTTTGGAAGAAACTACCTGTTGATAATAAATATCAGTTTCATTTAAGCCTTTTTGGAAAATTCTGGTGCTTAAAGGGTCAAATCCGTATTTTTTAATGTTTGGTGTAATAAGTACTTTACTTGCTAATTTATTAATTAATAAAATAATATTTCTTACAAAAAACATTTAATAACGTTTTTGTTTTTACCTTCTCTCTCTTTAGAATTTTAAAGTATAACTTTGGAAATAACTGGAATCTCACTTGTCTTATGTACTTATAATCGATATATTTTTAACGAGGCTTTTTATTCGTTCAGTATGGATCTAATACTTTATAATAGTTTCAAAATAATCAAAATACATATTAATATAATAAAGCCAGGTGGCATTCGATACCTATTTATCAAGTCGGATGCAAAAGTTTGACATTGAACGGTTCGGACTTACGCATGCGCTAATATTTGCCCAGATGTATAGGTAGCGCCCGAAAAGCCGCCGTGAAAAATTTACATCGGACTCGATCGGTTTGAAAATCGAATGCTGTTTTGTTTTTGTTATCATCAGCCAGCTTTTTTGAAAATCGAATGCTTTTTATGTTTTGTTACCAACCGGTACCATTTATATAATACATATACTGGCGCTATAGTCGTCGTACACTGCCGCGCCGATACAAAAAGGGAGTGTTTTTTATAAGGGGTTTCGGAAGTCTTTGTGCGTTTTTCTCTGCGTGTAGGCAGTTTATAGGGGCTTTTCTATATATTTTTTCTATAATATTGTAAATTCGCGATGTCAACTTTTTAGTTTTTACGATATACGCAATATTCCTATAAATATAAATCAAAAGCACTTAACGAGGTCTAGAATGAGAGATACATTGTTATAAGTAGGTCAATGTTAGCGTTTTCATTAAATCATATTTTTTTCATCGATGCACAATAACATTATTACACACTCGCCGTGGGGTTTGAAAGTACCAGTATAAAATTTTTAGGCTGTTGAGTAATTTAATTTATTACCCATAAAAAGGGGCTCTAATGATGAGACTTGGGTGTCGGTCTGTTTTTATGTCATACCAGTTATAGCAACTATAGAATCTATCAAAATGACTTTAGACAAAAAGGGTCTATAATGGGGCTGAATGAGAGTGACTTTATTATAACTAATGGGGTTCATATGAACGAGCTAAATCTGCGCATTCCAAAACGATTTTTACAATTATCGGCAACATTGTTTACGATTTAAAGCAAAAAAATACCGTATGAAAGGCGCGGGCCTTATCTACAAAGTTTATGCGAGTCTTTACGGTAAAAACAAAACAAAGTCGTCAATGTAGTTTTTGGGGTTCTTTTAAAAAAAAATACTTAAAAAAACCATGTTATAAAAACTTCAAGCATTTTTAAACCTGGTTCTAGTTTTCTATCTTACAAATGGAACCCTGTAACGTATGCTAAGTTCTTTAAGTACTTAATATTAAAAAAATAGGAACACCAATAGTCAACACAATAATTTACTGGTCGTAGTTCACAAACCCGTTTAGGTTTCACTCTCGAAGTTCCGTTACTCCCCTGGCGCTGATGGGCTGCGCTGGTCCTGGGCGGAGTAGATGGAGCAGGCCGGAACGACTTCGTGGCAACGTTTACCCGCGGGGAAGTAAAAGCGAGCAACCCTGCGCATGGATGACTCGCATTACATTATGCTCCGTATTGCCGATAATGATAAGCACCCTGGTCAAGCGGAAGCAAAGGGAGGATCGGCTAGTAGTTAGTGAGGGTGCTCACGATCAGATCGGAGTTACAATACTTATTGAGAAAAAAGAGGAAAATAAGGTGCATACGCGACTCGCACTCGACCGTTTTTATTCAATCACCCTCAACTTGTTCTCAAATCTTTGTCGTTTCAAAACCTTGAAAATAACATTAACGGTTATAAGTAATGGTTACCGTAGATCACTGTACTAGATAGGTGCATATTTTTAAAGTCTTTTTAACAATACCTATTGTTATAATAATAGTTAAGTCTAAAATTCCATTCAGTGATTTCAAATAAAAGATATACAAATAAATAACAATGCGTTACGCCGGATACTGTTTCTTATCTTTATGCTAATACATATCGATTGCTTTTGAAAATCGTCTATAGCTGAAATGAATATAAAAGAATATGTGGTTACTGAATTAATGAATGATTGCACATAAGTAATTTTCGATACATTCAATTTCCTCGAAAGTGATATTTTCTGCTGGATTTAAATCAACAAGTTGTCGAAACGTTTACAGCTCGAGAATCTGTTTTGGTACACCGATATTTTGTTACTCCGTTAGATCTGGTATCTCGTAGACCTTATTTTCCCAGTTGTAAGCAGACTTTGGCCTTTGACATTGTCATTCTTGATTAAATGTTAGGCATTTCGTCGTCATCTAGGCTTGTTACGGCTTCAATTACGGCACCCACAGCACCTTACGTCGAGTATTCTTGGGACGTCCGTGTTCTTGGCTTCACACTACAGCCCAACGTTTCTAAATTTGCTTTACTTTATCTTTATTGTACTGCAGTGTATATCTAATGTGTTGCAGCATGTATTTGCCAAATAAATATTTGTGAGTATGAGTAACTTTTTATTTCGCCACTGTTTTGTCCCACTTGTGCTTACCTTCTGCTTTTTTAAAAAGCAATTTTACCGTTACATTAAAGAAGTTATTCTAATTCTAAGCTGATAATACGTTGAAGTTATGCGTTTCCATTAGATTAAATAACTGCAATAATGTTTTAGCCCTTTGCGAGGGAATAATTGAAATTCGTAATTATCATTTATTGAACAGATGAAGTGAATATTTTCAATGAATTCCCAAAAGTTTTGCCTTAATTGCTGAGTAACAATGAACAAGCTATATTTGCAGCACATGATGTAAAATCGTTTGTATTGGTGACTTAACGTCTGTAATTTGAATTAACATTCTTTGTGAAGGATCTATGCTAAAGTCTTTATTTAAACAATTCGTGGAGGACGGTGCTCCGGCATCGGTAGAAGTCATCCTCAGGAAATGGTGAACCATTTTGATTGTCTTAAATTCGCACGGTTCAATTATTAACTTATTGCGGAAATATTTCTAATAACACTAGACTAACACGACCGGATAGATCTACTACTACACAAACTATCGGTCACTGTACAGTCAACCAATTTGATTCCTAGGCCACTATGGACTTTGTCATGGTGACGTTGTAAACCAAATCAGAAAAAGTCTCACGTTTTGGTTGTAAACGTAACTTTAACATTCCATAGTGGCCTAGAATTCATATTGATTGACTATACAGTCTATTGGTTGGTCTATTGGTTGGCTTTTGTATTTCATTTGGACGGTAAACTGTCTCCGACCGCAACTCAAGTAGCACCTTGGTGGTTGGTAGGACCTTGTGCAGGGTCCGTCCGGATCGCTACCTCCATCTTATCCATTATCCTACCGCCAAACAGCAGTTTGCATTGTTGTGTTCCGGTTTGGGGATAAGACAGCCGGTGTAATGACTAGCATAGAGGCAATCCATCTTAGTCCTCAGGGTTGGCAACGCATTTGCAGTCTTAGGCTTGCAGTCTCGTGAATGCGAATGTCTATGGGTCACAGTTTCCATTTACCATCAGGTGGCCTGTGTGCTCGTTTGCCTTCACTAAGCCATAAAAAAAAGTATATCATCTGAGGATGAGGATAAATGGGAGACGTGTTTTGGTACCATTATGTTAATTGCTTTTTAGGGTTCTGTATATCCGTCCGTTCCGTCTCTATCTTTTAATATAATACACGAATAAGTCTGTCCAACTTGCACTTTTCCGTGTTTATAGTTTGATGTGACTAACGAGCATAGACAACCGCAAAACCAGGAATGGTTTTATTTGCTCTCTGTTTATACTATAAAAAAAGTAATTTAAAGTTGGTGAAAATTAAACACGGCGTTCAGCCTGCTCTTAGATGCTCAATTGGAATAAATAAACAGCCTGTATTCTAATTCGTTATCATAATTCAAGTGGCCTTGCTGTTATTGATAAGGAAACAGAGTCAGTATTGAAATTTATTCTTTATACGCTGCATTTTATAATTATGCCACTATGTACACGGAACTGTGGGAGGCCACTGAAATTTACTGGGGCTATATTCTGAGTTGTATTGATGCTTATCAATCGACAATTATTATTGTTGCATTCAGGCTGGTTTTGTATACTATTGTAAAGGATTTATGATTGATGTAAGCAAAGTTGTATATGCTTTTTTTACGATACGGCTGCTTTTACTTTGGAATTAATGAGCTATCATCACGTTAATATGATAACGATACACTCTATAAACTCTAGTTTTCAGTTGTCCATGTAAATTTAGATTAGATTGTGCCTTAGTTAAATAAAACGGTTTTTCCACTACAATATTATCCTTGCAACAAGCGTTGTTTTACACACATCGTATGATTTGATGTTGTTTATTTCTGTAAGAATTATATTAAAAAGTGACCACGGAAGATTGTTGTCGCTGTATTATTTATGATAGTGACTGTTTATTGAATAAAATAAACATCTCGCGATTGTAAATACGAAGTCGCGTTGATAGCACCTACTAGAAAACTCCTATAGCGTTGAAAATAAATCGATGTTATAGTAAAGTTCACGGCGGAAATGAGTCCCTAAAGAAAGATCAGAATTTGATTTGGGACAATGCTTTATCATCAGTCCTCCGTATCCATAGACGGAGAGGTGGCTCCGTCTGCCTTTTGGCGTGGGATCTCGTTCAATCTCGGGAAATGGGCTGCCGCGTAAATTGCTTTTGGGTGCTGACTTTGCTAACAACAAAGAATTTTAAAAAATCGTATATTTAGTATATTTTTAAACTCCCACGCATTTAGGGGTGTTATAAGTTAACGTGTGGATCTGTGTATCTGTTCGTGGAATGCGAACCGATTCGGATGAGTTATTTTTTAATAAAAAAATAGTTCAATCGGGGCGGGTCTTAGTTAGGTTTGTCGAAATTCGGTTGTGCCGTTTGAGTTATCTTAGGTTTCAATGTTTACTTATTCGTTTCTTGTGCCGAATGGGTAGTGTGGCCGGTGATTATTTCCGTACATTACAATACCGGCGCGCAGACGCGTGCTGCGCCTGCACCGCAGGCGCCTCTCTAGCCATCACTTTTTCATTTTGCGTGCGTCTTTTTTTGGCAGCGCGAGTTAACCTTGGACTTTTTCATAGCGAAGCGTTGCACGTACGCGCAAGTTTCGAATAGTCGTAGAGCGCCCCCCACTCGACGCGTCCGAATTTTCTGCATTCGGACGGCGCGAAGAGTTTTCGGCGGTCGCGTGGCATTCGCGAGCTCGGCTCTCAGCTGCTACGACGAGCACTGACGGCGCGGCGTGCGCGCGGGCAGCATGCGGAAGTGAACACACACGGTGCCAAACTCAAACTAGTGTCTACAGTGATACCTCAACGTAACGCCAGTGAACGAAACACACTCAGTGATACGAACTATGATATTTGTGCGCGGTTAAAGCTCTAATGCTTTTCTATTAACGATTCAAGGACTCAGGAATTTCTAACATGGATACGAGGAAAGTATTATCCTTTGCGTCATTATAACAGTTTAGAAAAAGTGCGCACCACATATGTAATTTGTAGGTGTTTTATAGAATAGAAAAGTAAAGTTTTAACCGGGAAGTTGTGTTGCAAATGTGAGGCCTCCCGACTAGGAGTCATCTAGGCAAACAGATTTAATGAGTGCCTACTCAGATATGTCATTGACAAATTTGTGTTGATACTCGGCAGCATACGATAAATGTTAAGCGCGCGGAGCTCTATGGTAGAGTGCACCTTAAAATGTTTCAGAGAGAGGACATTTTTGCACAAAGCTGCGCAGTTTTCTTGGTTTTGCATACACGTGCTCTCGCTTTGGGGCTATTGAACTTGATAAAAGACCGTATCTGTATTTTTTTCAAACTTTATTGCATCATTATTTTTTATTCAAGACCTCCGGTTCACTAGCATAATACGTAGCAACATCTCTAGCTAACCTACCGCGACGGTTTACTATGTTTTCATTTACGAATTTAATGACATCCACAAATTTCAACGGCTATTCATCCTGTCCAATCAAAAAGTTATAACGAGTTAGTTTTTAATGGATTCATCTTAAAATCCAGTTTACGAACGTACGCTTAAGACTACGGATGGGCGTGAATAGATCGTGCGCAAGACTAGGCCCGGAACCGTTCGGTGAGGCAAAACTGGTCTCGCAACGCATTAGCATTTGCATAGAAACTGTCGCTGTGGCCCCGCGCGGGCCGTGGCGGCCGATTAGCACCTACCGCCGCGCGCGCGGGCGCAGCGCCGCCGCCGCGCCTGCAGCCCGGCTGTCGCACGCGCACCTTCTTTACCAAATCTCGTCCCCCTGAGCTTACTAATGTTTTATTACTAATATTATGTAGTTACCACATGGTAAACACTTAAGTGTGCGTACGTATAATTGCCTTGCACTTTGTATTGGTGACTCATTTGTTTTCAGTTAAGTTTACCTTGAATTTTAACATGATTTGCACTTGAACATTATTTTTACGCTATTGCATCGCAGTGCGTAACATTTAAACAGTCATAACTCTATCGTTAAAAGTTTATTTTTATTGGATTGCCGCGTTGTAATATTGCGGCGATCATTGTGTGGCTCCGGCGTAGGTATGAAGGTCGACTGTACAATTTATAGTACAATCTTTCTGTTATACTCGCCTGCGTTTCCGTACGCGTGACTGCCGAATCCGCCGACCAATGGGGGCCGAGCGGCGCGAGCGCGACCATGCTGCCGAACGTACTTTGAAAATTCGAACTCAATTATGTGATCATAGATTGGATGACGCGCAGATGTGAGAATAGGTTAAGTGCGGCGCACGGACTACTTGCTTTTAAATTGTTTGTATACAGTTTTTCAAGCTCGAAATTGGTTTTTTAAATAGAAATAGCATATTTAGTTTTACTTTACGGCAGATACAACATTTTTATTTACATTACATTTTAGTGATAAACAGATAAATCATTTTTATTAAATCATATTTTCACAGCTTTTATTACTAGTATAGCTTATAATATGATTATTTTGCTACGATATTGGTTTCTTTGAATCGGTTAGAAACAAAATTCGGGTAAGGCAAGGCACGTGTTTATCTTTCAGCGTGATAACCTTACATTTCGTAGGCCTACCGCACTCGTCATCTACTTGATAAGAGCTTGATTAGGCGGAACGTTAAACAAACTTCATGAGATGCAAGCAAAACGTAATGTTTTAGAACCGCTGATAACAAATGAATCTTTAAAAAACTCTCTAATAATGTTGTAGTAGGTATTACAATCGTGCAGTCAGTAGTAAAATTGGTATAATTTTACAACGAAATCAGTAACTGACAGTTTCTAAATAAGTGTCAACTTTTTCTGGCATAAAAAAGAAAAACTTGATTAACAGTTTTAAATAAATCCTTGGTAATTCTGAGATGCATACTGAGTAACTCTACAGTAAAAAACGTATGAAATAAATACTCTAAAGCAAATATTTTCGGTACGCAATATTATGTACACTCTGCATTATCCCATATCTCTGCTAATTTTATCAACATCCCACGGTCCGATCGAACGTAGGCGAACTTTGTCATCGGCTAACTGATTTTGTAATAATGAGCCCTCATTTCCGAATGGTCCTCCCGAAGGTCTCGGAGGGTTGGGAGGGGAGGCCAAGGACATTCTCGGAGGACCTTCGAGGCGCGTCGCTTACGCAACCGCGGCCGTGACGACGTGCGTCTGTGTGGAGGCAGAGTGCATGTGTGCGGCAAATGTTTGAGCCAACGCTGGACGTGCTTGTTGTTATGTATTCAGCATGTGATTTTCTAATACATTTATCTTGAGTTTTTTTCGAACCGCTGAACCTCGGACTTGAAATTCGGAGGGAATATTCCTTGGATGTCCTAGGGGTGCGATAAGTAGGGATTTTTGGAAATTCTTCCCTAAAAGCGTTAAAATAGGAACCGGAAAAAATATTATACGTGTTTGAAGTCGCGGGCGTCCTCTAGTAGTTTATAAACTGAACTCTTTCGGGCTTTACAGTAAACATTATTCATAATTTTTATAGGAGTTTGTTCTTAAATCAAATGGTTTACAATATTGTCTAACAAAACCCGGCATCGATCTATTTATGCTTTTTTTTCCCTCATCCATCAAGATTTCCCCAAATAATTTTGATTGACTTAAGTGGAACGAATAGATTGAAAACCCTTTACCGAACACGGTTGATTCAACAAAACCACAGTTGCATAAAATACACCAGTAGTTCGTCTCAAATAGAGTCAACGCGACCCCCCCCAATTTTGTAACCACTTAACAGGTATTTGTCTCAGCTACTACTCTACCAAATTACATAAGGTTTGGATTAACAAAACTCAAGTTATAACCGGACAAACACACTCGCTTCGCTCGGCTTATTAAATTGGGTTTTGACAAAGTTGCATTATTGTTATGGTCGCACATTTCAGACCAATCTAAAGGGTGAGTCATGTTTACATGAGTCATTCAGTGTTTTAATGCAATCAAGTGTTTTTTAGAACATCTTTTCCGTGTGAAAATTTCGCCTTGGACTCTAGTTCGGTTGTAATTACTTACGAAAGTTTTTTTTACAATTTAAAATGGAGGAACCAAATATTGAAAGTTTTTTTCTCAAGTTTTTTTGTAATTGAAAGCGTTAAATGAGATGTATCATTTCACGAATACTGAAATGTATTATAATGATTTTATCTGAATGTAATTTAATGGCACTTAATTAATATCATGCTGCAAACATATAGTAATAAGTGCTAACTATCAAAACTTTTTTTTTTTTTTTTATGGCATAGAGAAGGCAACCGAGCACACAGGCCACCTGATGGTAAGTGGAAACTGTGACCCATAGACATTAGCATAAGACTGCAAATGCGTTGCCAACCCTGAGGACTAAGATGGAATGCCTCTATGCTAGTCATTACACCGGCTGTCTTATCCCCAAACCGGAACACAACAATGCGAACACTGCTGTTTGGCGGTAGGTTAATGGATAAGATGGTGGTAGCGATCCGGACGGACCCTGCACAGGGTCCTACCACCCGCAAAAACATTAATACATTAATTTTTAAACCCCTTCATGGCCGCAAAACAATTGTTTTTTTTTATTGTTCGGAAAAACGAATTGGGCGTTGCGTGTACGCAGCCACGTTAAACATGTAAATCATTGAGTCATATGTCAAGGAAAATTGATTATTTAACTGCGTTCTATTTCGTTGCTATATATAAGTCATTTCTAAATCATGTTAGAAAACCGCAAGGTTTGTGGGGAATATAGAAACGCATGCGCATACTCTGTTTTAATTGGACTTTAAAAAGATAAATAGGAAAAACCTATTTATTGTATATACATCATGAGTTTTTCTGGCTATACTTGTACTTATATGTATTTACTACATACATTTAAAATTATTTTTACCTAAGTTCTGCAGAAATGACTCGGTACTATATTAAAGTGACCAGAATAAATTAAGGACATTCCCAATTTGTGTTACACTTTTTACTAAGAGCTTTAACTGGGCCTCTGTAAAAGCCTTTGACGTGTTATGGTATTGATTTTAACACGGCCGCCATTAGTGCCAAGTAAAAAAGATCTATCAAAATGATGGCACGTAAATAAGGTTTTACCGTGAGCTAGAATCCCAGCCCTAAGCTAATGATAAAGAGTAATTACACTAATAATGATAATGACGATTGCAGCTGATGAGTTTGCAACTTTGTATTCCGGAATGGAAGTGATAGAGATATGATAAAAGCATTCCACCTCAAGGTTGGTAACGCATTATATTGGCAATTATTGCCAACGTTGATGGGTTTACAGACTTTTTACCGACAGCGGTCTAAGTGTTTGTTTGTTTTCTACATATCATGCCGTAATGCAGTTTCTTCGTATAAAAGCATAAAAATAGTTATTTCAATGATAACCAAAATTTTCGTAGATGTCATCAAAGCAAAATGTTAGTCTGAAGTCAGTCGCATCATAGTTGCATTGCGTGTCTCTGTTTATGTGTTGCAACGTTAATGTGGTCTACAATTATGACTTCCGTCCACAACTTTTTATAAGATGACAACTTGCGTCGTTAAGTTATTTGACGCTGTAACCGGTTAATATAAACTTAATTCTGTACTTCTTTCTAAACGTTAGAAATATAAAAGTAAATACGAAACACGTATTATTTAACATTTCTAAGTTATCACAAACGGTTTGCAAACGATGAGTAATCTGACCTGTGTGGGATTCATTGTCGAGTTCCAAAACCTGTATTTGCATTTTGGGCCTGAAATTGGGTCAAGGATTATTCCTTTCAAAACGCACCCGGTTCTTGGTCACCCTACCCGGAAATTTAAGGGACCAAAGAATGTCCATTGTTACCTAATTTATGGAGGGAGCAAAGAGTTACCGTATTCTGTATCAGGCTTCCTGATTTCCATGCAAATTTGAGTTTATAGCTTAGAAAGAGTAGTATTTAAAAAAAACATGTTTGTGCACCTCGCTTTATTTAAATCCGACATAAACGTAGCCCCAACTAGGTCAAACGCCTAATCATAAGAATAGTAATAAGTCCTACAGTGACAATACACCATAAAAATGTACTATAATAATAACCTTTTTTATTGCAAAATTGATTTATCGTTTTAAAAGGAAACTTTCAAATAACCAATCAACCTGTATATATACACAATAAGTGGAGTTGAAACTGAAAAAATATGCCTGTTCAATAAGAGTTCAATGAACATTCATGGAACAGTTTTAAGTAAAGGAAGTTGAAATTAGTAAGTTTTATGTTCGTAATGCTAATCGAAACGAAAGTTGTCATCTTTAAATTGCAGACATTGCGTACGAACTCGTTTTTAATGTGCACGTTTTATGTTTTTTACTTATTTATTGCTCTGTATATTTCACTAACTGTGACCGATTACAACTTCGGTTTCGTAATCTTCAATTAAGTATACCTATAAGCTATTTAATGCAGGTCCTTGAAGTATAGTGACCTATTTGGTATTTAAAAATCTGTAATTCCTCAGACAACATTGTTTTATTTGATGAAAAAAACGTCTATTTGTAAATATTTATTTAACCGACCGCTAGTATTATTCTAGTACTTAACTAAAACTTAAAAGAAAAGTGTCAAATGCTTTCACTGCCGATGTTAAACAATATTACTATGTATATGACTTACGTATTACAAAGGGCCTTACACACACCGCGGCGCCGGCGTTTTTGAACATCTAATACTTTAGTGTGCGTAGACGCAGCGGTGCGCGCGCGCTTGCAGCGTGCGTATTGCAACTTTCTATTTTGCCGGCGTTTTGTAGGCTGCACGGCTTTGTGCAGGAAAAGCCTTAGAAAGTTTTGTTTGCTATAGTTACATATGCACACGTTGAACTGCATAGAAGTAAGGCTTTAGAAAATGTATTGTAGATGTACGTAGGTATTGATTTATGTTATGTATGATCTATCATTACAAAGGTATATGAAATTTAGAAATAGGTTTTATTAGGGTGACAAAGTTCTTGGTCAACTGAGTCGATTTAGAATATTATATTATATCATTATATTCAAAAATATACTGTTATTCTGGTTCCAGCTTATCTTGGCCTCAGCATTAGGAGAATATCACGGGATTATTCTGTTGCCATCTTAGCCAGTACAAAACGGTGTCTAAAGTAGAATTTGATAGATTGGTAGAAGAAATACCACTAACAAGATTTTTACATAAATAATAAACGAACAGGTAAAAATACAAAAAGAGGTTTTGTTCCCATAAATTATTAATTAGGTTCCTATATTTCCGTTACGTTTTAAAAATACTATGTCATTGTCATTGTTATGATTACTCCATACGATTACGAGATGATAAAACACCTAATTAACCTTACACGGAAAACACAAGTAATAAAATATCGTAAGAATATGCGGATGCTAGCTCAATTTTACATTAATAATTAGAAAACCCGTTTGTACGAACGTCTATGTCGAAACCCACTAGTTTACTTACATAATCTTCGGAGCAAACGGCACCAAACCAAAGTACTGAGCGTCCAGATAAAAATTAACTCTCTCACAGGTATAACGTGCAAGAGAACAGGGTTCAAGTTATAAAAGGCGCAGCGAGCATCAACTATCCGAGTAGGTTAACCAGCCAAAAATTGTAGCCCTTTTCGGAGTACAGTCTTCGTGTTCTCTAGAGGTACAGGTAGATTGGTCGTGTTGTACGCATCGCCGGTCATCCGGAGTGCCGCACCTTTCTTTCACAACCGCAGAATGCATTTCTCTAGTGGTTTGGGAGCTCATTGCGGAAAGATTTTATCATTTTTTCGTACGGTACTTACATGTTGAAACATTGTGAACAGCGGATAAAAGGAAATTGTTCAATAAACATGAAGCATTTGGGTTTCAGATCCATTGAAATTTCATCGAGAAGGCTTTTGTTAAACAATGGAGTAAATTAAGAACCTTTTCTTTAGTTGTTTGGTTAAAGTTTCAACTAAATTACTTTTTCTTGCTATTAGAATATAATAGAATTTAACATATTTATTTTGCTTAATTTTTGCATATTTTTACATTGTGTTAATATCCACTCGGCTATTTTTCTTACAACCTATTAGGAGTACGGTGCTTGTTTTCTATATAAGACTGCCCTATTAATCAAGATACGTTTAAAAACTCATTAAATATAATTTAATAATTTAACTTTACAAACATTTGCTTATACGAGTATATATCATGATTGCATATAGCATGGTTTTTACTGTCATCTACAATCAATAGACTAAAATCGCCACCAGCTCCTGTGCCATAGTGTAATGTTTGGAAGTGACGTCGCTCCACTCGACTCACGCGCTGACCCAGTATGACGGCGGTTAGGGTAGACGCATGCGCTTTCTTCTGTTTTAATGTAAAGTTATTATAGTTATAGTCTTTATTATGTGATGTTACTTTTATGCGTAATACACTCTGCATTCCAAAAGTTCTCTCTTTATGGAAATTGGTTTACAATACATTTGCTACTAAAAAAGGTGGTATTTGATGATGCAAAAAGAACGACCAGACCACATCAGATATATAATGAATTCTCTTAAATCTCCTTTTGTACTAAAATAGATTGACATTAAAATTCAGACACATAGTGAGGCAAAATAAGTTACTTAATTGTGCGTCTGGATAATACCGTTTAGTTTAGAAATTGTACACCGTTAGAGAAAGTTAGGGTGAGAAAAATACTTTGCTTTTGACGTAGTATGACTTGATTTTCTCGACCAGCAAAACTATAACACATAAAAACGAGTATACTGAACCGGTACGATTTAATTCGGCAAAATTGTGATTCGTTCTCAGTTACTCTTTATTAAGCTAACAAAATAACTGCTTACGAAATTAAAGTAATGTAATCACCTTGCTCTCACGCGTAAACTGCCGTTTAAGTAGTAAATTTACAAATGCGAACAAAGCATTGCTTTAACTACGATAAGAACAATGAGCCCTTCTTAGAGCATCGTTAAATTCGGCTACGAACTCCGCTCGATGTCTCTAGTTACAAAGATCTATTACTGCCATAATAAAAGATGACAAAGAAACGTACCCAAAGCTGAACCTTACTTCATAAGCGTAAAATACATTTTGGAATCACGAATGATCGAGTCATAAGATACGCGGGGGAACAAGGGGATCGGTGAATGCAGTACGAAGATTCCGTTTAATAAACTTTAATAAAACTCTAACAAAATCACACTCTCGTATGTTTTAGTGGACATTTTATTGCAGTGTTACGGTTATAGTGCGTAATTCTATCAGAATATGGCTTTAGTAGTAAAGGTAGTGCAGGCCTTTGTTTAGAATCCGTTAGATGTGAGTACATGCTTATTATAGTTAGATAGATAGATAGATAAAATTATAGGTAAAGCTCTACGAGTATATGTAAGGGGCAGAAGTTCACTGCTGCTTTTTTGTATGTTTAGTTTTGATGATGACGTTTCTGTATGTCATAGCGGATAATGTATACCTAAATGTGGTTAGTTTATCTAGAGGGTCAAGCGTGGAATGATAACGCTTTTAGAGCGAGTATGCGTTGACTAAGCCCCGGAATTACCGTTTCGTGATTAATTGTGTTTAAGGATGTTGGTTAGGCGTCAGAGTGAATTTTATAATTACATTGACATTTCCGGTTATTGATGACATGGGCGTAGTTTTAACCTCGTAAGGCCCACGTCAAATTTCCTTAGTTCGAAAAAGTATCTTACGTCGGTCAACTAAAGTCAAAAGTCACTTTGACAAATGTCCTAAATTTAGGACGTTGGGCCTCACGAGGATTACAGGTGTAGTGCATAATTGCTTTCCTTCGTATTTTCACGGAAACGTACGAACGTGTCATACTTCAGTCAACCTCAGTACTTTTTGTACTGTGACCGACTGAAATAGCAAGACACGTTCGTACGTTTCCGTGAAAATACGAAGGAAAATAATTATGCACTACATCTGTAGTTGGTTGTGTGGTCGTATCGCTCGCATCTCGAAGCTGTAAGTTACGCGGACGTTCTCTATTACTTCATGTCAAACACCTATAAGTACAAATACCCTTAAAAAATATCGGTGAACAAGTTTGTAATATACTCCTAGCTATATAAAATAATAGACAGACATTGAACTGACAAATGTGAGTGTACCTACCCGAAAAATCTTACTTAATTAGTTTAGTGCTCCAAAATTCCCTTTGTTAGATTGGTCAGTCTGACATTATGACGTACAGTTCATGATATCAAAGCGGGCCCTTAGAAATGTTTTAGGCTCGACAATGCCCAGAAGCGGCACGTGTAACTTAGGTATTTAGTATACACGAGCGTACTTTTTCACCTAATTAAAGGAAATCCGAGGGATTTTTCTTATTATTCTTACTGGAGTTTCGCTGTTATCCTTGAGTTATATTTGTACATTAATTAGTAGCTAGGCTGTTTACGTAGCGCTTCAAGGGCACTTATTTATTCAACACTTGAGTCCTTCAAACCTGCACATAAACAAAATAAAGTCTATCCACGGTATTCCACCGCGATTATATTTAAATGAGATAGATTTTCCCATAAATTTAGTGAGTGGGTCATCTAGCTGGCAACACCGGGCTGTTGCAGCCGCGGTACTTTGCGCAACTCGGTGCATTCCCCCCCCGCGCCCCGCCCGGCACGCGTGCGCGTGTGCTGCATACCGGAATCGGGTCGCAGCCGAAATACCGACCCGGCCGACGTAACTAGATCCCCCCCTCGTACCAATCAGCGCGCTACGACCCGAGAATTTCGGCCATCACAGCTCAATTTATACTGGCCAGTATACGTGCACGCATGCAAATGTACAGTTAGGATGGGAATCGAATCGATACCGTATCGACTTGCACCGCCTAGTTAAGCCGCTGAATTATTAAGAGCCTAGTGTCCCTGGTAACAGGTGGGCATATTAAACTGTTATTTAAAGCGTTTCCGATATGAAATACGGCGGTGTGACGCGACGTGGAAAGTGAGTAACTTATTGTAACTTCTATTGATAAGTAGAGGACACCCGCGATTTTGTACGCGAATTACTTCCCCGCTCCTCCCCCTATTTCTTAGCGTTGGGGAGTTTTTCGGAAAATACGTCTTCAGTACTCCCCTATGATAACCCCTCTAAATATCAAGTCTCTAGGTCTAGGTCCAACGGTTTTGGCTGTGCGTTGATCGACCAGGCAGATAGTTTCTCCTTTTATCTCTATCTACTATCGGGTTTTTCTTTGCCCATGTTCGCGGTAATTTTATATTCGTGGTCCATTTTACATCGCTACGGTTTAGTTTAAGGACGAATGTTGGTTAGGGGATAATTATTTAAATTAACAGTGGTTGTTACCTACACATCTATTTGTGATAACGTGTGAAGTAGTTTTAGCGCCTTATTCAGAATAGTTTAAAGGTACCTACGGATGATAATATGTGTAGTTAATTATACAATGTATTGTCCTGCTAAAGTGGTATTAATAGCCTACTACTTCTGAATATCAACTGTTCTGTTTGATCTCAAAAATGAACTAAATTATTTCACATCATCTACCTGCATATTTAATAAATACACCTTTATAAAATCTCCAGTAAACTCAAATTCACGAAACGGGGTCGGACATTTCAAACGTTAATCGCCATAGGGAGAGATAAGGAAAATCCGCTCGAAACGTGGGGGGACTGGTATTGAAAAACCTGCTAAGTGAGACGGGCCCCGACTTATTAGGTACTCCTTCAACTCCATTTCGAAAATAGGAGTTTTTTTTTTCGACCCGAGATGGTATTTTCTTTCAATTTGGACGTCGAAGTATTGACCGGTAAACTAAAGTTGTCGCAGGCGCTCGTATTGTATGCACGTAGAAAAACTTAAGTAATCTCTTGCATGTTGTTGTGTACAAAAGTAATATGGAATTTACGCCAATTCGAACTTTATTTTTACCTATAACGCGGTGGCCACATCTGCGGGATTGAAGTCTCTTTCGTTTCATAATGATAAAGTAAGGGATGCCAACATGAATCTTCCCCGAAGCCCTTATGTGTGGCTGCAGCTTAAGGCAGGGTTGGTGCACAAAGCGGTAGCTTTATCGATGAAACCTGCCACCAAATAAAAAATACACGTATTTAACATGTTCATAATATTCTAATGGGACGACTTTGGCTCGATAGATATTAATTGATTGACATAAAAACCGAGTTATTTACAAGACTCCAGAGACCAGCTATAGCTTTTCTGATTGTTTTATTTCAATTTTTTATAAGTATTGTGGCGTTATTCGTCACTATTTTATATTAACAATATCAATAAAGACACTGTAAATTGTCAACCCCCCCGTTCACAAAACGCATCTACTGCGTCGTGACACTCGAGCTTGACAATCTTCTCAAGTGATTACGTTTTAAAATAACGAAGAGGGTTAAAATTTAATATCATGAATACCTGCTCTCGGATTTGAAATTTGAACTGCTCACGAGGCTCCCTATATTATTGGGATAGTGGGGTGGGAAACTTTGATGCGGCGGGGCTTAATAAGTACTAATGATCGCTTTGGTGCTCGGGTAGGGGGAACTACACGTACCTACCCCCGAGTTGAGGTAACAAATTCAGGAAGATTGATTGGTGTTGAATAACTAGTGGTAGTTCGAAGCATGATAAATAATCTGGAAACATGTGTACCATTATGTTTCACGTTATAAAAGGCGGTAAAGAGTTGCGTCCTGTAATTTTATCCATCAATTTTTACCCAAAATACGATATAGGTGACACGAAAACATTATGTACCAGGACAGTAATTTGGTTATGTCACCTCTGAAGATCGTAATAAATGACGGTAAATACGATATCTTAAGAAACAACATGTTTATTGTTAGAATGAGGTGGGCTTTGTGCCGAAGTTATTATAACATAAAAGGTATCTGAAGGGAGGGTGACCTCTGGGATCCCGAACTGTTTGTTTTGTGACAGATTAGGGCGAGGGCCGTCCACGTTACCAACTTGTTCAATATTCACAATTCCATTATTTATTAACAACTAGCTTTTACCCGCGACTATGTCCTTGTTGAAGTCGTATTTCCTCGGGAACTGTCTAATTTCCCGGGCCGTTGGCTGAATTACTAAAATTACTTGAATAATCGCTAGGTGGCATTACTAGCAGACGCATTCCATCTTAGGCTTAGCAACGCATTTGAAGTCTTAGGATTTTAGTCTTGATGCATATGTCTATGGGTCTGAGACCCATATGTGTGCAAGTATTGCTTTAAAAAAGTCAATCAGAAGAAACCAAAAAATCAAACACATTTTTGGCATTTAATGTGAGAGGAAGAATGCCATTTTTTTCACCTTTAAAATAATAGTTTAAAAAAAACCTTGAAACCGTACTGGTAATGAGTTTACATGTAAAATTTAATAAGGAAGGAAAGTAAGTACCTACACATAATCTTGCATTTCTCCGGCTTCTTAGTATAATCTTTTGTAACGAAAAGCCGAACATAGTTCATTATTCAAGCTGGAATGTTACAATCAACTAAAACCCCTTCTTGAAGAAAACTTGCTCTTACGATTATTACAAGAAATATAGTGTAAGGAACTAAGTAAGATTTAATAATACAAAACTAAACTGACGTTATTTATATTTCCGTTTTCTTCGTTTTGCAGAATACAATATTTTTTCCCTACAGAGTGTGCTTGTTTTCTTTTCAAGGGGGTGCAGTAACGTAGCTATTAGTGGCTAACTTACATCGTTCTTCGCAACACGCTAGACAAAACGCTTGTTAGAAATGTATGTGTCCTGCACGATTCCCCCGGTTGTACCGTGGGAACCAGCGGTCACCGCCATTACATATTCATGGTGCCAGCCCCGGTATCGATCATGCAGCGGTTGTTGCCCCGACCTTGGGAGAGCCACCTTCCGCCCTGCCCGCGAACCTACCTGATACTTTGATTTTATTTTTAAGGGTATCCTTATGTTAAGTCGGAATATTAGCTTTCAGATGGATTTACGAGCCGATGGGGTGTGCTCTGGGATTAGATATGACCTTTACAACTTTTAAAACCTTTTAAAACTCGTTAAATAAGTGACGTGGAACAAAACATTGTGTTGCGGGTTTTACAGAAATAGTTGGTAGCCTTGTGAATGTTATTGTGTATTGTTCTATCCGTTTAGTTTCTTATGCAATCCTTTTAATTGAATAAAACAATTTTTATAATCTATCGTGTTAATGCGGCAGATCTGAAAGGTAGTCGATTAACGGATAGATCCATACGTAACGATCGAACCTTGGTATCGTTTTATGCGGATTTTTTGTTTGGTGTTGGCCAATCATACATTATATTGTAATATATAGGTAGGTATACATTGAGAGCCGAAACACCCAGAAATAAGAGATCCGCGAGAGGGCAGTTTTCACGACCCTGCCAAATTAGATTTTGCAATAAAGACAGGAAACGAAATCTGCCACTATACGAAATTAATATTTCAAGAAATTCATCTGTAGGTGTATTGACACCTACTCTGCATACATTAACTCACGCCTTCGTTCCCAGAATGGGGTAGGCAGAGCTACAGAATTACCTACAAGTCTAAAAACTTATTAACAATTCGGCTACCACATTTTGCAAAATCGGGTAAGATGTTTACCAGCGTATTAGGGAAAACATGGAGTGGCACTATTCTAACCTTACCCCACCTACTCTTATTGTTAGAAATAGGCAGTTTTTTGTGAACACACTAGGAACATACAATTTCTTTTGCAGGGAAGGTAACCGAGGCGGCCCGGGCATGGACTCTCAGCAGCAGCAGTACTGCCTCAAATGGAACAGCTTCGGTTCAAACTTGGCCACGTCGTTCGCGAACCTCTGGAATTCGGAGAGTCTCGCCGACGTTACATTGTACTGCGAAGGTGAGTTTTCTGCCACTTAAAGCTACAGTTGGATCAATTTTGGATGACCCCTGTGGCAGCCGATATAATTATTTACGAGTACATACATAAATACATACCGCCTTCATCCCAGAGTGGGGTAGGCAGAGCTACAGAATTAAACAATAGCCAACAATTCTAACAACTTGATGTTAATTCTATAACCACATTTTGCACCTACGGGCCAACATGTTTACCAGTGTATATTAGTGACACGTTGCAAGCCCATCGCCTAACAATACTACAAGCCTTCAATCCCTTAGTCGTCTCTCACGACTTCCACAGGAAGGCATATTCTAAGCCGGCAACCACACGGTACTTAACACATAATTATTTAATTAATTTATAACACTTGTTATTTTTACTTTTCTCAAATACAACATTGATACAAATGTTGTGATTCGTACAGTAATCTTAATAACTAAACATCTCTTTGAGTGCTTCAAATTACGAAATACGGCTGTCACAGTGATCATCCTAATTGGACTAAGCTATAGAAGCAACCTTATTTTTAACATAGTGTAGGTAAAGAAGCACACTTGGTCGTAGGAGGGCTTTGAGGTTTATCAACATACATAGCAATCTAAAGATTGGGAATGCATTGCCAACCCTGAGGATATAGATGTAATAGTATTTTCAATCTACGAATTGCCGGTCAAATAGATTAACACTGTTGCTTCAATATACGTAAATATAAGAAGGGGGTGGGACTTCAAGGACCAGCTTTTTTACTTTAACTCTGGAACATAATTGCTTGTTGATCCATGGTGTAGGAAGAGTCTAGTTACGTTGGACGGATATACTAAAGCGAACTAACGAATATTATTATAGACCTCCGCATCACACTGTAACAAAGTTTTAACATCGAGTTAATACAAGACTTATATAGAAAGGTTTATCCTATCCTTATTTAGCTATATAACCAGCGAGACTTAATCTTTGAGGAAAAAGGCTTCCTGGAACCTTTCCTCATTTTTTGTTGGAACCCTCCTACGCAGAGCTTTTGGGTTGGGACGTCACCTACCATTAAATTTTTCCTTGTGTATGGACTTGCTTGACGATAGAGTCGTTATCTCTATCAGACTTTAGAAAAACACTTCAATTAGACAAGGATGAACATAAACCACGGCAACTGTTAAGGAGCTAAGCTGCTAAAAATGCGTGGGCATGATTTTTCAGAGACTTGAGAAATACAGTTTGTGAGAGTGCTTAATGTAAATAAAAGGACGACTTAAGTATTTTTGTTTTTATATTATTTATATATAATTAATATGTAGGTACCTATAATCTCTCCAAGGCCGACCACGGTAGAGCTCAAATTCAGCTAAACTGTGCTCACGCCCTTTTCATTACCGCAATCTATGCAACTTTTCTTTGGAAAATGTCTAAATGTTATGAAATAAATGAATTTGATTTAATTACACTTGCTTTTGCCCGCCGACTTTGTCCGCAAATTACAGTGCTCACCTGCGGGTCAATTTTTGAAAAGCGAGTGCTCGAACGTAAATTAAGTCACACGCCAAGGAACGTCACTAACAACCTCGAACTTTAAAATTAATGATTTATCGTTTCACTTTCGTTTTCCAGTTCTCGATTCTTACAAATTAGCCCGCTGGCTGCGGTCACGTGTTTTACGAGTAGAATCAATGTTTCGAAAACTTTTTTGCATAAGACTTCGTCAATGTGCACGGCCGAGGTCACTTGGTTGTTGAAGGTTGTACACGTGTAACCGCTAACAACTGGCATAGGCTCTGAATTATAAGTAACGCGCTAATTGTTAATCTAACGCGTGTTGTCATTATTAACCTACCGCCAAACAGCAGTTCGCATTGTTGTGTTCCGGTTTGGGGATAAGACAGCCGGTGTAATGTCTAGCATAGAGGCAGTCCATCTTAGTCCTCAGGGTTGGCAACGCATTTGCAGTCTTAGGCTTGCAGTCTTGTGAATGCGAATGTCTATGGGTCACTCGTTTGCCTTCTCTATGCCATAAAATAAACTTAGGTTTTAAATCTGAAGTTGAAGAACTAACCTATGCCCGATTTCGTTCGTGTGGAACTTAGCTATCGTTTTTCCCCCGAAAACTTTCACATTCCCGAGTTAACAAGTTTCCTATATCGTACGATTGGTAGAGATGACAGACAATAAAGATTTAATAAAGCGCGCAGGTTTTCTTATTTGGTTGGTAAATAAACGAGAATATGAGGTAAATTATTAAGTTGGTTATTTATTACAGTTTAACTTGAAGGTTTTCGATGAAACCGACGTCATTTATTAATAATTTAGGAGCGTTTCATCGATCTTAGTTCAATGTCGCATTGTTTCCAGAACTTTATTGTATCAAATGTTGTATATATAGATACAGGTATAGATAGATAAAGATACTTGTGCAAGGGAAAAAACAAGAAAAAGAAAGATATTTTATGTAAATTGAATAACAGATATATTTCTAGTTAATACGTAATGCTGAATTATCTATTGCAACACGTCAGTACTGTATACAATATTAATATCTTTATATCACTCATAAAATATACAACTACAGTGGCGGACAAAATATTTATTGAACTGTCAAAACTATCCTATTCCTAGCTAGAGGCATGATTTTGTTCCTTTTACAGTTTAATAATTGGTGTATACTACTAAGCAGACGAGAATTCAATCCTATAGAATACCTACTATGACTTTTTGACACGTCTAAAGTTAACGATTGCAGTAGGTAATAACCTATTGTTATAATAAGCTTTTAACACAATCATTAATACCAACGGCTTCACTAGAACATTTCTTTCAGCGTAATTAAACTGAGCTGGCATTCGATCAAACATTTCTCCAGTCATCGGACAAGATGCCATTCATTCCCAGTATGCCAAGGGAGTGAGGAAGTTTTCACGGGTTGTCTGGAATACATATCCATACTTAAGTTATGAATGCGAGAGTAGAAGAAGTCAATCCGGACACATTGCGCGACCATGAAGGTTCAGAACAGTTTCAATGTGACAGCAGTGTAACACTTAATGTGGTTGCGTGTAAAGGAATAAGACATTTTTTTACTGCTTAGTATTCAGAAATTCAAGGTTGGGCAATGTGTCAGGATTGATCTCTTATCTGTCTGGTACCGTAGGTATTAGGAATTTTCAAGTGACGTATAGTGTTTTACCTAAAACTTCACCTATTTGTATAATTCAACAAACTTGTAATTCGGGGCCATCATCCGGGGACTGTTTACCGGTTAAATTATAATCTCTTTAAAATTTAATGAGCGAATTGACGTTGATAACCTTCTCGAATATATAAAAAAACTACTCTCCGTTTGCGCAGGAACTGTCCAATTTTCTAGAATAAAAAGTACCCTGTTGTTTTACTCGGGGTGAAAGCTACTGAGGCTAAGCTAAATCTGTTGTAGCTGTAAAAGCCTATCAAACGAAGAGAGTTACTTTCGCACTTAAAACATTATTATGGATATGGTTATCAAAAATTCCATGAAAATTTACTCACTCACTTGGCATACAGCGACCAAATGGCATCTTGTCCGATGACTGGAGAAATGTTTGATCGAATGCCAGCTCAATTTAATTACGCTGAAAGAAATGTTCTAGTGAAGCCGTTGGTATTAATGATTGTGTTAAAAGCTTATTATGCAAAAGGTTATTCGCTATTGTAACCGCTAAATTTTGACGTCAAAAAGTCACAGTACGTATTCTATTTACAGACGTCAACTAATGGACTCGGACAATATTTTAAGTGATGCAGCGGCGAGTATTAACCCGTGGAATTACACGTCACATACATATGTATTACAATATGAAGCTCTTATGTACTTGACGGTATTGGTGGCCGAGTTATAAACAATGCCATAACAGGTCAAATACGATATGGTTTTTACCGCCTAGAATAGAGGCCTAAATCATATTAACAAACACGACCCAAACGTTCACGCAAACATTTGCTCCAGGTTTTTTTATAAGTACACCAACCTTACAAACCTCATCATTAAATCCTACTAATATTAAAATCGAATTCTGTACGGATGAAGTCGCGGGCAGAAGCCAGTTTGTAATAAAAACATCTACATTTTCATACATGGTTGATTCCAGAAAATGATACAAGTTATCAACTATTATATTTCGTGCAAGGTTTTAAGTATTTCAATAGCGAACCGTCAAAAATGCAATCCCATTTCCCATCATCCTCGCTGAATAGTTTGTCGCGTTAAGATCGTAAGCTGAAAATATTTTAAAATAATTCACAACGGTATCAAAGAACGAATTTAAACATAAGTACATTCTTTCATTCATTAGCGTCAAGATCTGCAAATTATATTACCCTGAAATTATCACTAAGTGTCAATACCGGCGTTATAGCATGCATGTCCGCGAATCTTGCTAAACGATAAAGAGGTCGTTGACTCAATAGCGATAAATTTGCCTTTTTTTTCCCCACTGGCCTTGAAGCTTGCATTTAACGAGGCGGGTATCAAATTGATAAGAATATTGTATTGCAGATATTAACGTTTTTGAGTCTGTAGATAGCGGAAAATTAGGAATCATTGTAAAATGTTCAGATTCAGTTGGAATTATAGTGCGATGAAATATTGTTTTGATTCTTTCTGTTGCCACCACCGTCTATCTAGATATAAAGACGATGGAAAAATTATGGCTCTTTATTAAATTTTAAAATCCTTGACGCTGCACTATCTAGTGATGATTCTATTTTAAAGCCTAAGCTTCAGTCACAATATGAGCCAATTATAATAATGGGTAATGCGTAGCTATTCATCAATATATTCCGAAATGTATTTATTCATCGAACTAGTGCGCATTGACTTTTAGAAAAAAGAAATAACATCCTATTTAATCCAGGAGTGCAAGAAATTAATTATCTGTGCGGCAAATGTCATGCAAGTTTGTTAGTTTTCCTTATACATTGAATACACTCCCAAATATGCAAAAATCCTTGAATATCTCGTTAAATAATGCTTATCTCACAAAAACATGGCACGGAACAACAGGCTGACGAATGCAGCCGTTATCTCTATTACGTTTTCCTTTATGAAACACGTGTAACTAAAACTTGTTTACGCCAATAGCAAATTATAAAAAGAACGCATTTCTTACATGAATTTTGCTACGCAAAAACCCGGTAGCGGTATCTCATCGAGCCACGGAGGCGGTAAAACGTTCCGATATTAAATTTCACCTGGGTTTATTAATGCTGTAAACTTACACTGTTAAGCTTTGTGCACATAGCATGCGGGCACGCATTTCTATTCAAATTTGGGTGTTAATTAAAACACGTCACGTCCCGTGAATGCGCCAAGGAATAGCTGAGGTGAATAGTTGTCAAATCTCCCCCTCGCACCGACAACTCCATACCTTAATACCCCTTGATAACTCGAAATGAACTCGATAACTAAACTGACATAGTTTCAAAGACTTGAAAGCGTTTAACTTCAATATTACGCTAGAGATCTATTTTTATAACGAAAAGAAGTCGCCACAATGCCGCATTGTTGGAACGGACTTTGAGTTTTCTGTTTGACCCGAGTTGACAATGAGGTCTTAATTGCAGTTAATTTGCAGAGCCGTTTCAATGGATTTTATAGGAGTTTTTTCCTGTAAGGTTTCCAGTCGTAACTTTTCGAGGTCGCTCCAAACAAGTGTGCTAGACAAGGGTGGAGGGCGGCGGGCGGTGGGGGAGTGGAGTGCGTCACCCGCCGCCGGGGACCGGGCTTTAGAAATGTTTGCAGTTAGTAGAGATGGCTTTTTGGGAATCGAAATTTGATTTAAAATTGAGTAATTGCTTATTAGTAGATTCGTTTTTTGGTGTTTTAAGTTTCGTAGAAACGTGGGATTTCGTTAAAATGTTACGTGCTTAGCCGAGCAATATTGACTTAATGATTTTGTTCTGCAGCTGTGGCAATGAGGCATGTTTTGAACACATAATTTGGAGAGTAGGTATAATTATCATTCATTCCATAGTTCGCCTGATCTTAATGTGTGTGTTTTTTGTCCATTCTAATTTGAATCAGCTTTAATTAGTAGATAGTAGTAGATACACTTAAACCTTACATTATATTGTTCAAAATCAGATCTAAACAGTTTTTGTTCTTATATTTCATTGGTATCTGTTTATCTTAATGTTACCGATTTTAGATACACCAGTAGCATCAAACGCACGTCGGATATTCGCTGGATCTCTTCTGCCACTTACCTCTGAGGCTGGGGTGAATCTCGTTATTCTGCATGGCCGCTTCGAATTCTCGTTATAATGCTCCTTTGCTAAGATATAGGCTGTCGCTCTTTGCTACTCGCACGCATCTATTGACTTGCTACTCGTGTCGAAATTGTTTACGCGTCGTAATCTCGTCATGCTCGTTACACTTCCAAACATTACTTTGCTTACTCCCTTTCCATCACCCCTTTCTTGTCGTGTTCCACGTTAACGTTGTTATGACTACCTAGCCTACGTCTCATAGAAAATCTTGATAGTAACTTGTGTGTAGAGAAATAACAGTTTCGATTTCTAAGTGCCGCATTATATGCGTTTCGTCGGCGAACGCATCGGCGCGGCCCGCTTCCCTTATCGACCGAGCCGCTATATGTGTCGCGAGGCAACCGACCCTCCCGGCCTACCCAAAAACCTCCCAAACGCCCCCACTCTCGACTTGGCTGTTTTCCAGCCGCCGACACGGACTGCACAGAGTCACATAACGCTTAACGCCGCCTAATGCGCCCCTCGAAAATTTCGCTCCACGGAATTGATTACGGACACTGTGTCAGAACAATGGGCAGTTGGAAAGATCGCCCCTTCTGCATCATTTTTATGGTTTCACTTTCTGTTAGAATTCGGTGCGTGCATTTATTCAAATGTGGGGCGGGTGGAGGTTTACGTGGCAAATATTGGATTGTTTATTCTTGGCAACTATGTGCGACACGGCCGATATTTCGAGTCAATACATGGGATGGGAATATACCTACTCGGTGTGCCACCGTGTTGCGTTGTTACAATATTTGAAGTGTGTCACGAGCACCTAACAACAGTCGTCGGAGTAATAACGCTTCCATGTTATCAATGGACTTATTCTTTGCATTATGTTTCCTGTTACAGTACTTTATCATTGAAACAAAACGATTCGAATCTACAAACTGCACAATCGATCATAGATAAATTCATCGTTATCATAGTTAAAGCGATAAATGTTATCCCCGATAAAACTTTAATAGATTAACGGCCGCCAAGGGCTTGAGGGCTTAAAGATTCAAAGGAATCGACAATAGTTCGTCGCCAAATATTGAATACTTGATGAGGAGAGGCGATTTCAGTTTTACGCTCAATAAAAGGGGCTTTACGTCTTATTTATAGCTCTATTTCGATGTTTAGATCGATAATGTGTTTTGAATCGTGTGAATTCGCTGAAATACTGGGTTTTTGATCATTACTTTTACGTTTTTTTTGTCTGAAGCACCACCTTCACATACGTTAATACTTATAAGTACGTAAATGGATCTTCAACAGGGCGTAAAACCATCGCCGTAAATGTGACACTAATACAATCTTGAAGACAAGCTTATTTTTTCACCGGCAAGGCAGGCGTCTCTTGGCAAACAGGCTCGAAGACATTTCTTTATACTCCGCCGAACATTAAAGTGGCATTTGTCACATGGTTGGTTTTAGGTTAACGTCAAAAATCAAGGTGTCGGTGCGGTTGGCCAAACGATGGGAAAAAGGGGGAGGGAGGGGTTGATACCGCAACTGCCTCCCTCAAGCTATACTTGAGTGCATTATACGTAGAACAAAAGCCCATGGGGTGGGTCCCAGGAGTAATGTGCGTTGCATGGTAACTGGAGGCCCAAATTTTTAACCCTTTAGGGGGTTGCAGGGCCGCGTCAGTTAATTGCACCGCTTGAGGGATGTGCGTTAGGGTAAAACCTTTTCAGTTCGCGTGATGGGCGAGGGGAGTGTGTGACAGTAATTAGTTATTAAAACTTTGCAGCTTCTAATTAGTTCGAAGATTGGAAAGCTTAATGGAAGTATTATTGATGTGTTTCTCACATTCCCTTATCATTTGTTTTGTACTGTTTGAAATGAGGAAGAATTTTCCCTGGGAGTTCCGTTATGGCCTCACTTTCGGGGAGTTATGTTTACGCACTTTTTATACGCTGACATAAACGTAAAAACGTCTATTGTCCCTACCTACTTGTTGAATGATGGCAATAGTTTTCTGCTGAAAAACTAAATAAATTAGGTTAGGAACTTTCAGAAGTAACTAACTTTTAAGTGGAATTAATATTCTTTATGAGAGCTATTTTTTATAGTAGGGTTGCGTGTTTGCGGTTTATTAATGCCGTTTTTATTGAAATTTAACACTTGACAGAAACTCACAAACTAAGCCTTTATTAAAGGAAACATGAAACTTCAAGTTAGAAATAATAATGCCTTTAAATGATTTATTTAGTCCGGTCTAAGTCCAGGAGACAGTCTAAATTCATCACGGATTAGTTACTTACGCATCGTCAAATTTGAAAGCGATTCTAATTTTCTAACGTAAGTGGATTCGTGACTAAAATTTCAAGTTGAGAAGGTTTAGGCTGGTCCTTAGTGTTGCTATGCTATGACCATTATGTCTTTAGGCCTTTAATGTAATCCGCACATGACTGGTGTGTTAACGGCCTAACAATTCACAAAAGGTAATCGTGGTTAGAATTCGTCTATCATTTAAAAATTCAGTCTTGTCCTGCCGACGAATACTTAAATAAGTACCGTTATACAATAGATTTTTTCGTCTTCAATAAAACGCCCCGTCTGCCTATGATTGCAATTTTCGCAAACGCCAGACGCACGACGGATCGCCAACCAAGGCACGTAGCCCGGATCGAGCGTCCGAAACGGTTCACCTAGTTTTTCAGTACCCCCACTTTCCCCCTCCGTGCAAGATTGATTTTCTCTCGCACATTTCACTTGCACTTTCAGTGGGGGTGTGTATCTCTCCCTCTCTAGCGTGGCCCGGTCGACCTTGAATCAGGGCGGGCGCACACAGACGTCTGGCAAGGGATGCGTTGTCATCTATACATTGTTTGGTCGTGTGGGTGAGCTAAAAACGGGGTTAGTCGTTCCCCACCCCACTTGTGATGTCGTTTTCACTTGCATCCGGGCTCAAGCTATATCTACGAGTGTGTATGTATGTATGTATACAACCCGATTTTCGATCTGATTACGGCGCGGCGCCGGCAACGAATTTTCCCTTTCATTTTAGTGAAGCGGGAAGCTGTGCTTTGCGTGCAATAGAGCTTTGATGGCAATTTGTGCCTAAATGTTTTAAATTGGGCATTGTTATTGTTTTGGTTTTATCGTGCGATATTTTTTTTGTAAGTACGTATTCTAATGATGACCTACGCAAAATTTTGCAATGCATATTTGAATATTTATTTTAATTTTGCAACGATACAAAGCGGCCTCGATTGGTCCGCCACCAAGCGACAGCTGTGGCAGATGCTTAATATTGAAATATTGTATTTGTCCTTATTCTTTGTTATGTGAATTCCATTTTTGTGACGTATTTATATGCACATGGATTTCCTCAGATATTACATTTTCCTATTGTTTTAATATCAATATAAATCATTTAATTAACGTTTGAACAGCTGTGTGCCAAGTGTGGAAAACTACTACAACTAATTCCACAGGCAGACGAGCTTGACTAGTGGCGGCATAAAGGAGCCGGTGTAGAATGTTGCGGTTGCGCTATTTTGCATTACACTGACCAGTGCATTGTTACGGAGAACCGATTTATGCGTGAAGGACCCAACCATTCGTCACCCCTTTAGGTTCCCGCTAACGTTTCAATTATCAGATAAAAATATCTGTCAGTTAGCTTTCTTCTTTATGAAAGGAAGGGTAGAATATCTACCCGAAGATTGTTTTGCGGCACGGTATAAGTTTTACTCTCCTTAAAGTAATAGAAGTACTTTGGGCGTACTAACAACACTATTACATAAAGTACTTGTAATAATCACTTGCGTTCATTGGTTGGACCAACGGCTGATTACAAGCGTACCCTAGTAATTCACGAATCTAGGCTCGCGTTGGACGTTTAATATTACTTCATTAACCCGCCCACGGTACATTTCAACAATAATTTACCATTATCCTATTAGTAAACTTACTAACGAACTGTCGTCGCTTGCATCCTTTCTCGTGCTGACCTATTTTGGTGTGACCCATTTTAGCAATGCAAGTTTAGAATAGGGGCCCGGGATTTCAATAGTGGATATTATCATCATTATCTAAGCTTCAGCTGTCTTTTTTCCCTCAGTTTTATCTTCTTTGTGGGCATCCAGTGGATTTTGGAGCATTACGACTGCACGATTTACAAAAGAGTCTTTGGACTTGTCTTTTGTATTTGGTTGCTCGAGCGTGTCAATAGGACAGTATCTGAAGTGATCACCGTCCATAGACTGTTGTTCCTATTAAATTACTGTGTGCTTAGGATATACTTAAGACATAACAGCTTTGTAAAAATAGTAAAAAATCTGACAATACGAGGGTTACGCTGAATAACTAAGTTTTTTTTTTAAATTAAGTCCCGAGTGCTTTTAAAAAAAAAAACTATTTGTTTGATTCTCCGCTATTAAACGTTAAACCAGCGACAAACAAGTCAAAGAAAGTTCTGTTGGCCTCCCAGATCGCCAGATTTGTGTCATTTCGCTTGCAAGTCGTCCGAGTCATTGATAATGTGTCCAACACAGGAAATTATGAGCGCCCATTTTTCTATTTTACCCGTAATATTTCAATCATTAAAACACTAACGCTTGGCGTATTTGGGTAATAAATTTAAAACATTGAATTCAAAAAGGCGTACAGCGCATCGTAGTGACGCAGATAAGAGTTAGTAGGTCCCGGAATGAGGCCAATGTCAGTGTTGCAAGCGCGTACGCACCGATGTCGTATTTCCTCGTTATAGCTGTGCTGTTGCAATGATGCGTTTTCTGTTGGTGCCTGTGTAAGTTCTTATTGAAAGCTTTTATTAAGCTTGTTGGAAATAAAGAAATAAACTGACACGTTTGTTTTAAATCAATAATGGGTTTGCGTTTAGTCTCATAGTCTCATCTGATGTTAAGTGATGGCAATTGCGTAGAGGTGATGTAGGTAATTGTCTATAGGTTTGAAGATTAATATTAGAAACAAAACCAATACAGTACTGGCTTGCGACTGTTTTGGGCGCTCAGTACGTCCCTTTCTAACATACATAATAATATGAAAGAGACACTTTAGAAATGAGAAATACAAGTAATGTTAGACTTCTCAAGTTGAAATAAGGGGGTTATGTTTGGTATTTTTTTCAATTCTGCTTATTTTTGAGTGTTTCCGACAGTTTTCATTGAATTGTTTAGTATCTTGCTTAATTTCCTTTCCTTGGCAAAGGAAGAGAAGGACAAAAATAGTAATAAAGAAATCGATTGAAAACAATAAGCAATCTCAATAAAGGCACGACTATTGTATGTTGTGCACAGGAAATAGACAAAATATTGTTTGTCATTTTGTCCAAAGACTAAATTAGTTTGTATTCTGCTTGTTTTGTAGCTATTCTTTAGCATACAATTATGCAGGTTTCCTTGTCATGGTCACACGTCACACAAAATGCTTGATTTGCATAAATCAAACGGTTTTAAAGTGGCATTGTTATTTATTTTTAAATTTATTTCGTATTTCCATGCTGGGATTCAAATCGGCTAGAATAAAGTCGTCGAATCAACGTGCAAGGCACACTGTAAAGTTTTATAGATGTTGCTATATTCGTTATGTGCTTTCGTTTGCATGTTTGTGTGTGTAAGAATGTTTTATTGAAGTGCTTTTATTTCGTTATTAAAGTACTGCGTGTGCGTCGACTTTATTCCAAAACAGTTGTGCGCTTGGCATTGCTTGAGTAATTCAATAATTCCGAATACATACTTAATCAATTGCTAAATTTAAACCTGTAAATAGTTTTTAACTTTTCAACAATATAACAAGACTGTGAATTTGTTGTATTCTTTAACGAATAAAGACGTATAGTATTTTTTTTTTGCAAAAAATACCTCGATCACTTGGATTATTTTGACCAAAATACTGAGTTTTCCCTAATATGTATTTTAAACGAATCTCCCTTTTACAAAAAAAATATTATCATTACATATCTCCAGTTACAATACGATACAGCTATCTGAATGCACGAAGGGCTTGAAGGTGAGCCGACTGATAGTCGAGATTATAGCATAGATCGAGGTCACCGATTCTGGCAGTATGTCAAATATTAATATGGGATGTATTTTAGATGTTGTTAATGCGTCATTATGAATAGCTTAGGACAAGGTAGAGTGGTTAGGAGGTGGCATAGTAACGTTTTGAATACTATTTTAACACACAGGAAAAGGGATCCTTTATAACCCCTGACAGAGAATAACGTATAACATGTGTAGCTTCTAAACTTAATGGATGAAATTAAACGTGGGTCTATCTGAAATACCTAAGGCTATATTTTTAGGCCCACACATTGTCAAAATGTTGGACATGAATTACATAATCAAATGAAACAACACATAAGGTAACGATTGTTTATTTAGTATGCAATTGCGTTCAATTTAATGCGCAAAAAACAACCCATTACGGACTTTGTCACCTCGAAATAAAAGTGTAAATAAACTGCTCGTTGTATAAACAAATGCTACGCAGTATCTTTTCTTTCAATTTGGGCCTTAATTTAAGTCAGTCTGAGTTCAAATTAGATGAATTTCTGAATGAGAAGCCAAGTGCAGAAAGAAGAACGATCACGAACGAGGAAGTGTTTGCGACTAATCAGTAGGCGGAGCAGCGAGGTACGTGCAGCGGAGCGAATAAGACTGCTGCACACTTGCGATCATTTTAAATCTTGCGTATAGTAAAAAAAAGTTTGTAATAAACTCAGGAGCAAAAATACCGGGTCAGAATGCGTTTTTCATACAATCGAGACTATTTCGAAGCCTTGGTTCGTCGCCAGGGGTGGTTTTAAATGAGATTTAATGGTGGATACTCCGGGGTTCAATAGAGACGGTCAAAAGTTCTTAAGATACCTAACTAATCGCACAATCGGTTAACACCACAGCGGGAGAGCTTGGGTCAGTTCTTGGATTTCTTTACATTTTATTGCCATTTTAGATGTTTTTCTGAATATGCACAATTCTGGCGTTAACCGCAGATTCATTCAGTTGGGTATCCTAGGCACTCTGGAAGTCCTGTATCGATGCTCGGGGTAGTCATCATCAGATTTGACTAAAAGCATTTCCTGGCGAGGAACCAAGGCTTCGACATGGTCTGGTTTGTATGAAAAACGCACTCTGACCCGGTATTTTTGCTCCTGAGTGTACCTTAAATTATAAGCGAAAGTGTGCTTGTTGGTCTCTTTGTTTTGACTTCACTATTCATCCAATGCTACAACCAATCGAAGTAAAATTTGGAGAAGAGGTGTATCGTAAGATCATAAGGCTACCTAAGAGGCTTATCCCGGAAAATCAAACAGTTTCCGTGGGAATAACGATGAACAACTTATGCGTGGAATTCTTCAGACTTCAAAATAATCGAAACAGGGGATGAGTTACGTGAGGGTTACTTAAGAGTAAGTAGATTTATTTAGATTAACTTTCAATTGAAAAAAAATCCTGGTAACACGTATGTTTGTTACATTATTAGTATTTTTAATTTAGTATTTTTTTATTTTTATTTATTAGGCTCTTAAATTACCAACCCTTTCTTAAGATTCTTTCATGCCCCAATCGCAACTGTTAAACCAGCCTGCGCCGGCGCATAACGCTTCAAGGCCAGTTGTATTTTGTTTCGCGGGGCGTGACGTAACATAGCAGATGTACTGAGCCTTATCAGCAGTAGGAGGAAAACTTTAAGGCGTATCCATGTTGCGAAAAATTAGGGGTTAAAGTTAAAAAAAAAATTATTTAAAAAAGAAAAGAAGTTTAAACTTAGTACAAAAATCCATTCGACTTCTCACGCCTTAAAATCACGAAAATTGGCATAGCTACTTGCATCCAATTTACAATTAGAAATATTGTCTACTGGCCTCGATAGGCAATCCGGTAAAAAAAACCCATGACTTGACATCACTCAAGGATGATTTGTTAAATATACCTAATAAACAATACCTAAGCATTGTCATAGAGGATATTGTTAAAACGACCTCGAAATTATTTGTTAAAAATATATTTTAAAAACCAATGCTTTAAAAGTTCAAAGCGTTTCTTTTATTAATATAACCGTACGGCACGTAAGTTTTAAGAATTTAAAAAATAAACTGATTCGTGCCTCAGGTGACCATAGGGCTGGCTCTTTCCTCGGCCAACGGCTAGCAATAGCTATCCAACTAGAAAATGCAGCCAGAATTATGGTCACCATTCCCGGTGGCAGTGGCCTAGGGGACATTTGTACATATTATAATTATGCTAAAAGAACAACGGGTGAAAGGGGGGAGAGGGGAGTGTGTGTTTAAAATGCTATATAAATATAACTAAATCAGCCGTACAAGTTGATAGCACGTCGCAAGATCATAACAGATCGCGTGAATCCCGTGTCATATGGCTCGTTTAAGAGGCTATTACGCGACATCAAGCTCTATTGATGCGGTTCTCGGAACCTGGGGGACCACCAACCGTCACCTTCAGTACATATGTCATTTATATACTGTATAGCTTGACAAACACGAGGAAGCCTGGATGACAAGTAGAGCTAAAATATGTTTGTTTGCTAAAAAGCACATGAAGCAACAGTAAAAAAAAAGATTCTGGTGATTCTATTGTAGCCTCCAGTATCCGTCTGTCCGTTCGTCTGTCTTTCAGCGGGCTGTATCTCATAAATCGTAATAGTTAGACAGTTTACATTTTTACAGAGTACTTATATTGACTATGGCCGCTGTAACTACAAATAATGAATTAAAATTTAAATGTTAAAATGGGTTCGAATTTTTGCTCGATCAGAATATTGTATTGTCAATTGAATATGGTGATGACGTGTACAAAAAAAGAATGCCTTGATTATTCATATTATTGATTAGTTATATTATCAGTCATTAAATAAAGAAATAAGACTTAGCGCCGTCTTAGTATTTTCAGAACAGTTGGTTAAAGTAATTGCTAAACTAAAACTGTACATTAAAATAAAATTCTACTTTTAAATATAGCATCAATGCTATTCAGTTAGGTATTATGTAGATTACTCAAATATGAATATTAATCGATTAGGAAGCGTTTCGGATTAATGACTTTATTCGGCTCACTGGATAATGATGAACTTGTACGCGATTTAAATAATTTATGTATGAATATTTAGGTGATGAAAATCACTGTGGGTGCCAAAAAAATATTATATTGCTGTCTTCTCTCAATGACGTCACATTAACTCTACAACTAGATTATTACGATGCTACCTACTGCTTTAAAAAACGTTATTTTAGCAGATCGAGTTTTAATAAAACTATATTATCTATATTTCAGTTCACAACGGCCCTTTGTAACTTTAATAGCTATGCTACTGTACTTAACAAAATCTTCGTTCTTCCAGGTCGCCAGTTCAAAGCCCATAAGGTGATATTAGCTGCGTGCAGCAAGCATTTCCAAGAGTTATTCGACACTGCACCCCCCAGCCATGCAGGCGCCTGCTACGTCATCCTCGAGGCCACCACGGCGGACAACATGCAGGCCCTCCTGGAGTTTATGTACAAGGGGGAGGTGCACGTCAGCCAGGATGCGCTCTCGAGCTTTCTTAAGAGCGGGGAAAATTTACAGGTCAGTTATACTAGAAAATGTTACAGTCAAGCCCCTAAGCCATGACGTAAAGCTTCTGTTGTAATGATTCAATTCACTATGAGAACGCAAGGATAATTTTTCAATGGTTTATAATATTTTTCAGTTCATTTCTGTTTCTCTACAAACTAGTAGAGCTAAATAAGAATTGTATGTGGCTTTATATACGATCAGAAATCAATGAACATTTGAGTTTTATTGCGCGCAGACGGCTTACAGATGTAGGGATGCTTTACGACTGTTATCACTTCAGTATTTATGACCTACTTCGTGTTGCGGTGTTGCAGGTCAAAGGTCTGTCAATGGAGATGTCTCAAGATGCTTGGGTGAAGCAACAGACGCAGCAGTCTTCGGAGCGTCACCAGGCTCGCATAAAGACGAGCCCGGTGGGGTCTGGTAGTTGTGAGGGACAGGAGTCGGCACAGTCACATACGTCGTTCGCGCCCATTATGCCGCAGTATGGACTGCCGATGCATGGCGCCGGGGGTGCCATGGGTCGATACGCGCCGCCTGCGCATGTGCCAATGCACCCCACGCCGCACCGCCGGCCCGCGCCGCCCAAACCTTCGCCATCACCAAGCCCGCACACTAGGAATTACAGGTAATCAGAATTTCAAATGAAAACCAAGAATATCCAAGTTACTGTTTGGTTTACTTGGGTATTGACCGGATAATGATGTTAGAAATCAAACGTGATTTAATATAAATTTTAAAATTTACTGTCCCGCGGAGTTCCTAAAAAAGTAGTCATTTGAAGGTTACATTTATAGTTTACCCGAAACACCTGGAAAAGATTAACAAGTTTGGAAACCATTAATCGTTTTTAACTGATAAATTTGTCATGGGCTTTTAAAGAAATCCCAGCTTTAAAACCTTTACAACATAGATCTCTTTTAAATAATAAACCTTAAACCCAAATGTTGTACTTTTCCAGGCAATCGTCGTCATCGTCGCACTGCGGCAGCGTGGCCGACGAGCCAGACACGCGCTCGTCGCCCGGCGCCGGCCAGCGCTACGATGAAAACCCTCCTGACTGCGCGCAACTTGCCATCAAGAACAACGGATACGAACGGACCCCGGGTAATGACGACATGATGGAGCGCCTCAACACTGAACAGGGGGCTGAAGGTAACCACCACCTCAGCACGCATTCACACTTACGCTAGAGCCATCTTTAAAACACTTTCTTACAAACATCGCGCTTGTGAGGTTACCCGTGTGAATTTGTTCGAACAACGTTCAAATTTTCACTTTAAAACGGCTTGGTTATGTCTAATAGGTGTACAGGTCATATAAATAAATATGATGTAAATATTAACAGTTACCTTCATCTCTGGCCATCTTCATCTTGACCTAGCTTAATAATGGTTACGGGAAATTTAACTCTGCTTGATTGTCGCACACATGTCTGAAGCTATCAGTTTAACATACTTTTACCAACATTTAATACTTGTCAATCAATGCACTTGCTAGACACCTACCAAGCATCTCGCCAAATCGGTTGCGTTCATTCAGCCCCTATTTTGGTTCATTCAGCTCAAATTGAATAAAATACGTACGACATGCGCCACCTAAACAAACACTTCTAATACATCTAACACTGAACATTGTCGGCTTGAAGTCGAACTGGAACTGAGCCCCGCCCTCCCGCAGACTTGCGAGTGAAGAACGAGAACGACTATCACGCCGGCGGCTACAACAACACGTCGCCGCCCGCCGCCACCATGCCACCCACCTACCACGACAAACCCATGGCCACGTCACCTGTTCCGAAACCCACTCCCGATATCTGGCCGGCGAAGCTCATCACTAGCAAGTCTGGTGGGATCGCTACTGCTGATGGTGAGTGATGTTATAAATGATGTAGCCGGTTCACGATCACTGTTTTTAATTGGTTTATTTAGTAACTTGGTCTCCAATTATTGTATGGTTAAGTCAGTCAATAAGCTTGCGGGCCTTATGGTCTTGTTTATCGATGTGGATAGAAGTGGATAAAACATCTATCACTTTCTGACTATATTGTAAGTGCGAGAGTGACGGATGCTTTATCCACCGCTATAAAGGCGACCATAATACGGGCCCTGGTGGGATTACAGCTGTTGATTACGAGTGAAGCTTTAACACGTTACAGCTCGTTTGAAACGTTTTTTAAACTCGCCTTTGAGTCTGATTTATTAATTCGATCAGCCTCATAATAGCTTGATAATTTGGGTGATTGGATGGGAGGGTCTTTGGTTTTGTCCAAAGAGTAGGTAAAGGGAATGGTATCGTTATTTCTAGTTAATATACCGTGCCAATACCTACCCTGCCAACCAAAGAGCCAAATTAAATGAGTTAGCTAACTCGTTTTGGGGTGTAAAGACGTTAGCTCAAATGTTAACAATTTTTGAAGCAGTGTATCTATGTGTTGCAGGTAAAAAGCTGAAGTGCCCGTACTGCGAGCGGCTGTATGGGTACGAGACGAACCTGCGCGCGCATATTCGCCAGCGGCACCAGGGCATCCGCGTGCCCTGCCCGCATTGCTCGCGCACTTTCACGCGCAACAACACCGTGCGTCGCCACATCGCGCGCGAGCATCGTCACCAGGTGCGCCCACTGACTAGTTCACTAAAACTAGACTCACGCCATTCTCAGTACAAAACATGTGTTTGAGGCATGTTTGACTATATTGTGTGCTGCGTTGACAGCTGTCAAATAGGGACTCTTAGAACGGCGCGAGTTATATCTGCGAGCGCGCATTTCATTTGGAGTCTTAGGATTGTAGTCTTGAGAATTCTCTCTATGGGTAAGATCACACTTACCTGGTGAAATGTGTGCTTGTGAGCCTTCTCCTTGTTATAATGTGGCTATAATGAGGTTTCAGTGCGAGTGACTGAAAGAGGTTCTCAGGTTTATACTTGTTTCTCGTTCGCTCTATGAGCTCGAGATTTTAGTCTTACCCCAAGCTCTTAGAGCTTTTTAAGACTTGATGTACTTTTAAATGCTATGCTGCAGTCGTAAGGTTTTCCTTTGTTTTTAATTTTTTTTTTTATGAAGTAGCTTCATATTGTCGGTTGCGACTAGAATATTATGAACACTTCCTTTATAAACTCAAACGATACCTCTTTTAGTTAAAATGTACTTTGTCAGTTTATGTGAAATTTAATTGTTTTAATTAAAGCTAAGGCAACTTAAGGTACTCGTATTTATAATATGCGGTTATGTAAAAAGTTCAAATTTTGTTCAGTGACACTGAATTCGATAGTGTATGACTTGTAACAATGGTTAAAATTCTATTCTACGACTTACATTTTTTTAGTCTGATTGATTCAGACATTGGACAGTGCGTTGTGAGAAAAGATTTTCATAAAGATTTAAAGAAAAGTATTAAAAAGCTGATTATTTGAACTCAAAATGGCGTTTTCCAGGTGACGCCGCACCTGCCGCAACCGACGCTGCCGAACCACTCGCAGTGAGCGCCCCTCCTAACCGCCGCTACCTCAGGCCCCGGCCACTCGCACGTACAATAAAATACCTCGTCGATGCATATTGTAACCGGTAATCTACCTCAAAAATTGATCTAAGGTTAATTTTAATTGTGCGATAATTGTTACTTAATATTTTTCATGTGCGACTTCGATTGTCGCTCCTAAGGTACCGCGTAGAACTATTGTACCTTCGCTTCGAATCTTTCTGTTCGAAACCTCGGTTATGTCCGGATGACTGTGAGATGAAGTTACCTTTTATAGACGATTCGTTTTAAACTCTCGGTCGATGTAGCTTGTAATGTTACCTGAGCCAGGGAATCTTAGAAATGATGTTGAGACTGATGGTCATAGGCTAAGTGTATGTAAATAATAGGAGAATATTGTATAACGCCTTGGCCTAGGTTGAGACACGCGTTTTTCGGGTTCAATGTGGCAAACTCTGCACTCTATTTACTATTTACATTTTTATACATAACTTCAATAGTTAAACGCTGACTTGGTTTAGTTTCTGCAACACGTCTGTGATAATCACAATAAACTGGCATTTATTTTCCTTCAAGTTTTGCCACATTGTCCTCTCTAAGGGTTATGGAACTGCGTGGAAATGCAAAAGTAGATATATAGCAGTTTTGTACTGTACAGTGAATTTGAACGGTTTTAGTTTTGTACAAAGTACAATTTGCCGATAGTGACATAAGTAGTTAGGTAAAAAATAAAATCGAGTTAAAAAAAATGCACGTGAGATTCGATGCATGAATGTGTTACAACCCATAGTTTCTGTCGTTCGTTCGATCCTGGTAGGTCGCCTCGTAACAAAGTGCGGCCAAAATCGGAATATCTGCGCCTTTTGACATATATTTGGTTGATTTCTGCACGGAAGGAGTCCGTATTGAATGATTGAATTATGTCAGCTTGCCTGTTTATTTCATCACTAAATTTTTCTTTACAGCATTATAACAAGAAATCGTTTTGAAGTTTTGTTCTCACGTTGTTACATCGCAGCCCGGCCAGCTCGCCTGCACGGGTGTTACTGTTGAGACCAAAATAATTATATGTTTCAAGGGGATGGTGTCGATTTTAACATTCCGTTTTGATGTGTTTTTATCGTAGTGCATTTAGGTGAAGGCCACTTACATACACTTTAATATTCCTAGTCATTTCAAGTGCAACCAGTTGAGGTTTTTTAATTATTTAATAATAATTTAGGGGTGCGCGTCGGGTCATTGTATTATATGTTGTGTGGACCCGGCGCAGCCCGTGCTAATACTTGAGAAGTAACGATACTTTCCGCTGCAATACATGCTCTTAGTTTTCGTAACTCAGATGGGACAGTGCCAAATATCCTCAATTTAAGTTCGCATCAATTTATTTATTTCATATTATTCTTTTATTTTACTAAGTGTGGGTGTAGTGACTGTGTGTTATATTCCTGATATTTAGGAATACGCTGCACTCATATTTATTATATTTATATTTAGGATACACTATTGAATATATTTATGAAGAGACATGCTTTACGAAGGCTCAGTGATTTTATTTTTAGTGATTATAGTTTCTGTTAGGTTACCATTCGGAAGACAGCGTTTTAGTTCTCTTTTAATGGTCTCGGGTTACTTTTGTTCTCATGAAGTAGTTTAGTCCAGATCGCTGGGTCGAGTCAGCTGTTCGCCATGCACTGTTATTTACTAAAGGGGACTATTGCTGTCATTCGTGACATTTTAATAACAATTGAAAGGCATTTTAATATTATCAGTCTCACTTGCGATTTAATGCTGAATGTGCGCCTCGACTCGACTCTTATGTTTGTCTCCGTTTCGATATGTTACCCTTATAGCAATATGAAAAAGTACAATTTTATAAATATAGACTATCTCTATTTTCTATGCCCATATTGATATTTTAAATACATTTCAAGTATAAGTAACTCAGTTTTGATTTCAAAGGTAGAATTGGTTTTGGAAAGGTATTTTAACGTGGCAAGAGATCGCAGGCTGTCCTGTCTACCGACAACACTTATTATAATTGGAATTATAATAATTATCGCACAGAATGACGTCTTGTCTATTGTTTGTCTGAGATCTCTTTGTGGGTTTTGGTAGGTTGGTTCTCATCGTTCATTTTACCGCGTGTTGTTGGGCTGCGCGGATCTGACTTAGTATTTGAGTGGGTTCTTAATACATTGGGACTCGTCCTTGAGTGCGGTGTCAGCGTCGTGTAGTCTACTAATACGCAGGTTTGTTGTGTTGGTTTATCAGTGAAGTCTCGGTAAGCGTTGCTGTGATCCAACAATGAGCCCGTCGTCGTGTTCAACACGACGAACGCTCTCGCTTCGGCAAATCATATAATCGAGAGCTTATCGTTACATTTTTTTTTATAACCGTCTCTCGGACGATCATTTGATCTTGATTTAAATCTTGAGTTTCAATGATTTGGTGGCATTATTTCGATACATATTTGTTAATATTAAGACGACAACATTTTGCTAATTCGATTATAAATTGTTAACATTACGTTTTTATTTGATAAAAAATAATTTGAAAAAAAAGCAAGGAGGATTATAGTTCTATTTTTGTCTTTTCGTTTTCTTTATGAATTCAAAATTCATTGTTGTGATTATTTTCTTTTCGACATTAAATGTTTTTTGTGATACATAAAAAAGAGTTGCATTAATGCATCACGTTTTTTTTAGCTTTGGTCGTTTTTCTTTTGTCTTAAGAATGATGGGTTTAGTGGTAAGAGGATGTTGTGACGATGGCTGGACACACTGGAATGGATCGTCGAAATCATAATTGGATTTACTTCTTTTCTTAAAAAAACTAAGGTACAAATATTAGATTACAAAAAATAACGAGCGTCAATTTTATAAATAACCGTTTATTTCTAGAAGTATTGAATGTTTTCGTTCAAGTGATGAATGTACAAATTACAGTATACCTACTCTCTGGGATATTGAATAACACGATTAAATTAAGTTGAATTGTTAAAGCTAATTAGCGGACAAGTTACTAGAGAGTCCCTAACTAGTTGTAATGTTGTATTTGATGTGATAGATGAACTTCACATTTAGTCGGTGTATTGCAATTCCCTACTAAGACTGGGCCAGACTCCCCTTTGTGGCTGTAATTCTGTTCAAAAGGGCAATGATAGTGCGGAGTGCTCGTGGACGCTTGGCCAAACGTTTGGCATGCAAGGCCAACGTTTGCCGACCCGAAACGGCACATGTGATTGGATCCAAAATGTTACAAATGCTTTCTGCTCAGATAGGGGTGATCAATATTGAAATGACAATTCGTTGTTGTAGTAATTGACAAACATTAGAGCATCACCCTTACATGAGTATGCCATTCGTTGATTTAGGGCATTTTTAATTTAGGAAATCTGTTACCATTATTTGGAGTATCGATTGGGAAACACTGGGCATGCGCGGAACGCTAGAGAACTTGGAATCTTCACTTTGCGCGGACTGTATTATATCAGAGGCGCTATCAGACTCGGTAAGACCATTTGTTTTTACCTCGGTAGCCATTACTGTCAGGTAAATAAGAGCTATCGTATAGTGGTATTTGCTTAAGAGGTCCGAATGGTCATAAAGAGTATTCCAGAACGAAAGGGAAAAAGTAAAAAGATAATCCGCTCAAATAGCTAGCTTTTGTTCTAAGCTGAAATAAAAGCCTCAAGTATCAATATATCCGAGCTCACCCAGGTAGACGGCCGGCGAGGCGTGTAGCAAAGGCCGCTACTGTTTTTAATGTCAAGCTATTACTTGAACCTTAGGATGCGGCTCCACTGAGGCGGAGACGAGCAGAGCGATCGACGTGACCGCACGCGCCTTCTATTGGTTAATATTGGCACAGCTCCGCGCTGCTCGTCTCCGCCTCAGTGGAGCCGCACCCTTATAGTTTCAAACGGAAGGTAGCTATTTGAGCGGATTATCATTTGATATCTTAGAAAAATACCACTATATCGTTGACAATACGATAACGTGTCAAAGGCAATATCGTTTTACCGAGTGGAATAGTGTAGTGTTTGTGAGTGTGGTTAATAGTTTTCGCCGTGTCCGTTGTTTTTCCACGTTGTTGGAGCCTGATTGTTTTGCTGGATCAAAACTACCTTTGCATTTTATATCGCTTATTTTACGGCTCCACTATTCTCTATGCTAATTTTACGTTTAATTTAAGTTAATTTTTAATATATCGCGATATGTCGTGATGGTAAAGCCAAAGATTGTTACGGGTATGGTGACCCTCTGCCGTCACACTGGCCGTACGGCGAATCTACATTCAACCTCCGCGGTCTTAAAAAAGGCCAAATTTGAATAAAGGACGGATTTAGACGGAATTGAACGTGGACCGCTGCACGGCCAGTCTAGTTTGTAAGTTAATCTACCTCGAGAAATATAACATAGTAATAAATAAGCTTTTAAATAGATTTTTATATGCAAACAATATAAATTTAGTGTGTAAGCGTGTTGCGAAAAAATAAAGTAAAGTACAAACTATGCTACCTCAGGATTCAACACTTTAACTATAAATTCTATAACTATTCATCAGATGTATTTAAAGAGTATTTACAAACATAAGATTTCTATACTCAATGCGAGACGTTTTAATACCTAAATATATGGACTGAACGTTAGTGGAACAAATATTGTTAAAGCTGTTGTACATAATGCTCATAGGCGTTCAGATCCGAGGCTAGCACAGACAGGAATCTCGGTGTCCGTCGTTGTGGCGTCATTTGACGTTGATTGACGTCAATTGGCGTCTTTCGGCGTCATTTGGGGTCGTTAAGACGTTGTATGACGTCGCAAAGCGGCGGGCCGCTGAGGTGTCGCTCCTAACTCTAGGCTAAGTGTTAATAAGGCTAGTTGTAATAATCTCATAGATGTCTACCTCATTTGTTAAGCACAAGCATGCCGGGGAGTCGGCCGGTCCCAGCGTAATCTAATTGTACCTTCCTTCACTCTCCGGAGTATAAAACATTTTTATTCGTAATTTTTATTATTATTACTTTTTCCCAGTTACTTTTTGTGTTACATAGATGTTACTATGTTTTAAGGAGATGAAAAATGAAAAATTATTGTTTGTTAGGTTTCTGCGAATTAAAAAAAAATGTAACAAAATTATATTTTTCGTTTGTTTGTTTTTCCCTGTTTTTTTCCTTCCTCCTTGGTTTTTTTTTTTCACTTTGACAAGTTACACCCGTCCATCGTGTTTAGTGTTTATTGTAATAATCTTAAGTACGTTATTTAAGGAATTGACGTTTAAGTATATTCGTAAAATAGTTGCACTTAACTGAACAGGAATAATTTAAGGAATCATTCGATGTTTTTATAGTTTAAGGGTGCACTTACATTGAATCGATCTCGGGCATACCTCGGGGATTCACCTCTACGAATTTTATAATGAAGGAATATTAATGTTCTGGCGCATTTAATGTAAGTTAAATTAAAGTGTTAATGTTATAACGATCACTTTTGAACTCACTAGTATAATCGACACCCATGAACTTGACAATAGAGATAAGGAAATAATTATGTGAATCATCGTACCGAAAAATGCTAGGGACCTTGTGAGAATCTTGTGGTAAAGAATTGACTGTTTCAAATCAGTTACTAATGGAACAACAAGACACCGTTCAGACAACGCGGAAACGTTGCGGATGTTATTTACATTAGCATGTATAAAATTGATTCACACCTTGTCACTGCCACCGTGCGGTTTTCCGAATGTGTGAACCGTAGTACGTCTGAACGGGGTCATTGAAGGCAGCTAACTACAGCAGAAATACACATTAATCCATTATGTAAATACAGCATTAATATATAGTACATGTTTGCCGTTAAATGTTAAGTTCGGTGGGTTAAGTATCGGTGTCTTTAACTATGTTCTTGGTGTCAACTTTGTGTAAGTGTAGGCTACACATAAAGGTATAAAAAAATATAAAAAAAACAACGAGCAATCCTTATACAAGAACTAAAGTACAAATTCTGAAGTCTTAAATTAAAAAGTTAATGCCAGTACAAATTAATGGTATCGGATTTTATGTAAATGTTGCCAAAAAATGTATTTTTCGGCAAATAAAATATTTAAGTGTAAGTGATGAGAGTACAAAGGTTCGTTTAGTTTGCCCGCGGCGAGGCGGGGGCTTCGGTTCTGTTCGTTTAGTTCGTGTTTGGTTGGGTCGAGGGGCGTGCGCAGGGCGAAGGGAGGGCTAGGATCGATTGTAAGGTATGTACATTTTGTAAACCAGCATGGTTGTAAAACTAAGTAGGATTTTGTATCTTAGCAAGTTAATGCTTAGTAAAAATGCGGTCATCGGTGGTCTATGTCTGTAAAATGGAAAGTGATTGTCTGTGATTTTTATGCGACTTTTTTACATAAAGGAAAAAAAATCCTTAACAGTAAGAATAGCACTACTTGTGATTTTACATTAGGTATTTATTAGTTGACTTTTCTTTTTGTACTATACGATAGGAAAGTAGCTGTGGTGTAGTGGTGGGGGGTGGGGGGGTGGATGTGCATAACATGTGTATAGCTGTCTAAATAGGTACATACGGGCTAGTGTCTATGGAATCGGTCGATGTTGGGTAATGGTTTGACCACACGCGTTGCGGGTATTGCGTTCGAGTCGCGCGAACTTCTGAAACGTGTTTATAGGAAAATTTCCAAACAAAATGCGGTAACGTTTCTATTTTTACGAATTTTCAATATATTGCCGGTTTCTAGGAAGGGAAAAAATAAAAAAAACATACGGACACGTACGGTCACGGACTTAAATTGATATACCACTATGAAACCTTGTCGTATAAAACCTACGATTAATTCGCATGTAATTTCTATCTCGTCACTTGACGTTGTCATTATGACAGGGTTCCATAGTGACAACAATTAAAGTCCTTGACTGTACAGACCTAGTTTTTTAATAATAACAACAACATATCGACGGTTATGACTCAACCTCGTATATTGAATAATGTCCAGTATAAACTGAGACGCACTAAGTATGCACTCGCGTACTTAGTAAGTGTCAGTTTATACTGGACATATTCTATATACGAGGTTGAGTCACAGAACCGTTGATATTCAAAAATCGTGGAATCGTGGACTTGGTTTCGGGTGAGAAACGTATTACCGTTCGCAGCTAAATTTGTACGTGACAATTTGATAGCTTCGCAATTTATGCGTCACAATTCTCTTTACTTCTTGAAAATGTACGGCAAAAGCTGGATATCAAAGTCCGCGCGGCTCGTTTTTCTAAATTAGCGAAATGATTTATTGAATGATTGTATCTGTAATAAGTTTAAATGGGTCTAGCGAATTTTTTAGTGTTTTAATACGTTTGCGGTTTACGTTGTGTTATGGTGAACGTAAGTACGTGGTGTTATGTTTGCTTAGTAAGCGTTCGGATACACGTACCGGGTTTTAGTATTGAATAGTCCGTAAATGTCCAATGCTTGACTGAAGTCCTTGCTCCTAGCGCCCGCTCGCGGCGCACAATGTTTGTCGGTGTTTTACGTATAAGCGTGTATTCGAACAGGTTAAACTAAGTATGTAATCCTGTGGGTCGATACAGGTAAATATAATTATATTTGTCCACAAACACTACGGTACAACGTAAAATAGTGGCCCATGGCCGTCACATCACGAACCTACAACCTGAATTTAGATAATAGTTATTATATGGAAGAAAAATTTGATCCACTGTGGAATTCTTAATAAAAAATTGTTGCTAAAATATGTTGTTTGTTTTCTTTTATATGCACTTATTTAAACCTCCACTACCCTTAAAACAATACTGAGCCTCTATTCTACGTTTTAAACAGTAACGCTTTTGACCAGAGCCGAGATTCTAGGACGCTTACCCGTGGTCCCACTACTTTGTCCCACTGCTCTTTTCGACGGAGCCCTAGGCTGCTTCACAGCAGGGCTCCTATTCCAGGCCTGTTTGCCCTTCGGGCATTTATAGATACCTAATGAACCTAACCTACCCAGTTTTGGTATCACAATTAAATTGTATGCCAAAAGCTGGGTGCAACTTTTTCTGCGGTGGGACAAAGAAGTGGGTCCACGGGTAATAGTGTAGATTCTAGGCGGTAAAAGCCATTTCGTCTGGCCTGTTATCTTAGTCAACGTTTTGATAGCTTTTACTTACTTGACAGAATTGGCGGCCGAGCTCAATACCATAACACGTAAGTAGAATAGAGGGTCTGATTTTATTTCAGAACATAACTGCGCCTTGAGTTTCGTAATGAAATTACCATCTTGTACATTGCAGTGCATTTTTGCTCACAGGTTACCTCTGGCACTACTCTCTCTTGATTCAAGAGTGTACTTCGGTAAAACATACTTTCATTGGGTTCCGTTCATTTGACCAAAAGTATAGTCTTTATTATTTCTAGCGAGCCGATCTTCTACACAAAGGCCATTGTTTGTGTACAATACTATTATCTTTCTTTGTGTCCGTAACCGCAAGCCGATTACATACAAATAAGTTAGAACTACATGTAATGTCCATAGAATTATCAACCCTATCCTCTTAGTCAGTAGGTTTAAAATGTAAAGTGTCAGGATACAGATATGTCTTTATTATTTGATGGTAATATTGTGTAGGGAATAAGACCGGTTCAACCTACCCTACCGGTTACCTACGTTTGACAAACGTATCATTTTGCAAACTTTCATTTCGCAAAAACGTGTTTGTGATTACACCATTACATGTTGCATAGGTTAAATGAGCTTATTAAATAAGTTAGGTTAGGTTACAATATCGACCACAAAAAACTTAAAAATAATACGGCGGGAAGTATCTCTTTGTGAAATGAAAGTTTGTAAAATGATACGTTTGTCAAATGATGATTTCAGCTAGTACACATTCGTCAGATTCCTTTTTCGTCAGAATAAATTATAGCCTGTTTTTATTCGGACGAAAACGGACTTTCGAGCAGATTCCGCTATCGTCAGAATAAAATGTAGGCTGTTTTTTCGCTTCCGACGCATAGTGCCAAAAACACATATTACCTGATACGCGGATGACCATAGAATACGTAGGTAGGTTTAGGTTATGTTAGTTTTGCAGCAGGCCCGGAGGGCCAAACCATCCAGAAATAGGAGCTCGCGTAAGCGGAGCTCTGTCGACACTGCCTAATATTAAATAATATAATGTAACAAATAAATAAAATATAAAAATTAACCAAAGTTTTTTCTGTCCAAAAGGTACCTAATTCCGTTTTCGTCCGAAAAAAAACAGGCTATAATTTATTCTGACGAAAAAGGAATCTGACCAATGTGTACTAGATCCACTAAATGAACCTTCTGACCTAAAGAACCTTAAATGGGCGATCAACATTAATGTGTCTCTTTTATCGACACGGGGCCTATATCTTTTGTTCGTTTCTTGAGCGAGTAAATAGTGCTAATTGTTTCCTCGCTGGCGTTGAGAGAAGTGCCTAAGGAAAAGCTATCGTAACGTTTATAATACGGTATCGTATAGTTTTAACAAGCTAAATAGAGCCCAAGGTTCCCTGTCCCCATACAAGAGGGATTATTTGCGGTAGTCCCTTTGGATATTTCTTAGAAGGAACTATTGCGGTTTTTTCCGTTCTAGATCCTTCACAAGAGATGAAGGACGTACTGCGATTTTTCTTTTCCCTTTTTTCCATTGCAAAAACTGAAGGTACTATTGCGACTTTTCCTTTATTTTGCAAATGAACTAATGCGAAAAAAGGGTCTCCGTAGTTCCTTCAACTCTTGTAAAGGAACAAAAGCTTAGGAAAAGTTGCAGCACCTAGTACCTTCAGTTTTTGAAAAGGAACAAAGGCGAAAAAAAGTTGGCTGTACGTTCTTCATCTCCTGCGTAGGAACTAGAACGAAAAAAAAACGCAATAGTTCCTTCGAAGGAACATCTAAAGGAACTACCGCGAATAATCCACGAATAGTCCTACAAGAGTGCACTTTCATTGTTGTAATGGGTAATTTGAATTACATACAAGTCAGAACGTACTAAATCTATGTTCTTATTGAAGAACATTGGGTAGGCCCAGGATAAAGAGTTGTCATATATAAAAATCATTTGAATTTAAACTTAAAATGTTGGTCGTGTACCTATTTATCATGTCGGCGTATGAGCCTTATCATTGGCTGTCACTACTGGATGACTGTCGTATTCAAAATGTTAAAATAAAATGTCTATAATATAATATGCGACGAGAACGCATGATCGGCGAATTAGCTATTACGATGTGACAGGCGTTAGTTTAGCCTATCTTAATTCGCATGTTGCTATTGAAAGGCAATTGATAACTTATCGTATTGTTTACGATACGATAGCTCCAACTTGACAGTAATGGCAGCCGAGTTAAAAATTACGATACACGTCAAAGACAGTGTGGTTTACCGCTAGTTTGGGCATTTATAAACGACACACACATACACGAGTACGTTTACAAGCGTTCACTCTACTAACCATAGGATAAGTAAGCTAATAGTAAGAAATTAAACAACTTGTATCACTTTCTTTTAGCAACTTCCAACACTTCTGATTGTGGGAGAGCGAGGTCTCCTGATACAGGACTGCTTCGACCTACTAGGAGATCTCAACCTCTAATAACGTTCACTATTATTGTTAACCGAAATAAATTATTTTATTTTACTTATTTTTATTTTTGTTCTACTCAGTACGTGCAGTCTATCATAAATATGTGTACACTTTAGTACCTTGCCTATTTAATATCACATTAAATCTGCCATACATTAATTGTCACAGCAATTAAAGTGACACGGTACTAAAGTACACAATATTTATGAACGCCACTGTATACATAAAGGCTAAATAGTAAATAGGAATACGAATCTAAACGTTCTATTGTGTTATTCTATTGTTCTTTATTTAATAAATATGTGACATGTACTTAGGTACTGAATCTAACCATGAGGGTGATGGCACCAGTAATAGACAAGGACCAATGATGGACACTAGAGTCTTATTCAAAAGAAGACGAGGGTTTGGGTCTGGCCACATCCCCATGCCGCGTAACAACGGCTTCGGGCTGTTTTAATCTCTACGCGCGCAACCTATGTCCTTCCCCGGGATTCAAGGTATATACCCATACCAACTATCATCAGTTCACTAGTTAAACTCGCGTGAAGAGAGCCCTTTATTAGGGTTCCGTAGTCAAACTGGAAACCCTTATAGTTTCGTCATGTCCGTCCGTCCGTCCGCAGCCTAGCTCAGAGCCCCTTAGTACTAGAAAGCTGTAATTTGCCATGAATATACTCGTACATATAAGTCACGCCAACAAAGTGGTAAAATATTTTTTTTTTTTTTTTTGGGTTACTGTCCTACACGTGACGTGGTGATGTAATTTTTTTTCTCGTCTATCCCATAGTGGTGGGTGTCGTTGGATAGGTCTTTCAAATGTTGCGGGTTTGTGAAAACAATTTTTCGTTTAAGGGATCCATTTAAGAAAAAGTAAGCTTTAAAGTTCTAATTATTTTTTAGCGTCATGTGTCCCCCCCTACAGTCGAAACTACAAATAATAAAAATCGGATAAATATCTTCAATGAAAGCACATATAATGAATTTTATAGAAAAGCTATCACGACTTCATTGGTTCTTGAGTTACAAACGGTTTAAATGTTTATACCTACCGAAAACTTATTTGCGGTGTTGGTAAACTGACCGCGACCTATGTCGATGTATGGGGATTACAGTTTTCCAACGGCATAGTTATGTTTGTCGCGAGGTCTAATTTGTTTGTAGTAACGGCTTCGGAACCCTACACTGACCATGGTGACTGACCACTGACCATGGCATAAGGTTTGAAAAACAATTTTTGTTAATTTCCAAATTAGTCCGCCGAAAAAACCGTTATTTAAAAAAATATAATTACTTTGCACAACCGGTTATAGGATTACACCATCCTACCTTTCACCTGATGTGGTCTAGTAGATTCGGAGCAAATTGGCTAGGTGACAGACGGACGGACAGACAAACAGACGCACAAGTCATCATATAGGGGTTCCGTTTTTTTTCTTTTTTTGTACCCTAAAACCAGATAAAGTAACTTTCACATTTATAATATTCGTAAGGATAAACGAATTCTATGATCTGAAGTAGTACCTATCAAGTGGGAAGGAACCTAACATCGGCCCTGTTAATTCTCTTCGAAGTGTAAGTGTAAAGATACGAACCTTTTTATTCCGCAACTGTACGTGTACAACCACCTTCTTACGGAGTACGCATGATTAGTCTCCGACAACAATGACATTTATATTATTGTCAAGGACACTTATATGTTCACTTAAGACAATCTTGTAAGTAAATCTAAATCGCATGCTAACATTTGTTGTACGGCATGACCAAACCGGATTGTCCTGATTTGCTACATAAACTAATTACCGTTTAATGTCAACTCTGAGTAACGATCGACTGACATTTTTGCCAAGTGTGACATTCAAGTCCCTGAGAAGTAAGTACGTAGAAAAAAAAAGTAACAAAGTTGTAAAGCCAGGGTGTCGATGGTACTTTAATAAAATTATAGATGTAGTGACTAAGATTGAAAAGGGCATGCTTCGATGGTTCGTTCATTTGGAAAGGATGGATGAAAGACGATTAACGAAAGAGATATACAGAGCGAAAGGGAGTGGAAGGGTTGTAAGGGGCCGCCTTAGGCGTACTTTTTCGAATCAAATCGGAGAAATACTGGAAAAGGGCCGAATTTGAAGTACCCGGAACCGACGTGCATGTATGACTCGATATATGAATTTATGAATGTGGAAAGACGTGGTGTCTGCTGCTGCGTGCTATCCTCGGGAACTGTACATTTTTTTGGATTACAAAATGTCTTCGACACGCCACTACTACCATGTCGCGGTATGTTTGGCGGGTGGTAGAACTCTGTGCAGAGTCCGTTCGGATCGCTACCACCATCTTATCCATTAACCTACCGCCAAACAGCAGTGTTCGCACTGTTGTGATCCGGTTTGGGGATAAGACAGCCGGTGTAATGACTAGCATAGAGGCATTCCATCTTAGTCCTCAGGGTTGGCAACGCATTTGCAGTCTAAGTCTAGTAGTCTTGTGAATGCGAATGTCTATGGGTCACAGTTTCCGCTTACCATCAGGTGGCCTGTGTGCTCGTTTGCCTTCTCTTTGCCATAGAAAAAAAAAATCGACCGCTGGTGGGAAGAATAAGGAAGAGTATAGGAGACTAATTCTACGTTTGCGAAGTCCTCTAGTATTTAATAATAAAGGAAAATAATACCGTTCTATTTATCCCGGGGGTCTTATATGGCTGCGATTATCACGTGACAAAATGTGGATTAAAAATCCGTCACTTTTTGACACGTGTTTAGGTACGAGTGACGTATGCTTTTTCCACATTTTCAGAAACGGGACCATAATGATATTAAAAAATAAAAATAAAAGATGTTTATTCAGTAAGTAGGCCGCACGGGCACTTTTAAGAATGATTTCCACCAAACGGCTCGCATCGCATCGGATCGGAAAGGATACGTACGGATGCGGCGACAGCCGTACGGCTCTATTGAAATTATTATTGTCTACTTATGACGGAGCCGATCGCACGTCGCAGCATACTTACGGTGACGTACGCGTGTCGCGGAAGTCGCCCGCGGTCAAGTTGCTGTTCGCGGCAGGGTAATATAGACTTTAAATACTGTGAACATGATTTAATATCATTTAGAGACCATACAATTCTTTCCGTTCCGATCCGTGGCGGGCCGTTTGGTGGAAATAGTGCTTTACACGTCAAAATCTACCAGCGCTTCGCAAGAGACCACTGCTGAGAAGAAACGAAAGCTTAAGCTATAAGCTTTTATATATCTTTCTTTTATACATGTCTGTCATATACTCGTAGATTGTAATCGTGCAAGTCAACTTTGGGCTACTTGTCTATGTCATAAAAAAAAAAAAACGCCGTTAAAAGATTAGTGCAGCAGTTCAAACATGACTAATATGTGCAATTGCTTAAAGCCGGTCGTATTTACCAAATTTTACGTCGATCGGTAGAGGCATTGGACCTTGAAGAAGGAAAAAACGTTCAAACAAACACAGTTTCCCATTTATAATATTAGTCAAGGATATGGGGAGAAATGTAGAGTTGGTCCGTACGATAAAACGAAGAAAAGTGGCTTACCTGTACCACATACTGAGAATACCAAATACGAGCTTCTTTAAACGATTATGTTGATTAACAATTGTTCAGACTTGCTCTGGACAAGACCAAGTTAAGGAGCTGACGGCTAACCTTCAGTAAATGAAAAGGCACCATAAAAAGAAAAAGTGAGATAAAGAGTAATGAAATAAGGAAGTATGGATTAGTAAAAATTATATCAAATAAATTTTCCAATGACTTGTTGAATAAATGAAAGATTGTATGTATGCAGCGCAAGCAATATTTGGAGCTAACCCCATGTGCTCCTGTTTAGTCTATTTTACTTATTTATTTTATGTCCATGAGAGTGTCTATAAATAACTCGACATTGGCGAAATACATCTTTAAAGTAGTGAAACCCGTTAATGAAAATGACTTTTTTTTTTACTGTCCCACCGCTTAGTTAATGCATCTCCCCTGATCTCCATGAGTCCATATTTGGTGTCTCTTGCGGCCAGTTGCTGAGGAATACGTCCATGTCGTCCCGCCATCTCCGTCTAGGCCTGCCCTGTGTACGTCACCCGTTTTGCGGCACCCACTTGGTGGCCAAGCTAGCCCACCGGTCCGGTTGCACGCGGCAGACTTGACAGGCCGTGAGCCTGGCGGTTTTTCACTTACGTTAGCTATGCATGTTTAGATTAAGAATAAGTTTTTTTTTTAATTTATATTTCTTGGAAAATTAAGGCAAAGGAAATCTTAACCATGTTATTAAGAATCCAAATTAAGAAACAGACGATTCTAAACTACAGTTTGTAACTCGAGTAGAAAAACTGAACTATCTATTTTATAAAATGTTACTTAAAAAAAACCCTAGGAAGTGACATTATTAAAAACAACTAACCAAACAAAGGTGGAGATAATAAAGAAAACTTCGATCGACAAGATAAGCTGGTCAACAGTTTGGCGGCTCGCTTGGTTCTGTGGTAAAATGTCAGAGGTGTCGGAAACCTTTTTATTAAAAAGATAAGAGAATTAAGTATCACTGCTAAATAGCAGGTCAATATCGCAAAAAAGAACGAAGGTAAAGAAATTAATGCAATATTTCATAAGTAACTTGCCTAATTCCTTTAAATAAGAAATCACTATCGAAAATCATCATCATCTTGCCCTTAACCCTCCTTATCCCAATAATTTGGGGCAGTGCAGAATGTCTTTTTCTTCCAAAGCATTTACGTTAATGAATATGGTATGCGAAGTCAACCCTGCGTTTAGTGGATTATACATATGCATTAGGGCTTGAATTCCGGAATTCCGGAATTTCGAAATTCCGGAATTTCGGAGCTTTTTCCGATATTTCAATTCCGGAATTGAGGTACACTCAATATCGAAATTCCGGAATTGAACAAATACAGTTTTAATTGTATTAGATGTTTATTTAAAATTATTATTTTACGAAATAACCACGGCAAAATTAGTTCAATTGCAATCAATGTTACCTTCGGCTCCGCAGGTAATGTTTTATGCGACCGAGGGTCAGAGCGAGACAAAAACCCGTTAAAATCCTATGTCTGTCTCACATTGTTCTTTCACCTAAACAATAATAAATACAATCAGTTCCTATCCTATTGCAAACTTGTTGATGAACGTTGTGTTGTGACTTGTGGCTTCGTGAATCGTGACCGTTGCGAGAGTATTCCTTATTTTAAGTGTGTGTGACATGCGTGCGGCATCAAAGAACAATGTAAGTATTATTTACCTTGATTATTTCCAAACCTTAATGTTTTTTTTTAGTCTCGTTTACAAAATTAGGGTCTTTGAGTCGCTTGGCGACTATGTCAGTCCCGTGATACATAATTTAATCTCACTAACACAAGCACAAAATAAACCTAAGAATTTAAAACACTGTGTAACATAAAACACAGCAATCGAGCTGGCTCACCCAGGGGTATGTAAAGCACGTGAGGTATGATATGGCATTTAAAATATTTCTTTACTGACAATTTCTGTGGTCAATCTAAGTTGAATTGAAAGTGTTGCACACACTCTGTATACATGAAAAGAACAAACCATTAACATGAACACCAATGTTTGTTATTGAATTTTTTTTAAAAGTATAGTCGTCATGTTAAGTTTTGTTTTTTGCATATTTAAAAAACCGTACTAAAAAGATTACAAATCAAGTTAGGTATATTAAATGTCTATTATATTTCAGGTCTTCTACAGGAAAAAAGGTGATGTACGTGGAATTTTCAAAGAGCACATTACAAATATGGAAACACTATCTGCGTGCTAGTGACGGACACTCGGCTCAGTGCAAGACATGTCACAAAATACTCAAAACTGCAGGCGGGGCCACAACTGGCTTACACACACACCTACGCTCTAAACATCCAGATATCGCCTTCCCTACAAATCTCGAAGTGAATAGTGAAACGCCTGGAACATCTACAGGTATTTCTGCTTCGACACCTATGTCAACAGAATATGACCAGCCGACAAAACAAGGCAAAAAACGAAAACTTGTGACAGATTTTTACAAGTCGGCTGGGAATGAATCCTTGGAAACGATCGTGTCCAGAATGACGGCCTTAGATGGTGTTACTTTTAGACTTTTTAGTGAAAGTCAAGATCTACGAAAATTATTTAAAAAGAGTGGATACGTTCTACCTAAATCGGGCAAAACGATTGCTAAAATTGTGTTTAACCATTTATTCTTTTATTTTTACAATGTTGATTTTTTAAAGCATATGATCTTTGAGATTTTTTAAGTGTGTATCGATACCTTATTCATAATAACCAAACATTTTTTAGCTCAAAATATGGTTTGACCCGTTCTGCCAAATGCACATGACAAAAAAGGTTTAGTATTATTAGTTTTTTGGTTATTGCTAAGACTGAGTTTACCTATTAATTTAATTTTGTTGCATTTTGTTGTGATTTTTAAAATGTTTAGTGTGTATTTTATCTAATATGTAATCTTAATTATGTCGATTACTTTTGCCAAATATTAACAGTTTTGTAAATTATTATAATAACCATATGTTTTGTTTGAGTAATAATGTTTACTGTGATTATTAATTTGGTTTAAGGAAAAAACGACTAATTACGTCTGTTAATTATTAGTACATAAATGTTGATTACATTTTTTTGTTTTATTTTGCCCTACATTGAAAGAATCGCAAAAAAAGTAATGAAATCCTCAATTCCGGAACTAGTTCCGGAATTCCGGAATTAAAGGCTAATCTCGAAAATCAATTCCGGAATTGAGAACCGTCCGATATTGCATGCCCTAATATGCATGACATGTGTTTCAGGGTAACTAAAATAATGTAATAAGATAATGTACTCTTAATTACCTATAGTCTGTGTCCATTCAAATTGGAAAATAAGGTAAACAAAGTAGGCGGTACTTTGACATATAACCTCAAATATTCATCAAGCGTGATTTTATGTAAAATATCCTATAATGTAGTAATGAGTATTTGCCACAGATAGATAAACTTAATTGTTTAATTTGCATACACCAAAGAATCTAAACCAATTATGAGCATAAAAGAAACCGCCATAGAACAAACCAGAAGCTACAATATCGTAAATATTTAAATACAAAAAATATCCTGAACAATTAATCAGAGGTAGGTAGGTGCGTTGGGCCTATTTCAAGAACGACAAGTGACCGATATCGATGACGCCTATCATTCGAGTACCTATATAAACTGAGGCGCTGAGGCTGCAGGCATCATTCAGTGGATCTACTCTATCAGCAATGGCAGCTAAGGTAATTATTACAATAAGATTTAGGTACATACAGTCGAATTCATATAAAAAGCAAATATTTCTGGCACACCCTATATATACAGGCCCTTATGCTACAGGTGATAAGGTCTATGTTTTCATAATTATATACCTCCGGCGCGATGGCTGTTTAGATTTTAGTGTTTTTGACTGTACATTGTTTCTAAAAGCTCCATAGATATGTTTAGTTTATTCCACTTAATGAGCATAACATGATCGAACATGTATGGTTTTAATAATTTTCTTAAACTTATTTTGTAAGCAGAAAGCACTTCTTACTGCAAACCTATGTTTAAATTTGTTTGTTATCCACACTATACTATAATAACAATACGAGTGTGTTTGTACCAACACAATAGGGCCGTGATAATGAATTGAAAGAGTCTACTTGTTTTAAATTCAGCGCACAAATGCTAAAGAATGTCAATGGCAATGTTCAAAGTGCTGGTTACATTTAAAAATAGATTTTTATTCGTCAGTTCACTTAGTGAATCATATTTTATGCGAACATGTATGCTTACTTGAATGCAGTAAATTATCACGAAAATATTATTTTAGAGCTGATATGTAAATTAAAATACGTCTAACGAAAGTTTATTTAATTTCAAGCTGTCAATATATGCTTTCATAGTTTAAAAACTTCAAGTACCAAGTTGTACCGGACACGAAACCCATAACATTTAAACTTACCTTTTTGAATGATTTATTATTTGATTTATTATTACTTACTTAAAAATTGAAGATCGTAATGGTTATTTTTCAAGATATTAATAATAATTGACGTAACACCACAAAATTACAGAGTCACACCAGCAAATGTACGTCTAACATTTCCCAATCCGTTTTCAGTTCGTCGTAGTGCTCGCGATGGTGTGCGCCGCGCAGGCGTCGGTGGTGCCGCTGGCGCGCGCAGACGACTACTCCGGCTTCGCGTACGACGTCGCCGACCCTAACACCGGCGACTACAAGAGCCAGGTGGAGACGCGCTCCGGCGGCGTCGTGCAGGGCCAGTACTCGCTGCTGGACGCTGACGGCACCAAGCGCACCGTCGACTACGCTGCTGATGACGTCAACGGTTTCAACGCCGTCGTGCGCAAAGACCCCGTTTATGCCGCCGCTCCCGTTGTGGCTGCCGCACCTGCCGTGGTCGCAGCGCGTACCGTTGCCGCTCCCGCCGTCTACTCCTCCCCCGTCGCCTACTCCGCTGCCCCCTACGCCTATTCCGCGGGCCCTGTCGCCTACTCCGCTGGTCCTGCCGCCTACTCTGCCGGTGTTGCCAGCCCTTACTTCGCTTCTCCTTATGGCTACTACTAAATGGATATACTGCGCTCAACCTTTTTTCCCAATACTAAGTCAATTGTTGTAAATACTTGTATTTATGTAAAATAAATTGTGAAACTACCTAAACATGATTTTGTTACATTACCTTACACTAAAAATTCTCAACATAATTATATTGGGGTCGTAAACCAGAAATGTACGAAGATATCGAGACAATGATGATTTGCTTTCGTCGGTTAAAGGTCATTAGTATTATTGACCCCATGAACAAATAAGGTCCTACTAGTAGTCTATGAATATTAACACATAGGGTGAAGTCCCCAGTGGTCAGCCAGAAACCAGTAGTCGACCTCATATGAGTGTGAAGAGTGGGAAATATATCTTTCGTACTCTTCCCACTCATACAAAATATGGGCAGAGGCCGACAATAGGTCTCTGGCTGAACACTGGTGACTTTACCCTAGAATGAAAGTTTCTACTGGCGACGCATCAAACTTGAAGGCACGAACCTGCCTTGCGTTCCTGACAATTAGAAAAGAAAGATATTTTTCTATACGAGACTAACGCGAGGTAATTGTTTTTTTGTTGATTCATTTTGTATTTAAAATTAGAAGATAGATTTAAAGGTTTAGATATTAAATAATTAAAAAAAAATGTTAGGACAAGATTTGTATGAAAAAATAATCACCCGGCCGACGCAAAGCACGAATACAATAGATGTGGCTAGTCATCAATACAATAAACGTGGCCAAAAAATGTTTTACTTAAGCAAAGTATTAGTCAAAAAACTGATCTCCAAATATACGATTACCATACTTTTAATATACTACCGATGATGCGAGTCATATCATAAGAAATAATTTATTTTGGGTTTGGTGCATTTGCTCACCGAATAAATGGACTAGGTACATAAAAATTAGTTTACGGACTTACCCTGTACCTACCTATAATCCTATAAGAACTAATTGTATGAAAAGTCTGACCAGTGTGTGTTGCCAGTGATGACTTACGGGTCTGAGTCTCAAAGTCACTCAGAGGGCTATGGAGAGGGCTAAGCTCGGGGTTTCTCTGCGTGATAGAAGCAGAAATGATGTTATCCGCAGTAGAAATAAGGTTACCGACATAGCCCGAAGAATAGCTAAACTTAAGTGGCAGTGGCCGGGGCACATTGCTCGCAGGACTGATGGCCGATGGGGTCAGAAGGTTCTTGAGTGGCGTCCGCGGACCGGGAGACGAGCTGTAGGTGGGCCTCCAACAAGATAGAGTGACGACCTTGTAAGGATCGCGGGAGCGCGGTGGATCCGAAAAGCGTAAGACCGGTCTGAATGGAGAGCCCTGGGGGAGGAAAATGTCCAGCAGTGGACGTCTTCATCATGATGATGATATGAGCAATACATACTCGTATTATATTTGTTATTACTTCACAATTTTAGAGTATGCTGACAGTACTTGCTTTTGCTCTCTGCTTTGCCTACATGAAAGTCTTTAAATGCAAAGAATCATCCATTCAAAGTGTAACTAGCTATTTTTAGACGGCTGCCCAAAAAAAGGAGTAATGTTTTCAGGGTTCATATATATGTATGTAATGATTCTTTATTCCACCATAACTTCTAAACGGCTGAGCCGATTTAAATGTGTGCGGTATCGTTAGAATCCCGGGTGATATAGAACCTAACCTGTTAAACTGAAATAAAAACAACGGCAAAATGTAAATTATTTATGTTAACAAAAAAAATAATTAATAAACGGGTTTAATAATAATAATGTCAAAAAATGCAGTCGGGTTTATAAAGATTGCTTTTTTTAGTTATTAGGGTTTCTTTTGCAGTCTTTTCTTATTATCAAAATTATAATTTATGTTGATTTCATCATTTGATGATTTGATCGATTCGTAGCTATACGAACAGCTAGATCTCTCTATAGGAACTTTGGCCATTAACAATTTATAACATGGAGAGTGCTAACGGTCATACGTATTACAATCTCAAAAAAGTAAAGTTATGTTGTTAAGTGCGTATTTTCATGAACCGAACCATACCGGTTCATATTTGAACGTAGTGATAATAATGGGTATCACAATACATAGGTCCCAATTTTTTTGGGATTATTACAAAGCTTTATAAATTGTACCTAACTCCTTAAGTATGGTAAGGTGTTCTTAAGAGATAATGTATAATCGCTTGTGGCTATGTGTGTTACAAGTAGGTTTCTGCCTTTAATTGCTTGATAGGCAAATGCTAATTACAAACAATCATAGCAAAGTAGAAGTGCCATGTGATTGGATTGTACATATCGTTCTAATCGATTGTGCTACACTAACGCAAGTACAGTTTCCCTTAAAGGAAGCACAGACGGAACCATTCCACCGTGTGGGATTCAAGGTGAAGCCGTATGTTGTGCCATTTCTATATCACAGATAATCTACAAACACACAATGAGTCAGCAACCTACAGTAAATAGATTTTGATATACGCCCTCGTAGGTATCACCTACTGTCTTTCTTCTTTATATGACAAGATTGATGGGCTAGGACGTATTTAGTTGTTATGCCATTTGAAATAGTACACCTTGTGGGGTTCAAGATCGGCGCTAGTAAACATGTTGTAAATAAAACGTAGGTGTTGATGTATAACAGTTTTTATTTCGAATACGTACTTGTATGTACAGAGTCGTTTAAATTATTTACATTCAACGATTGGAACACGTCGTGGTTTTATTTCTAATGGCCCTTGAGGCAAGGGTTTATTTGTACCATTGGGCAACGGGTGCTGAGTAAGCGACTGGGGAAGCGTAGGCGCCGTACGTGTAAGGGGAGCCGTAGTATGAGCCAGCGTACACTGAAGGAGCGGCGTAAGTGCGAGCGTATACTGGAGCGGACGCGGTATACACGGCGGGAGCGGCGACAGCGCGGGTGGCTACCACGGGAGCGCTGGCAGCGTATACAGACGGCGCGGCAACAGTGCGGGACGAAACTACCGTAGATGAGTACGATGGGGCAGCAGCGGAGTAGGTAACGGGAGAGGCGACGGAGTAGCTAGCTGGAGCAGCAACAGAGTAGGTGGCGGGAGCAGCTACTGAGTAGGCAGTGGGAGTGCCGACCGAGTAGGTAGCCGGAGCGGCGACTGAGTAGGTGGCGGGAGCGACGGCGGAGTAGACAGCGGGAGCGGCGACGGTACGCGAGGCAACTACGGCGGGAGCGGAGTATACAGCAGGAGCGGCAATGGTGCGAGCGGCGACAACGGCAGGGGCGGCGGCGACGATGGGAGCAGCGACGGCAACGGGTTCTTTGCGCACGACAGCGTTGAAACCATTAACGTCATCGGCAGCGTAGTCGACGGTGCGCTTGGTGCCGTCGGCGTCCAGCAGCGAGTACTGGCCCTGCACGACGCCGCCGGAGCGCGTCTCCACCTGGCTCTTGTAGTCGCCGGTGTTGGGGTCGGCCACGTCGTACGCGAAGCTCGAGTAGTCGCCTGCGTGCGCTAGCGGCACCACCGACGCCTGCGCGGCGCACACCATCGCGAACACTACGACAAACTGAAACAAAAGTTTGGTTAAAGTTTTAATTTATGGTAAGATCATTCGGAGTAAGCGCGTCAAACCATCCATTAGTCTTCTTCCGTAAGAAGGGTCCGCGGAAAGAACATGTCTAGTCACTTTTTTTGAAAACGAGTTTTGAATCTCGAAATGTAGAGAACGAAATGACCAATTACCTACCACAATTTCACGTATAAATCTTCATATAACTAGTATTATTTCACTTTTAAAAACCTCTACACGAAAATTACGTACAAAAAATGACATGGTTTCTAACTTTTAAATCGTGATATCTCAAAAAGTTACTAATATGACTAGACATGTTCTTTCCGTGGACCCTCCATATATAGTAGGTTTTTGAATTCGCGGCATAACCTTGCTCTTTTGACTAAAAACAGAGGTTGGTTTGTTGGCTAATGGATGTACTTTACTTTATAAACAAATAAATAAATAATAATAAATAAATAGAAGCACTTTCCCCGAATGCCTTTAAAAGTATAACCGTTGGCAATATTAGTATTGTTAAACTTAATTGAGTTGAGATTTTAAAAGCAAATGAAATAGTCGAGATGCTGAACATGTAGAGAAATCACTAAAAAGTTTAATGTAATATCAGAATAATATCACGTCTGTCTGTATATAAGATAAACTCAATAGCAGAGCGACAGGTTTAATTTATCTTATTCCACGGTACAAAACTGAGATGTTGTTTTTAAGCCTTTGTCAGTTTGTTTGTATGTGTCTCTCTATTGGCTTGTTTATGGACACTTTAAATTCTAAAACGGATAAACTAATTATAATGCATTTTTAAATTAAATTTTATAAATTTCAAAAGTTAAATAACTCCGTATGGAAAAATACTTTATTATTCAAGCTGCTACATAGCTTTTTAAACGTTAAAAGTAATTTTAATGGTTAATCAAAATAATGTTTTTTTTTAAGTTTGTCACTTATATTTTTAGGTTTTGTATCACGGAAAAAACTTTATATATAAATTAATAAGTGTGTATGAAAAACTTATTTTCATTTGAATAACTAAGAGACATAGATCTTATTTTGTTGAAGATACTAAACAAATACACTTTTCTACGACAAATCCACGTCTAACGCCAACACGTTATGAATAAAATCACACTATATCACAGCACTATTAATTAGAAGTCACCTTAGCGGCCATTGCGTATGTACTAGAGTACTTCCAATCGAAGAATGATTCTCTAACAACCCAGACGAGCTTATATAGGAAGCACCAAACATGAGGGCGTGGTACCAGAGCATGGACACCTCACTTGCGACTGCCTGTCTTGTCTCCCACCGTAGGCTCTACATGTTTAAAATAAAGTCGGGATTACGTTGATTTTTGCGCCATGTGTCGTTGTCGCCAGTAGATCTTTAAGACGCATACGCAGCATGAATAAGGCGTATGCGACGGAACGATGTATCCGGAAACGCAAGGCCGTTTCTTGACTGTTCTGGACGAAGTTGAGTGCATTCTTTGGATAATTTATTCTCGGCAGAAGACACAATCATCTTTTTAGTGTTCCGTTTTGGAAACATTTGTGAAATTTGCTGTTTGTAAGTCAGGCTTTGTTCTTTGAGTTTGTGAGATACTAGAGTCTAGACAAACACATATAGAAATAGGAGTGAGTGTGAAATAGTTATTTTCATAATCGTGTTATAATAGAGAGCTTTTTAGTCGAGTACCGTGTTTAGGCCACGAAGCTTGCTGAGTGGCCTAAGTAAGGTACGAGATTAAAAAGCTTGATTATGACAATATTGTGAACAATACTTTTTGTACGAGTTCATTAAAATTAATAATTTAAGTCATTAATACAATCACCACCACATCAACATTTGTATCAAACCACGGTGTCCGTAATTGTTGCAGTACTGTGCTGTTCTGTTGGCTAAATACTAGCCAATCACAAACCGTATTTTTTTTATTTTTTTTATGCCCTGGATAGAGAAGCAGGTTTAAATAGATTTTTGACAGATGACGCGACGCTGCTACGTTCCGAAACGCCATAGATTGGCAATTTTGTATCGGATCGAGTCTCCTTAAACAAAGACACATATTATTGAAATACGAAGTTCTATTTTCAAATATTTTTCAGTTGTCTTGAGCGTATCGAAATGGTTATTTCGGTTGTTTCGGAAGTGTCAACGATGAAAAGAGTGACGTTGCAGTATTCTCTATGAAATCTTAATACACAGATTTTAATCGACGAGTACAAAAAGTATATATGGTGTTTTAAAAGAGTGCCTACAGATTTAAACCTAAAACCTTACACATAGGTGCCTATTATTTTATCGAAACACCTTATTTACTAGTCTAACCTAACCTAACCTAAAACATTATGATTTCAATCGAAAATAGCTTTCGATGAAATTAATACAATCGATAAAGTCAATTTTGATAAAATGTTAGGTTACCGTTTAATACATTTTACAAATTTTAAAAAATACCTCTGAATACTCGCTAACGCTATATTCAATAACTTACTAAGTATACAGCGTGTGTATTCCATACGATCCTAAACATACGATAGATTTAAGCAGTATTAAGAGGTACAGTAATAAATTTTAACAAATACTTCCAATAGCTAAGCGGAATGATTTTTTTTAAGATTTCCCGGTCAAAGTCAGTGTCAGTCGTTTATACGCCGATGCAACACGTGCATCCAAATGCAAGAACGAATCATCGAAAACAGATATCTTAGGAGTGAATTTTTTTAATTTTATTACACTTACAATATTTGAATACATTGCGTGCCGAATTAATTTGTATGAAAAAAATAATGTTTTCTTTTGTTAACTTAATGTACCGATTTATGTTAATTAGGGTCTTATATAACTGCCCTTAAAATATAAGATCGAATGGAATACACACACTGTATAATAAAAGTGAAAAATTGAATTTACTTTTACATGTCCTAAGTAGGTAAACGCCAAACTTTGACGTACTTTTTGGGATTTCTATTCTATTTGAAAATTACGGTCATTAAAAAAAAACCTGCAACAGAACGAAGTATTTACCGACGTGGAACACACTTGGGCGACTCTACGGAACCAAGTTAATGCAAGTGCATTGAACTTGACTGTTGCAGTTGGTGATTGATTGTTTTTGCTGTACATTAAGTCTCGAGTGATTTGTTTAACTCAATTATCTCACAGATAGTGTTTTTGTTGTGATATTTATTTATTACCTGGTTTTCTTTAACTTCATCGCCGCAACACCGCATTTTTTTTTTGGAAATTATTATTATATGCTTAAAAGGAGAAACTGACAGGCTGATCCATCAACGCACACCCTAGGGATCCATAAAAAAGACTTTCAGAAAATCGACCGCTGGTGGGAATAATAAGGAAGAGTATAGGAAACTAATTCTACGTTTGCGAAGTCCTCTAGTATTCAATAATAAAGGAAAATAATACCGTTCGATTTATCCCGGGGGTCTTATATGGCTGCGATTATCACGTGACAAAATGTGGATTAAAAATCCGTCACTTTTTGACACGTTTTTAGGTACTAGTGACGGATGCTTTTTCCACATTTTCATAAACGGGACCATAATGGTAATAAAAAAAAAAAGATAAAAGATGTTTATTCAGTAAGTAGGCCGCACGGGCACTTTTACACGTCAAAATCTACCAGCGCTTCGCAAGAGACCACTGCTGAGAAGAAACGAAAGCTTAAGCTATAAGCTTTTATATATCTTTCTTTTATATATGTCTGTCATATACTCGTAGATTGTAATCGTGCAAGTCAACTTTGGGCTACTTCCCTGTATTATGGGCTGAGATTTAAAAAACATCGTCAATGCAAAATTATAATAGGTATCAAGGAGCTGATATGATGATGGAGTCGGGAGGCGGCAATAGTATATCTGCTGTGCCAACTGAATTGGGATTTGTTAGTTTGGTCTTGGTAAGCAGATGATGATTGTATAAAAAATCTAGTAAAGTCGGTATCCAAAAATTTACTCAAAACTGTATTCTTTGACAGAAAAAAAAGTAGTTAAATCACCACCAGCGAATTCATATTTTTTGCTAAGTCCTAACTTCCTTGATATACTGCGTTATGGTTTTAAACCAATTAAATTCCACATAACCTATGCTATAAAATCACAAACTTTTAAAGAAAACCTAACCTCATTTATTTTAAAAATAGATTAACATTCATTTGTTCTTGGTTTCAGCACTTTATTTGCGCAATAAATATAATAAACATAAAAATTTAAGCACCAAATGTACTTTAGAAGCAAGTACTTGAGCCAAAAATTACTATCATAAATTAAACAAGTTGTGACCAAATTAGAGCAGGTTTCCTTACTCCGTCTTATAAAATGCTAAACAAAATAACTAATTTATCTAAGTAAATTATCATGCAAATACTCCTGACGTCACTGCGCCGAGCTGATTCCATATTAGTCTCAAGGCGAGCAATATTTTCAATTTCTTTGGCATCGCACTGATCGGTAAGTATGGCGTAGGCTGGCTCAAAAGGACGCTAGTTAAAGTATAACAGGTTGCTGCTAACATAACATTAGACAATTTATTTAAAAAAAAACTTACTTTAACATATTATCTACAAGTGAAAAAAAACGACGAACGTATCTGACAAACCGCTGCAGTGGACATTGTTCCCAAAATGCTGGCAGCATTGCCAGTTTGAATGGCAATGCTTAATCTTTGTGATGTACGGGCCAACATTTTAGTGAGGAGCTACGTTGACCAGGCGCTTTGAAAGATATTTAAAAATACGGGCGGTCCTAACACTCCTAACGTTTCGGCCCCAAAAGGCTCGATTACACGTAACTTCGATCAAGTTGACTGCGTTTGCGCTTTTTGAGGGTATCTGCTGATTCTGCCCCAAAACCAGCCCAAACACTTTTTCCTGGAAGGTGAGACGGTGCAAGACTGTCCACACAAGTGGCCTACCAAATCAACGGGCGGCCTAACTTCCACGGAACAAGAACCGTACAATCAAGTCTTTTACCATTTTAATTGTAAATGATATTTGAAATGCATTTTCAGTATCAGTCTGTGCTCTTGAAGTTCTGGTTTATGAAGCGTATAAGTTGTCAAAGCACAGTCTTTCGAAGTGTTTATTTCTTCTTTTTTTCTTTTATTACATTTTAATTTATTTGCATTTATTCGCATTCGAAGCCTTTAAAGTCAGAATGCACTTTACAAACTAAAGCAATAAATAACACTGCACAAAATATGCTTAAAATTTGCATGCAACATTGTATGCTATCTGCCTGATTGCTCTAACATTAATTAAAAAGTAAAGATAAATCTCTAATCCATAAAATGAGGAAATAAATCGGAAATGTAACAAAAAATTTTTGATGTTATCTTCATATTTGCGGTTTTAGGATCTTTCTCTTGACTTGTGCTATTGCTCCTTGCTTAATTTCATGATCGTAGTTCGAAAGAAAAACTTTATAAGTACCAGGGCTGTTTGATAAGTAGTTTTAAAAAGTAAAAAAGTTATTTTTTTAAACAATTTACATTTAAATCTTCTTTGATGGCCAAACACTTGTTCTAGCGAGTTTCCAATTTTTTTATCCCCTCCAAAAAATAAGTTGTGTCAAGGTCTTCAAAATAGGCGTTAACACCTGCGATGCAGTCCTCATTTATCAAATTTTTTTGCCCTCTAATCCATCTTTTCAGATTTGGGAATAGGTAATAATCGCACGGTGCTAGATCCGGTGAATACGGAGCATGCGGAACCAGCTCGAAGCCCAATTCGTGGATTTTGGCCATTGCAATAGTTGTCGTGTGCTCTGGGGCATTGTCTTGATGAAAGAGGACTTTCTTGGGGGACAATTTTGTTTTGTCGTTTTTCCAACAATTTGGCATTAAAATGGTACAATAACTCTGCGTAATAACGGCCAGTGATAGTCTTTCCCTTTTCCAAGTAATCAATCATACTGATTCCTTCGCCATCCCGGAAGACTGTCGCCATCACCTTCCCAGCCGACAAAACAGTCTTGGACTTCTTTGGGTCACGTTCACCAGTCGCCATCCATTGTTTTGATTGCTGTTTTGATTCAGGTGTATAATGATGGACCCAAGTTTCGTCCACAATAACAAATCGACTCAAAAAATTCCGAGGATTACGCTTCATCATATCCAAACACAGTTTTGAAATTGGCTTTCTTTCGCGTTTTTGTTCGATTGTCAACAAATGTGGCACCCATCGTGCAGACCCAAATCCCGAAAAATCTTCATGCAGGATTTTATGTACTCGCTCAGTGGAGATGAATGTGTTGTCAGCTATTTCACGCACCTTCACTCGGCGGTCGTCGAGTACAATATTATGGACTTCTTCAACAACATCCTTAGTAGTGACTTCGATTGGGCGACCAGAGCGTGGAGCATCAGATGTGCTTGACCGACCACGTTTAAAATCATTTATCCAGTTAGAAACAGTCTTCAACGTTGGGGCGTTAGTGCCATGAACAGAATCAAGTTCAGTTTTTATTGTGGCTTCGTAAAAAAAATTTTATAACGGCACGAAATTCAGATTTTTCCATATTTGATGAACATTTACGAGTGATCACAGTTAAACAATGGTTATACTGACAAAAACTTGTTTTTTTTTTCTGAATTTTTGACAGTCTTCATTTGAAAGATTGTGCCTGCCAGTGTTAATGCCATTTACCAAAAAAAAAGGTTTTAGAAATAGTTTTTAAAAGGACTTATCAAACAGCCCTCGTAGGTGTTGATTCCCTTGCGAGTGTCAAAATATTTTTATTAATAAATAAAAAATCACAGCTACAAGGGATTGCAGATTTGGTTTCAATCTCATACCTCCACGTGTTCCTGACGAAAAGGACCTTCACAGACACAGACAACGAAGTGATCATAAAAGGGTTCCTTTTCATTGAAATCCTAAAAAGTGGAGAAATGTTCTTTATTGAAACACATTTTTATAATTTACTTCGCTTTGGTTTGTGTAAGTTTTTTTTAACACCCGTTCATAATCCAGAATATTTTCTAAACGTTTTAAGATCTGTTGCGTAGTATGAAAAATCTAAGCGTACATACAGCGGAATAGACGGCGAGAAGCAACTTGCTTTTATAATATTCACATACCACACATTTCACAGACCTGTGAGAAGATGGATCAACGCATTGATATACGGTCGAGATCGGCGACGAAATGTTTCATACGTCGAGAATGACGCCATTGACTCCACTGAGTTAAATGCCAACCGTACTCCGATTACTCGTAATACTAGTAATTATAAATCCTTGTCGAGTCCGATGAATGAATAACATTACTATATCCTTTCCGCCAAGGACACTAAGTACGCGGGCTATTTAATATACCTAACCGCAATTCGCAACTTTTTGCAAGTAAACGAGTTGAGCAGGAAATTAATTTTAATCCAAATTTAGTTTTGGCCGTGCTTAATAGTTAAACTTGTTCCAGTTTGAGTAGATAAGGAAAGGTTAAGCTCGTTCGATCAGTTAAAAGGATTTCAAATGTGTCATGTTGAGTAATGGGTTTGTGGAGATAGCCATTTATGTTCTGCGGTAAGTGTTAATTAGATCTGCGTGGACATAGCTATTTAGGAGGCTAGACTTGTGATCTTGATGCTGAACGTATGGAATTGACGTAGGCGCTTGACGCGACCGGCGGACAGCTTACGTCAATCATAAACAATACCTATGTAAAAATAGCATATTTTGAAGGCAAAATATGTACCTACATCAATGAAACTTTGTTTATTACTTTATATTGGCACTAGAAATTAGGATCTGCCGAGACCTATCAAAATTTAACTAGCAGATTTGTTGCTTCGTTAGAAAAGAGCGGCGAATAATTTTGACGACGCGTTTAGCCTTGTTGATAGTGATTCGAGCCTGCCCTCGAAGCTACCGGTCCCGGGTTCAATTCCCGGTCTGGGAAAATATTTAAGTATATTTCTCGATATCAGAATTTTTATCGTTTTCTCGAAGTACCTACAAGCCTAGAGCTTAGTTTGGGACTAGGTCAATTTGTGTGAGATAGTCCTACGGTATTTATTTGTTACACAAAAACTTTTATCAACACTTTATAATTTTCATAAACAAAATTTTGTCACATTTAAAAAATGATTCATATGAATTGCTTTGATATGAAAGGTACTTTCTAGGTAAGTTACTGCATTGAAACAACGACCTATTTCGAAGCATTATCAGACGTGCTATATAGACAGTCTATTGAGCTGTTTGTGTTGTGAATAAGAAAACACAGTCTCCAAAAACTTGGCCTAAAAACGAATGTACTAGCTTGGCAGAAAAAAGAGTTTAATGTGGTGAGCACCACCATAGCAGAAATATTTGGTCGTTAATTTCATCCTCTTGCCAATTGTAGTCCAGATAGCCACTTAATTTTTATTTTTCCCCAAACTCTTTTGCCAAGCAGCAAAAACTAATGTATTATTTACATTTTGTAGCTAAAGCAAACATATAGAAATACCAGCCTAGCACCTAATAACGGTAAGGCTACCACAATCCTACTAACTACACTAAATTTAAGCTGACTTACAATCACGATAACTTTTTGGGATTTACACGTCCACCCGAGACTAGGAATTTATTGACCGCATTTAAGAGTTACAAATGATTTAACAGGATAGATGCAGGTAGGTACAGGTATGTATCGCGACGTCCTTCTTTAAATGTATCAGCAAATATCTATCTCTATGGGTCTGTCCAAGTGTCCACATCAATACAGCGCGGCACCGTTGAGAGGCACGTTGCCGTGTTTGTACAGATTCACAGTCTGGACAGGCCGTACGGCATTGTAAGTGCTTTATAACTAAGGAAATGAAGGTATACATAAGTTATTTTTCACCAATTTTATTGGATTATTGATTTCAGTTCAAGTTTCACGTAGCTATATTTACATAATAATAACAATTTCCTATTCAGTCCGGTGGGAGTTTCAGTAGTGTTGCAGACCAGCGTATCCCAGGCCAAGGCCATTGCCGTATCCTAGACCATGTCCGTAACCGAGACCGAGTCCGTGAGAGCCATATCCGAGCCCAATGCCGTGAGCACCGTAGGCGACGGCACCGTGAGCGAGGGGAGCGGCGATGGCACTATGAGCGTACGCGGTTTGGGCTAGAGGAGCCGCGTACGCGGCGTGAGCCAGGGGGGCGGCATGAGCCACTTGCGAGGCGTACGCTACGGGAGCGGCGTGGGCGATTGGAGCGGCGTAGGCAAGGGGAGCAGCGTGGGCGATGGGAGCGGCGTAGGCGAGAGAAGCGGCGTGCGCCAGCAGCGCGGGGTCCTTGCGCACGACGGCGTTGAACCCGGAGTGAGCATCGGCGGCGTAGTCGACGGTGCGCTTGGTGCCGTCTGACTCGAGCAGCGAGTACTGGCCGCGCACGGTGTCGCCAACGCGCGTCTCGTGCTGGCTCTTCACGTCACCGGTGTGTGGGTCGGACACGCCGTACGAGAAGCTGTTGTAGTTGCCGCCGTGCACCGCGCTGCTTTGCGCGGCAACGACCAACAGAGCGAAGACGGCAATCTGTTATTAAAATGTGACCATTTAGAAAAACGAAAGTGTTTTAAGAATTTAAAAAAAATAAAAAGCTTTAATGCTGGCTGGGATCTGTAACTAAGCCTGATGAAAGAAATATATAAAGCTAATTGTGTCAAAAATCACCGATTGTCATTGTTCTTAAATAAATTATGAAATAATAAGGCCAAAATGTTTTATTAAGCCTTTTAATTGAAAAAGTGACATCTTGCTTCATCCCAGCTTTTCAAATTACTTCGATACTAGTCTAGACGCGACACAATTCGCAAATATTTGTGTGAGGGATTACCCTCGAACTATATAATAACCGCATATATAAAAATATACAATCAAAACGTAAGGCTCTATTGTGATATCAATTTCACGTTTGTAACGCACTCGGTTACACACGAGTAATTTAATAAGTAATTAAATATAAGTGGTAGTCATGGCTTGTTTCATTTTACCTTTGAGAACATGTTTGTTTGTTTGCTACACCACGACTGACAACGATCAGCTGGAGCATGTATTTATATGGCATGGTGATTATAATATTCACTAATGTAACGCATTCCGAGCGCCTACAGGAAGTACGAAACTTGGGCTGACCTACGCTCGCGGAAACCCCTTTCGGTTTCGGTTCATAAATAATGCTAATAAGAATTATACAAAAAAAAACTTGTACTAAAAAATAAATTTGTACTGATTATTATTAAATGTAATAATTGTTTAGGTAATATGATAGACTAAGACTGTAAGAAGTAAAGTAAAGTTTTTTTTTTTAAACCACTTCCTGGTGTTACCTGAAATATAATTTGATATACTAAGTACCTACACTAAAATCTTAACCTTGGAAATTGGATACTGCGGGTTCCAAATCGAAAATTACACTTATAGGGTTAAATGTTTCCTGTTTTTTTTAAAATGATTATAACGTATACATAATGTCTTTTTATGAGCTATCCAATGACACCTCACTCATAAAGGAAAAAAACCTTTGCTTTACGTGTATGTAGGTACATGATTTTTTTTTAATTATTAAATTTCTACAACTTTGTCGGTGTAATGTAATGTATACCTAAAATTGCCAAGTTACAGCTTTGTAGTACCAAGAGTCTTAAAGTTAAATCGCGGATAGATGGACAGACGGGCAGATGGAAATAGCTAAACTATACGTTCTTTTTCTCAGGGTCTAGTACCGTCAGTTTGGAAATCGGCCTTCATTACTCCGGTCCACAAAAATGGGCCTAAAACTAACATAACTAATTACAGACCCATTTCTAAATTATGTATTTCATCTAAAGTTCTTGAAAAATAGTTTATAACTAAGTATAAGTATGATGTACTAAAAAATTCGTTCATTTCCAATCAGCACGGTTTCTTACGGTCATGTCCACTGTTTCCAATCTTGTGTTGTTCAATGAGTATGTTACAGAGGCAATGGATAGTGGCTCCTAGGTGGATGTAATTTATGCTGATTACAGTAAAGCTTTTGACAGGATTGATCATGGCATATTGCTGTCGACATTGTGTGGTATAGGGATTCATGGAGATTTATTGAGATGGTTTTCGTCTTATATTAACAATAGATCCCAAGCTGTTGTTGTTAAAAAATATATGTCTGGTTGGGTAACTGTACCAAGTGGTGTTCCTCAAGGTTCAATATTGGGGCCCTTGCTGTTTAACATATTTGTTAATGACATCGGTAATTGTTTTGTCTATTCCAAGCTTCTTTATTCTTCGCGTGCTGGTAAAGGCTTGAATAATTGGGTGAATAAGCTGGATATTGATATATTCAATTGTAAAATCCCTTCTGTGAGGCGAAGTTTGACAGCGAAATGTGTTCTTTGAGTACGTTTTGTGTACCATAGGAAAGATAACCTTTTGGTGATCTACCTCTGACTGGTATTTAGCAGTAGTTTTAATTTTACCTTTTATTTGCGCAAGTGATTTTGTGTAAGTGCGTATATACCTTTGAAGTTTGTATTTAACTTTAAGTTTGCTACTCAGTCACTACATATGAAATCCTTTAGTTAGTTTTGTGTTTCCTATTCTTGTTTCTTATGTTGTGTTTGTAACTGTTGGATTTCCTAGCAATAAATAAATAAATAAATAAATAAGGGTTCCTTGTTGACTAAGGAACCCTAAAAACCGAACAAAAGCTAATATAACCAATTGTTTGTTTACATAGTTTTATTTAAAGAACCTAACACAATCTACTTAAAATTGCCGTTCATATTTGATACAAACAGTCCATGTTGATAGACAAGATGTCCAACTAACAACAAGATACGTAACCACTAAAACAATAGTGATAACAACTCACCAAACAAAGTGCCGAACATCGGGCGAAAGTTACCTTCAGGTATTTACAGACATAACATAAACTAGGCACGCAAGTCGCCGCAGGTCGTGACGTACGCGTCATGCTTCCGACTGTGACCTCCAACCGCACAATACGGAGCTGGTGCACGAATATAAATAGTAATAAACTTCAGGATTAATCAGTTGCAAGTCGAAGTCGACCAAACAAACATATCAAAATGGCAGCGAAGGTAAAGCCTGTTTAATAAAATAACGAAATTATTGGATTACCTGAGTGGACAGGACGTTCACAGCATAATAAAAGCTACTTAAATATTTATTGGAACGTATTTTCAAGTCAAAGTTTAATTATAAAATGTTAAAGAAATAGTCGAACTTAAACCACAAATGATACTAAAATAATTAATAACAAATAAACACGACGGGTCAAATTACCGTCTCTGTTTATGGTGCCCAGGAGGCAGCAGCCGAGGTCTAACCTTTGGCCAAAGTAGCCAACAGACCTCTGTCAAAGCGAATGATCCAATCAATCCTGCATTAGTTAATTCAACTGACAAGTAAATTTTTTTTTCTTCCCACAGTTCGTCGTTGTAGCTCTTTTGGTGGCAGCCGCCCAGGGAAGCGCCATCCATGGCGGTAACTACAACAGCTTCTCGTACGGCGTGTCCGACCCGCACACCGGCGACGTGAAGAGCCAGCACGAGACGCGGCTGGGCGACACCGTGCGCGGCCAGTACTCGTTGCTCGAGTCGGACGGCACCAAGCGTACCGTCGACTACGCCGCCGACGCGCACTCCGGGTTCAACGCCGTCGTGCGCAAGGACCCCGTGCTGCTGGCGCATGCTGCTCCCCTCGCCCATGCCGCTCCTCTGGCTTATGCCGCTCCCCTCGCCCACGCCGCACCCGTAGCGTATGCCTCCCACGTGGCTCACCCTACCGCCTACGCCGCACCTCTGGCTCATGCCGCGTATGCTGCTCCTCTCGCTCACGGCGCCGTCGCATATGGCGCTAATGGTCTCGGACTCGGATACGGCGCTCACGGTCTCGGTCTCGGTGCCGGTCTAGGATACGGTGCCGGCCTCGGCTATGGCGCCGGTCTTGGCTATGGTGCCGGTCTCGGATACGGTTATGGTGCTCACAATGGATGGTAAACCAAAGCATAAAGATAACTTTCTGTTAACTAATACTCAAATGCAATGCTGTGATGAATACTCAAAAATAAATTTTATATTTATTTGAAAAGACAACACAACCTATTTTTTATTTCAATGACAACCTATATGACATGATACTGATTACTTACTGGTTTACTCGAACTCACAGGTAAGCCTTAATTTTTGAAAGCTACATATACTACCTATATCAAACATTTGATATGTATGCAGTTAAGTTTGTCTTTCCCCGATATCTAAACTGCGCATAGATTTGGTTGCATTGTTTTATGTAAAATTAGACATTTTGCTACGTAGAAAATGCGTCTAAAATTCAACCCAAAGTAGCCTAATCTATTCGCAGTCTGAATCTTCAAAACGGGCAACGACGAAAAGTTTTAGAAAAAGCTACCAAACCCTATGTTGAAGTAAGGATGTTGCCTTCTGCACTATGAAGATGGTATGTATAAATATACGTGCGAGTATGAGACTTATTGGATGAAGTTAAATATTATGATACAACTCATTTAAAACCCGTCAAACCTTTAAGCCTACCTACAGGAGGTGACAAAGTAACTTTGTTAGTGAGTACCAGCCTACAAAGCTAAGGGTTCTAGGTTCGATTCCCGGTCAGGGCAAATATTTGCGTAATGAGCATGGGTATGTATCTTTATCGTCGTCTAGTATCCATAGTACAAGCCTAGAGCTTAGTTTGGGACTAGGTCGATTGGTGTGATATTAACTGCCGATATTTTTACTCCCCAAAAGGGCCCTATTACTAAGTCTCCGCTGTCCGTCTGTCTGTATGTCAGCGGACTTTATCTCATGAACCGTAATAGCAACACACTAGATATTTTCACAGAATGTCTATGGCAACTATAATAACAAATAAATTAAGAGGATAACATACAAATAACATGCTTTTCCTCGACCTCAACGACCGTTGTACGGCGCCGTACCAACCGGCGGCTTATTAAGAACTGAACTTCGATATATATTCAGTAGTTTGATAAACCATTTAAAACACGTTTTCATTCATGTTTTATATTATGCACTCAGAATTTGATGCATCACACGTGCGCAATATATGCACATACAATTGAATATTTGTGCAAGTACAAGTATGCAAAGTATTCACACATACTTGTATTGAATTGGAATAACTTAGTGGGGATGTATTAAGAATAACAAGGTAAGTTTTGACATTGTTACTAAAAATCTAAATAATTTGACACTTTTTACATTTTGTAGCTACGGTTCTGTTTCTATGCTAGTTTGATTTAAAATAATTTCTGTTTCATTGAAATTTACTTTTTTTTCTTACTAATGAATAACTAAAGTATACCAAATCCCGCCAGACATTTCCACTTTAGGGTTAATTAAGTAGTTATTTAAATCAGTTCTAATAGTTTTTTTACAGCTGTAGTTTTTTTCTTGATTTTGTCAGTAGATGATGAATGTTCAAAAAACATTGGTCTTGTAAATCAAAATTAAGAATATGCTTTAAAAACTTTAACGAAAAAGATTCATCTTTATCGATTACCTATCTCCGAAATTATTATTTTGTTCAACTATTTTATTGAATAAAAATATATTAACCTTTTTAAGTATTGATGATGTGAGCTATCATAAACATGTTTAAAGGTAAGTATTCTTGTAGTTACAAAGTGCTCATCAAAATAAATATGTATAACGAGTTCAAACTCGGTGGATCTACGTTTTCTAATCATACCCTGTGTTAGTTACCTTCGGAATCTATCATCAAATCGTCTCAATTATGGTGTCTATAATATTGCATTATCATAAGGTAGCATACGCGTAATATTATGTACACCAAATTTTAGTTCATTCCAATTACGGGTAATTACGGATTCAAAATCGTATAGGCCGTTAAAAGCTTGTAATAATCAGGAAAAAGCCGGTAAAGTGGTCCCCTTCATCTTATATTAGATACTTATCTTTTTTGTGTACGAGTAATTGCCTGCTTTGATAAAAATACAGCAAGAATATTATGTTTTCTGCGCTACTTGGCGAGTGTTTTATGATAATATGTAACATTTTTAACAGAATATAAGATGTTATGTTACAAGTAACTACCAAACTTGTAGAGCGTAACATTTGTGAGAGCAACGAAATAGAGCGCAAGGAGTGGTAATTACTTCATCTCTAATGATTAAGCTATGTCGAATGTAATATTTTTGAATTTTAGTTAGAAGTGGTTATTTTTTATGGCAAGGTGAAGACACACAAGCACTCATGCCACCTGATGGAAAGGGCAGCTGAGACCCATTGACATATGAATCCTCAAAGCTACAATCTTAAGTCTGCAATCCTAAGACTCAAAATTCATTGCCAACCCTGAGGACTAAGGTGGAATGCCTCTATGCTAGTAATCTCACCGGTTGTCTTATTACACTGGAACACAACAATGCTAACTCTGCTATTGGTAATAGGTTAAAGGATAAGATGGTGGTAGCGACCTGTACGGACCCTACACAAGGTTTTTTGTACCACTGCTAATGAATGTTGTAAATGTTTAAGTATCAATATATATTGTCGTCGGTGAATGATGTTATGTTTAGAAGGTAGGAAGGTAGGATTACAAACATCAACCTTGATCGAGGGTGTAGATTTTTACAACATGACGACATATCATTACCTCCACAAACGGTTACTCGAATCTTGACCTCCGAAACGGTATTGCACCTCCGGCAAGCGAATATAAATAGTAGCAGAAATGTAAGTTAGTCAGTTGCAACTCGAAGTCGACCACAACACATATCAAAATGGCTGCGAAGGTAATAATGAACTGCTTTACTTAAATGTTAATTATTTCATAATTATTGTACTTGGAACGAACTTAGAAAATTTATTTGCTTTGCAGTTTGTCGTTGTAGCTCTTCTGGTGGCGGCTGCCCAGGGCAGCGCGGTGCACGGCGGCAACTACAACAGCTTCTCGTACGGCGTGTCTGATCCGCACACCGGTGACGTGAAGAGTCAGCATGAGACGCGCGTTGGCGACACCGTGCGCGGCCAGTACTCGCTGCTCGAGTCGGATGGCACCAAGCGCACCGTCGACTACGCTGCCGACGCCCACTCCGGGTTTAACGCCGTCGTGCGCAAGGATCCCGCTCTTCTGGCGCACGCGGCTCCTATCGCCCACGCCGCTCCTGCAGCGTACGCCGCCCCCCTGGCTCACGCAGCATATGCTGCTCCCCATGCCCAAGCCGCGTACGCTCATGGTGCCATCGCCGCTCCCCTCGCCCACGCCGCTCCTGTAGCGTATACCTCTCACGTGGCCCACCCTACCGCCTACGCCGCTCCTCTGGCCCATGCCGCTCCTCTAGCCCATGCCGCGTATGCTGCTCCTCTCGCTCATGGCTCTGTCGCCTATGGCTCTAATGGTCTAGGACTCGGATACGGCTCTCATGGTCTCGGTCTCAGCCATGGTGCCGGTCTAGGATACGGTGCCGGTCTAGGATATAGTTCCGGTCTAGGATACGGTGCCGGTATAGGACACGGCGCCGGTCTCGGCCATGGTGCCGGTCTTGGCTATGGTGCCGGACTCGGATACGGTGCCGGACTCGGATACGGTGCCGGTCTCGGCCATGGTGCCGGTCTCGGCTATGGTGCCGGTCTCGGACACGGCTATGGTGCTCACCATGGATGGTAAACCAAAGCATTATATATCAAAAAACTGATACGCAAATGCAAATGCTGTGATGAATAGTCAACAATAAATGTTATATTTATTTTAATCAAATAACCTGTTTTTTATTCAAATGTTTCTTAGTAGACTTTATTTAATATTTATTGTACTTTAGCTGTTAAATATAATATTGAAGTTGAAGAAGAAGTAGAAATGTATTTAAGAAATTAACATTGGGGTTAATAACTGATCACTTTTGTACTTTATCACATTTGTCAATCATTGTTTTATATTGCTGATGTGACTGTAAAGCAACAGGGAACAAAAGTTCTTTGATACTTTGATACTGACTGTACAACTATACCATTATAGGACTGAATCACTCAAGAATCCTTTCAAGCTAAATAGTAGATCCATAATACAAGACTAGAGCTTAGTTTGTGACTAGGTCATTGTGTGCGAGAGTGTAAAAATAGGTTTCAACACTGCTTGAGATACAAAAAGGAAAGGGTATATACAGGGTGGCTCATTCAAATCGGTCAGTATGAGAAAGTCTGAAACTATAAGACATACGAAGATTCGTTCTTAGGAACCATATCACCGATTTTGATAAAAAGAAAAACTGCATTCATACATTTGAAAAAAAAAACTGTACCCAGCTAGGGAATCGAACCCGGTTGTTTTGAAAAAATAAACTTACACTATTTCTATTCAGATATCGATTGTGTAGGTCTTAAGCAGTTAATGTTTCTAAGAAACATGATGTCTAACATCCAGAAAATGCATTGTTTTCACATAATTTTTATTTATTTTAATAGATGTTCGAAGTGACCTTGTTGAATATTGTAACGAATGCCTGAACTTGTTGAATATTGTAACGGTCGGATCGATTCCCCAGCTGGGTACAATTATTTTTTTCAAATGTATGAATGCAATTTTTCTTTTTATCAAAATCGGTGACATGGTTCCTAATAACAAATCTTCGTATGTCTTATAGTTTCAGACTTTCCCATACTGACCGATTTGAATGAGCCACCCTGTATATAAAAGGCGAACCTGACTCATTGACTTATATACAGTGATCGGATCTCGGATGCAATTTGGGGTGAACGACCTCAAACGTTATGCTTAACATGGATGTGACACGGGATTTCCCGGGATTTTGGGAAATGGGTTATTTTATTATTAATAACTTTTGTCGAGGGTTAAACTAAATAAACAAAATGAAAATGTTCGCTATCTATCTATAATAGGTCATTTATTTGACACATACTTTTAAAACATATTTTAGATATAAAATAACTCTACTTTTTGAAACAAAATTTAAAAATAAACATCTTAATAACATGCAACACAATAGCATACTAATTATATCCCTTACAATAATACCTAGACAAAAGAAATAGTAACATGACAAAAACTTAACCTAAAAATAAAATGAAATTATTATTATTTGTCGTTAATGAGAATGTGATATGATAAGCAGAACTCGATCTGAATGACAATGTCAGTCCAGACATTGTCATTCAGATCGAGTGCTTATTTCAAGTAGCCATATCATTTAATAAAAGAGGTTGATAAGTGGTAATTGTTTATGAAAAGACTATTAAGATAAGACGTACAAGTTACGTTCAGTTCTTCTATGCAGTACTGTAAAAAATTTGTTATTAACTTATTAACTACATATTATTTTATTACTTTTATAGTGTAAACTACTTACAATTAACAGTTATTCACCTTTTTATAAATGTAGGTATCAAAGAGACTCGCGGGATTGTAAGTCATATCCATGTTAAGATAACGGACTTAAATCCCGGGAAATTGCATCCGAGATCCGATCACTGCTTATATATGAACGCATAGCCGAAACTACTGTACCTAGAAACTCGAAATTTGGTGCAGGGGTTCCTTTCATGATGTAAGTGAGCATTAAGAAAGGGTTTTGGAAATTCGCCCCTAAAGGGATAAAATAGGGGGAGTAGCGGGATACTAACTCTAGCCGTATGAAGTGGTGGGCGTTCTCTAGTACAATATAAAATGTTTTTTTACGGCGTTCAGAAGGCAAATAAGCACACGAGCATGTGATGGTAGCTGCGTTGCCAACCTAGTGTACTAGGATTGCATGTCTCTTCAAAGAGGCTTGTCTTTTCATCGGCTGTCTTAGCTCCACACCGGTTCACGACAATGCGGTTAGTCGGTGTCAATGACAACGGTAGGATCCTGAACATAAATATTAAAAACGATAGATATTAAAATGCAATTTTTTTAATAGTTGGTCAATTCTTGCACAAAATATTCACATTTATATATTTACATATTGTGCACGAGTGATGCATTACATTGTGAAAGGATATTAAGCTGAACGAAAAGCCAACAGTAGGTTCACTACTACACTAATAAATGGGTTTATTGTATAAAGTTACTTACCTATATCCAACGGGACCCTAATAATTTGCTTCCGCTGTCCGTCCGTCCGTCCGTCCGTCCGTCCTAACTTTAAAACAGCTGTATCTTTTGTACCGTTATACATAGATAGCAGGTTGATTTTTTCTTCAAAATAACTGTTATTACGGCGGATTTAGTAACAAATATAAAAAAAGTGACATAATAACATACAAGAAACCTTTTTTTCCTTTTTTTTGTTGCGTCGTAAAAAAGGTATAACATACAAGCGTCAAATTTGGTATATAGTACAAAACCTGAGAAAATCAAGAAAAAAAAAAAAACAATTGTGCTTGCGCTGATTCAATTCGAAATTCTTGAATAATAAATTGAAATATAGTATTAGGTACCTACTGTGCGGTACGAACCCTCAGTTCGCGAGTCCGACTCTAACTTGACCAGTGTTTTTTACCATATGCATCCTCTGCCATAAGAGCATCGGATACCGCAACACACTCATAATTTACAAAAATACGGGTTGTATGGTAATTAATTACTCATACTCGTACATCATTACTTAACTGATCTGGTCAAGGTGGCAGGAAGGTGCTGGGACCTATTTCAAATTCAAATTTAAATGTTTTATTGCGTTTTACGTTGTAGGTACATGAGGTCTTAAAGCACTTAAGTCTAGCGTCAACGTAAACCCCGCAGGGGCACAGCAATAGTAGTAGAACATGCGCAGTTTTATAATTTAGGTTGGTAGGGTCGTAACTATTAAACTATATATTTAACATTTACTTAGAAATAACTTAATCTATCACATACAACAATATATTTTATATAGGTAATAAAAATAAGGAACATACAAGTATCACATTCAGTCATATTTGAGTTTTAGGGAAAATAATAATATTGGCGTAATAATGAAGTATTCCAATAATAAAATTCACTAAGGAACTCCTGAACACTATAATAAGGCTTTTTATGAAATTTGTCTTTATGCGGTGTTTAAATGTATTTATGTTGGATTCTTTTTATATTTCTTTGGGTATCTTGTTAAATATTTTAATTGACATGGCAAAGGGGCCTGTGTGATACTTTTAATCTAGAAGCGGGTGTGACCAGTCTACTATTTTGGCGTAGGTTTGTTTCACGGGAGTATAGGGGGAAAAGTGACATATTATTTTTAACAAAAATGCTTACCTCCATAATGTACATGCATGTTAGAGGTAGGATTTTTTGTTCTATATAATGGTTCCTGCAGCTTGTCATGTTATCTATATCGACGGTAGAAAGCAATTTTGTCGTATCTAGAAAAATCGTTTTTTTTTTCTTTGCTTATTTGAAACAGAAAAAAAAACTGCGAAGAATGGTCCAAGTCTCGTATTTCTCGGACGATTTTAATTTTAGATACGACGTCGAATTTATACAAACTTTTTACCCAAAGCATTACCTGTAATGTTGTATTTAGGACATTATTTGTTATTTAGTTTTGATAATTAGATACATCAAAATTACTTTCTATGTATTTTGATGTATTGAGATAAAATGGTTACGTTTGGTGAGTTTCAAATAGTTACCACAAAAGTTTGTTATCATAAAAACATGAATACGGAGATACAGCAAAATTGACGCTTAGATATTTGTGACACTTATCTGTGGTTTTATTTGTACCTACTTACTTACAACAAAATTTCTCAATTTACTTTTAATTGTCTCTAGTTGCTTTAAAATGAATGAACTACAATTATTACCAAAAATTTTAAACTATTTTTTTGCTAGATTACATATACAGCGAAATTGCCGCAAATAATTTAGAAGAATTTTCCACACCCATATATAATGACTTCGAGATACAACATAATCGAGTTCCGAGACTAAAAAATTTTTTGCTGTATCTCGTAAAAAACCTATGTTATACTAACTTTAGAATAAATTTATTGTATCTGCCTGAATTATCATTATTTTCTTACATTTTTTTATTTAGGACATATCTCTTTATCTCTTTTAGTTAAAGAATTATATTTTTTCAAAGTGTTGTTTTTACTCTGGTGTAAACCTCTATTTTTTAGATACGACAAAATTGCTTTCTACCGTCGATATTAACTAAAATTCTGAGACAACGTTAGTGAACAGTTTTAACGCATGTGAACTGTTTCCCCATAAATCTATGCCGTACAGTAACCAAGCGTGTGCGTATGCGTAATAAGCATTTGTAGCTGTTTTCGTTTATCTATACATTTCTTTAATTCATACGGAGCGTATTTGAAACGGCTTAGTTTTGCGGATATAGCACTTATGTGGTCTTTCCAATTTATGGTAGAATCAATATGTACCTAAAAGTAGAAAAGAGTTTACGCATTCTAGTGTACAATTTTGAAATTTATAATCTATATCTAAACTACGTTTATGGTAGGGTCTGCACTGCATAAGTTTAGTTTTGTTAAGATTTAATTTCATGTTGTGATCGTCTAACCAAACTGCAATATTTGAAAGGATTGAGATTAAAGTGCTATTTAAATTGTGTTCATTTTGGCACGGTATTAACAGGGACATGTCGTCAGCAAAAAGGGTTCTTGTAGTATAATAGTTTTAGGCAGGTCGTTGATACATAATATCAAGAATAAGAGACATCCAATATCGCTCTCCTGGGGTATTGAATGGGTTTTTTTGGTAGTTTCAGATCGAATATTTAGTACATATATGGCCTGTTATGTGGTTAAAGTGTTCCACTTCAACACACTGTGTACGATCAGCAAGATATGAAACAAGCCAATTATGAGCAGATCCTATGAGTTACAACTTACAACTCCTATCCAGTAAAGTTTTTTTAGTAGAATATTGTAAATAACTCAGTCATAAGCTTTACTCATATGTAGTAAGATACCGATTGCGTATTTTTTTTCATTTATTATGTTCAGCACTTCACATATATATTTATAAACTGTTAGCGTCGTTGATTGGCCTTTTCTAAATCCGTTTTGAGAGTCATTGAATATATTATATTTTTATAGATAAGGCGCTTTATAATTTTATAGACCTCCTTGGGAGTGACTGGACTCAAAAACATTCAATTTTCTGACGAAGTGATAACTGGCCTTCCGCGAGGTGGTTCGGCGCAGCTATTTACTGCACCTACTGACGAGACGTTACGTTTTATAATGCTACAAATTAGAATTTAAATGTTACAAGTTTCCATTTGACACAACCTTGACCAATGATGACCAGCCATTTGAGCAGTGTTGCCAGTTTAGATCTGTAAAATTATTACTTGTAGCTTTATAAAACGTGCATGGAGAACCAGCACTGCAGGATGCCTACACTCAGCATTGGGTGGCTATAGGCTGAAGAAGAACAGAAGAAGAAGATTTCTTGTTTGAAATTGAGATGGTTGGGGCCAAGTTGAATGGTGGCCTTCAATACGGTTTGTGGGCAGACCACCTGCCCTGTTTTTATTCAGGGTTCGTAATCATAACAAATTTGACGCTTGTATGTCTGACCGTTTATAAAACACAACAAAACAAATGTTGAATAAAAAAGTTTTTTGCATTTCACTTGTTTTTGTTAGTACATTCGCCGTAATAACTTAAAAAACAAAGATTCGCCTTCATTAACGCAGAAAATAACCACTTTTGATTTTCACTAATGGACATTCAGTATCAGTATCAGTCCAACTGAAGTAGGCTTTTAGTTAACATATTGTGAAACGCCGACTTCAGTTTGAATGACCGTTTGGAACAAAAATACGTTGGTTTTAGAAGGCGTTTGTTTACATGTGTGTCAGCCTGTCTGTCATAGGCCAGGGCCCGTACGGGTGGTTCTTTCTTGACAATTATAATTTGATTGATAATTGATTGATAATTATGAACTTGGGTAAGTAATTATCTAACGCATTTACTTACGTAGTGATTTCACTTCTCGAATGTTCGTATTCTTAAACCTTTAAACCTTTGGTGGCACATGAGAGGTATGCTTATTTTTTACTTCCATGTTTTTGGTCGGATCATTATTTGTATAGATCGTGAACAGTTTCCGTATTCCAATATATCTTACTTTCCTTAACCTTGATCAAGAGTGTAGTTTTGATTATTAAGTATTCATGTCCGCACGCGGATATTTGACCTCCGAGACGATGTCGTACTACTGGCAAGCGAATATAAATACTGGCAGAAACGTGAATGAATCAGTTGCAACCCGAAGTCGACCAAAACACATATCACAATGGCTGCGAAGGTATTAAAGTGATTGAATGATTAATCATTTTGAGTTTTCCCTGACAGCGCTAACTTCCTATTATTTTAATTGCCAGTATAATTCATTAAAAACATCGAGTGTAAACTTGTCTAATAATCAATATTTTTGCTTTCAGTTCGTCGTTGTAGCTCTATTGGTGGCGGCCGCCCAGGGCAGCGCAATCCACGGTGGCAACTACAACAGCTTCTCGTACGGCGTGTCCGACCCGCACACCGGCGACGTAAAGAGCCAGCACGAGACGCGGCTGGGTGACACCGTGCGCGGCCAGTACTCGCTGCTCGAGTCGGACGGCACCAAGCGCACCGTCGACTACGCCGCCGACGCGCACTCCGGGTTCAACGCCGTCGTGCGCAAGGACCCCGTGCTGCTGGCGCATGCCGCTCCCGTCGCATACGCCGCGCACGCCGCTCCCCTCGCCCACGTCGCCCACGTCGCCCACGCCGCTCCCGTGGCGTACGCCTCGCACGTGTCTCACGGTGCTCCCCTGGCACACGCCACATACGCTGCTCCCCTTGCCCACACCGCGTACGCGCACGGTGCCATCGCCGCTCCTCTCGCCCACGCCGCTATCGCCGCTCCTCTCGCCCACGCCGCTATCGCCGCTCCTCTCGCTCACGGAGCTGTCGCCTACGGCGCTCAAGGTCTTGGTCTTGGATATGGCTCTCACGGACTTGGTCTCGGACTCGGCCACGGTCTTGGATACGGAAATGGTCTCGGCTATGGTGCTCATGGATGGTAAATTATAGAAGTGTCTGCTGGCGATGAAGACTGTGATAAATGGAAAATAAATTAATAATGCTAAATCTAATCTTACATTTTACTTACTTTATCCAAGACTTAACAAATCTAAACCTACCAATGCGTCTTTCCCTTTTTCTTTTCAAATATTTCTAACATAATAGTTTTGTTTGATATTTTGTTTATTGGGTATGATTTTTATTTACATTAAATAAGCGGGTGAATATTTGGGCGTTTCAACCGCAGTCATTGTTGTCTTCAATATATTGACGAAAACAATGATAATTACCAGCAACTTTTGATGTCAAAGTCAACGGACCCGGGGATACTTAGTATTTAATTCCATTTAAAATCATAAGACAATTAAAAAGTTTATCTTGAATAATATGCGAAGACAATAATGACGGCGGTTAAAACACCGAATAATCACCCACGCAAGCATCAGGTACTCTGATGAGTTAAAAACATCAAGTTCAGTACAGAAATTTTGCTTATAATCACACACAAAATAAAAATTACCAAGCAACTTAAAACACGCATATAGTTTACGTAGGCAACAACATCAAAATTAGAAGAAAAAAGGTAAAAAAAAAATTACAGCTCTAGTTCGAGCAAACCACTCAATGATAACAAGGTACCTATCATATTTTAAAAGTGATATCACACAAATTGACCCAGTCCTAAACTAAGCTTTCGGCTTGTGTTTCGACTTCAAAGATTACCAATGCTTATCTACATTTTTGCAACTTACAACACAACACAACACAATACATATACGCCTTATCGAATACGAAAAAAACCAATAGTTACACGGAATACGGAGTAGGCAAGGTAAAAAGATCTAAAAATGTCTTTCACTTCGACCATATTGTTAGTAGTACTTATTTCCAAAATTAAATACATCAACACATACACATCATCCAAGAGTCGAAAACGTATTTTACCCTTTCCGGGAATCGAAACCGGGACCACTAGTAGGTGGCAGGGTCACTAACAACTAGGAAAACCGCGTCGGTGTATTGCAGACGATATCATTTGATAATCTTGTGTATATTATGCAGTTTGCACAATTGCATAGTTACTTTGAGCGCCGCAAATGTCTGATTCCACAGTCTAATGCTGAACCAGGGTCCATTTTACTGCCATGAAGATACACACTTCCGTGTGTTTGTTGTTTTTATGTATTACAAACCTTAAGTTTTACTGTAGTAAATACATTGTGTTTATCCTGTCTAGTCAGAAAGTAATTTTATTTTCTATCTTCTTCTAATATGGATTCGGACGAATGTTATGAAAGTTTTATCTACAAGTAGGTACTATTCAAAAAGTTATCTGTTTTGTTTATTTTAATCTATATTAATAGTTTCGTACTGGTCTACGGTAAACTCGCACGATATGCACATCAAATTGAAGAGCGTAAAAAAATAGCCGATTCGAGTCGACAACGTATAGGCAGAAAATTCGGATTATCGAGTATTTTCAATATAGAAATTAATAAATTGCTATATAATGGCGTTGTGAAGTAAACATGTCAATGTCATTAATGTGGCGTAGGTGACACGTCATCACGTGTCACAGGTGTGACAGGTTCGTATTCCTTTCTCCATTGTGACCTCTAAGGTCTTATTTCACACATCTTAGTTATTTAGGTAAATAATATTTAGGAGAAATATCTACTGGTGAAATATCGATTCATAGGTTAGCTGTGAATTTAATATGAGCCCTACATTTTACCGAGCGAAGCCGGGTTCTCATCCAGTAGGATATTAATTCCGAGGAAGCGAAAGAGGTATGTTTGGACCGGAGGTGTATGTGGCGTTCCATAGTCTCCATCTGCCATTGGGAGTATATATATACTATGTAGGTATTTACGGTCAAGAGCGGTAATTTGTGACCCATCTCAATAAAAATATGCCTAAACTCGTCATTGTCATTAGAGATGTCAAGTCATTTGTAACTTTTAGGAAACACAACCTTATTGCTGTAGAATGTCTGATTGACTTTGGGCCTAAGGTGGGTACCGAATTTAATCTCGTGACTGTACTATGAATAATGTTAGTTCCGTTTGACAATGCGTTTGGAAGCGGAATGTCTCGGTAAACGTTGCTCTACTCCTGTCATTTTAAGTTCTATTTTAGCCTCTGGCCGACTTCATATTTGGTTATTTTTCTAGCTACACGTTTATTTCTTATTTTTGCACGGAGTTCATTATAGTTAATGTTATTTGCATTGTGAATCGTCGAATAATCTCGGATTAAACATGATATTCGCTTTGATTGTTTCTCTACGATCTACCCACTTTTCTATTTTTATGCGAAATGGAGTAGCAACAAAGAAACAAATTCTTTTACATTTTGCAACATTGGTAGCGAAGCGTTGAAATCGCAACAGCGAGGCTAGTTAATATCCATATTAATAACATAACAAAAGATTTCCGAGAACTGTCTAAAAGTAGATTGACAGATTAAAGCGCTCGACGCGACTGTATTGCGGCTTATAACGTTCTCGCAATGCATTTTGTCTTGGACTACTAAAGATACCATAACATCAATGTATCACTTTAGTGTCGCAAAACTAAAGATCGTCAATGTAGATTTTTTTTCATTATCAGCCCCCAAGCTAACCCTAAAACTAAGGGACACCCAGTTTTTTGGAATAAGAATATGTCCTATAATTTTACTACATTTCTTTTATTCTGACTTTTCCCTAAATTACTGTAAGAAATATTTATAAATACATTCATTTTAGTTTCTTTTTTATTAATAAATAATGATGAACTTTCGAAGTTTAACAAAGACAAAGTTAAATAAGAGCTGGCCTTCAAATCAGAACGGAAAAATATTTTTCTTAGTACCTATACAAAAACTAGACTAGATAGTTGTTCAAACCGAACGTACCTAACAATTATTGTAAATGATTTAACTATGTAGTACGTGGAATCAACCAGAGGGGCTATTGCCTAACGCACTCGCAATCGCAATCGTTTTCATTTTGAAAATCGAAGGCGTTTGCATACAAAATGTAAACAATTGTTCCACTTTGAATCCAATTGTGGTTTAAGTGCGTTGTTAGGCAATAACGATGCTGGTTTGACGCATGATTTTTTGGATACTAAGAGAAACGGTAATGTATGTACCTTTCTTTTGTACGAGTAAGACTGTTAGAAGCCTTGTATTTTGAATTGTTTTTTTTGGGATTGAAACACTGTCTCAAAAGAAAAAAAATATTGCGTTCAAGTGTAAAAAATTGTTTGAATGTTCTAATTTGTTTTTGGAAAAAGTACATTCATTCATCAAATCAGCTAGTACCTTATACACTTCTACCGAAAAAAGGTACAACAATTTAAGAATATGACATACGATGACAAAATAACCGGTTAAAAAATATGCATACGAGTATCACGCACGCGTCAACGCCAGCTACCAGAAACAATTAAATCAAATTTTTACATTTCCTAGTTCAACTCAAGAAGTAGATAGTTCGATTAAAGAATATGATGTCAATGACCGACCCAACTTCTGGTCACTATAAACCCATTCTTGCGCTACTATCACTTCGCAAGGTCCCGCATCCACCTGGCAAACAATATCGACGTAATAATAACTGCACGGGTAACGACTCAGGTCTTGACCTCCGAAGTTATGTGCACGGTCACCAGTGCAATATAAATGGTAGTCAGAGCCCTGGTCAATCAGTTGCAACCCGAAGTCGAAGCAAAATACATATCACAATGGCTGCGAAGGTAAATTTAAATTAGAGCATTCTTTTTACTTTAAACAATACCTTAAGAAAATTCAAATGGGCATGTCATTATCTTTAAATGGTCTCATGTGACTATATGAGGCTACAAAAAAAATGTATGTATTCTAAGTCATAATATTATGGCGGAAAGTATACCCATTTTTTTAATAATAATAACTTATTATCGGTACTTGCAACGAAAGAAAAACGTCTACAGTGAATTTTTTGTTTTGTTCTAGTTCGTCGTTGTAGCTCTTTTGGTGGCGGCCGCCCAGGGCAGCGGAATCCATGGCGGTAACTACAACAGCTTCTCGTACGGCGTGTCTGACCCGCACACCGGGGACGTGAAGAGCCAGCATGAGACGCGGCTGGGCGACACCGTGCGCGGCCAGTACTCGTTGCTCGAGTCGGACGGCACCAAGCGCACCGTCGACTACGCCGCCGACGCTCACTCCGGGTTCAACGCCGTCGTACGCAAGGACCCCGTGCTGCTGGCGCATGCCGCTCCTCTCGCCTACGCCGCGCACGCTGCTCCCCTCGCCCACGTTGCCCACGCCGCTCCCCTCGCCCACGTCGCCCACGCCGCTCCCGTGGCGTACGCCTCGCACGTGGCTCATGGTGCTCCCCTGGCGCATGCTGCATACGCCGCTCCCCTTGCCCACACCGCGTACGCGCACGGTGCCATCGCCGCTCCTCTTGCCCACGCCGCTATCGCCGCTCCTCTCGCTCACGGTGCCGTCGCCTACGGTGCTCAAGGTCTTGGTCTCGGATACGGCTCTCACGGACTTGGTCTCGGACTCGGCAACGGTCTCGCACTCGGTCATGGTCTCGGTTACGGCCATGGTCTCGGCTATGGTGCCCATGGATGGTAAATGATAGAAATGATGACTAAGACTGTGATGAATTTAAAATAAATTAACAATGTTAAACCTAGTATTCAATTTTATTTCCTCAAATTTTATATCCCCAAAATGTTGATGGGATGTTTTTTAGAAATGAAAAATTAAATGATATGTAAGCAATTAGGATGATACGAATAGGTATTTACATTGACTCCTAAATATGTTCAGCCGAGTCAGGCGTGGTCGGCATGTTTTCTGCTGCTTTAACTTAAACCGATTCATCATCTCACACAAAGAAGTTTAGTTTCAAAGGATAAAAAAGGGCGTGAAAAACCACTGACTTACTTTTTTCAAACGCCTTGACATATTAACTAATGACAGTACATTGCATGTTCTTACTTTACGCAAATGCTGTCCGTATAATATCTTTCATTTATTATTGTGCCTGTGACAGATCGTGATTGTACTATTCTACATTTCATGCTTTATTTTGTTAACATATTGTAAGTTTAAATAATAGGTATCTGTTGTTAAAAGCATTTTTATAAAGGAATTCTGAAAAATCGTGCACGTAGGAATTTCATGGAATTAAAAACAGAATAATTGTACTACTTTTACATCCTATATGAGAAACGGACCGTTAAAAGAATTTGACAATAACTTCGTTCTTTGACCGAATCGATTCCATTTTGTAAGATCGGATCGGAATTGGCAGAAGTGCGTGGAGCTAACTCCATGTCCTTCCTCCAAGTTCACAAATATTTCGTGCCGAACTTGGTCTTATTCTGCGGTACATTTATTACAGTTGTAGCGTGATGGTATACAATTAATGACACATTATTGTATAGTAACTTAATCAATTACACTTGCTTTATAAACCGAGTCGATAATCGAAAGATATAGAAATGTTATATCTTTTTCTTTATTGAAATTTAATTATAATAGGGTTATATAAAAACATTCAAAAAAATAAAAATAAAAAAATAAAAATGATAACTAAAACATATCAAAACCCTGCAAATCTCCCGCTCGGGGCAGCGTTCCTAAAATGCTTGCAGCATTACCCCGCTGCACGGCCAGGCTAAGCCGTTGGGCAAAAAAAGACCCGGCCCTGGGATCGCCAGAGACGCCAACCAATTTATCCGAAACTTCGTGGATTAATTTTTTAGTGTCGGACGACCACGGCCCTAAGGTTTCTATTGCAACTGCCGCAAAACGTAATCGTTTGTTAAGAAAGCGTATTTGCGGCACTTTACAGTCTGAGCGTGGTCAGCGGCAGTCCCTGGCTTACGTGCAGAGCCCTGGACGCAGGACGGTGCCAACGTATCGGTGCAGGTTACGTCCCACACCAAGGGCTTGCCTAACCGCCAAGCCAATAAATGTGCATCCGTCAGGTCTCTTTCCGTCCGAGGCGGACATGCCTGAGGGCTCAAGGGTCGCTGGTATGGAAACAGTCCCAAGAGCCCGGTGAATTAGGTCGTTTAATGACGCATGTCTAAAAAGACGGCCAGCACTCTGCTGACAGTAAAGTCCGTGCCGGCCTAAGGCGTCGACCGAATTACTGCACCGGCAGCAGGTATGAGGTTCACAAGTCTTTAAGCCAAGACGCAAACATACTGCGATCCGCAACGAGCCAGGGTCCAAGAGGGTTCCGAGATTACGGGAGGGGAGTGCGTGGAGCTAATGTCTCGATTCAGGCTCAGATACAGCCAGCAGTCGGCCCGCTCGGTGGAGTTCTGGCAATTTAATAAAAGCTGAGGATTTTACTAAGATATTGTCCCAGGCGGCTTGTCTTCCTTTCTCCGTAGGAGAGTTGTCACCGGGGTTTTTAGCACTCCATGCTGCCTCCGCATCCACCAAGCAAGACACCATGACATCGATGGCATTGGTCACGTTAAGAAAACCGCCGATGAGGGTGAAGGTGCCGTAGACGGATGACAGAAAAGCAGGGAGAGCTAGGTCACTGGTGGTGCGGATGCCAAGGCATTTAAATCGAAAAAAAAAGAAATTTTCAGGCTTATCTTTATATTTATCCCAAACACACAGGCGATATGAAGTAGGAATTTTGATCCCTTCTTTTTAGATTTGTATACTTGTTTGAGTTTTATGATTAAGAAACCATTTAAACATAGGGATATTTTTGATCCTGAGACAATTTTTATGTGTGTAAATTTTGTCTTTGGCGTACCTTTACAATTGTACGTGTGGAACCTTTAAAGATAATAATTGTGATCGAATCAAGAGATATTCCAACTATTAAAATTGATTTGATAAAATCGTTTTTTTTCGATAAACGCGAAAATGTATGGAATTGACATTGAACTCGATGCGACAGTCGGCAGCATACATTTTTGATAATGACAACATTATAACATTTATATTATAACGTTCTCCGAAAGCATCTTGTCCCGTAGATACCACGCATAGTATTTTGACAAAGGTTATAAAAAGGTAAAGGTTGTAAATCCTAAAGTATCAATATTTTCACTTTGCGTGGGTATATAGTTCATGAGAGCGCATTTTTTCACATAACTTTTTTGTTCATAATCATTTTGTTTTCATAAAATTGTTAATCATAATTTTTATTATTGCTGGAACCGTAAAATTTTCAGAAGTTCTTAAATATTCAACGTGTAGATAAGGCGCGGTTAGGTCAGGTTTGATTTATTAAAATCCTGAAAAAGTAACAGTTACTGAATAAAATGCTTGTGGCCTAAAACGGTTTATGAATAAAAATAATTATGACAGTCAATATGGACCCATGCGGCCGCATAATTAGGAACGCTAGAGTTTTTCCCTCACAATTGCCTACATAAATGACTCTTTAGTTTAAACCACCATTCAAAAAGTATTCATCTTTTTTTTATAAGTACCTAACACTTATCGTTAACGCATCAACTAACGTTTAACATTATGAAATATTTATCTCAATTTATCTGACCACCTCTATGTATACACTGGTATACTAGCACTAAATATAAGTTTCGTTACGCAGTTACGCACTAATCAATACCTTCGTTTGACGAGGTCGGATCAATTTGATACGAACTTGCGAATATCACGGAGCTGTCATTAAGTTATTCAAACCATGAGAACGGAGCTCTGACCACTCTGCGCTATCTTTAATCTCTGTATCCAATTCAAAAAGCTATTGTTTGTTTTGTGAATTGTAAGCTCTATTTCATTCATTTAATAGTATTCAAACTCGACTGATTTTAATATTACTATGATTTCTATTCTTCATTATTTCTTTTGTCAGGTAGCGTTTTATGCTTTATTTTCGGTACTAACCGAAAGAACAATTTCCACAAACCATTTATATTAAGGTTCAGTTACTTAGGTATATTATGATTTTTGATTGAAGGTATATAATAATAAAAAAGTTGATTAATTTAACGTCGTTTATTTGACATAATCACAGCAGGTTCGTTGCCATGGTAAATTCATGACATGGTCGTAATTAAATTATTGCCTAATTTTTATTATTGTCTAATAGTGGGAGTAACCGAGATGGGAAGCGTAGCCGAGACCATGGATTCCGTGGGCACCGTGGGCAAGGGGAGCGACGACGCCGCCGTGCGCGTACGCGGAGTGGGCCAGAGGAGCGGCATACGCGGCATGAGCCAGGGGAGCGGCATACGCAGCGTGGGCCAGGGGAGCAGAGTAGGCGGCGTGGGTAAGAGGAGCGGCGATGGCACCATGCGCGTACGCGGTGTGGGCAAGAGGAGCGGCGTATGTGGCATGCGCCAGGGGAGCACCGTGAGCCACGTGCGAGGCGTACGCTACGGGAGCTGCGTGGGCGAACTGGGCGACATGGGCGAGGGGAGCGGAGTGCGCGGCATATGCGACGGGAGCGGCATGCGCCAGCAGCACGGGGTCCTTGCGCACGACGGCGTTGAACCCGGAGTGCGCGTCGGCGGCGTAGTCGACGGTGCGTTTGGTGCCGTCCGACTCGAGCAGCGAGTACTGGCCGCGCACGGTGTCACCCAGCCTCGTTTCGTGCTGGCTCTTCACGTCCCCGGTGTGCGGGTCGGACACGCCGTACGAGAAGCTGTTGTAGTTACCGCCATGGATGGCGGTGCCTTGAGCGGCCGCCACCAACAGAGCTACGACGACGAACTGGAAGAAAATAAAACATTAATGGTACAAGCTTACTTTTGAGAGTTTTAAACGCCTTCGTTTTTTATTCTACAATATAAAATGTATGGGATGCCAATTGGCCACGTGGATTATCGTAAAGCGCTCGAAAGTCACCCCATACATTTTAAGCAATAAATAAGTAAAACGTAAGTAGCGTTTGCAACTTGACAATTTACGCTCTAGGTACTGTTAAAAATTGGTAAAAATTGAAAACGTTTTCACTCTGATTGGCTTCACAATAAAAAAAAACCACTTTTCACTATGATACTTATAAATAATTGAATTAAATAAGATGTTCTTTCTCCACGTGTTTAAATGTACAATGAACTTTTAATCTGTAGCTATAATTACCTTAGCTGCCATTTCGATATGTTTGGTTGCACAGTGAACTGCGAATGATTAATCCTGTTTTTACTCCGTCTTTTTATATCAGTCCTGTACCTACAGTCAGTCGTGGCTAATAATAGGAAGTAAGAGACACGTACCTACAATCTCTAGGTCACGGTGGGGATTTTTAAGAATTGGTTTTCGTCAGGCGGTATGCGGAACTTGAGACCACTCGGACCCAACGAGACCATTTTGTTATACTTCGTGTGCTTGGACGTAAAAAGGAAACAATTATATTTATTTATTACATGCATCGAAATTAGGCTTTGACCTTGCGATGCTAGATAATATTACGTGTTTGAGACGTTGCGCACTCCTATAATAGTGTTAATTGCTTTATTCGCATTGAAGCTTATCTTATTATGTTCATTTGCAACTTAATATAGTTTTACTTAGTTGCATCAGCATTTTTGGCATATGGATGAAATTACATCAGCAAAACTAGCAATTTTCATGTTGCAGAATGTTTCCAGATATTTCGAAATATTCTTAAGAAATTATTGACAACCTTCTCAGTTAATGTGTGGGAGAATATTCTTAGATGCCCGAGAATTCTTTAATTTTCACAATTTAACAACATTACATCAAAATGTATGTATCTATAGATATGCTTTTTATTCAGAACTAGATAGTACGAGTATTATGTACCTATTGATGTGTTTAAGGTTTCGTGCTGAAAACAGAGCTATTCTTTGGCCTCTTTAGGGACCAAATGGGGTAAAAGCTTCAGTAGTTACATATAAACTATAAAATCCTTCAAAGTTAAACCAAACAATACATATTTGAGTTAGATACAAAATTGGCTATTAACCAATTAATATTTGAAATTAAATAACAAAAACAAAATCGCAATAAAATCTGTTTATTTACAAATCATTCCAAAGTCAACAAGCGTGGATCAGTTTAGTAGAGCCGTCCGTAACCATAGCCGGGGTATCCGAATGGGGTGGCGTAACTGATGGGGGAGGCGTAGGAGAAGGGGGCAGCGTAGGAGATGGGGGCGGCGTAGGAGACGGGGGCGGCGTAGGAGACGGGGGCAGCGATGACGGCAGGGTCTTTCCTGACTACGGCGTTGAAGCCTCCGGCGCCGGCGGCGTAGTCGACGGTTCTGCGGGTTCCGTCGGATTCCAGGAGGGAGTACTGGCCCTGGACGTTGTCCCCGGCGCGGTTCTCTACTTGCTGCTTGAAGTCTCCAGTGAAGGGATCGGCCACGCCGTAGGAGAAGCTGGAGAGTGAAGCAGCGGAGGACATTGCCACGAAGGCGAGGACGATGACGAACTGAAATAGAAGTTGTTGTTAGTTTGATTTGCTGTTAAGGGTCGTGTGTTCGATTGAAAAAAAAACTATAATTGGGGTGTGAAGAGCTAGAACTAGTCACTTAATAACATAGTAGTTAATAAAAATGTTTTATGTCTAATTTCTGTTATTCAATTATTATTTTACTAGTATCATAAGGAATGACTTATTTTTCCAAAGGTTTCAATATCAAGGTATTTATTACTGGTATATTTATTAAAACGAAATTAAGCAAAAATCAATTTACGTTTTTTAAAGTTTCTAAGTCATAATATGATCAAGAGAAATGTCTCGTTGTATATTCATTACGAATAAAAACCAATAAGAAAAAACAATCACTTTGTTATATATAATATGGATAGAAAAAGCATCCCAGCAAAAGTAATTTAATTTAGTTGGAGAATATTTGTGTCGGTTATGTATTTAGCATTAAGCCACAATAAATAATTCATATTTATTTACCTTCGCAACCATGTTGAATGAGATGGGTAGTTGTGACTACGTCGGTAAGTCCAGAGGATCTGATGATGTCTTCGAAGATATGTCGCCTTTTTATATCGCCCACAATACTGCCCGAGATCTCGTTTCGAAGACATTCAGGAAACATCTAAAAGTCAAGATCGACGGGCCGATGCACTGAGGAAAGGTCTCGGTACAGGTAATAATTTGTTTGCAGTTATTTTTCGTGGTGTAAGTCGATTTCTTTTCCACCATGGTTATTTTTAAACCAGTTCTTGTGGGATTTACGACGCGGATAGGCTCCCGGATTCAATGCAATTAAAAGGAATTTACTTTTATATATCAAGGGCAGGTATTGAATGGTGCTATGGTATCGATTAACGGTTGTAAAACGACATTGCCCAGAACTTTTTTTGTAAACTAAGTAAAAGGAACGACGGTGTTGTTTTACCAAAGATTAATTTGAAATGATATGTGCATGTTGTTATGCTCAAACCTTTTTGAACCACGTTGGTAGGATCGATAGTTGATTGTGTTTTTATCATCACCATAATAACTAAATGAAACTTCAAAATTACCAACAAAGTGGTTTGCATCCCTGTAAATATATTAGTCGGGGTAATATTTATAGGTAACGCACGACCGACTTCATGCTTGTCAGATATTTGAGAATCTACATTCAATTTAAAATATAACAAAATACTAACGTTTTTCTGGCTTCTAAATTATCCAGACTACATTCGAGTTCTAGATTTACCTATATCATCAGGGATTAGTTTCGCAACCATCCAAGCATAATTCTAGCGTGAGAATACAAACCTCATAAAAATAGCAAAGCAAAGAAAAATGCAAGGGTCATTGCAAATATTTAATTACTTAACACTTAGTAGATTACATACTATAAGCTTCAGTTATGTCACTATGAGTATTGCATTTCTTGAGAATTGATATACAATTTCCCTCGTAGCGTATCTGACATCAAGGTTGTCCGGACCAGTCACCAATTACCGATGATTATTCTAGCTAGTCTATATTCAACAGTAATAAGTGTAAATGCAAATAAACTAATCAAGTTTTCCTCTACTTCATTTATCTCAGTTTCACATCGTCGCCTTTGTTCGTTCGAGACACTTGCAAATATTGTACAACAATCGGACTATTGGATAGTGATTACATTTCAATTCCTTGCAAGTGTCCGTCAGTAGTTTAGGTGTTTGTTTCTTTACATCCATGAGGTTCGATGATCAGGAACATGCAGTATCAACGAACTTCTAGACACAGCAGGCGGTAAGGCAGCCCTTTCTGTTGAAACTGGAACTTCTTCAGCATGACCACGATTAGCAGCGTCAAGTTTAACATCCGCATTGAATCCTGTGTGATCATCAGCTCTGTAATCTACTATTCTCCTTAAACCATCAGGTTGTATGAGACTGTATTGTCCAATAACTGTGTCACCTCGTCTGTTTTCGTGTTGGTTCTTTATGTCTCCTGTTGCTTCGTTGTTGACGGAATACGCGAAGTCATATGTCGGGTAAGATCGTTGGAGGCCGATGAGGATTGGTAATGGAGATTGATGGATGAACATGCAGCTAGATGATATGATCATGGCCGAGACTACTGCTAGCTGTGTAATAAAAGTAAAATAAATAAATATTATCGGACAAAAATTTACCTAGTTCCAAAGTAAGCGACAATACTTCTGTAGACTAATTTATGTACTTAGGTACAAAGTAAATATGCTAGATTTAGAAAGAAATACACTCGTCATACAAATATGGCCTAAAACATAATGGAACAATAATAAAAGGCAACATACTTATAAACGAAAAGCTTAATTAATTTTGAAAATCATTCAATTCAGTTTATATTATTTCTTATTAGAAGTAACTTAAAGGCTAACTCTTGAATTGGCAAGGAAGTAAATATATACTGCTATTAATAGAAGTAATGGAAAATATGCTAATTTGTTTACTTATTAATGTCTTTAAGATATTGGTAATGTATTATTCATGCATATGCATGGCTTAGCACCCAATCTTAAATTTGATGATAAGTACCTAATGGAGGCCAGTTATTTAAATTTGGTGCAAATTCAACTGTTCTCGCGTAATAAAGTGGATTTTTAATATTTACCGTCATATTGAAAAGGGATTGTACATTTTTGTACCAGGATGTACGAGTATTTTCCTTTGTTGCTTTATTTGAAACGTAATAACAATGCAGTATGACTGACTAAGAATAATTGAAATACCTTCTGAATCATGGTGCTGACTTGATGACTGTTCCACGGAGCTGTGAACTATGATTAATACTTAATTATCTCATAATTTATATGTTAGCAATATGAAAAATAATCCTACTTGTGCAATGTGTATCAGGTGATGAGGGAATTGGAGAACGTTGTGGTTGCAGGTGGATTCGGTTCGGGCAAAAATGTTACAGTAATGTAAAATATTAAGCTAGAAAACATGCAGAGTATTTAAAAACTGGCAGAAATTGTGGTAGAGGTCTTTTCTACTTTATTAAAAATTATATTAATAAACAGACTAATATAGGTGCTTAATTAAAATAAAACCATGCTACTCAAATATTAAAGATATAAATAATAATCACCACTATACCTATAAAAAGAACACCCCCTCTAGCAGGTCCGCTCGACCTTGCTGGAAAAAATGATGAATGCGTATGTTCATTCCAATAATGTATGATACGTTTCAAACGTCTATTCAATAAAGAGAACGTATTTTTCGTTGAGTTTTTATAGCTATGACTCAAATACTCGACCAAAGTTACCTCAAAGAAAACGTAGAGCAATGCCCTTGTCACAATCAAGTTCAAACTAAACATAGAATGACATGTACCATTTCGCCAAGGACATGAAGTGTACGGTCAAAGTCATAAATATGTACACGTTCTCAATATGTCAAAAATATCAACACACCTCTACGCCACTGAAAATAAGGTTTATGTATTTATATTTGACGCGATCTTTTGACTGTACATCCCTACATTGTGGGCCTAGTATCTATGGCTGCGCCTATGTCTCGTGTCAAATGTGGATAAATCTTCCATCACTGTCTTATTTATTTACGTGTCAATTTAAAAGGTGACGGATACCTTATCCAAGCTTTGTCACGCGATAAACGCAGCCAGGTTGGGCCCTTGGTAAATATTGATTATGGATTGTCTTTTATCATATATAATAGAACCTTGTCATAATGGCAGCTTTAAGAGACGAGATAGAAATTACTCGATAATCGTTGGTTTTATGTAATAACTAGTGACCCACCTTTGCTTCGAGCGTTCGGCAAATAACAAGTCGGTTTTAATGGAATAACACAGAATTTACTGACAAATGCCAACCGTTATAATAATATATTCTTGTTATTATAAACCTATGATTATACTATCATGACTGCTGGTCTAGATTATAAGTTGACCTTTGTTTTGAGTAAGTTACTAATTAGCATTTTGTACTTGTAGAAAATAAATGCTTCGCGTTTAAAATATACAAGAAATCTACTCTATATAAATAGGTAAGTAAATATTTAGATTAAATTACAGCGTCACGAGACACGCCTCAGAAATGTCATGTTTTCAATAAGTTACTAAGATTGGCTATTGCTTTTATAAGAAAACTATTTAAGTAGCAAAGTTTTTTTTAACTACAAAATTTACTAATGTTGGTTTACAGCTCGGATCTTCGATGTTGGACTACGCCGAGCGCCCAGTGCAGTGGCGCCTTCATTATTACTAGTGTATTATGATACTAATTGGTAACTATGCTAAGTTGTCAGCTCAAGCCGGGGCAAGATGATGCTCATACGTCATTTTATATGACGATTTTCAAAACATTTGCGAGAAAAACGAAACATAAAAGTTAGGTTTTGTAAAGTGAAACGTGTTTTATATGCTGAATTATGGCCCTAAAAACGTTGTAATAAGAGTGTTGCGAATAGTTCATGTGTTAAAATTGGTTGGGATACCAAAATTGACCTGTTGGTTTCTTAGGTTTGCATTGTTAAAATAATTATATATTGGGGCGATTTTGGATCAAGTTTTATCTAACCAAAATAGATGTTTGTAAATGCTGAAATGATTCAAATTATCTGACTTTTTCGATAGCAATAGTACGTATTAAAACTGTTACAAGACTAAATAGGTCATGTAGGTGAGTCGAAACTGAAACTGGTCATTTTGCTCGAATATTTTTTTGTAACATATCTGGCAACACTTGTTCTATCAAATTAATTCACTTGAATAAAAAAAACAACTTTAGTTTTTGTAATCAATCTCGAAATTTGTTATGGTTATATTTAAAAATGTCATAGTCGAGAATTTCTAAAGTAAACAAAGCCTTAGGCCAATTACTGCAAGAACAGCTGCTCACACATTAAATCCAACAGTGAAACCAATATACGAAAAAAGAAACAAACTAATTGGATAGTGACGATTAATATTACAGTTAAGTAAAAATAAATTACTTTTGTATGAGTTCCTTATTGCATAGTGAGTAGTGACACTGTTGGATGAAACGCGCATACGCAACCAATGTTTCCAGAGTTGGATAATCGAGTTAAACTTTGAACCGAGTAACTCTCAGAAGCCGTCAGTCAAAATCATCGTAACGAAACTGCATTCGTTTTTAATTACGGTATTGTAATAATTATCCCCATTACCTATTGCACAATGCTAAACGTCCAAGTTCATAGGAAATTATAGTTCTGTAATGCGCACGAAAATTATAACTCACAACGGTTAGTCCATGATCTGTATTGTAACTTGTGTAGAATGTAGAAAGGTAGTTTAGTGGTGGTAGCAGCTTGTGCAAGGTCCGCTACGACCGCTATCACCATATTTACCTTTAACCTAATGCCTATAGCAGTGTTCGCATTGCTGTGTTCTATTGTGGGGATAAGTCAACCGGTGAAATTACCAGCATATTCGTTCTGTCTTAGTCTTCAAAGTCTGCAACTCGTTTGGAGTCTTAGGATTGCAGTATTGAGATTGTAATCTTAAGAATGGAAATGTTTATAGGTCTCAGATCTTTCTTAACATCATGTGGCTTGTGTGCTCGGTTGCGTTCCCTATGACATAAATATTAGCGCGTAGCACATAAATACATCTCTTAAAAACGGCGTTCGTTCGGTCGAACGAGTGAAAGCAGCGCAGCGGCGAGATTAAGTAGTCCAGTCAGAGCGTACGAAATTCATTTTAGCGCGTGCATTCTCAATTTAGTACCCTTATACGTTCGATTTTATCGACAGAAGCCCTGCTGCCTACGTTTTTTCCGCTGTGACGGGACTAATAAACTCGCTGCTGCGCCGCGTGCACTCGTTCGACCGACGGAACGGCAGTTTTAAGAGAACAACACCACTGCAACTGGTCGCGACTGTACTGACAATTTATGTCTGCGGTTTACGCATTACGGCGGTTGCACAAGCGGCCGTGGCATTGAACTGCAGTTTGCGCGCGAGCACCAATTCCGGCAATGACCCCGCACCATCGATCACTCGGTTGACTTTTACGTAACCTTATAAAGTTCAACATTAACAGATGTAACGTGAGATTTGTTTCGATAGTGTTTTGGCTTTGTTTTATTTTAAGAAGAGTATTTTTTTTTTCCGAACTAGTATTAGTTCTTGAGGGCCTTAAAAAAATGAGCCTACTCTTTTCTCAAAGGCCGACAGCGCACTTGCGGTTCCTCTTGTGGTGTGGGTGTTTATCAGATACGGTGATCACTTACCATCAGGTGACGTTTGCTTGTCTGCCTCTTTTTTCTGACTAAAGAATAGGAGTAAAAGTACCGAAAGTACTCCTTAAAATTACGATATGGCCCCGTTATGTCATTTAGTCGTGTCATTCGCAGAAAAATCTATTTTTGAATTTCCAAACATCCCCACCAACTTCCACATTTTAATATTACTAGTATTAATAAATAATAATCCCTCCAAGCAAACCTAATTACTAGAACTGAAAACTCAGCCAAGAAATCCAACTTTCTAAGTTGGAAATTTTCTACATTTTCATTTAAATAAAAATGTATACATATTTCCCTCATTTCACGTAACAAACAACTTTACAAAAAAACACACGTAAACTCGTTTCCACAGACACAACTCACCACTTAAGATAACATTACCAACTAATCTTAACTTATAATTAAGTTGTCCATCACTCCTAATGCAAGCACTCGCGCGACTCATCTGCCGGTCATTGACTTGTATACGGAGATGAATGAACGGTGACGTCACACGTAGTAAAGATGCGCAGTGACACGACACGACGCGCGTGACTCGTGATTGTGTCGTTTACAGCTCGGTTTACGGTCATGGCTATCGAGTTGACTTTGAGTTTGCAAATCAGCTGTTTAGTAAAAGGTGGGATCGTGTATTGTTAAGTATGTCATCAGCGGTTTGATTTATGAAATGTAACAAGAATAATTCGAAACCGAAAGGGTACCAAGGGATCGTATTTAACTGAGCCTTCGCTGTCCGTCTGTATGCATATCAGCGTGTTGTTTCCCATGAATCGGAATAGGTAGACAGTTGAAATTTTCACATGTAGTATTAAAAAACAGTCAACAGCGGGTTGGACCCGCCTACCGAGGGTTCCGTAGGACCGCCGCACAGTAGGTAGGTACTATGTCCCCATTTGAATTAGTTTCAAATCGAATTAGCGCGAGTGCAAGTCACTCTTGATCATTTTCAGTATATGTTGTTTTTCTTCAGGGTTTGTATATAGGGGCAGGGGCTATAACCATACCAAATTTGACGCTTGTATGTTGTACCGTTTTTAGTATACAACAAAAATAAATACGATTCATGTAAATGGACACCCTTAATTATTTCATTTTTTTTTATTTGATGTAATTAATACATTTTCTGTATAAAAATCAACTAGCTACCTATTACGGTACAAAAGATACAGCTCTTTAAAGTTCGGACTGCCGGACGGACCATGAAAACCTTTATTTAACCATTACGCGACGACTTTATAATCGTTTACCAAATAGCACCAGAAGTTGCATGAAAAACGTTGTCTCAACTTCTACAAAACTTTATTTTGTTAGTGTCTCTAGGCTTCTCTATTCTCCTATGTTCTTAAAATTAACCAAAGTTAGTTTATTACCTGACTGACTCCCAGACACGCCTTCAAATAGCGCTATTTAACGATAGCTTATGAAATGCCTCTATGCGGGTCATTTTACGGGGGGTACGAAGTTCTTTTGACGGCGAACGTAAAGGACAGAGTTATTGCAGTTATAATAGTTGTCCTTTTCTCTCAGCGTTGACTGAACTGCATAGCTATGTCATAATAAATCCCTTGGCTTTTAAACCTCCCCTGCAATCACGAAAATTTAAACACTACTCTTTGGCTAAGTTGCTTCGCAAAAAAAAACATAGGACGAATACCCAGGGGTATTTATTAGATTCAGATTTTCGGATTGTGTTTGATTGACAGTTTGTAGGGAGAAAACATTGCTTTATAATAACATTAAAAAAATGGGCCTTTAATAAACAAAACATTTCATATTAATTATTCTGCATGTACTCCAACTTCCCGACGTTACCAAATTTTTTCCGCACTCCGTTTAAATTCCTTTTTTTCAATTAGTACCTAACAATATTTTACAAGTGTTATTTTATAGTAATAGTGCAATAGTATCGATTAATATCAGTGTTTCCTAAAAACTGTCAAAATACAGCCCGTAAATATCGAAACCCTAATAATGACGTCATTGTCTAATGTCTGCAAAACTACCGCCTCTTTTTATAGTGACATTTGAAAATAAACTTGATTTTAATACAAAGTAAGTGAATTAAGTGGAGCAACTGACATTTACAGAATTGATTAGATTTGGAATGACTCCCATGACAGTAAATCATTTATCATGACTTAACGATTTACGGAGTCGATCCAATATCACTCAATCTAAAAGTACAGACAAAAAACGTTAAATTTTATTACCGTCGCCGCCATATTTGTTCGAGTATTTAGATTAAGTAAAGTGTGGAATGGACGTTTTATTTATTTATTGATCATAAGATGTCTTTCTCCTGATCCTTTGAATAAAAGGCTTGTAGTATTGTTAGGTGATGAGCTTGCAACCTGTTACTAATGCACTGTAAACATCTTAGCCTAATTGTGCAAAATGGGGCTACATCCAGCAGTGGACTAATATAGCCCAATGATGATGATGATGATGACGATGGATCTGTACATGATCTACCTTCTGATGACAAATAAAAGAGTAATTATACATTCAGTAGTCATAATGTAATAATACCATTTCATACCGCTTTTCTGATCACCTATGAGGAAAATAAAAGATCTTAGTGATGAATTTTTTTTAACTATTTACACTATAAATGTGCTGCAATTTTCAAATTTAACAACTGGAAATTATCATATTTAAGAACAATTATTAAATTTTGGCAACAAAATGTCCTTGAACAGAAAAGTGGCACTTAAATCCCTCCCAGCAGGGAAGAAAAATCCCTTTTCAGAATAGGTGACGTGAAAAAGTAATTTTCATGTTTTAGTTCTAATCTTTAAAAAAAATATGATTTAGTTCTAAAAACCCGGTGCATATATTTTACAATATTGTTTTATTGGGTTTTATGATTTATAGACCCGAAATGTAGGTACTTAAAAGATATTTTTATTCTTTAGTCAACAAAATTAGAATTCAAAATCTTAATAAGAATGGCTGACGCAAAGGTGCGTCCACGACAAAGGACAGGTTACGCGTTTTAAAAACATTCTCTCATAACCGACCGATAACAGAAGTAACGAATCTACTCGCGAATGCTTTATTTTTAATTAAATTAATATTATAATACACAACGTTCCAAACAGATTTTCTTGAATTACTGGTTTCATTACTACCTACGTAAATTAACTACTAATGTGTTGCTACACGTGTCAAAAAAAGGTGAATATCTTTATAAACGTGTCGTAAATATGTTTGTTTCGTTATACCGAAATATTTTGGCTTAGCTTTTGCATAAGTGTTAACTTCTTTATTGCCCTTAAAAAATGTTATTATGCCGAAACATTTTTTTTTAAATTATATTGCTTAATTTAAAAACTAAGCCAATTCCGCTAGTTTTTCAGTATGTATATAATATGAAAAAATTCACAACTCCTAAATATTTTTGTCGACGATACCGTCAAAATATATGTCCGATGATCATAGCTCCTAGTTTAGGGACTAGCATACCGGATAGTTTAGAATACCCAACCTTGACAGTCGAAGGTCAGTACATCTTGCACAGGTGACCACTTTGTCCTATATGAAATATCCTGACATTAAAGTCAAAAGTCAAAGTCAAAGTTCTTTATTCTTCAATTTAGGCATAATATGCACCTATGAAAGTCAAAAAGCATTACCACCGGTTCAAAAAATAAAACCTTTGCCCCGAGAAAAACCGGCGTAAGAAACTCGGCAAGGTATATTTTTTTCAGGAAAAAGGTTTACATCATCATCGTCATCATCATCAGCCCGGGGGCGTCCACTGCTGGACAAAGGCCTCCCCCAAAGAGCGCCACAAGTCACGGTCTTGAGCCGCTTGCATCCAGCGGCTCCCAGCGATCCTAACCAGGTCGTCAGACCACCGGTTTACATCATTACATAATAATTATAAATAAAATAATAATTCTGATTGATACCACAGTCATTTTCGTACAATCGAAACGTCAAGGTAAATTGTAGCATATTGTGCGCTACAGATCCCTGTATTTAATAACTTTCGAGGCTGTATCCGGGTAATTTCTAGCCAGTAAATTATAACAGAGTTAGGTACTAATATTTTAATAACACTGCTGAAGAATGCTACCATCCGGTATCTTGCAACGCCGGCAAAAAATCTTACGTATTGACGTAAAATTGTGTAGACAACACGGGCGGTTGTAAATAAACCCACGTTACATAATTATCGTTTTTAAAAAACAAATACCGGTAAAAGTATTATTCATACAATCTGTCGCCACCACATTGGTACCGCGTTGCTCGATACATCATAACATTGTAACTCTTTGTCTGCGCTCGCGTCGGCCTTGCGCGCTTCCGCGAGAGAAAGGACATTTCGTCGCGTACGACATTATACTCTCATGTTACAAAGGCATATCGGACCTTATAACCGTAGCAAATATAACCTTTTAAGCTTGAACATAAGGATACATATGGAAAAAGGCTTTTTAGTGGTTGCGCTTTTTTTCAATCGAGGTTTTTATCATAGTGACGCACACATTGAATCAGTTGAATAAACATATTTGCCCTCTACAGGATATAGGCAACTTGTGATAACATAATCATCTAATTTAAAACAGGTAAATATAGTAAATAAAGCAGTAAGCTAACCTACTTAAATGAAAATGCAGGCCATAAAAAATTGTTTGTACGCTCTGACGAGACAACTTTAACTCGCCGATTGATAACTCGTTGGCGCAATAAAAAAATTACTCATTATTTCATCCGGACGGCGGGCCCTTACATAAATAATACTAGATTTTATTCGTAATAAAAATAATAATGAAACAAGAAAACACTTTTTAATTGAATTTATTGCGAATACATAGGTACAAACATAATATTTACATAGTAAGTAGGTATCTTAAACTGCATATCGACATACTGTGGTCTGTGAGACATTTTGCCAGCAGTTGGTGCACTCTAATAATTCAACATACAAAGTCGAAGTACCTACATTCTTTACGGGGGTCTGTTTATCAAAACCTAACACATTAAAACAGGTAAGTGCCTAGTAAGGCTTGTACAAAAGTATAATAATCTTATAAGTTTAATTATAAATTATGTTATTTTGGTATTCTTAGGTACAATATCTCCTACAACATCGCTTAACGCATAAAATTGATTGTAAGTAAGTCACTAAACTCAAATCAATTGTCCTTGACAACGAACTTAAAAGGTTCTTACAAGTTTTTTCAACGATTTGGCCTTGCAGAGTTCAGTTTTTATGGTTCAACGGAGGTACTTGTCGTGTGGCGAAAATAGAAACTAATCAATGGAAGTATACTTAGGTATTTTATCTGTTGAAAAATAACATTTTGTCAGATAAGAGGATTGTGTATCGACGCTTAAATGCCCCCTAAATGTTTCATACCCGCTAAATCAAGTCCGATTTACACGATTTATTTTTATTTTTAGGATAAGCTTTTGTTGCCGACTGTACTTATTTTTGCACAGTCGTCATCTACTTGTCAAGACGATTCTAACGAGCCCTAACACGATGGGTTTATTATGTGTGGTTTAGGAGTTCCTATGGCCACCCTGAGTTTCCATCATCTGACCAGCTCGATGGTATTATTATTGTATTGTCATCAGAATTAAAGGTGTATGCAAATTGACAGCTTCAAATGCCAGTTGGTCAAATTTAACTTGCAAGATTTGTCCTGTACATAGGTATATACATGCTTACATACATTGCAAGTTAAAGAAAAGCTTGTAAAAATGGGTCAAGGTTTTAGGGGAGAGGAACGTTATCGCATTTTGTATGGAAATTTTCTGCTTTACAAAAGGATTTTCAGCTTTGTATTTCTCTCTCACTAGCGCTTATACATGCATCTTATCTATGCTAGTCTATCAAGAGTCTAACAGAGTTTACCTGAAGCCGAAATACTTTTCAGGAGCTATTATATTGTACAATACACAGTTATAGGAGCTTTGACTAGTCTATAGTCATCATTTAACGTTACTATCTACTGACGCACCGGTGGACGGAGTGTTGGACGGCCTCCCACCCGGTGGTCTGACGACCTGGTTAGGATCGCGGGGAGCCGCTGGATGCAAGCGGCTCAAGACAGTGACTTGTGGCGCTCTTTGGGGGAGGCCTCTGTCCAGCAGTGGACGCCCCCAAGCTGATGATGATGACTTTACAAAAGTGGCTGCCTAAAAAGAAAAATATGACCTTTTTTATGGCATAGAGAAGGCAAACGAGCGCACAGGACACCTGATGGTAAGTGGAAACGGTGACCCATAGACATTCACATTCACAAGACTGCAAGCTTTAGACTGCAAATGCCAACCCTGGTGATATACATACATCTGCTAAGACTACGTGGATACCTATAAAAGATAAAGCAGCCCCTTTTACAGTGCTAAGTGTACTTATTTACACTCTATATAGGTAAAAGACAAACAGAAAAATATTTGCGGGAGTATGAACTGTTTAAAACTTTTCGTTATTGCTTTTAATTATGCAATGTAGCCGCATTCTTATAAATAATTTAACTAAATCATCAACTGGAAAACAATCACAAGGTTTATCAAACAAGACTACTTTAAGTAAATGTTGAAAAAGTTTTTGGCTAATATTGTTGCCAGTAAACGTTTGAAACGATGATTTTAGTTCTCTTTCTAAATCACGACAATAATTGACAAAACCTTCGGGAGTGACTTGTTTATCACTATTCTGATCATCTTTTACAATAAAAGTCCTTAACCTTACGTACAAACTATTTGGATCGTGTTCAATTGAATAAATTGTTAATTTGCACTTATGTTTTTCGACACATCGTCTAAACAAATACTCGCAGATGTATTGAAAAGAATTATTTTCAGGAAGTCTATATTTTGCAGGTTGGATGGTCCGTCGTGGTTTGGCTGATTTTGGCTGTAGTATATTTAACTCAGAACCCAGGGGAAAAGAAATTTTTCTTGAAAATTCTCCGAATTGTGCAATAACACTGTCAAAGTCTTCGGTGTGATTGGTCTTGTCTGATAATTTTAGAAGTTGGTAAAGAAAACTTTTCCTAAACGCTCTTTTGAATTGAATACATGTAGGTTTAGCCCACTTTTTACCAACTTGCCTTATAAATCTGAACAAGTTTTCTAAACAGTCATTATTTATCCATCCTGTTAAAAGGTACCGGTTATTATCGGATTGCATATCATTAAGTAGCTGCCGAAATGAAGTTATTGTGATACTAAATGCGCTTACAAATTTCATCATTTTTGTGACCTCACGGCCCGTCGTTTTATTTGTTATTTTTATATTCGAGAAGATACGTTGAGCTTTTTCTAGTAACTCATTTTGTACCTTGTTTCCATCAAGGGGTTCATTATATGGTTCTGGGAAGTTATCGTTACTTGAGTTCAATAGCTTTAAGATATCGCTCATAATACCGATAAATTCTATAGTTCCATCAGATACTGCTAGATCGTTCGAAGCTACATAATTTTCTAATGCTGCGGCTACCAATTCACTGAAAATCTCTGCAGCATACCGGAGTTTTTGCTTTTGAAAAACATTGGGCGATATATGACAGTCTGTTAAATGCGGGGCTAATCGCGTATCTTTTGATTTTTCAATGTTGTACAGATTTTCAATGTCCTTCCACGTTGCAGTTTTGCCATCAAATTCAAAATCACATGTAATCAAGCTGTTTCTCACGCTTTTAATCAAACGAGTAACATCAAAAATATAGTACATTTTTTTTCCCTCGATAGTAAAACTAGAATTGTCTTTATGAACACCCAAGGACTTTGAAAAGTTTATGAAGTCGGACGCATGGTCTGACACAAAAGCCCTTACATTGAAGCCCAATGTTGACATTTTTTTCACTGTTTCAACAATCCAAGCTGTGAGTTGATCATCGATTTTGTGGTCGTAGGTGAAACTAAAACCAACGGGTAGTTTCCAATTTGAAATAATTCCTCGAAGCATGAGAGTAAATGCGTAGCTAGCAGCAAGTGGACGCTGTTCACCGTCAACTTCATGAAAACCTAAGATCTTGTCGGCTTTAGCATCGTAAGACAGATTGCACTTGAGACTCATGTCATCTATACAGAGAACGCATTCTTTATCCTCAGCCGACATATGTTTAGCACTCTCTGTTAAAAGGTTGTACATTTCATTGTTCAGTTGGGTATTCATTGGAAGGTTTATTCGAGCCAAAGTTATTTTAGAAGGTAAAGTAATGGCTTTTGATAGAAAGCGATAAGCGAGTGGACTTGTGAAAAATATGTCGAGGCAGAATAATTTAAACGCCTTTGAGTATCTATTGTTTTTGCAATGTCGTTTTAAGCCAATTTGCATCTTGACAATTGCACTCAATTTGGGACATAAAAATGTGTCACATCCTTTGATGAATTGCTGCTCAGTAACACTTTCATCTTCTTTTGGTTTTGTGGCAATTTTCAACCTTTTATGTGAAAGTTTCGAAGTCACTTTAATCTGTCTTTTTCTTGGACTATCTGTTAATATCGCCGCAGTTTGAGATGCATCGTCTGCTTTTGCAGTTTCCTCAATTTTTATATTAGCTTCCGGTAGCTGGCATGAATAGTGCAAAGCCGTAGAGCAAACATCGGTGTTATGTTCTATTGGGTTCTTTTCATAATTCTGTAAAATTTCATTTTTTTCAGTCTTGATTTGATCTGATTTTGAACCTGGCAGGAATAAAGTTGGAACAGCCATTTTTTTCAAATTCTTTTTGCCATACATTCGCGGTTCAAAATGCAAACTACACGCGTATACGTGGCGAAGTTGAAAAAGGCTTTTTTCACCCAAGTCAGGTCTGCCGCTCTTCTTTATCCATAGGTCACATCTGAAAATGAAACAAAGTATAAGGTTTGGAAAGCTTACCTATCTATCACAATCCTTATACCTATTTTATTTTTATGCCACTGCCTTTGAACATAAAAATATATAACATAGGTATATAGATTTACTATGAATTACATAAAAACGATTGTAGTAATTTTCATTTTACATAACACAAATTGCATAATTTCGAACTCTATAACAAACCAACGATACAACACTAAACGTAACAACGAAATGCATAATTTCTCAGGGGTTCTGAAATACCCGGTTCCTTTAAAGTATGCTTAGAACCGGTTCCAAAAGCAATAAACCCGGTTCTCCCGTTTTTCAAAAATAAGTAGTAGTGGTTTGATTTAAAAGATTATTTTTCACTATAACTTTCATAGGATGTATTGTGTGATTATGTTCCTGCCAGCTGGCATCGACGCAGTGAAAATAAAAATGACACTTTTCGAAAAGGGTTGCTGTCGTGATAGCAATCTTTCGCTGGGGTACCATTACTTGACAGCAATACCGCCGACAAGCGTGGAGCCTGAACGTATATTCTCCTCAGCTGGATACATAAGAATATGCAATCGCCTACGCAGCTCATTGAGTGACCACAGTTTAGATGTTATTATTTATTTAAGGTCGTATTATAAAGAAAAAAATCTTTCAAAGAAGACTAAAAGTGCGTGATAGAGAATATTTAAATATATTATAATTAAGGGTAATGAGAATAAAATAAAAAACACAACCAGGGCCCGCATATAACTATATCATCAATATTCATATTAAAAAGGATCATCGTAAAATTAAAAAGGATATCCGATAATATCGTGCTTATTGTTACTGGTTTCATATATTTCTGCCCATTCTCATTTGAAATGGAGATAAACTTATACCATGGATAAACACATAGGCTACTCTACATCCCGGATAATTTAAAAGTTCCCGAGGGAATAACGATAATCAAAATCTCCGCAGATGAAATCTAGGACAAAAACTAGTTATCAACAAAAAATAATAATTTAAATATGAGTTATTCTCAAACTTTTCACTCATATTTTAACACGACAAATCGGTGATAACGTGAGATTAATTTAAAATAAATTTGCCGTCTTCATTAAAAAGGACGCATGTTAGTTTCATGGGTATTGAAAAACCGGCGATAATTGTTTCGAATTAAGTACTGGAATTCCTATTTTAATTTCAATTTGGATTTATTGTTTAAATTACATGAATATTACGCTAGTCAAACTTACGTTCATTTACGATGGAGGAAATGCAGCACAGTCTGGATATATGAGTCTTTCTTGACTCATTAGTAAAATGGAGGTAAGGAGTAATTTTTTTGTTTTACCACTTTGTTTGGCGTGACAAATATGTATATTCATGCCAAATTACAATTTTCTAGTAGGTACTAATATTCTCTAAGCAAGGCTGCGGACGGACGGACGGACATGGCGAAGTTATAAGGGTTCCTAGTTTGACTACGGAACCCAAAAAAGCGGGGGAATAAATGTCCTGACATGTTATTTTAATCTAAACTATCTAACGGCTTCATGATAAAGGGGCGATCGAGCGAGTTTTAACCTACCTAATTGAGAATGTACGCCGTAAAATGTTGTAAGTACGCTCTGACAAGACATCTTCAATTCGCTGATTATTACCGAATAGCTAACAGCATGTTGTGTCAGTGGGGTGCACGCAGCAGCGCCGCGGCGCGTAACCGAGTGGGGCAACAATTATAACAAAAAACAAGCTTTAGAAAACCAACTGCTGTTTGGATAATGTGTGTGTTGTTTTTAGGGTAACGTACCCAAAAAGGTTAAAAGGGACCCTATTACTAAGACTCTACTGTTCATCCGTCTGTCTTTCCGTCTGTACTGTGTCTTAGTACTAGAAAGCTGTAATTTGGCATGAATATAGATATTACTCACGCCAAAAAAGTGGTTAAATAAAATTTTGGAAAAAATAATCTTTACCGTTCTTCGTGCGGGGTGTCGTTGTAAAGGCCTTTAAAAAATATTGCGGCTTATAATAAACAATTTTACGATTAAGGGATCCGTTTATTAAATACAAAGCTTTAAAGCGCTATTTTTTGTTAGTCAAGTGTCCCCCCCCCCCCCCCCCCCCCCCTCCACTACAGCCAAAACTACAAATACTAAAAATCTTATACATATCTTTTGGTTCTTGAGTTACAAACGGTTTTAATGTTTACGAGTATACCTACCGAAAACTTATTTGCGGTGTTGGTAAACTGACCGCGACCTATGTCGATGTATGGGGATAATAGTTTTCCAACGGCAAAGTTAAGTTTGTCGCGAGGTCTAATTTGTTTGTAGTAACGGCTTCGGAACCCTACACTGAGCATGGTCCGACATGCTCTTGCCCGGTTTATATTTGTATATTTAGCCAATCTCACAGACGCTAAGACAAACGACACCTGGGTGAATATTTGGGCGTTTCAACCGCCGTCATTGTTGTCATCAATATATTGACGAAAACAATGATAATTACCAGCAACTTTTGATGTCAAAGTCAACGGACCCGGGGGTAGTATTAATTCCATTTAAAATCATAAGACAATTAAAAAGTTTATCTTGAATAATATGCGAAAACAATAATGACGGCGGTTAAAACGCCGAATATTCACCCACCTGGCTTGTCGAAATTGGGCTATCTTTTCAGCCTTAACAAGAGAACGAAGAACCATACCTACATACATACATACAAACATTACCCTTCTGTGGCAGTCGGGCGAAATAATGTGACATGACACGTCTCTATTACCAGCAAAGGAGCGTGTGTTTTTGAGTGAGATAAATGTTGAATTATGTAGGTATTACCTATTGCTGATGACTATACCCTACCTACGTTAATCTTACTATCTTATCTTATATTACTAATATTACAAACGCGAAAGTTTGGATATGTTACTCAATCACGCTTGAATAGCTAAACGGATCTGGACGGCAAGCACTAGTGGTCCGCGACTTGGTGGTCGCTGAGATCTCCCTTTCTAACTAGCCGATAACGATAAAGACGCACTGAGCGACAAGCAAGAAAATACAACATGACATGTGCTAAGGGGCCTAATATGGCTGAGTTTATCGCGTGACAAAATGTGGATAAAACATCCGTCACTTTCTGACTCGTGTATGCCTAAGTACGAGAGTGAGGGATGCGGACGAAATGTGGCACAGAAATTGATAATAGTCTGGAACAGCACATAGGCTATTTTTTATGCCGGAAAATTAATAGATCCAGAGGGAATAGCGATAACTGATTTCTACGCGGACGGAGTCGCGGGCAACAAATAGATATAATACATATATAAAAGTTAATCTGTAACCTCACCGTCATCTTTTTACGTACCATGTTATACTACTGACGTCCGAATCCTATGAAGTAAGCGAGATGACAATATGGTCACTAAGCAAAAGACCAAGACAGACGACCGGCGTCGACGGGCGGCGGGGTATCGCGAGTGAGACTTCAAAATGGCGACCGTTTCATTCTTATCTAACATGGCGCAGCAAACCGACGCAACTAAACAACTAAACTGAACCAAAATAAAATGTCTCACCTTTCTTGCGTCCGCGGGAACTGATGAAACCTCAACCCCGTGTTGGTGTATGAAGAGGATAAACATTCACTCACTGCACAAGTGCAGCCCACCATTATTATTTTTTATCAAACACGCGCCGCACCAACCCTCAAGGCTGCAACCTAACTGTCATTATGTGACGTTGTTTGTTAGTCCGGTTGCACTCCCCTCTCCCCTCGCTTTCCCCTCGCCTCATTCTCGTCTCACCCGGACCCGCGCTTTTTGTTCGCTCTCGATTACCGATTGGTAGATTATTATTATGTCCGTTCTTAATATTCAAACCGCGTGCGGACAGGCCCTCTATTCCCGACGGTAAAAACATAATTATCGTCTTTGATGTGTTATGGTACCTATTGTTTTGACGTCAGTCGCCATTACTGTCAAGTAAAACGGTGAAAATACGATAACAGCTCAAACACGATAATGGTTTTTACCGTCGGGAATAGAGGCCCTGATTAGGTTGCCTTCCTCGAGTTAAAATAATTTTGCCACTTGTAAAATGTGTCAAGTTTTAATTTCAAGCTATTTTAACTCTTCGCAATTTGAATATTGGGAACAGACAAAGAGATTTAATATTATAGGTACGATTAAGTACATTTACACGACGAGCAACACCAATAACAAAAATCTTCTCATTTCATTTTAAACCGCATCATAAACGCTTACAATTAGCTTTATTCGTGCTTAACCACAGATATTGTAATGAAATGAAAAATAATTTATCTAGCACATAAAAAAACTAAATAGGTACATTTATTTTTTATTACGGCCAAAATGGTCTCCGCTTTCAGTGAGATCAGGGAGATTAGATACGACGATCGAAGGGGAGGCGTTAAAATAAAAAAAAATAAAAAAATATGAAATATCTAAAATAATATCGCTACTATTTTGAGATCATTTTAGAGAGATCAAATTAAGTATTACAATAACAAGACAAAAAGACATCTTATATATATCTGTGTGTGTATGTGTGTAAGTTTGAGTGTGTGTGCGTGTGTGTGTGTGTGCGTTTGAGTTTGCTTGCGTGCGCATATGCGTATGTGTACAACTGCTTATGATCCAGATATTTGAGAAGCTAATAAATAATTCTTGAAATGCTTTTTAAATGTAGCTACTGATTATATACTTACTGTATGAGCAAATTATTAGAATTTCCCTTTTTAAATAAGTATTTCATGGTTTGACTCATGTTTTCTAGATTATTATTTACTTACTCCTACGACGACATCATGAATATCACGATACCCATGATAGATACCCAAGGCTAACTAATAATAAGTTCTATTTATTCGAACGCGATTGTGTCTCCATCTTCGTAAATGTAATGTAATCTCTTGAGTCAGCGCTCAAACGTATGAGCTACAGAAGAGTTCAAAACATCATAGTTAGTAGATAGGAACACAGATGGCGCTGTTGTCAACCCGCTTTGCACATGCGCGCAACGTCTTGTTCCTATTTTCGTATCACCGGGAACATTCTATTTCTATACCTTCAACTTTCCATAATAGAACTCTTGGTGTGTTCTGCTCGCCTGGTACTTCGGGGGCGGGAAGTGACTGCCGTGACGCGTGCCCGTCATGTCACGCCCTGTCACGCTGACGTTTTCTCTAAAACAACGCCTCAAAGAGTTGAAACGAAAAGCGTTTTTTTAGGCTGTTATTAATTGATTTGATATTTTTGCCGGGCTTGATATTTTAATGGTTTTTGTGATTAAAGATTAACAAATCAAATTCAGTTGATTAATCGTTTAAAACTTTATTTTATGTGCCTACTGAACTGACTTCCATGGACTTACCTATTCTGTACTTTACATTGTCGTAAATCACGTTGACAGTACGGGTTCATTTTTAAACAAGAACGATTAATAAAAAACATATTTAATTAAAGATTACAGGCATGAAGTACCTACTAAATAGCGATTAATAATGTTAAACTGAAATATATTAAACATGTGTGGCGTTTTAAAGTAAAGCTACATTAATACATCAATTCAATTTTCATAATTATAAATTCTAATCGTCTAAAACACCACAAAGTTATAAAATTCTAATGTCGTCACACCTGCCTACGTTTCATCGGGTTTCCTTGAAATTCAGTAATAAGGTTAGGAGTACCAGGAAAACAGGATGCGTTAGATAGTCAACGTGCGTGGTTTCCATGGTTACAACTGAAATTCGTCCGTTGGCGTTGTGTGCGTGGCTACGTGTGCCGATAACACACTTGGATAAGTTGTTAAAGTTAGATGAAACTCACCTATTGCAATGAAGTGAGTAAATATTGGAGTTCAACGGTAGGTAATTAATTATTTTGCATGTTGATTAAATCTGTTCGTTCATTCTAATTTACAAAGTTTGACGAAACATAGTGGTTATTCTGTTGATAAACTACCCCAATAAAATAGAACTTGGAACGTGATTTGGAATATTTGGATCTGTTTAGTTTAGACAACGTAACTTAAAAATAAAATGGAAACTCGCATTTAACACGAAATTGTATTTATTTACTTATTTCAATCTAATTGAAGGTCTCATCCCAGCGTTAGCGGAAATGATTACCCGTGTCGACGCAAAATTGAATCCTTGAGAAGCAAACTTCATGAATAATAAAACAGAAGATTTCTTCGACGTAAGAATAAATTGCATCGTATACAAGCTTCACGCGCAGCGGGAGATTTATTAAAAATATTATCGAGGAAGATACGATTACACTAATGGTTGGCATTTGTCTTACAGCGGAGTTTTCCAATTTTAAATTTTAAACATTTAGCTGAAAAACATAAGCATCGCGCACGCCTATTGCAATTAAATAAAGATCGTACGTAACCTCATTGCCTTAAACCAATGAATTACAGAACTAACTTAATTATTTCGCTCGCTAACAATACTTGTACCACGTTCGAAATCAGAGTCGCGGCAACTTTTCAGACTGCTTGACGCTCCCAATATAGCTCGCTCCGTTGCACTCACGCAAATCGCACCCCTATTTTTAGCGGGCGCTCTCGCTCGCACTTGAGGGTTTTCTTGGGGTTTTCTCGGGCATGCGCAGAGCGTCGCGACGCACGTGCTCTACCATGCTCCTGGTGAGTTCTAATCTCCTGGTACCGGGCGCGCCGAGGGCGGCCGGTTCGCGCCGCCGCCCAGCGCCGCAGCCGCCCTAGCCTTCCCGCCCGCCCAGAAGCAAGTAAGGCCGCCTGCGACTCGGTCCGCTCTACTAGAAATCGCGAGCGCCCACGTGCAAAGTTACGCACGACTGACGACGTTTTCGAACGGACTAAGTGTTTAAAACAGTGTCGCCATTCTAAAAAATAAGGGAAATTAAATTAGTAAAATACACCCCATTTTATTAAAAGTCTGTTTTGCCCTCTTTTAAATTTTAGCAAAGTTTGTCATTGGTTATTTTTCATTGTATTTTAATATTTTGCTTCGCTGGTGTAAGTTTTAATAGTGAATTAGTGTGTGCCTCCTAGGTCCGGTCGTTTGCTGATGATCTTCCGTTTCTGAGCGCTGCAGACTATTCCGGAATGAGACGACAAGTAACTTTACCAGGTAATTACGTTAAAGCAGCAGTCTTTTGAAGTATAATGAGCATTATAAAATACTGTGATAAAAATACAAGAATAATTATTTCGCTCTTTTGATATTCGTTCATAAATAAAGAAGTTTGCGTTTCCTTATTTTTCCGGATCAAAGAAATAGGTAGATCATGTTGAAAAATTACGAAATTTAAACAATGTATGTATGTGTAAGTTTACATAATTTAAAATATTAAAAATGTATAAATTACAAAACAATTCTATGTTTTTTTATTTTTTTATATTAACCCTCTAGGTTAATACAAAAAATATGTACCTTCTGCCACACGTATTTAAAATTTGTTAAATATAAAATATAATTCAACCAACTCTGCGTAAATGTATCGTTAATGCCAGTAAAATTATTATTTAATTATAATAATACTAAAATTAATAGTACTTGGCGTGTTTTTAAGCTATTTCCACTTATAAGTAGGTCATCTTAGTCCTATAAATGGTATATTTAAATGTAATTTATGTATATTTTCAAAGTAAGTAAGTAAATTTTTGTTTCTGTATTTAAAAAATGCGGCAATAGCGTGTTTGTTATTTTGTCGTGAAAAAACTCTACGCCTGAAAATGTGGCTTATAAATTGTTACTAGATTTAAGATTGTAATTGTTAGTTGGCCTAGAGTTTTTTTAGCTCTGTAACTTACAACGCAATTACATTTTTATTGGGAAAACAACATGCGTACAAAAGAAGCAATAAAAAAAAGTTTGTGTGTATACTGTATAGTTATATTTTATTCTTAACTAGAAGTTGCAGTCAAGTAAGTCAAGCATTTGGCGTCTACATGGTAAACGTTATTTTCCTTCAGTAATTGGTCGTAGAGCTAATATTTTTTTAAGAATTGCATTTTCAGATCGAGAAAAAAAACTTTTTTAAGGTTTACACACGCTGAAAATTTGAACTGTACACTTATTATGGTATGTGAGATACAGCCTGCTGACAGACAAATAAACGTTATCGAAGGCATAGTAATAGGGTCCCGGGTACCCTTTTAATACGGAATGGTACGGAACCCTGAAAGAACAGGCCAAGTGCGAGTCGGATTTGCGCACGAAGGGTTCCGTACCATTATCTATACATCATTATATACTATACATATACTAGAAGTTGCCTTTATTAATATCGAGCAAAAAACGGCAAAAAAGTCACGTTTGTTGTATGGAGCCCTACTTCAATTTTTATTTTATTGTGTTTTTAGTATTTTTTGTTATAGCGGCAACCGAAATAAATCATCTGAAAAAATTCAACTGTCTAGCTATCACGGTTCATGAGATTCAGCTGGTGACAGACAGACAGACGGACAGTGGAGTCTTAGTAATAGGATCCGGTTTTTAGCCTTTGGGTACGGAACCCTAAAAACCTAAATGTCCAGTGTAGCTACTACGTTTTCTACCCTTCGATGTCTCTTCGAGCTATAAATACCACTTCGGATATTTCTCGATTTCCGTTTGATTATTTTCTGCCCCAATCCACAATATAGCCACTCGGAATAAATATAAATCTTCAAGTTATATACCTAATATTATCTATCTATTAAATATAAATGAGAATAAAACCGAGATCGTTTTTGGGAGTTCAAAAAACAAACATGTTTGTGAAACTCACAATTTAAAAATAATGTGTCTATTTATTGGCAAAATATACATTCAACTAAAGCTAGACTTAAAACGCAGTAAAGAACAAAATAACGTCATTCCGACTAACTAGTCCAAAGCGAGCGTTATAAACAAATAATAAAAATGCGTTTGAGACAAACCAAAGCATGATTAAACATAAACACGGTATTTTCTACGTCAAAGCTAGAGACGTTTAAACAGGGTAACAAACAAAATGACGTCATTCCGACTAACTAGTCTAAAGCGGGCGTAGCAAACACTGTTTTTTTTCTCAGTAAATAATAATAATAAAAAATGCTTTTGATACAAGCATAATTTTAATTAGAACACCTTTTCATAAAACTCCTGTTCTTAATTGGTGAGAGATTTGTTAGTTAATTTGGTATAAAGATAAAACAAAGGGGGACAATCTTACTATATTTATGTATAAATTGACCTAGTCTTAAACTAAAGTCTTGGGTTGTTTTGGTGAAATGTGTTTGCCAAATGTATCGTTTCCTAACCGCTTCATTTGCCAGCCCGCTTCGTTTTCTGTAACCGTAAATATTTCTAGTTTTTAACTAACCTTACTGAACCAATAGGGTTGTATTCGATGGTACTGAAATAAACCCCGGAATATTTACAGTTACAGGATACATAATCGTTTGGCTAATGATTCGGTCGGAAAACGATACAATTTGGCAAACCAAATACACTCAGGAGCAAAAATGCCGGGTCAGAGTGCGTTTTTCATACTACTATGAACTATGACTATTTCGAAGCCTTCGTTCCTCGCCTGGGGTTGTTTTGAGTGAGGTTTAATGGTGGGTACTGCAAGGTTCAATAGAGGAGGTCAAAAGTTCTTAAGATATCTAACTGATCGCACAATCAGTTAACACCACAGCGGGAGAGTTTGGGTTTCCTTACATTTTATTGCCATTTTAGATGTTTTTGTGAACATGCTCAATTCCAGCTTTAACCGCAGAATTATTCAGTTGGGTATCCTAGGCACTCTGGAAGTCCTGTATCGATGCTCGAGGTATTCATCATCAGATTTCACTAAAAGCATTCCCTGGCGAGGAACCAAGGCTTCGAAATAGCCTCTTTAGTATGAAAAACGCACTCGTTATTTCTGCTCCTGAGTGTACATCCAAGTCTCAGGAACAAATACTTGCACTCATCACACAACTATTTGCTCTGACCAGGTCTAGTCTAGGCTAGTGCAAAACTAGTATGTATCTAACCCCATTGACCTTACTCATTTACTGGAGTTAGCTTGAAGAGATCCCATTTAGGGATTAGTTCCTCTTGTACATTATTTAATATAAATACTGTAATATTTATATTTTCGTGCAATAAAGAGTTTATACAGGTACATATGTACATAAGAGCTATAATAACATTGACAATAATTGGTCAAAGACGATTTGGTTTTTAATTTCTAGAATCTCGGCCGAACGGGCAACGCAATTACAATTGTGAGATTAAAAAAGTTCATTGTTTTTAGAGCCCACTTACTTCCAGATGGCCTGTGTCGATGCCTATTCTGTAAATTAAAAAGCGAATCAGCGCGAGCTTACACTTGGTCATTTTTAGCATTTGCTTTTGTCAAAAATAAAAACACATTGGAAAAAAACACAAGTAAAATATTCTGAAAAAAAAAAAGAATCCACCCGCATCTATTACAATGCAAAGATAGCTCGTTAAAGTTAGCACGGACAGACAGACAGCGTAGGTATATTAATAGTATCGCGTTGGGCTACCTTAGGGTAAGGAATCCTAAAAAGAAATCCAATCAGCTGTAAAATTCTAATGAATTCTAAAGTGAATTTCAGTGCAATATAAAAAAGGACTTACGGCGATGATGCATCATCGCCGTAAGTCACCATTATAATATTTTAAGCACACCATTATAATATTTTATTACACTGCAAAGGCCTTTCTATGGTAATTTCTGGTGCATTATTGCATTTTGCTGTTCCCCATGAAGTAAGACAACCACACAGAATTTAATAAGACTCTTAATTGAATTTAACTTCCATTTTTATCATTCCAAGACTTTGAGACCATTCCAAGAAATTGTTGGAACTTTTCAACAATGATTCCTTAGCTTTGTGAAGTTAGAACTTTGTTGATGACGAAATTAAAAATAAATTCCGGAGGAGATTGGGACTCGGATTAGGAGATTAAATCGGTGGAGCCTCGTTCATTTCCGCTTCCTAAGTCCTTCATTTTTCGATTTTAATTATGTTGTTTAACATTTTTTCATGAATGAGATAAACGACGTTCACACTTTTTTTTTCCGTTTTTTTTTTGTTTTGTTAACAACAGATAACCACGCTATCAATATGTATTATATTTAATACAACTATAAATACGGACTTTACATTAAAATTTAAAAGTTAAAGTTAAAACTAAACTTATTTAAAATAAAATAAAATAAAACTAAGCTACTCAAATATTAAAAATTAAACATAAACACCACTATAAAAAGAACACCCCCTCTAGCAGGACCGCTCGCGGCATGGTCCCTAAGACACTGGCTGCATTACCTCTCTGGATGGCTAGCCCAATCCTTTGGGAAAGGTAAGCGCCAGCTCTAGGGTCTCCGGAGGTGTCGATGAGCCGGGATGACAGGGCCTTAATAAAACTTTTCATGTCAGCTGACCAAGGTCCCATTGTTTCCACCGCAAGCGCCACAAATTCGTAATTATTTAATAATGATGAATATTTGCGGCGCTTGTTGGTTTGGGCCTGTTCAGCTGCTGCACCGGTCCGATTACGGGTTGTCTGGACGTGAGAAAGGGCGAATGTATCAACACACGTCGCGTCCCACACCAGTGCCCTACCTAGTTTCCACGGCACCAACGTAGCTCCGTCTGGTCGCTTGCCATCGTCTCTATGCAAACCTGCTGGTTCCAGGACAGCAGGCACAGAGACAGTGGCAAGCGAACGACGGATCAGATCATTAATTGTGCCGTGGCGTTACAAACGGCCAGCACTTCTAAAACATGAAAGGCCATGTCGTCCCAGCTCACTCACTTCCTTCCCGCACGTACAAGTATGAGGTTCACAGATTCTGGCTCCAAGCCGTAAGCTTATTGCAATTCGCAAGCAGCTTGGGTCCAAGACTGTGCCTATATTACGGGAAGGAAGAGCGTGGAGCCAGTGGCCTGATTCGCCTGCTGAGACAGCGAGGAGACGGGCGCGATCTAAATCGTCCGGACTATTTTGTACAAGAGATGCATGAATTGATTCGAGGCGAGGTGTATCCCATGCTCTTTGGATATGCCTCTTGACTGGCATATCCACTCCGGGACAAGACTCACACCAAGCATCCCTGGCCTCCACCAGGTTCGCCATCTCAACGTCAAGTATCTGTGGGAGATTTAAAATAATACTGACGAGAGACAACGAACCATAAGCGGAGGACAGGAAAGCCGGCAGTGCCACGCTAGAAGAGCATCGAATACCAAGTCCACCGAAACGAATTGGGAGAACCGCTTGAGTCCAAGACCTTAAATTAAAATGAATGTTTAATAATTTAGACAGAGTTGATTGAAGGGTAATATCTATAGAAGCCATGATGTCTGGAAATTTCCAAATTGGACAACTCCGTAATAAATACATGAACTTTGGAGTGAAAAGACAAAAACGAATAATAAAAAGCGCCATGTGGGGATTTATTTCGTACAAAAGGTCAGAAGTATTTTTAAAAAGATTTAATTTGCAATTTATAATGGGATTGATTGCTTCGTCAAAAATCGGTGAACCTAAAAGTGTTAAAGATGAATTTGAATGGACCGAAATGTTGGGTGAAGCTGCGTTAAAATTAGTGACGATATCAATTTTTTTTTCTAAAGAAATGTGATCTGGCACATACATTTCGCACTTAGTAAAGTTTAATGAGAGGCCTATAATAGAAAATTTAGTGATGATCGTATGCAGGTCTTGTAGTACAGTTGACGCGTCCCCACCAAGGGAACCGTCATCAAGGTACCACAGATTGAATTTGGAATTTAGATCTGAAATAATTGGATGAATGACTAAACTAAAAATTACAGGCCCGAGTGGGTCTCCCTGTTGGCAACCCATGCATGAAGATATGATTTTGTCACCGAATAGTAATTTTGATGGTGCCCCATAGCATTGCCACAAATAGCCGTATAATTCTGGAACTTCTTTTTTGACAGCAGCTAGAAGGGCACCACGATCTACCGAATTAAAAGCTATCAATTGAATCTTAGAACAGGCGGTGAAACGAATAATTTGAAGGGGGTTGTATGGCTATTTCTATTTATAGTAAATTTGATGAAGACATTAAAATGGCTAGTAAAAAAGTGTTTCTACTCGAACGAATACTTTGCTTATTTTGATAAAAGGTGACATTATAAATACAACATATTCTCTTTGGCAATTACTGTAGTGTCCGTAGCTGTGACTTATTTTATTTTATTTTTATATTTTTGTCTGTCTTCTTTGTTTTAATATTTCAAATATTTTGTTTGCCAGCTGCTGGTAGAGTGTGTGAAACCTATAATATATGTTGTTAGATAAATATATTTTGATTTTCATTTTGGGGACCATATGAATTTGTTTATCGAACATTTACTTGTATTTATCAAAATTTTCATTTATTTTCAACTTTTGCAAAAGCAAGAAGGAAGAGCTAAATATTTAATCGCTATGGGTAGGAGTAAGTAGGTCAGGTTAGGTTTGAACTATTAGCAATATCAAAGTAGGTACATATACTAAATTTAAAAAAAAAAAGATTTTGATCGATTCGGAATTATGTATCTATTATAGAGGCATTTCATCTAAGTAGTCGTTGACGCATTTATATGATAACTTCAAAAAGTCCACGGGCTTATAAGCCTACTATATAACTAGTGTGCTAATTCGATTAAAGTAACTAAAATTTAAATCGAGAGAAGGTTGGCTATCTTATAAATAAAATCAATTATCATTACATAATATAAAACAAAGTCGCTTCCCGCTGTCTGTCTGTCCCTAGGTATGCTTACATCTTTAAAACTGCCCAACGGATTTTGACGGTTTTTTTTTAAATAGATAGAGTGATTCAAGAGGAAGGTTTTTATCTATAATAAATTGTAGATTATCTACGGGTTTTTCTGAAAACTTATATAAACCGATGCGAACAGAGGGCGGGTCACTGTCTATACAAATAAAAATGAATCGCTAAATGTGTTGCTAAGGGAAAGCTCGAGGACGGCTGAACCGATTTGGCTGATTTATTTTATATTGTATTCGTTATTGTCAGGACAAGACAAGGAATATCGGAAAATTGGAGTATCAGCAAAGCCGCTGGCGGGCCGCTAGTAAGTAATAGGTATTATAAAGAGGTAAAGACTGTGACGTTGCAAGGGGTAATCTCTGGCTCTACTGAACCGATTTAGAAAATTCTTGTACCAACAGAAAGCCACGTTATTTGTGGGTGTCATAGGCTATAAATTAACCAAAAAAAAAGTTTATTGTCCATCAAAGTGGGCACGGGAACAGCTAGTACTTTATATTGGGATAAGGTATTAAATGTGCAGTTACTTATATGATGTATGACACTAGAGTAATAAATAGTACTCGGCTACATATGGCTGTCACACTCTCTCTGTCATCTGTCACTATATTTGTTATGCCAAAGAGTGAGACAGCGATAGACAATACTATTAATACATTCGTTTCTAATCTCCAAAAAAAAAATACATGTGTTATAGGTTTAACGTGTATCTGTTTGTCTGTTTTTGGCATCGTATCTCGCAAACGGATGGACCGATGTGAACGCAGTATTTTTTAATAGAAAGCTAGTTTTATTTTGAATGGTTGTTACGTAGATCTCATTAAAATCGGTTAAGCCGTTTAAGAGATATAAGCTCTGGAAGAAGGGTTCGCCGTTTTATCGATAAAAGATAAAAGATGTTTATTCATAAAGCAAAGGCACTTTTACACGTCAAAAATCTACCAGAGCGGGAGCTTAATGCTGCGTTTACCGTGTAAAAAGGATGTAGGTATGGCATCCGTCACTTTCTGCCACGTACATAAGTACGAGAGTGACGGATGCTTTACTCACGTTTGACCCGGGATTTAGACGCAGCCATACTAGGCCTGCAGCGCTTCCCAAGAGGAGACCACGGCTGAGAAGAAATGCAAAAAAATCAACTTTTAGGACAGTGATAATACTTAACCTAGCTTTATGCAAAATTAATATAGAATAAAATATAGTAATATAATGCATAGTTTAGCAGGAAAACTTCTCTCAGCTCAGAATGTTCACAAGAGATAGGTACAGTGAAGGAATTTAATTCCTTTACCACTTTGGACTATGTAGAAGTGATGTAATCATTCAAAACGTAAGATACTTCTTATGATTTTAATGATAGTAATAATAATTCATTTATTTGCAGAAAAAGGGTAGTTACAGATCTTAAAATAAATATTGTTTTTTCGCCTTTCCAGCAGTTATAAATCAGCATAAAAATCTTCATTACCACACAAAAAAAAAAGGTACAAGTCATCAATCAATAATTATAGTCACGTCTCATTTAGATGATTTATCTTCTCATGCTCTCTTCTAGCTCATGATTTATAAAATCCTTAAAACTATAGTATCAGAAATTTAGAAGCCACTTCATTAAGGTTATAGAAAACGTGCTCTAATTTGGCCCGGCAAGCTATTAAAAATGTGAATGCACATGTTGTAAGTATTATTTTGCCGAGTTTCTTACGCCGGTTCTCCTCGGGCAAAGGTTTTATTTTTCGAACCGGTGGTAATGCTTTTTTACATTCATAGGTGCATTATATTATGCCTAAATTGAAGAATAAAGAACTTTGACTTTGACTTTGACTTTATAAATGTTCGCGGCCGATGCAGGAGATCCTTATATTGTGCTCTATAATTACATGTATACTTAACTGAACGACTAGTAAAGTAAACAGGAAATTTTCTGGCGAAATTGCAAATCTTCCAAATATACAGACCACTTTATTTACAGTGCCACTTTGACATAGTCCAAAGTGGTATAGAGATTACATTCCTTGACTGTAAGTACTAAAGTAAACGCTTTTATTTCTATTTAATTGCTACACTGTATTTAGTTATAAACCTATGAACGTTCTTGGCCCAGTTATGTTACTGTAACATATCTCATCCAAAGGTGCTATGACACCAATAACACTTAATATTCCAGCCGCGTCCCGCTATAATGGTCCGTTTACACCCAGTAAACCTCGTTAGGGAATATTACCTGCCGGTTCCTCCTGCTAATGCACTGCAACCGCTTTATACACTCAAATAGCTTGTGTATTTAGTGACTAGTTCTTGAGTAATGGGGATATAGTCACATAATAAATAATAGTAGGTATATATAAATAACATGTGGCGCAAATATCTGACACGCTCTAATACCTCTAGTAATAAAGATGAACGCCCAATGTTGGATAATATATTATTGCTGGTGACTACAATCGCAAAATGGGACCTTGGGGCTAAATGGATATTATAATTTGAAATATGCATACAGGGTGAACATTTTGAATACAGACAAGTCAGAAACTACATGAGATCGGGAGTGACGTCATCTTTATTTTTATATAAAAAACAATCAATCCCATTTAAAAAAAATACGTTTATATTAATAAATAATTATGAAATTAATAGTTATATGATTGAAAACTCTCGAATAAGTATTTATCATCCTCAGTATCTAAAATTGAACTTTTTATACATGTTTCAACTACTTGTGATTTTATCATATTAGCCAATATAAAAAAAAAAAAAACTTACCGTAAATATTTTCAAAATTACTTTCTTGGAGTTAGACATGAGGCTATTACATGTCATTTTAGGTATATTTTATAAATAATGATCCAACCGTCTGTGGGAGCCCAAACCCGGTATGTTTTGAAAAAGGTTATTATTTTCATTAAAAACAAGTGACAGAAATATAATGGTATATATTTAGAATCGGCTTGTTAAGAACTTTAATTAAATACCATAGACGATAGGTTTCAGATATTTTTTTTCCCATAGAATAAAAATATGACGTCATAACTTCTCTCCTTTTATGTTTTTTTCGTTTCATGCTACGGGTCAAATTGATTTGTATGGTCTAAATATCAATATTTTTGATTTTCATGCTTTTAACATCATTTGCAGCTTTTTTAGCGTACCGCTTGCACTATTCTTTCCACCTGCTACGATAATAATTAACGGATTCTGAAAAAAATGTCCAGGTGAATGAGATGGCAAGCGATATAATTATGGCAAAACCCCGTTGTCAATTGTGAGCCAATTACAATCTTTTAAGTTTTTGGTGTCATTTTCCATCAATTCTCAGTTAATTCTTCAGTACGTGTTATCCATCTTTAAATACACTGCACTTAAACACCCATGTTGAAAGTGTTCGAACGCTTTAGCAATGAGTTCAGTGCCAGGTTCCCCTATTTCCTCCCAAAATGGGCGCAATATAGAGTTCTTGGTGTGGAATTCCTAAAACGACTTTAGAAACCTCGTTTACAAACACAACGTTATTTATGACGCGATTAATGGAGTCTAAATATGTATGCTTTATTATACCTGCATTAAAGTCGTGTTTATCAACGTGTTTAAACGTGGATAAACCATCTGTCACTTTCTGACCAGTACGTAAGTGCGAGAGTGAGGGATGCTTAATCCACATCCATCTACCGAGACAAAAACGACTATAGTGGCTGGGACTTGATGTGATTGATAGTACTTAAAAACCAATTTAAAATAGGACAACGTGATATGTTCAAAACAAAATCTATTCGAGGTAGAGATTTGATTTATTTTAGAAATCTAGTGTTTTCACAGTTACAGTCACCATACTGAAATTAAAGGCTAAAAATTATAGAGAGGTATGAGATATTTTTGATAATACAATTTCGTAGACTAACCCCCTTCATAAACGCACATTAAACTTATGTTTTTACCCTTTTCTGTCAAATTCAAATGTCATAAGAGGTATTGTATTTTAAAGCACCTATTTATATACGTAACATTATTAAACGTTTCTTTCTGAAAAATAATTATAATGTTTGATACGATATCAAAGTTGGGAAAGAGCTATATCGCTCTGACTCACTCACTGGCTGGAACTTGGCAGGTTATGAAAATTCAAAAAACAACAAGCTAAAAAGTTGAAGTTCAGTGTAATTAAAAAGTTGGTCTAAAGAACAATGTTATAAAAAGGTTTAAATCCACGACATCCGGCCCTTGAAAAAATAAACATAAAACATGGCTGACATAAATACTACATGAAGTGACATGGTCCCAGCTCTAAAATGGTCCCAGTTCTTAAAGGTTCTAAAACCAGTCTTGATCTTACGCGGAAAATAAAAATAGTCGGAACGAATTGTTAGTATATTCGTTTCAATTATACCATCGTTTACTATATAAGAGTTATAAAAGTAGGTTACCGATAGAGCGCTAGAGTTAAATCACAGCCAATTAAAACTTTGAATAAACTTGGGTTGTTTGTGAAAAATTCAGGCTATTCCAACTATACTCCAAATCTCACCAGAAGTGTCATTTATTTGACGTTCCATTAAGCTTAAGCTCCATAAGATGACGTCTAGAACTCTGAATAAATTAGGCCTATCAGAATGTATCAATGGGCAGATGAGGCAAGGCAGTTTGCCAAACAATGGATGAGAAAACGTAATGGCAGCAAAAAGAGTTCGTTGGGATAAAATGCATAAGTTTTGGGACGCATGTGAAAGGATTTCAGAACGTAAAACTGCAACTGACATTGGCTGCATTTATCACACCAAATAGTATTGTGTAACAGATGTTGGCAGTTTGATTGAGAGTTTCCGCAGATTTTTGCGAACTCGACGCAAAAAAACTCAATTGTTATTTCAAATTCTTATTCGGTTTTTTACTCTGGATATCATCAGAAATGAAAAATGTTGTTAGGCTTATTTTAATGTTCCGCCGTTATAGTTTAAAATTATTACTACAACCAAATTCCACTCGAGTACAAGCGCCCTGTATTTTTGTGTCTTTGTTTTCATAAAGAAAACTCCGAAACATATGTAAATATTGCACGGGAAAACTTAGGTTAACGTCCACGGCAGATCCTTAAAAACGTTTATTTCGCTGATATAAAAATAAAGTTAGGTGTTCAAGCGAAATTTGTCTTGATAAAGTAAGAACGTGACTCGAAACCGGAACGCTGTTTGCAGATTATTTCCAGTAATTCCTTGGTTAGGGTTATCTTCTAAAAAAAAGGTTTGTTTATTTTTCCTTTATGGAATAATTTCGGGATCCCCTTGGATCGCATAATGTGTTTTAGACTAATATTGTTTCGCATAATTATTTTCGCATAATTTGTATTGGCATAATAGTACTGACGCATAAAAATACTTTAGCATACTCCTTTTTTAGCATATTACGCTATTAGAATAATTTTAGTTGGACTAATTTGTATTTGACTAATACACATTATGCATTATTATTGTTTGGGCTAATAATTATTTGTCATATCTTTAACCATAATATTAGGTTTCTAAATGAATAAAACACAGTTTTTTTGTTACCATGCATTTGGATTTCATTTAAAATGATTTTATAAATTAGGTCACGTTAGGTACATTAGGTTAGGTTATGTTAGTATGATATCCAGGCGCGAAGCGCTCAAGCAACGCAGAATAGGAGGTCCGCGAAGCGGACGTCCGTCGACCTCGTTTTAGTTCCTACATATTTTTTTAGGACAATACTTTTATGCATTTTGTAATAATGCCAATTCATTATTATGACTTTTTGCAATTATGCTATTTGACGTTAGTCTTGATGACAATTATGCTTACTGTATTTATGCTTTTTAATGTTATGCGTAATAATATATGCGTAAAGATGATTATGCACATCATTATTTCGGCTAAAAGTAATTATGCGTAACACTATTATTACAAATAATTTTATGCCATCCAATAGAGAACCATAATTTCTCGCGATATATATAATTCAGGAACTTAGCTAATTGATTACCTCAAATATGCGTATATCATATCCATATCTAAATACTCACTCGTGTAGAGTCAATATCAATTCCAATTGAAATGAAAACAGAACAGCCAATCCCAGATGGAAGATTCCAGATGTGGATTTTAGTGAGGAGTAAAACAGTCAATTTAATGGCTAGAATAACGGCATTCAATCTCAGGGGCCTCAGAGGGCCTGTGTGCTCGTCTACCTTCTCCTGCCATACAATATAAGTAAAGGCTGTAATAAAACTTAACAATCGAACTTGCAATACATAAATCCAAAGATATTGACCTTAACTTAGTAGACATTAGCAAAGTCAAGGTTATGACTAGACGAACAATTTAAATCATATTACTAGAACGAAGAAAAATAACAAAGAATAACAATTTTCATTTATGAATATCACGCTAAGCCCGCATTTGATCAAACATCATTCTATTCAACTATCAAATTTCAGTAGACACTCAATGTTTTCGAGGACATTTTCCTTCGACATTGAGACGTTTGTTCCAAATTGTTTTTCACAAAATGTTTTACGGCGACTTATACCAACGGTGACGAGCCTTTTAAGACCCTCGGTAGGACTGATATCAACTTACTGCCTCTTGGTAAGTATATGTCGTAAAATATGTTTTTAATGCCAGAAGTATTATTTGAAACGGAAGGCCCTAAATATATGCCAAAACGATTTTCGGGGCACAAATTATGCGGAAACACGAAGAGTAAACGGTTGATAGCAGTCAAGATGATTATTTTTTTAACTTAAATACACGTTATAAATAAGGCTGAAAAGGGAATGGGCTGGCTCTGTCATATGTATGTGGGATAGTGGGGTAAAGTTTGTAGGAAATGCATGCCATTTAGCAAAATCTGGCGCCGCGGCAGACCAAAGCATCTTCAATTGAGAAAAGGAATTTTTAAATTGTTCTGATAAAAATCTTTTATTTTCTTATACTTTAATGAGAAATAGAATATTGAATATTATCAGCGTGTGTTATGTTCGCTTTGGACTAGTGGTCGGAATGACGTCATTTTGTATGTAACCGCGTTTTGTATTTTTAAGGGTCTGTTTCACAATCGACGAGTAAATTTTTCTGCCATTTAAAGTTGGCTCTCTCCTTGTCTATTTTTAAGTGTGAGAAAGAGTAAGGGCCTAATGTATCTGTCAGATATGCTTTACTTGCCGTTTGTGGAACAGGCGGAAAGGCTAGCAGTTGCTGCGACGTCGAAAATACCATGTGACTTTTAATGTCCTTAGCTGTTCTCATTACTTGCTTTTGAGCCAAACCTCAGCGTGATCTGATACAATCAAATTACTAGCTTACACACATTGGCTCAGTCCTAAACCACTAAGCCACCAAGCTCTTGTCTTAGTGGGCACTGGACAACGATAAACATACGTATAGAAATGTATACCAAACCTGCACAGAAAAAAACTAGATGGCAGCAGCAGAGGACTGATCGCTGTGGAAAACCTTGGGAAGGCCTTTGTCCATCGGTGGACGTCTTGCGGCAGTTGCGGCTGATGGTGATGATGATAACATAGAAATCATCCAAGACACATTGTTTGCCCATATGCAGGTAATTAGACCCGGGACTGTAGTTTCATAGGCAGGTTCAAAAACCTACTAGACTAAACACGTCGTCTATAAATCATACATTAACCCGTCTTTGTCTATCCTATTCTATTGAAGGCGTAATAACTTTAGTCTTTCGAGATTAGAACGAAATTTCATATCTAGTGCTTCAAGATGATCATTAGCATCAAGGTTTTCTCTCGTTGTTTACAACACGTCTGTCAAAACTTAGCTAAATGATTGATTGCAGATGTAAACAAAACGATATTGAGTTTTGGCGCTAATTGAGTTGTTCCGAGGGAACTTTGCCCAGCAGTGGTCTGTTGACACCATTGAGGCTCTGTAATTGGACAAGATTTCACTCTATTTTCCAATTTTCAGCGACGGAAAGTCGTTTAATGTGCCTACTTTTCTCCCCGTAAATATCTTTCTTCGTTAATTATTGAGGTATTCTGTATTGCAAATGATTATTTTGCTTTTATGGATGACACATCGATTCTTTTAGAAAATTTGTCATCAACCTTGACTTATAAGTTACAAACTAAATAGTTACTATGGATCATAATTACCCATGGGGGAGCAAAGTAGGCACATTTCACGGTAATATCTAATATCGTATCCAATTATTCTGTGAAAAAGCACCTAACTGTATTTATAGTGATAAAACTGATGACTAGGTTATTATTTTTATGAAATAATTTTTCATTTTGACATGCGAGTTTTTTACATTTTGACTTCGCTTTTGATTATTTTTATCTCATCAATATTATTTTTGCATCAAACGATCTTGCCAAAGGGCGCACTAAGTTTGCCGAATCGATCTACTTATCCGGCTTGAATTATGTACACAAAGTTCATCCCTGAAGCAAGCCTGCCTGATTTGCGGTAGCTCGGTTAGCTCTCAAGCTATCATCTGCAAGGTGCAGTGGAAAATTATTTATCAGACTGCCCGCCTGCGGTTCTCCGCCGACTTGTTTTGTTGCTGTATCCTGTTTTATCTGTAATCGAATCGCTATAGGATTGTTATTATTTCAACAGAATGTTTCTTAAGATGTTTGAAGTCAAATATTACTTACATACATATACCCTTGTCTCCCAAAAGGTTGGTAGAGACTATGGAACGCCGTCAGGTGCACCGTTCTAAACATAATCACTTCCTCTACAGTCACCAACCTCTTCATGCACGTACGTCGGTTTCGGGTGCTTTAATTAGGCCGTTATTTAATAAAGCGAATCTGATCGCCGTATGTGACTCTTCATTCATGTGTCCTTTCTGAATATAGGTACCTACTTAGTATAGATAAAATAAATAGTATGTCAAAGATGAAAACCCGGCATATAACGGCAATCCCTTCTTTGAGACCTGGTATCTTTTTAACAAAACTTAACTATGAACCATTCCGATTAAACTAGGTTTCCTTAAAAAATAGCCGCATCTATATTGGTTTATCCGTTTGGGAGCTACGATGCCACAGACTGACACACAGACACACACGATGAACTTACACCTTCCTTTTTAGGGTTCCGTAAGGTTAAAAACGGAACCTAGTAATAGACTCCACTGTCCGTTCGTCTGTCTGTCTGTCACCACGTTTTGTCTCATAAACCGTGATAGCTGGACAGTTGAAATTTTCACATAGGATGTATTTCTGTTGCCGCTATAACAACAAATACTATAAACAGGATAAAATATTAAATGGCTCCCATACAACAAACGTATTTTTTTATAGATAATGGTACGGAACCCTTCGTGCGCCAGTCCTACTCGCACTCGGCAGGAATTTTTTCGTGTGTTAAAAATTAAAGAAAACACTATTGAAATAAATACTGGTAAAGCACTTGCCAATCTATCGTTCAACCTGAAATCCCAAATAGAGGTCCCTGTAATATGATAAGTCCCTAAAGGGTCAGTTATTAAGGAAAAAGTAAAACAATTTGGAAAAAAATGTCTCAAATAGGAAAAGGGTATGTTGGAGTTGTAAACGCTTCTGACATGCTTTATTTGATATTGAAAAAGGGATTTATAATTTCATAGCTTTGGCGTTTTACATTATTTATAGGATAATTTGATTTAAACGCAAGGTAAAAAAGGTCGGGTTCGAATGTATATTTTGTTGTATGGAGGTCGGACAACATAAATATGTGTATTTTCTATCTAATACCTTTACATTAACAATTGTTGTATATATGTATACCTATATATATAATCTGAATCTCGGAAACGGCTCGAACGATTTTAATAATCATAGTATGCAGGGGGTTTCGGGGGTGATACATCGATCTAGCAAACTTCATTTTTAGTATACTTACCATAATAAAAATACAATCTAGGTCATCCAGGTACTTTTACATGACGCTGACGACCGTAAAGAGATTGTTTAGTATAGCTCAGACGGAGCTATGGTAATTTTCATCCCGATTTTTTTAAATTAATTAATTAAATTTAAATATAACAAACAATTGCACAATGCATTGTACAGTCAACGTCATAAATAAGTGATCATTTATATACCTCGTCACTTAAACGTCATGTTTGAAATGTCATACAAAATTGTGAAACGATTGAAAGCGACATTGTTTCTAATTGTACAATCAACAGCGTTATCCACAAATTGCTCTTATGTAATTAGACAGTTTCCGAGGAAATAGCTTCTACGCAGAGAGAGTAGGGGAAAAAGCTAGTCACTCATAATTTAGGCTTCTACCAGATTTCTATAAACGGTTTATTAACGGCTATATATTGTACAAATAATATAGTGTATTCAAAGTTCCCCTTGCGTACGTCGTTGTTTATCTTTTTATACACGACTAGAGAACGCCGGCGACTTCGTTTGCGTAGAATTAGTTTCCAGCTACTCCTCCTACTTCATCCCGTTGGGGGTCCATTTTCGGGAAATCCTTTCTTACTGTACCCCTAGACCTGTACCAAATTAGGAATCTTTAGACTCAGCGATTTGGGTATTTGCAGTGCACCAAGCTTTTATATGAGATCAACCTTTTTTGAATAAAATCGTATTGAGTTTTTAAACATGTATCAAAATAAAACGTAATGTAAATCAAAAGCACTAAGGAGTATTGATATCAACTTCGAAGCAAATCACCCCCAAAATAACTTTCTACCCCTTGTCACCCCTTAGAATGAATTTCAATAAAATACGAAACACGTCTATCATCAATTCTGTTAGAGAATATTTATGCACAATTTGAAGTAGATTGGACCAAGGAATGACCTTGTCCCATTCAAAGTCCCCCCTCCCCTTTTTCCACCCCCTTAGGGATACAAAGAACACACCCTCCAAGTTTCAAGTCTCTACGATCAGCGGTTTAGGCTGTGCGTTGATCCGTCAGTCAGTCAGTCATTCAGGACATAACATTTTAGATGTATAGGTATTCAGTCCCGTCATACTTAAGTCCCAGCTTTATAGGTTTCTCAAGCTATCACCGAAGTATTTTTACGCAGCAACGGCCACGTTCAACGAAATCTCGTAATCTAACACATAACGTTGAACGAAGTACCCATTCGAGGAAACATTGTAAATACTATGTTATATTTACGGAGAATGTTACGAGCACATTTTGGTATCTGGGCATGGTTTCAGTGAAAACAGAATCATTCTATCTGATAGAATGATAGATTCTGTTCGAATACTGGTGATGCTATAGTACAAATGCAAGTTCCATTTTTGCAAAAAAATATCTCAAATTTTGCTTGATGACCGCGAATATAAATACGCATAGATAACGTTAACATCACAATCTGTATGAAAACCAACCGTGTCACTTTTTTTTACCGACTGGACCGTACCAAGGGAACATAATTTTCCATTTTCCGCACAAAATCGATTTAAAGTCGTCGCTTTTTTTGGGTATTGCAGTTTGTTATCACGTTACGAGGCATTTTATTAATTTTCACGGCCGACCCCGACGCTTGGTCGGGGTTTAAGTCGAAATCCGGACACGCGAAGTAGATGCATTTGCGTTATCTATCTGTATTTTTATCTGTGGTACTAAGTTTGTTGCGTTACTTGTTGTTGTGAATAAAACTAAATAATAACGTCTCCTCACGATTTTGTCTACGTAGAGATCGTTGGGCAATTGGTCCTATTAGACCTTTTTTTTCGGGATACAAAGCTATGTGTTATGGACATGGACTTCATGTGTGCCAAGTTTTATTAAAATCCGTTCTGCCGATACATGATCGAACGTACATCTAAACATTTGAACATCCAATCATGTTCACAAATTTATACTCACTAAATTAATTATGAGTGTTTTAAATATCAATGTTGATAAGCTGCGTATCCACTAGAGGCAGCATTGGGTCGAGCGGCTGCTTCGCTTCCAGGTTGCGCAAGTGGAGACGCTGCCTTAACTTGAGGCAAGCCCCGATTTGTTGTTTTTTTTTACCGTGCTCAAAGGAGCCTCAGTCCGAGCCGTGCATTTCATGGAGACGGGCGTGTAAACTGTGAACATTGCGGATCAAGCTGAGGCGACCCGCTTCGAGCTATCACGCCAACGTACCTCGAGCCTTTGCCTCAGAACGAGCAGCCTCAAACAGACGCTGTTTGCCTCAAGTCGAGACTGCTTGGCCTGAGTCTGCTCAAATGGATACACGGCTATACATACAGTGTCCATACATATAGCGTCCAAGCAGCAGTATTCTCATTGTTGTTTTTCAAAGAGTAAAGAGGTATTTCAACTAAGCCATCAGGGTTGGCAACGCAGTCTTGATGATACTTTTGAGAATGCAAATGTATATTGGTCTTCATATCCCCCTTAGCATCAAGTAGCCTGTCTGCTTGTGTTCCTCTTCTTGTTATAAAAAAGAAATACTATAATGTCAAAATATTATGTAACGATAAAGGAAACACGGAGCATGATTTTTCCTGGCTTCTCTAATAAGTATATCGCCGAATAACATGACCTACTGTTCGTTACACGGCGGCCAATAATTAGTAATTAGTGGTTCGATGTTACCTTCATCCACGTAGTTGGTTGTTTACAAAGCTAGTGGTTCCCTTTTAGGGTTCCGTAGTCGAACTAGGAACCCTTATAGTTTCGCCATGTCCGTCCGTCCGTCTGTCCGCAGCCTAGCTCGGAGACTCTTAGTACTAGAAAGCTGTAATTTGGCATGGATATTAGTCATATTAGTCACGCCAACAATAGGAAATTAAAATGTTGTATAATCATTTTTGTGTACCTCTCCTACACCTAACGTGGGGATGGGCATTTTTTTTCTTGCCTACTTGTAATAGTGTGGTGTGTCGTTGGATAGTTTTTTTTTAAATATTGCGGGTTTGTGCCAACAACTTTTTCGATTAAGGGATAGGTTTTTAAAATATTAATCTATAAAGTGCTAATTTTTGTTAGAGTCAAGTGTCTCCCTCCCCCTTATAGCCAAAACTGCAAATACTAAAAATCTAAAAAATATCTCAAATGACAGCACATATAATGAATTTCATAGGAAAACTATGACAACTAAGTAGACTTCATTGGTTCTTGAGTTACAAATGGTTTAAATGTTTATACCTACAGAAAACTTATTTCTGGTGTTGGCAAACTGACCGCGACCTATGTCGATGTATTGGGAGAACAGTTTTCGAACGGCAGAGTTAAGATTGTCGCGAAGTTTAATTTGATTGTTGTAACGGCTTCGGAACCCTACACTGAGCATGGTCCGACATGCTCTTGCCCAGTTTTTCTTTTTTTTATTCACTCTTTTACTGGAATTTGACGTTTTAGTTCATTAAGCAACTGTCACATAATGAATGCTGTTGAGATAGAGTGCAGAAGACAAAATAGCGGAGATTACATAAGTGAAAACAGATGTTTTATTTCAAACACTTCCTTTAATTTTTCTGCTAACCTAGTCACCTGTAAAGCCATTTCCATTGTTTAAAGTGACTTTTTTACTTTTTTCATAACAGTTTTAAGTTTTAACCTTCCTTCAGTCAGAGAGGAAGTTTGTTTGATTTTCTGTTTGTTTGTGCAAACCAATGTTGCCATTTATCTCCAAAACTCCTAGTCCGATTTTGACGCGGTTTAAGCATTTGATTGGCAAAACCAAAACTACCTACTAGTCCGATTTTGACGCAGTTTTTGGTTGATAAGTCAGGGCTCTTAAATAGGTGTTACGGTAGTAATTCACTAGGGGGCGCTGCAGTAAAATTTTATATTAGCTACTACATATTAAAGAATCTCGATAGAACTTGATAGGTGAGTCTCTAGGTAGTGTTTGTGTAGAGAGCAGTGACGTAGAAACTCCAAAAAATCTAAAGAATAATTGAAACAACAAAATGTAAAACCCACGTCGTCCACGGTTTAAGCGCAAAATATGTATGTGGAGCAAAATACGAAGACAACTTTATGTCCTTTCTTCTGTTTCCTCGGTTTGCGACCGGCGTAAAGTGCTTCTCAATCACTGTAATTCTTCCAACGCTATGCAATTATGTGGGTTGTTGAAAAGTTCTGTTTTCTTTGAACTAATTCATTAATATCTCACGATACATATTTTTTTAAGTCGGGCGTTTTTTAATTATTTCATCCTTTTTTAATGACGTTTTAAACGTCGTAGGTTTTAAAAAAAAAATCTTTTGCTTTTTATTTATTTAATGGACATGACGTTACATATATTATTAGTAGACCCCGTTATCTTGTGGCACTGAAATTGTTTTTCAGTAGAGCTTGAATGTGTTGTTTATCGACCTTCTTGATATCGATATTTATATAATGCAATTTAATTTTCGCCTTTTAAGTTACATAAACATGTAAGGTAGCCTATGTGTTAATCAAAGGTATAATATTAAGCTGTTTGTAGTCAAAATTTCACCATTATCCGTCCGTTAGTTTTTGCGTGAAAGAGTAACAAATATCCGGATACATACATACTCACAAACTTTCGCGTTTATAATATTAGTAGGATATATTTTTATACAAAAGTAATAGAACCTAGTGAAGTTGTTGTCTTTGAAATTATCAGTGACATACAGACATTTAGATAGTCGATAAAAAAAAAACATTCACGCTCTACTGATTAGTAATGACAGTGCGACAAGATAACGGGGTCTAATTATTAGTATTGTTAAGTCCACAATTAGTTTCCAATGTGGCATCCATATAGAGGCACATAATAATTCATACGCAACTTGGTATTGGCATAGAATCATTGCCCGGTCCTATTTAGATTTTATGATTATATTATAGCATAGCATCTTGGTTTTACGATGTATCAATAATCTCCATATTGAGGGATTAGTGGGGTGTGCCGTTGTTTTTTTTTTTTTTTTTTATGGCATAGGGAAGGCTGACGAGCACACAGGCCACCTGATGGTAAGTGGAAACTGTGACCCATAGACATTCGCATTCACAAGACTGCAAGCCTAAGACTGCAAATGCGCTGCCAACCCTGAAGACTAAGATGGAATGCCTCTATGCTAGTCATTACACCGGCTGTCTTATCCCCAAACCGGAACACAACAATGCGAACACTGCTGTTTGGCGGTAGGTTAATGGATAAGATGGTGGTAGCGATCCGGACGGACCCCGCACAAGGTTGTAGACAGAAATATTGTAGTCGAGGTTATCATCTATTTTTGAGTTAAAGTAAGATATATTTGGCTATTAGTTTATGACATTGTTTTCAAAAATAGATTTTCTCATGTATGAGGTATGATAAAAACGGCTAGTTCCAATAGTTTTTCGAGCTACGATTATCTGACAAACCTTCGGCAAAATATCATGACGCCTTCGACTTTATTATTTCATTCCTATAATAAGCTTTTATAAGTTATTGTGGCAGAAACTATTTCGTTTTTATGTCAAAGATGTTGGTGCAATTGTAAGAAGGAAAGCGATGAGTTTTAGGAATACTTTAGTCGACCGACTCAAGTTTTTAGAAATTCGGTTTTAGAGTAAACAAAACTTTAGAGTTAGATTAAAAAGATAACTGTCTATTTCCTTGCAAAAATGAATAGCTTAAGATAGATATCTCAGAGCGGTATTAAAAAGAGCGAAGATACTCCTAGTTACAGACTAAAATTAAAAAACGAACTATGACAAATGGTATCTCAGACAAAACTCCTGTAGCAAGTGTGACCAGTTACTAACGGGGAGGATTGAACCTGCTTCATTCAATGAATTTGATATACCGCCTATTTGGTGTATCGTTCGTCATGCGGGTTTTGCGGGTGGTAGGACCTTGTGCGGGGTCCGTCCGGATCGCTACCACCATCTTATCCATTAACCGCCAAACAGCAGTGTTCGCATTGTTGTATTCGGGTTTGGGGATAAGACAGCCGGTGTAATGACTAGCATAGAGGCATTCCATCTTAGTCCTCAGGGTTGGCAGTGCATTTGCAGTCTTAGGCTTGCAGTCTTGTGAATGAGAATGTCTATGGGTCACAGTTTCCACTTACCATCAGGTGGCCTGTGTGCTCGTCAGACTTCCCAATGCCATAAAAAAAATGCGTTTACATATTGTCCGTATATAAATGTATAACGAATTGTTGTGATGACGCAATTGCCTAGAGATGCCGTTACTTAATTTTATACAGTCTTTAAACATGTAGGTTCACAATTTTTGAAAGCCGCCCATTAACTAAAAAAAAGGCTAACAAAAAGCAAGCATTAAAATTCCAAATACTTTTTGGATAATGTCGTCAATGTAATAGTTTGTTAGTACATATTTTTTGTATTTCGCCAATTTCAAATTAAATTCAAACAGACACACCCGCGACGCTAAGATGACTCTAACGACATCTCGCTCGTTCAAATGGGCCATCCGTTCAGCCTTTGCGAACAAGCGAACAAAAAACTAAACATATGCAGGGTGGGAAGGAGTATACTGACAGATTTTAACCATCGATTCTAGATCCTATTGGGAGTATATAACGTGTAGTCCAATAAAGCATAATTTCCGAGATTTTTATTATTTAAAAAGCATGGAGGTGTATACATACATACATACAACTCAGAAACATTATCCAATGAGTTAATGCAGACCGAGCTTGGCATTCCTATTTTGCTGTATCAGAATTTAATTATCTCCTAACAGTACGCTGTCTCATCGTCTTGCAAAAACAATTTATCACTATAGAAGATCAATATTAGACAAAGAGTTTTTCTCGAAACGGGTGGTTTCTTTTGTATTCATACTAAATGAATAAAACGGGGCGATCTTACGTAAATAAAAAAGAACTAGTCTCAAACTAAGGTCTAGGCTTTACTATGGATGGTAGCGATATAAATACATATTTTTTTAATAAACACTGACGACCACCGAAACTCAGTGAGGGGAATTCATTATTTTTGGCTCTTAGTACATGTACTGTACGAGTATAGGTACTAAGAGCCAATAAGAATGAATTCCCGTTGCTGTACTAGAATTTAGTACACGTGGAGCAAGAACTGAACAGCGCAGGGAGAGCAGTGAATGACACTGACAGCAAAGCGATCCGAACGAATGACCGACCGGCCACTCATTCGGTCAAAGGAGCACAAATAAGGACCGTGAACAGAGCAGTTTCTTTCAGTGTACTTAAATAACTAAAAGACCGAACTGGTACATTTGTGAACGTGCGCGCATTACCGTAGTAACACGTCAAAGGCATTGTGCTTTTATCTTGTAGAATAGAGGCCATGATGATCTGCCTGTCTGTCGTTTGCCTACTCCACTGTATAAAAATAATCATAATACGTTGATACTAGGCTTATGCGATCACCGCAACCCCTGCGGGCTCAGGTGTAAAGTTGACAGATGAAAAATGGTTGTCAAAGCATCCCTTAGTTCACAGGTGCAGAAAGTATACCTATCCGCTCGCACCTTCCCCCGACACCGCGCGTTAGAAGAGTAAAAGCTTTACGACTCCGTTGATGAGCCATCGGTTAATTGCTTAGTGTTATAATGTGTTTATTATTACCAAACAAAGAAAATAGCGTTTTGGGAGAAATTGTATTTGTCTAAAGAAGCAGGTGGTCTAGACTGGCAAGAAATTTGGAAAAAAATGCATACATGAGACTTATCCTTTAACCTGCCGCCGCGCAGAAGTGTTCACATTATTGTGTTCCGGAGTGGTGAAATTTCTGAAATTTCTAGCATAGAGGCATTCCACCTTAGCCCACAGGTTTGGCAACGTATTTCACCCTTTTACTGATTAAATAGATAGGAAAAGCACTCATGTTCCTAAAGAACTACTTTCCTATCTAACTATTCGATTAAATACAAAGTTGAGAAAAAAAAGGGACGATTTGTAGTCTTGAGAATAATGTCTTGAGGTTACAGATCTCACTTATCATCAGGTGATCTGTGTGCTCATTTGCCTTCTTCATGCCATACTCAAAATTTCGTGTGCCCACAGTTGGATCATATTGCCAAAGAACCATGGGCGACATTGTTTGAAGTATCCAGAAAACTTCAGCTTGCTTATTGCCACTTGTCAACTTGCCTAGATATACTTTAATCATCCCGTTATCTTATCTAATCTGATATATTGAATTCAAATGATTATCTACTTGTATAAACGTTTTGTTATCGCTATCTTTCATTCCACTCTTGCGTTGCCCAAGGATAAGGAACTAAGGTGTTTTTACACGTATTAATATCTATCTTTATATATCTCTATTCCACTCCATAATATCATATTGTCTTTGACGTGTTATAGCATTGTTTTTAGCTCGTCCATTATTGCCAAGTAAATAAGAGATATCAGAATGATGACAATACGATATGACGTCACGTCGTCTAGAATCTCGGTCCTGCAGTGCTTGTCTACGACATTACATTATAACAATTTGAAAACTTAATCAAAACCACCCTTCATTATTATTAATTCCTTCCTCTTTCTTTCGCGGCTGGTTTTCTCGATCTAATCCAATCCATCGTGCGCCGTCTCTCGGGACCTGCGTAACAATAGATTCCGATAATCGTGGATATACCAGAGAGCTTGGGAGTAATCAATCTAAGTTGTTATTGCATTTTTAAATCTTAACATATAATAATTGTATTTGCTTAGAGCTGTTTTCTGTAATGTATCTGTCTGCCTCTTGGTTGTGCTGATTACAGAGATACATTTTATTTTAAAGGTTGAATTTTACAGTTCGTTTTTAACTATGTTTTATGAAAGTCGATTCAGTTAGTGAAGAATATCAGGCCCGAAATGAAATCGATTATGGATCAAAATTCTTGGTAAGGGTTTGTTGTCCGTTGCCGCCTAAAGACGTTGGTTTAATGTTTATTTTTTATATCCTATTTAAACAATCCCGTAGTTGCTTTATTACGGCGGTTGAAATTATAAATGTACAGTCAGCAGCAGAAGGAGGTGGTGGGCAGTGAAGTGATCAAAATCATGATTGTATTCTCAATAGAATAAGAACGTTATGTATATAATTTTGAGCTCTTCGCCTATAATAAATAAATACTGCTCCTATAGTAAATAAGGGCTTGGTTTAGGATAGAGCTGCTTTGAGAAAGTGATTACAAATATATATACACAACAATACACAATACATTACAATTTTTTCTTTTCTAATGGTGTAGGATGGCTACAGGATGGATATAAGACGTTAGCAGCAGTCATTTAACAAAACTAAAAACGGATAAACAGGTGAGAATTAAGCATAGTTTTCGCTCTGCAAATGAGCCTCCCTTGTAATTCTTATTCGAAAATTATGATTTTTATATACAGGATGTTAGTAACTTCGTGTCATATCGAAAGTGTGTATTTGACTCGGAAATATTGGAAACAACATTTCCGGTGGCAAATAAAAACATTTCCAATCAAAGCCGAGAGCTAAAGCCAAAAGGTCATCCCTCAAGGGTCTTTGTTTGATAAGTTGAGCGTTTAGCAAACGTGCTTGAGCCTTCAAAGCATTTCGGTCTCGTTTGATTGTTGTATCATATTACATATCTAGGTTAGGCTTTCGCTTACGAACTGTTTTTATATTAGTATTAATTGAAAATAGCAAGTGATTGGAAGCTGTTCGCAGTACTTTACCAGCATTTAAATCAGAGTGTAATTAAAAACTATTTTTTTAATAGCTATTTATTTCCTACACAAAAAACAAATACATTATTCATTTTAATCTTTACTAGCTTTTTTACTAGCTTTTGCCGGTGGTTCTGTCCGCATATAAATTGGTTATTGTCATTCCTCCAGTAACTGTCCAATTTGGTGGGATAAAATGTGTCTATCTCTATGTATTTAGGCTAGCAACTACATTCAGGAGCAAAAATAACGGGTCAGAGTACGTTTTTCATACTAAAGAGGCTATTTTGAAGCCTTGGTTACTCGCCAGGGAATGCTTTTAGTGAAATCTGAGGATGAATACGAGCATCGATACAGGACTTCCAGAGTGACTAGGATACCCAACTGAATAAATCTGCAGTTAACGCCGGAATTGAGCATGTTCAGAAAAACATCTAAAATGGCAATGAAATGTAAGGAAATCCAAGTGCTGACCCAAACTCTCTCGCTGTTTTGTTAACTTATTGTGCGATCAGTTAGGTATCTTAACAAATTTTGACCTCCTCTATTGAAACTTGGAGTATCCACCAATAAACCTTACTCAAAACAACCCCTGGCGAGGAACCAAGGCTTCGAAATAGTCTCATTTGTATGAAAAACGCACTCAGACCCGGTAATTTTGCTCCTGAGTGTATCACTGCAGCAAATATGACGTTGACCGGTTAATCGAACCATTAGAGAGTGAATTTCAATAACATTCTAGTTAAGGATTAATTCGAGACAACATTAACTTTCCTACTATAAATGCGAAAATTAGGATGTTTGTTACTCAATCTAGCCAGAACGACTGCACGGAAATTCAGCACAGAGTTAGATTACAGTCTGGAACACATAGGCTAACTTTTATCTCGAAAATTTGCATATTTACCGAGGGAATAGCAATAAATGACTTTTATGCGGACGCAGTCGCGGGCGACAGCCTTTAATATTTCTTCCATTGTGTAACCAAAATTAGTCAAAAAATCGTATGATTATTTTTGCCACACAAGAAAAAAAAAGACCAGTTGAGTCGTTAACTACGTCCAGTATTTATAAACATACCATTACACTATACCGGGTGTACAATCCAAATGGGTCAGTATGGTGAAGTCGGAAACTATGAGAGATAGCGAGATCTGTTCTTAGGAACCATGACGTCGATTTTAGATTTAATAATAATTACATTCAAACTTTTTTATTAACTCTCATACTTTAAACAAGATTCCATTAGTGTTATGCTTCTTGCGAGTTGCCGAATTTATACACATTGATTTTGACCAGGTTCGATTCCCGGTTATGTATGAGAGTTAGTAAAAAAGTTTGAATGTAATTATTATTAAATCTAAAATCGACGTCATGGTTCCTAAGAACAGATCTCGCTATCTCTCATAGTTTCCGACTTCTCCATACTGACCCATTTGGATTGTACACCCGGTATATAATAAAAATGAACTATTACAACAAGTGGTCAATGTATACTTAAGTAATGCTTTAAATAACCATCTAATGTGACGCCCGACACATTCACAAATGACTCGCTATAGAATTAGGAGCTTAGTCGGTGCCTGGATGACTTGTAAGGTTTCCATCCACCCTGTAGTTGGACGACGCCGAGCCGCAGTTCTCTTTTAAATCGCTACTGGAAGGCAATTAAATGGCTTTAGTAGAACTAAGGCTTATAAAAAACTAGCGACCAGAGCTAGCTTTGCTCCTGGTACCAATTTTCATAAACTATCCAGTTGAATCATTCTATATGTTGATGAAATCCGCATTAAAATCCGTTGCGCAGTTTAAAAGATACAGACAGACAACGGTAGACTTTGTTTTATACTGTGTAAAGATCCTCGTTAATGGCGCACATTTTTTACATCTAATAATAAAAAAAGGCTTTGGAAACCTGACTGAATGTCTTGATATTGTACTATACTAGAGAACGCCCGCGGCTTCGTACGCATAGAATAATTTTTCCCGCTACTCCCCCTATCTTAACCCCTTAGGGGTGAATTTCCAAGAATCCTTTCTTACTGCTCACTTACATCATTAAAGGAACCCCTGTACCAAATTTCAAGTTTCTAGGTACCTATATAGGTTGATATATAAGTCAGTGAGTCAGGTTTGCCTATTATAGTTACTTTAGTATATATTTTAAATTAAAACACCTACTATCGCTTGCGACGTCAAAACTAATAAAACAACTCGTTTGTTAAAATCGGGCCGTTCGTTCGGCTCTACTAGGGAATATAAATGCACACATACATGCATATTACAGAAATTTCAACCCATCTTCTTTGGAAGTCATGTAAAAAGTTACTTGTACGTGTACGTAACAGACTTTTTTAACGATGAAAACATTTTTTTGACTTGACAGTAATCCGGGGTTAGGCGAGGCGCAAATCTCCTGTCCTTTCCCATTTGCACTCGTTACAGGGTGTCCCAAAAGTCGATGCCAAAAAACAGCACAAAAAGGCACCCTGTATAAAACTTTCATATATTTTAACAGGTCAACTTTTTATTAACGGTCTCAAATATTATTCAGCTTAAAAATTAGATGGTTTAAATACTTTTTCTAAAATAAACTTGAATTCTTTATACCTCACCCTAAATGAGTTATTCTTGATATAACTTAGAAAGTTAAATAAAAGCCTCTTCTTTATATTAAAGCCGTTAAATACACGGAAAAATAAAAGGTACAAAAAACGTACTGTTAGGGATGAACAATGGTGGCAAAATAAAAAAGGAAAAAGAACTTGTGAACGTGTATTAGGTTCGATCGCTAATAATGAGTGAGGGCCGATGCCTGGCTGACAATGCCTTTTATGCACAGCATCAGCGCCCTCCTGAGGCTACATTAAGAACTAATTACTAAGCTATCGATTGATCTTATGTTGTAACGTTAACTAAGTTAGGCAAGTAGTTCATTACAACATCCGTAGATGGCGCTGCTGTTAAAGCCTTAACATATTTTGCCCCCCTTTGAAATAGCAACTACCAATCCGTAGTAGATATTTCAAATTAAAATTTGGGTAAGCAAAGGTAAGAAGTACCTAGGTACCTATTAATTTATTTGGTATTGGTAAGAAATTTATGACTTTACTACTATGTTTGGTTAGGAATACAATAATAAACAATGGTACCTACCTAGGTGGGTATTTTAGGTGTAAACTGAACAGAATTATATTCTACCTATTCTGACCACTAATCACTACGGCTAAACCATACTGGATTTGACGTGTTATCGCATTGATTTTTGTTTAGCTTACAATCAAGTGAATAAGAGTTATACGTTGATAGGTAATATTGAAACACGTCAAAACAATAAGGCTTCACCGTGTGGTATCTATCGTGCGTAATGAAACAAAGACATAGGTAATTTTTATTTGTAACACATTTGATAGCCACTACTACTAGGCACCTACCTAAAGATTGAGATATACGATTATTATTAATTTATGATTCTGACAATGGCAAAGGACAAATGTTGTTAAACGCGCGCTTGATTTCTCCTCTGGCGGTCTTGATGATGGCTACTCTGGCGATGCCGTCGCGTCCTGGCTGCGTCGCGACGATCCTGCCCAGCAGCCACTGGCACGGCGGCAGGCGCTGCTCCCGCACCAGGACGACGATGCCGGCGGCCAGGCGAGGCCCCCGCGCGCTTCTCCACTTGGTCCGCTCCTGCAGCGTGGCGATGTAGTCGCGGGACCATCTTCTCCAGAAATCCTGCGTAATTTGTTGGAGATGTTGGTAGTGAGTTAATCTATTTTTTGGAATGTCGGTGTAATCTTGGTCTGGCATAGAAGTCGGTGTTCTACCGATCAAAAAGTGAGCTGGCGTAATGATAGGGAATTCGGAGGTTGTACAAGGTAAGGGGCACAATGGGCGTGAATTTAAAATACCTTCTACTTGAATTAATATCGTTACAAATTCTTCATATGTCAATAAAGCCTGCCCTAGAACTCGTTTTAAGTGGTATTTGCAACTGCGGACAGCTGCCTCCCATATCCCGCCCATATGGGGTGTGTAAACGGGGATGAAGTTCCATTTTATTCCTTCATCTGTACAATGAGATACTAGTTCGCTCGAACTATCGGATAGAAACTGATAAAGCTCTTTTATCTCATTGTGGGCCCCATGAAAAGTAGTTGAATTGTCACTCACCAACTCCTTTGGTTTACCTCTCCTTGCTATGAATCTGCGTAGCGCAGCTATGAAGTTGGCTGACTCGAGCCCTGAAATTAATTCGAGGTGAATGGCCTTCGTTACTAAACAGATAAATACCGCGATATAACACTTATAGACCTTGTAACCACGTCCTTTCCGATCTCTTATATTTATGGGTCCGGCATAATCCAAACCAGTGATATGGAAGGGTGGTGACGGATTTACCCTCGATTCGGGTAAATTCCCCATTACAGGTATAGTAGTTTTCGGTTTTGCTCTAAAACATTGAACACATTTGTTTACAATTTTTCTAGCTAATATTTTTCCTCTAGTGGGCCATACGCGTTCCCGAATAGATGACAGTAGTAACTGCGGCCCGGCGTGCAACATTTGTACATGTTCGTATTGCATAAGGAGCTTCGTGTATGTGTGTTCGTGACTGAGTATGCATGGGTGTTTTTTATTGTATGGGTACTGAGAAAGGCCTATACGTCCTCCAACACGGATAAGTCCTTCTTTCATAAAAGGTTGTAACGACAGTATCGGAGATTTGTTAGGTATTTGTTTATTGTTTTGCAATAAAAAATATTCTTTTGGGAATGATTCTAATTGAGCATATCTGATTAATGTGCTCTCTGCAATTAATATTTCGTCAACTGTTAAGGGTCGTAACAACTTCCTATGTGCGTTTTGTGTGTGTTTTTTTTTTAGTTTGAGATTACGTATGAAACGGAGAATGTAAGACAGTACATGAGTAAGTTTCGAGGCACTTGACCACCTTTGAAAAAGGTACTGCATTGTATCATTGATATGATTGTTACTAGATACGTTGCATGTTATGCTGGTGACAATCTCGGGTACATGTCCCAGTGTCCCCTCACTACGTACTGGCCATTTGTCTGCGGACTGACAGAGCCACTCTGGCCCATGCCACCATGACTTGGTGTCTGCTAGTTTGTCTGGCTCCACCCCTCGCGACAGAAGGTCGGCCGGATTGTCTTCTGAACATACCCATCGCCAGTCATTTTTATCTGTCAATAACAGTATTTTATTTACCCTGTTATTGACAAAACAGGTAAGTTTGAGGTTAGGATTTTTTATCCAAGCTATTGCTATTGTTGAATCGGACCAAAGATAGATTCTACTTATTTCGCATTTCAGAGCTAATTTTACTTTATTAATATGGGTCGCAAGAAGGAGGGCTGCCGACAACTCTAATTTTGGTGTAGTTTGCGGTTTAATTGGTGCCACCTTTGATTTTGAGTAGAGTAAGTGGACTTCTATATGACCTAGGTTGTCAATTGATCGTATATAAATCACACTGGCCCCGGCCCTGTTACTGCTATCGGAAAACCCATGTATTTCGATTTTTACATGGTTACTAATGACTGCGCATCTTGGTATTCTCAATTGGTTTAAAGAGATTAATTTTTGGTAAAATTGGTTCCATTCTCGTGTCATGTCTGGTGGCAACTCTGCATCCCAGTCTGACTTGAGTTTAAATAGCTGTTGGATGAATAGTTTAGCTATAATTATTACTGCCCCTATCAATCCTAACGGATCAAAAATAGACGAAATTATCGATAAAACTTTACGTTTTGTGATTGGTTCTGAGATTCGATCTACTTTTATTGTATACATCAGTTTATCAGAGTTACTGGACCATGCTAAGCCGAGGACTTTCTGAGTACTGTCTCCAAACTCGGTTGGGGATGTATGTTGGTGTATGTGATGTGCTTTGGTTACCTGTTTTAAGATACTTTGCGAGTTCGACTTCCACTTTCGAAGTTGGAAATTGGCTCCCCGCAGGATCTCGTCCACCTGTGACGCTGTTTGGGCTACCTGATCTTCGTCATCCCCACCCGAAATGAGGTCATCGATGTAGAATTGGTGTGCGATAGTCTCCGCTGCCGTTGGAAATGTACGTTCGTTTTCGTGTGCTAATTGTAACAAACACCGTGTCGCTATATGTGGTGCCGATTTTAACCCAAAACTAAGTGTTTTCAATGTATAAATTTGAAGTTTTTTGTAGGGTTCTTCCCGCCAAAAAATACATTGGAGGTTGTATTGACTAGGCTTCAAATAAATACATCTGTACATTTTTTCTATGTCGGCGTTAATAACATACCTATACTTTCGGAACCGTATAAGTATGTCAATAAGATCGTCCTGCTGTATTGTGCCCTTATATTGTAAATCGTTCAATGAAATGCCGTTATCTGTTTTACAAGAACAATCGAAAACTACTCTTATCGGGGTGGTGGGTGATTCTCGGATTACCGCTTGGTGTGGCAAAAAATTGTAAGGCCCGGCATAATTATCTTGTAATTTAATCATGTGGCCGGCCTGCTCGAATTCATTCATAAACTGTGTATACTTATCTTTCAAATCAGGGTTCCTTTGGAATTTAGATTCTAATGCTTTGAACCTCCGGTAGGCAATGTGCCTGGATCTACCTAATTCGGTAGTAGGTGATTTTAACGGAAGTTCAATGACAAAATTACCTTCAGAGTTGCGAGTACATGTTTTTAAAAATATTTCTTCGCATTTTTGTTCATCATAAGGTAAATTATTCAGTACGGAACCCTCCTCTATTTCCCAAAACTTTTGCAACTGGCTTTCAATAGAAATGTTACATTGCACTGATTTAGTTAATTTTGAATAATGTACGGGACCCGAGATCACCCATCCCAGTCGCGTGCGCTGTAAGATTGGCAGACCGTCGCCGAGCCTGTGCTGGCCGATACAAAGCAAGTTATAAAATCGCTCCGCGCCAATGATTATATCTACCCGGCCGGGCTCGCGAAAATCGCTATCGGCTAACTTGAAGCGCGTCGGGATATGTAAACATTCTACGCTCGGAATGCGAGTGTTTAAATCACAAATCGTAGGCACAATAAAACAGGACAATGTTGTTGAATAGGTATTGTCCTCCGAATGTAGTGTTAGATCGCAATAACTTTGTATGTGCGATACACTGTTATTGAATCCTATCACTTGTAGGTTATGTTGGTTTCTTGTAACTTGTAATCTGTTACATGCACTCTCGGTAATAAAATTCGATTGAGAGCCCGAGTCTAAAAGCACTCTCATTTTATGAGGCCGTCCTTGTCTGTCCATGACTTGCACCTGAGCCGTGGAAAGGATGACCGCTTGGTTGGGAACACTTGGTTGTGTTTGATTGGTTAATTGGGTGTTGCTAATAAGTGCTGTGGTTGCGACTTGGCTAGAATTAAACGGTTCTTTGGAAAATGTTGTGATTGTTGGGTTTGTTTGTTGGTCGTAAGCATTGCTAATTGGTTTATGTAGCAATGTGTGATGTTTGCCCTTACACAATCGACACGTACTGGCCCTACAATTAGCTAGAATATGTGTTGCAGACAAACAGTTAAAGCACAAACGTAATCTGTTTACTGCTCGAATTTTGGCACTCACATCTAATGCTTGAAACTTTTGACATTGGTTAATATAATGCGTACTTGAACAATAAGGACACTGGTTTGGTTTATGAGTTAGTTTGGATGTTACCTTAGTGGTTTCGGACGTGGTTACCATGGCCTTCTTGGAAGCGGTGCTACCGACATCCGACTGCCTCGCTGAGTCTGCGGTCTCGAGCAAGTCAGCGCGGTTTCTTAAAAATTGGCGGAATTCCTGTAATGAAGGCAATTTTCTCGAATCAATTTTCTCTTCCCATTTGGATTTTAATTGGTTATCTAGCTTGTTTACTAGGAAAAAGATTATAACGAGATCCCAATTCTCGACTGGTATATTTAATGAACGGAGGGTTCTTACATGTTTAGAAATACTATCACTGAGACCTCTGAGACCTAAAGGAGTTGACGGGACCATTTCAATATCAAACAGGGCCCGCATGTGGTTAAAAACAAGAAGTCTAGGGTTGTTGTAACGCTCACATAGCAGCTGCCAGGCGAGCGCGTAGCTTCCATCGGAGTAATCGAGCGAACTAATTACCTCAAGCGCGCTGCCTTGTAAACAACTGCGTAGGTATTTGTATTTTATGATAGGCTGCAAATTACCTTTGTTTATTAATGCGTCGAAAGTGTCTCGGAACTCCAACCACTGTCTCACGTCCCCATTGAAGTTAGGTAGGTTAATTTCTGGATATTTTATCGACTCACACATGGTTGCAGTTGCAGGCTGTTGGTTAGGTGCGGCTGTGCTGGGGTGCAGCGGGTTGGCGTTGGTTTGGACCATTACCTTACCCTTTGCGGTTAATCGATAATAACTTTCATCGAACGCTTCTCGCTCGATTACTTGCGCGTCGATCTCGTCGTCGCTGCACAAGGTCTCAACCCTATCCTGTACTTTTGAAAATTCTTTATATAAAAACGGTAAATTATCTAATCGCAATTTTATATCGATGACCATCTCTGCTGTTAATTTTGTGGTGTCTACAGCTTCGATAAACTTTTTAAAAAGGGTTAGTTTTCGCTTGCAAATGCCTCGTTTTTTTTTTAAGTCTTTTAATTCGAGTGGTGTTGTTTCTACATTAACCGTATCATCGTAGCTATCCTCTGAATCGCTCATTTTGTATATTTCTAACAACTACCAAATTTTAATTTACAATATACACGTGGCTTTAAAATGGATAGGATAATCACGGATTTTATGAAGGGATACGCCAGCCCACTTGCCTGCTCGAATGCTGCTCGTGCGCTGGTGATGCTCGTTCTTCCTTCTTCCCCAATGGTTGCCTGCCACACACACGTGGCACGGTTTTGGTGTCAATTTGGTCGACGCCGCCCTGGCGACTACTGCGTCTTGTCCCGCCTGGCTGCTCGATCCTCTTGTTCTGCCCCAAAGCTCGCCCCCTCTTCTTAATAACACCCGGTCAGCGTGAACCGAGTGTCGTTGATAAAAATACCTAATCCCGGACTGGAACGCTTATGTGCAACGGTATCTCGCTGCGATTCGTAAACGATTCCCGTAGGGTTTAATGACGGATTTATCAATACAAAAGAGATAATTATCGATTTAAAGTCGGGGTCACCATATGTTAGGGATGAACAATGGTGGCAAAATAAAAAAGGAAAAAGAACTTGTGAACGTGTATTAGGTTCGATCGCTAATAATGAGTGAGGGCCGATGCCTGGCTGACAATGCCTTTTATGCACAGCATCAGCGCCCTCCTGAGGCTACATTAAGAACTAATTACTAAGCTATCGATTGATCTTATGTTGTAACGTTAACTAAGTTAGGCAAGTAGTTCATTACAACATCCGTAGATGGCGCTGCTGTTAAAGCCTTAACACGTACTCGAGACCTTAAGAAATAAATGTTGAGTCGACCTGTCAGGATACTTTTATCATTTCCCCTGTTCAAGATAACCTGGAGACAAGCAAATGACAATTTTATTCTCTTTTTCAGGTACGATGGATGTTTTTGCTGTTCTTCGTGTTTTAGTAAGTAATGTAAATTTAAGTACCTTCTTATTAAATTTATTCCTTAGAGAATGTGGACATGCGTAATAAGATGGGTTTTGTTTTTATCCGACTGCCCGAAGGAGGTTTATGTTTTTCGAGCGTATGTATGTTTTTATAATGTATATCTATTTCTAGGCATGCTTTGCAGCCAAAACTGCTTGACGGATTTTAACGAATGACATGTCATTTGATTCGTCTTAATTCTCGAAGTGACATAGGGTAGGTATATAAAATTTAAAAAAGGCGTCCATGATTTAAATATGGAGGAGGAATTAAAATATATATATATATTGCCCCCACACATTACAATTAAAATATATATATTTGAGGAATTAAAATATATGGCGAAAACGGGAGATCGGGCCTTGTGGCGAACCCTGGGGGAGGCTTACGTCCAGCAGTGGACTGCAATAGGCTGAAATGATATTGCCCCCCATATTTTTTTAAATTTAAATCATAATAGGAATAAACAAAATTATTAAATTAAATCCTGAACGCAGCAAACATATTAACTAAAAAGCTAAAACAAGGTATATAATACTGTAAAAGTAATATAAGTAGGTACTTATATGACTTGAATATTGAAAAGGTATTGCAGGGGACAAGCAATTAATTAGAAAATATATTTTTATATAAGTACATTGCTCTTTAAATTTTATATGGATTATAGAGCTTGTTTTTCGCATTATATGTATTTTATTTATAATATATGACTACTGTGGACCTCTAAAAAATACATTTAAATAGATAAGTCAGCAAAAACAGCATCAGTTTTTTTTTGCACAGCTGGCTTTGGTTAATGAGGAGAATTTCTCAATTCATTCACAGCTTCTGTAGAATAGGAAAGCGCTTTCAATTCATTCGAGAAAATTCCATGAGTTGAATAATAGTTGTAGTGGTTATATCTGTAGACCAAAGATTAATTTAATACTTGATTTTGCCCGCGATTTCATCCCGGTATTTTATCACTGTTCCATTTTCAACCAACTTCAGAAAAGCAGGAATTTGTTTTTTTTTTGCTTGTATTAAACTCGATTCTTTGCCCCATATGTGACTCAAAGTAGTGTTTACAACTCTCAACTTTGTAGTAGTACGAATAAATAGCTTAGATACTATTTGCAATGTCGGTATTCTCAAACAATGTAGTGATATATCGTAAAGTGAATTTTACGTGCACATTTTGTGACTTAACTTTACGGTGCAATAATTCGATCAATAATACACTACATAGTATTGTTCTGTAAGATCTGAGTTATACTTGATATTATAAAATTATGTATGATTTATAAAATTCTTCAAGAATTGCAAGAAATTTACCATTAAAGCCCTAGCAGATTGAATATTACCGGGTCGAAAAAGTTTGTCAGTTGATGACCACTTTTGTTAGCGGATCTTACATAGATTACAAATGTATTATTTATTTATGGTAATATAACGGTTAAAGGTTTATCGACTCATAAAATATTAACAGGCAAGTTGAAGTGGTTCCGTCAGAGCGCAAGAAACACATTTAAGGGCGTGAATTCTTAGTTTATCCGCTTAACTCTTCGAGTGAGCGAGCTCGTATGACCTCGGTCATTCGGTCGACCGTTTGACAGATAGACGTTTTTAAAAGAAAACCTCCTGGAGCCGGAGCGTTGCTTGAATTGAAATAGCCAAGTCACTAAAGATACGTCAATTTTATAGATCGTTTTCTTGACCATTAAATACCCATTATGCATACAGAATAAGCCATCTATAAATGGGTTCGCATTGAAATTCGGAAACTACCTATATAGCTCCTTAAATGATCACCCCCTTATTCATAAACGCACAATAAACTTATTAAAGTAAAAGATGCATTGCCCTTTCTATCTAATTCAAATGTCATAATGATAGGTAAGGACAGAGCATAATTCAAGCACACTTTAGCTATTGTGGCTTTATGAATGACAGTGTTACATTAAACCTGTGCCAGAGCCAGCACCTGTGATTATATAAAAAAGTGTTTTTATTTCTCGGATTGTTAGAAAGTGGCGACTTTGTATTCTTGCGTAAAAAAATGATTTATTCTAGTAGGTAAGCGACTCCGACTCTTACTTGACCGGTTTTGTTAATGTAATTAGCACTGGCCACTTTCAAACGTCACTTCAGTAAACGCCATATAATTACCGGGCCATTTTCAAGCTTTCCTCTTAAAATATCGCTCCGACTTAAAGTGGCTTTTTATTGGAAATTGAATCAGATAAAATTGTATTTACAATGGAATATCTTACGGCAAATAATTTTGAGTTGTAACTGTGTTTCCCCAGCCACTTGGAATTGAGTTTCAGTGGTGTAAGGATGTTTTAATATTAAATTTTATTAAAAGGGGGATTAACTTGAAAGGCATACTTATGCTATGCGATTCGTATGAGAAAACAATAATAATAATATGGTACCATCGAGCTTGCTCCCTATTCTAGACGGTAAAACCATATCGTCATTGACTTGCGCCTCTATTCTAGGCGGTAAAATCCAAATCGTATGTGGCCTGTTATGGTATTGTTTTGACCTCGGCAGCCATTACTGTCAAAGAGTTATCAAAAAGTTGACAATACGATAAGAGGTCAAAAACGATATTGTTTTTACCGTGTTGAATATAGGCCTTGTTATGGTATTGTTTTTAACCTGGCCATTTTTGTGAAGTAAATAAGAGCTATTTGAGCTATAACTGAGTGGCTATTGTCTAACGTACTCGCAATCACGATCGTTTTCATTTTGAAAATCGAAGGCATGTCCGGCTCGAAGGGCCATTTGTAGCTGGCAAAACCAGACCGTTGAAGATCGATTTAAATGTACTGTATTTTAATAGGTACTTACTGGTTGAAAGTGAAGTATAGTATACAAAATTTGAAGTATAAAAAAAACGTTTTAAATTTAGTGATAGGGAGAAGCCCAAATTTGCGTTTTGTTATTAGATTTTGTTACGGTAAAATCTAAATGGTTATAGTGGCAGTAAAATAATGATACTATCTTTGAAAATTAAGTATGAAAATTATTAACTTTTTTAGAACAATGAATACATTCTAAAATTATACGATATAAATGTTGCATAACCAACAGCATGTCTGCATACAAATTGAAAACAATTGTTACACTTTGAAACCGATTGTCATTGACCTGCTTCGCCATTGCCTAAAGTGCGTTAGGCAATGGCGAAGCAGGTCAAACGATTATGGTTATTACAGCCTAGAATCTCGGCCCTGGTGCTATGATAATGGAGACGGAACTCTAGATAGGAACTCATGATAATCCGTCGACATGGGACTCCTTTGACGGATGTTATAACAGCGATGTCTATTATGAGTGTTAGAAGTACAATTGTCAATAAAGCGTGTTTTATTTTTTGAAATCTTATTAAAAACTGGACTTAGTGAAAAAATCACCATCAAAATGGAAATCATAGATGTGTTTTATAAGAGCTATGGCCTCTTGAAAAACCGTTTCAGAATGCTAAATAGTACCTAAACATAATAGTCAAACAAAACTACTTAAAAGAAAAGGTAGGTTGAAATAACTACGTTTTTACTTCTTTTTACGTGCAAAGTAAAGTTTCTAATCATCCAAAAAACAACATATCATACAATCCTGGCTGTCCTTTTTCTTCCTAAGAAACGCTTTGTTTTTTTAACTGTGAAGGCTACAAATTGTCAATTGATGAAAACTGGCCAAGTGCGACATGAACATGTAATGATTGCCGGTTCTGTGGTCCCGTATAAAATACACAGGAAAAGTATTTTATACGGGTTGTTTATGAACTTGCAATGTTTGTATATCAGTTTAGCTCCAGCCTTACTAGTCAGTTTTAAACCAGATCTCGTTAATGGAATAGGCTGACATTTGGACAACCTGATCAGATCAGATGATCATGCAAGATTATGGCATCTAGGAGCTGATCTGATGATAGTGTGTGAAGGTGGAGACAGGATCTCCTCTATACTGAACGTAGACCCACCGTGTCGGGACTCAATAGTTAGGTATTGATAAGCAGATAATGACTTTAATTAAAATTGGCAACAAGTTTGGTATTGACTTAAAGACAAAGTTCATGATAATGTTGTTTACTTTCCTCCGAGTCGAAATGACAAGTAGAATGTTTAACTTGGGTGAAGGTATCAATTGTTTCCTCGAACTATAGGCGCACTCGCTCTCGCTCGTGTGGCCTAAATATCTCGCACATTCATCACTTCGTTAACAAATTATTATTATTTTCAAATTCAATTTAATTTATTTGCTTCGAAATATATTACAATTAGGTGGTGTTGGTTTACTAATCCTGAAGAACAATATAACTTGCAAGACACTAGCATGCAAATGTATAATACTTGCTAGATACTAGCATGCAAAAAAAAAGACTACTAAACATTTGTATGAAGCGCTACTCTAAAATTCGTCAAATGATTGACCTAAAAACAAAGTTCTCAATCACATCGTTCTACTACTCTACAAAATAGCCGTGACAAATACGGAACTAAAAGGGTTTTATTTTTTCAAAGAATTAACAAGCGTATAGAACTGTCACAAAGTTAAAATAGTTAACCCGTAGAGAATAGCCTGAACCTCTGTGAAACGGTCAACATAGTATTTCCCTCGAGGAAGCAGGGGAAGCCGCAAGCTCTTGTGGCTTCTACGAATTATCAATTTGTTATGTACTTTCGGAAAGGAAACGCTATATTATTTGTTCAATTGGCAAGACAATACTTTTTATTATTAGAAAACATAAATAGTAGTGAGGGCGCAACTGGACGCTCGGTTTAGTCTTAAGAAAATCTGGAAAGTTTACGGTTACAGCCAAGGCTCGGGAACCGGTTTTAAAAATACCGTTTAGTACCGGTTTATTTCGGATTTGCTCCGGAATTTTCTAGAAAACGCGAACGTTTTGAGAACTTTATTTTGTAACCTTAATTAACCGGTTTAATCCACGAGCGGCGAGTAGAGAAACCAATGCGTTACTTGCCACTTAATATTTTGACTTGTGATGTGAAAACGCTCACGGTATGCGTCTGGATTAACCGGTTTTTTTTAGCTCGCAACCGGTTAATTCAAACTTAATTTATACAAAGATTCCTCCAAAAACCTTAACACCTTGACATAATTATTAATAGTCATAAAAAATATGACTATTAATAATTATGTCAACAATGACAACCAAAAAAAAGGGAAAACTATACAGACTTCCATTAAATAGTTAGTTTAAAGAACCAAGTCGACTTGTTACCATTTTCAAGAGCTATTGAAAAGCCTGTAAATTCCTCATTAATGATTTTGGGGGGTGTTTTGCACATCTACCAGCACCGACCAACCAGCGTCAACTTGTGCATGCAAGTCCCCAGACTGAGAATGTCGAGTCCAAATGCTGGAGCTATCTGATGTTTAATTAAGTTGATCAAAGGAGTTGAAAACGTAATTAGGGAAATGGGAATAGCTGCTTAAATTGTAATTATTATTTGAAATATTAATAGTTCGTCATAGAAAATTATTATTTGTTATAATTATTCAAATTATGATTTTTAATCCAGATGTAATGTGTCCTACAAAATGAGTTAGTAAAATGGTTTTTTTTTTTGGATATATTTGTATAACCAGTTGCTATGGTTACGTTCATATATTTACGCCATAATACCAACTATAATTTAATACGTAACTATTGAAAAACACACGATTATAATTATTTTAGGTATTAGTTTCAGTGTTGGAAACGCTCGCTCTTAAGGTTTTCTAATTTTTATTGGTACTTCACCTAATTTTATCTTGACTAAGGTTTATTAACAAAAACCAGACAAGTGCTAGTTGGACTCGCCCACCGCGGGTTCCGCACATGACAAGGTTAACTCAATTCAAAATTCAAACCGCCGTTCCTTGCATAAAGACCCTGTTTTTTTTGTGATTTGATTAAAAATGTATAGATTTCACATAAGACGGTCACTTTCCAAATTTCAAACTTCTAGGTCAAGAGTGTCGACAAACACGTTTTTTGCGCCATAAACGGACGTATCTTTTTTACGTTAGTGTAGAAGTTTGATTTTTTCATAGCTTCAAAGGACTGTAGACCGAAATATATGGTTTTAATTTCAACTTGATACCTCAAGGCGTTCCTGTGAAAAAGGGTCTTGACAGACAGACGGACAGACAGATGGACAACAAAGTAATCCTATAACGGTTCCGTTTTTTCCTTTTGAGGTACGGAACCGAAAAAAGATGCGTTTTATATTATACAATAATGTAAACAAGGAAGATAGTTTCCTGCCTATTAAACATTAAATGGTTAATACTACCAACAACAAACAAGTAGGTTTCGACTCCTTTCTCAAATGTAACTTAGATGAGGTAAACAGTTAACAGAAACTTCTCGTCTCGAACGAAAGCCAATTATTACAAAGTGAGATTTATTTCTACTTCTAAATCCCGTATTGCAATCAAGCGAACCTGGCTTCGCAAACGCTACTCGTAGTTCGGAACAATTTCCTGTTGTCAGTTGCTTGTGGATTACTAGCAACAGAGAACTTGGAACGCGTATATCGATGGAATGTTTCGTTTTTGAGCCTACATCAAAATTTATTTATAGTGTATAAGTACACCAACAATAATATTTAATTATAATATTTTTACATAGTTTCTCAGACAAACTAACAATCACTAAAAGATGTAAGTCCTTCTATCTATCTTATTAGGAAAGTCTTCGGAGTCTCAAACCCAGAAAATTTATTCTTCAAATATATAATTTAAAATAATGTCAGACCCAATTAGGAGTACGCTTTTCTAACCTGGAATCCTTGAGGCTAAAGATAAAAATCCAACGCAGAAAAAACCGACTGGACCAACATAACAACAAAAGAACATTTGATGAATGAACAGCTTGATACGAGCATCTATCAGTTGCCTTTGTGTTCACACGAATAATTAGAAAACCGCCACTTTCATTATTTGATAAGAGTTTTTTAAAAGATTCTGTCAGCTCACTCTGTAAATAAATACGATGCAAAATGTTTAAAAAATAACAAATTGAAACTACTTCTCTCAAATATTGTTACATCATGGCAAAAAGTTTTTGGAAAAATGAGGACACATTACGAGTGAAATTGGCTACATCACCTCGATCTATTCTAGATGACGTCAATATATTGATCAATTTATCATTAGTGGACGAGTGGAGAGCAATCTGGAATCTTAGTACTTGGAAATACTGGCACTATTAAACCCACCACTTATACTGTGCCAGACAACTTTGTTATTCAAAACCGACTGATATTGAGTTTGAAGCATGTTTATCCATCAGGTTCATTTACATCGCAAAATACATTACATCGTGGACAAGCACATCAGAAAACCGTTCAGGCAAATACCTACTCAAAATAAAGTTACGCGTAAACCTTATGTCAATAAGCATAGTGCTTATTATCACTGGGTTAAGTGCTTATTTCACTTGATACATGCTCGCAAATCCTCCATACCGACGGCGAAAATTGTGTTATCAATTGCAATTCCATCGAAGCGTTTCCTAATCAACATTCTAAAACACGTGTGCCGGGCTGCGCAATATTCAACTCCGAATGAAACGTTTCGTGGCTATGTATTTTACAAAGCAAAAGTGGTAGGAGCACCTAGTGCAGCAAACACCATCTCACCATGTAACCTACCACCAAACCGCAGTGCTCGCAGTTGTTTCCCGGCGTGAAGACAGGATAACCGGTGAAATTATACTAGTAAGTATAAAGGCATTCCATCATCCTCAGCGTTGGCAAGATATTTGTAGCCTTTATATTGTAGTCTTGAGAATGCAAATGTAGAGTGTAAATGTACAAAGATGGTGGTAGCAATACGTACGGATCGTTTACATTGGCTTGGAAACAACGTAACGCGTTTCAATAACAAACAATAAATAACGAAATACAGCAATCAAAAAACGGTTTGTCAAGTTGTCATCTTGAGAATTTATTTTCAACCGAGCGTCGCTCGTAGAAAACCATGAATCATACAAATCCAGGTACAAACTTTCGCGGAAATTTCACGTATATTCAATTCAATAAGCAGGTTTTGCTATTGGACCAACAGTTGTTATCCAAGTTTTCTAATACCCGCTCCTAATATTTGAACTGCGAATAAATTAGGTTATTTCGAGTTAAATGAACATTTGGCCAAATACAAAACGTGTCAAATTTCAAAGGTATCTTGCCAAGAAATTGTACAAAATCAACGTAACCTGCCGGACGGCCGCGGTGGGCGTTTATGTCAATAAATGTCCGCTTTCGAATATGGTTAACTCGTGAAAGATCTTGCTGGGGCCCCTGAGCCCAGACACTAACTACGCGGTGAAAACCATATCGTCTTTGATATGTTATGGTATTGTCAACGTTTTGATAACTCTTATTTTTTTGACAGTAATGGCGACTAACGTCAAAACAATACCATAACAGGTCAAATACGATATGTTTTTTACCGTCGGGAATAGAGGCCCTAATCTATGCAAGTATTAAATATTTGGAACCCCAATATAGTTGGCAGTATCTCTTGAATATTTTTTTCTCAGAAAACTGAATCTAAAGACGTCGATTATAAAATAACTTTTCATAATTTGCGTTGTCCGGAGGCGACCCGAATGTTTCTAAGTTTAAAATTGTTGATAGTCCTAAGGTAATGATTTGCTATAAATCTTTTCACAAAGTGATACACTTCACAATTATATCATTTGGCAAAAAGCTTTTCTTCCGAAACTGTATATATTTTAGCTTAATCAATAGGGTTCTACAAGATGGTCCTGAAATAAAATAATACTGTAATATTTACAGCTTCACAAAAAAAGCGTTTTGCAAAATGAATCAGTTTATGAAATGTTGTTTAGCAAGCAATTGGATACTAGACTTAAGATTGAATGATCAAAGAAAATACTTAGTTTTTATTTTCACGACACCTCACCCCGTCAAATTACGTACTAGAGAATACATACATACATATAAGCACACCAGTTTCCCAGAGGGGTAGGCAGAGACCACTTCTTTCCTCCTGCTACGATCTTGACAAATCTCAATCGGTTCTTCCACATTCATACTTCAAGTTATGCACGCACGTCGGTTTCGGATGCAACTTAAATTGTAAAATTATTATTGATATTTGACCTTTATTAGTTTTGCGTATTGATATCGGAAGCTGACCATTTATTACTTGTTTATCATTGTTGTTTTTGATTGTTTGAGTGTTGTTATATTATTGTATTATTGTATATTTTAATATTATTTTATCATTTTGTATTAATGTTTTGTTGACGATATCAATGTAATTTCGTATTTTTTGACATGCAATGCAATCTATATTGTAACATTACATTGATAAATAAATAAACTAAACTAAACTAAGATTCGGCTTCGGATATTTAAACAAAATACAATTTTGGCAAATATTTAATTTGTTACTGTAACAGCTATCACGTTTTGGATATCTACAAAACTTAAATTAGGTTCTTGTTTGTATCAGCTTATATTTCTGATTAAATATATATGACCACTCCATCAAAAACCATTTTATTTGAAGAAAACAAACATCTCTAGGAATGTAGCCCTTAACATCGGAAATGTACAAAAAACGTTCAACAACGTCGTCGCCTGTTAGCTTTCTAAACGAAGCATGCGTACCAAAATACGAAGAGAAAATATTTCTTCTAATAACATTCTCTGGAGTTACATCCCAACTCAATTCGATCACAACTCAAAACATCCGGAAAACTCAAAGAAAGAAAATCGTCCCAGCAGTGTTGTATGCAGGGTTACAGCCAATCTCGCAATATTGTGTTTCCTCCAATTTGTAACCATGTATAAAAAGTTTTTTCACTTTTTTCACGCAATTTCATTGGGATTTCGCCGCCTTAACAATGTTGAAAGGTTCCAAATGGTATGATTAAAGTTTTGGATTGATACGTTTGTTCTATGAATTTCTCTAACGGCTTGAGAAATGATATGTCGCTTTTAATACAGAGCGAACTGGGTACTATTTCAAGATTTATTTATAGGTTTTATAACACGGGAAATAAATTGATTTTATGTTGTAATGTTAAAAATCAAAATGACAACCCATTACACTACTTGAAAAATTCAAAACCTGTTGTACTGCTTACCCAATTCCGTACCGATATTCGAGCATTTATTTACACATTTTAAAAATAAGCGAAATAATCTTCGTCTTTAAGTAATTCACCGTAGTGGTGTAAATCTGCATTTTCTAGAGAAAGGAGGATCTCCAGTGGGTAAGTGTAGTCTTATTAGATGGTAAATAGATAGATGATATGTAAGTTATTTTTCATCTCTCCTGTTCGGAAAGTTTAATTTGAATGGGTGGATAGCCGGGTGGAAAATTGCGTTTTCATCTCTAGGGTGGAAAGTAAATTTTTTTTAATAGTTACGATTGGCCACGGAGTCTAAGATAATTGAGCTACGTCATATTATTAAAATAAAAGATTTTCATATATCTAAACTCGGCTATGCGTTAAACGATGTATTTATTACGGCCTATAGGTTCATATGAAAATCATTTTAAGACTGGTCTATTTTTTTCGCAATTACAGAAAATCAACATTTAAAATTATTCCTCTATTCTGCTGCCCGCCATAATGCCGTGATAGCATGACACTTTTTCTTTCACGTTTCGGCATGGCCATCTAGAAAATACACTACTGCCAACATTAGAAAAGTTTAATCGAGTTGGTCACGACCAAGTAGCTTATTATACAACAAGGAGGTTGAACACCGAACATCCGTTCGAAACAAGAAATTTGACCTTTATTACGTCACGATCTCTTTCTTTAGTTAGGGTAATAATGAGATGGAAGTCATGCTCCTTGGCCGTGACCAACTTGATTTAACTTTTCTAATGTTGGCAGCATGTGTATTTTAACTTTTTTATGAATCTAGAAAAAAAAAGTTTTCAATAGATAAAGCGGGAAACGAGATTAAATATATTTAGGTATACCGTGTCTTTTTTCCTCACAGTCGAAATGAAAAGTAGAGTGTCTAACTCGGGTGAAATTACCCATTTCCCCTCGAACTATTGGCGCTCTCACTTCGTTCGAGCGCCAGAAATATCTCGGGTGAAATGGGTCACTTTCAACCCTTGGTTATCAATCTACTATAACCTCTGTCTCCCTATTCAAATCGTAGCACATCGTTTCATCTCAGTTTTCCAGAAAACGAGCGCATCTTCAAACAATCTCGTCTTGTTAAACCTCAATACAATCGCATCTGAGGCTCGGCAGGTATCCAATATCCCCGTCCTCGAACCGACCCAATTGACTCTTGCAATGTAATATCGCGCCAACTCCTTGTGAAGCTGCTCTCCTGGTATACTTATGCACTTCAGTTTCTGTTCTGAAACAGAAAGTGGAATTTGTTTCACTATCAGAGTACAAATAAAATTTGATAAGATTGGAAAGTATGCATATTTGTTTTAACCGACTTAAGAGATACAAAACATATCTTTAACAGTATGATTACGAATATTATAATATACTTAAAGCAAGACGTGATACGGTGTCACGGGCCACGGCCCACCGAGTATGAGAACCATGCTCATAGAAATACGTAGGGCGGGAATTAAAGCTAATTTATGTATAATTTACAATTTTAATACTAATAAAATATATAAATATTATTGTAGAAATGATGAAACGTGCCCCGATGGAATATCTAACGATTTCATTTTTTTTATTTACCTACCTACTTCAAATGAAGGGTCCACGGAAAGAACATGTCTAGTCACTTTTTTTTGATAATGAGTTTTGAATCTCGAAATGTAGAGGACGAAATGAACTATTACCTACCTTTCAGTTTCAGATATAAATTTTCATATAACTTGTATTTTTTCACTCTTAAAAAAACCTCTACACGAAATTTACGTACAAAATGACACGGTTCATAACTTTCAAATCGCGATATCTCAAAAAGTTACTAACGTGACTAGACATGTTCTTTCCGTGGACCCTTCAAATAGTGTAGCTCATATTTGCCAACAATTTTGGTTTTTGGTTTGTACGCAAACATTTTTTTACTGGGTAGGAACAAGAATGAGATTTTTTTTTAATTCGAGCAACAAGGTCGTTAGTTTTTAGACAAACTATGACTTCATAAGTTATTATGGGCCATGTTTGCACAAGTAAGATATACCATTTTATTTTGTATATATTGATATATACTCGTAATTTATTCAGAGATTATGGAATAACCTAATATTTAAGAATAGAACAAAGGTAGTCACTAGCTGTAACAAATATTTTTATAATCAATCACTATAAAATAATAAATTAAAGATTACATTTTTTACTTGTAAAAAAAGAAGGAATCAAGCTTACAATGATTTAAAGAAGCAGACCTTTGCTTGTGGCAGTTGGCAACTCTGACAACCAAATGGTATTGTCTAGTCTACCTTCGGAAACAGTTGCATCTGGATGACTTTACTATTGTTTACTTTATGCTCTTGGGTATTTAGATACTGGATCTTATATATGATCACAAAAGTGTTCTCTTTTTAAAAGGATAACCGTCAAATAAAGCCAAAATTACAGACAATGTACATAAAGAAAGCAGTTAAAACAAACGGCTTATTCTCATATTTATAATACATATATTTTGCCAAGTTTGTCGTGAATTTTACTTCTCGGGCACTTCTTTTTTAAGTATTTTATACAGGAGCACTTCATTTGCCGTAAGCTTATCTTTCGTTTTGTTATGTTTTCAATTTTTTTTGCGCTGAAACCGTATTCATACCATCAAATATTTATATCAATCGTGCTGGTATGATTGGGTTAGGTTAAGTTAAAACTGTAATTGCTTTGAATAACTAATATGACTTAAAAAAATATGAGAAATATAGTCAGCCATATTAAAAACATAAATCCGGAAGAAATTTGAGTGATGAAGAAATACAATATTCATAAATCTTTACTAAATGTTATTTTTGCAACAACATATTAGCTGGCTGAGTGGTTATTTAGAGTGACACGATTAGGTATATAAGGCATTTCCCTTTCATACTTTATTTAATATTTAAAGCACTTCGACCTGGATTAAAGCTCCCACAACTTTTCCAGGTAATTTATTTAATTTTAATTATCAAACTACTCACAAATTTCCGTAGAAATAAGTTCTACTGCGTAAAGTATCAAGAAACTTTTCCTTTTAGTCCCACTTGAGCTCATTTATTAACCAATAGAAAGTTAAAGATGAAATCGCAACTTGAGATCGGTCTTTACCTACGCGGAGATTCGAGCTAAACTGTACTATAACTTCCATATGTTACACATAAACGAGAAGTACAATTTATATTTTAAGTGGTACCTGGCGCATGGGGCCTTAATTATGGCGCCATTTATTGCGTGATAAAATGTGGGTAAAACATCCGTCAGTTTCTGACACGAATATTATAAGTAGACCCCGTTATCTTGTCGCACTGAAATTGTTTTTCAGTAGAGCGTGAATGTTTTTTTTATCGACCTTCTTGATATCGATATTTATATAATGCAATTGAATTTTCGCCTTTTAAGTTACATATACATGAAAGGTAGGCTATGTGATTTGTTAGATCATTCTCCCGAACTCATCATTTCTTGGTAGTAATTTTTCCATTCGCATTTTTCCCCGAACGCGATATTACCAGTCGCCTTTTTTCCTGCGGCAGTTTATATTCACAGTCGTGTTTTTCCGCTTGCGAGTTTTATCCAGTCGCTTCTTTTTCTACCACCATATTTTCACGGTCGTGTTTTTCCCGTTCCAATTTGTCGAAGATACAGAGTCGACGGAGCTCCGCTACCGCGGAGCTCCTGTTTCTGGGTGGTTTGGCCCTCCGGGCCTGATGCAAAACTAACATAACCTAAACCTACCTACGAATTACGATGTAAATACTTTTGGGAAAAGTGCGACTGAGATAGAAGTCGAACGGGAAAAAAACCGACTGGGAAAAAAGTCGAACAACAAAAAAAGCGACTGTAATAAAATCGAATGGTGAAAAATAAAATTAGGTAATATCGCGTTCGGGGAAAAATGCGAACCGAAAATTTAATACAAAGAAATAATGAGTTCGGGAGAATGATTTATCAAACCGGCTATGTGTTAATCCAATATTTAAGCTGTCTGCATTCCAAATTTCACCAACATCCGTCCGTTAGTTTTTGCGTGAAAGAGTAACAAACATCCGGATACATACATTCTTCATAATTTCGCGTTTATAATATTAGTAAGATATATTTTTATACAAAAGTAATAGAAGCTAGTGAGTCCTCTTCGAAATTATCAGTGACATATACAGTATCATCGACATTTAGATAGTCGATAAAAAAACTTTCACGCTCTACTGAAAAGTAATGACAGTGCGACAAGATAACGGGGTCTAATTATAAGTATAAGTGCGAGAGTGACGGATGCTTTATCCACATTTTGTCACGCGATAAAAGCAGCCATACTAGACACGCAAGGTCCGTCCGGATTGCTACCACCATCTTATCCTTTGACCAACCGGTGACATTAACACAGAGACCACACCAGAGAACACATAGAGCCATTCCACATTTGTCCTTACAGTTGGAATCGCATTAAGCAGTGTTAAGATTCCAGTCTTGTGATTAAAGTCTTGTAAGAATGTCTCTTTGTTCCCACTTACCATCAGGTGGCATGTGTGCTCGTTTGCTTTTGTACTGTAAAAAAAAAACAGAAGGTTTGTGGTAAAACTAGATTTATTTTTCTAGTTCTTCTGCGAAGAATTCGTTTATTGTTGGTTACATGCATAATTCCGAAAAGTCATATGCCAAATTGATCTACGAGTAAGTAGATCCCGAATTTGACTTTTTGTAGACATTGTGTCATTTAAAAAAATACTTACCTCCGTCTTTATTCTAACCCTAGCAATACCCTAACCATTGCAATTGATTTTCCTACGCATTAAACATGAAACACTAGCCGAGGCATAACAAAATTGGACAAAAAGGAAAGTTTATTCGGTAGGTAAGTAATTGTTTTTTTCTCAAATGAAAATTATCCTGTTTTTCGCATAGTTTTAGTAATATTCATACCATTAATATACTTGGATCGGTGGTTATTTGTTAAGTCATAATATATAGACAGAGCGACAGAAAAAAAACCAATTGGCACGTACCACTATTGCCTAGGGATGAATGTAATTAATTAAAATGGTCTCACGTGTAATTCCAACCCGGATATTGTACCATTAAACCCTTACATGTTCAAATTAAAATATAATATAATATTCCAAATAATTAGTTCCTGATATAAATTTCCTCTAAGCACCGCCCCAAGCTCATTCACTAAATGAATTGTACAGTCAAGATATCTACATTTTTGCACCTTATCTCATTGAGATAAGGTGCAAGTCTAATCTCTGTACTCCACTGTACCTTATTTACCCTTAATACGTTATCGATTTTCGCTAAATTACTGTCCAGATAAAACCCGATACGAAGTTGTGTTTATAAACGAATGTTCCTTTAAGATGGTGGAGATAATGGTAGAAACGGATCGACCAAATTTAAAATTGTACTTTATGTATCGATACATACGAGTGTTATTCATTAACATCACACGAGAGTTTAAAGGCCTAATTATGTACAGTTGCTGATTAACGAAGACCTCCGTTTAATTTTAATGAGTCTGCGACCGCGCAGGGTTGCCAAACTCTATGCCATAATCCTTGAGAGGGAGACTTGGTTTGTCAACCTTATCTAGTAAGTGACAGATGAGGGGTTACCAGGGTTAGACGAAATTAAATAGTGATGTGGCCGATATCGATAATCAGTATCGACTCGACTAAATCGTTTGACATGTACATGACTAAGATCCTTACCAATGTATATTACTTGACAGTGCATCAATATATCATGCATATAAACATATTCGTTTTTGTTTTATTCATACACACTATATAAAAAAAAAACTAATTTTAAAAGCATGACTTGCCGCCATATTATATTTCTGTTTCATATTCGAATTATGTCACTGTAGCGAATAAATAAATGCTATTGGTTACCAACGCCGTATTTTTTTTATGTCGACAACAGCACTGCCCTGACTGTGGCAACATTTGTGCAAAATGAATTGTCAAAGTTGTCTCACGGAAGGTATAGACTTTATAAGGCGCCGGTTAATGATTCGTCGCCGAATCGAGAGGTGAGTTGTTTCAGAGAATAAAACCTCTGAATAATAAGCGACTCGTATAAATAACTCCTAAAACTTTTGGCCTTTGCTATCCGACACATGACTTGGCCACAAACATTTGTACAGAAATTATTTCAACCTTTAGTCTGCGCTCCGGGCAGTTTAAAAACAAAGCTTAACTCGTTCTTTGCCCACGACACGCGTGGCATACTCAAATTATATGAGATTATGAGTTACTGGCATTGGATATCTTAAACAAATTTTTTCCTTGCTAAAAATAAACGGCACATCTGCAATTTATTAGACACAGTATATTAAACCTTGTGAAGTTGTACATAGGGTCGCCTACGCGATATGTTATAACCAAAAATGTACTCTTTTTGATCAGCAGGGCAGAATTGCAACGTGACTTCTTTGAGGGCTTTAATCTCTGGTGCCCTTTGCTTTATTTTGTAAATTAAAATGCTTTGGCAAGCAAACATATTTTATTTCAAAATTCAAGTGAAGTTACGAGAAGCTTATGTATTTTTTTTTAGTTTTAATTATAGAAGACAAAATTGAGTTTAGAGATCTTAAAATACTAGGTAACTGTAATTTTTAATTATCAGGTAATTTTGTTTAAAACATCATCCACTCAATGATTTTTTAGTGCTAATGAACAGATTATAATTTTATCGGATATTTCGAATATCGTTTTCTGAGGATTGCAGTCTTGTGAATGCGAATGTCTATGGGTCACATTTTACACTTACCATCAGGTGGCCTGTGTGCTCGTTTGCCTTCTCTATGCCATAAATAATAACTTATAGACAGGATGTAAGTTTATACTGTCCTATCCTCTCAGGATTATCTTATACCTTTTAACGAGCAATTCTTGTATATATATGTATGTATAATTATATATCTGAATATCAGAAACTAAAAGAAACTAAAATTTAAAATATAGTGGTTTAAGGGGGCGAAAAATCGATCTGTCAAGTGGTCATCTTCGACAAATTTCGTATTCAACCCGAGCGACGCTTTGTCTTCCGGGTACTATGCTATTAAACGAGCAATATTTGTTTGTATATATGTTTGTAAAGACGTTTTTGAAAAAGGTTTTAACAATTTCAAAGACATATAATAATTGGGGTATACCTACGGGGGCGAAAAATCGATCTTTTATACCATCTTCGGGGAAACTCGTTTAAAAACCCGAGCGACGCTCGGTCTTCCAGGTACTTCATAAATCAAAGGCCGTTGTTGAAAATAATTTAGAGGAGAGTGAGCCTTAACGAAATGCATTTTGCGAACGTTAATACTTACCATATCAAAGAAAATGTACAGAATAAGCAAACTTAAGTATCATGTCGCTTCAACACCTCTGTCGCTAAAGTGTGCATGCAGCTACTTGCCTTCTCGGCATCGTAATTAAGCAAAAAGTTATATTACAAAAGTCGTTCATATCGTAGAATGTAACTTGTCTAGCCTAGGACAAGGAAAAGTTTGATTAGGTAACAATAGTAAATCTCACATCGATGTATGTTTGAAAGTGGTTTTGTTTTTGCTTCTCCTTACTTAGAAGCGTTTTTTAAAGGATCATCATCATCATCATCATTATCAGCCGCAAGACGTCCACTGCTGGACAAAGGATACTTTAGTTTAATTTGGTTTTCTTGGAGCAACTGGTTTTTTTTCTTAGTGGAAACTGTTTTGGCTCATGTATTGAGCAAATTAGTATTTTTATCCATTGCCTTTGACGTGATCACAACGTTGGATATTTATTCAGGGTGCAAATAACATCTGTCTACACGACCCCTTTCACACATTCACAGTTTTGTTTGCACTTTATTACTTGATTTGTATGAGCCAAAATTATACGTAGCAATTCTTAATGTGTTTGCAAAGATAAATATGTGAACTGCCAGATATTTGAAATACTTTCATTTTACCAGTTATTCTGTCATCTGTGCTTGGCATTCAATTTATTTAAGGTTTACGTTTGCTTTCAAAAAGGCATTAAAACATTTGAACTTTTGCAAAATATAGACTGAAAAAGAAAAAAAAGGCAATATGGCTGAACTCACAATTAGTTACTCTTTGGTCCAAATGCTTTCTTTTAAGGAGAACCATTTTGGGATCTGATAGTGATCTTTCCCAAAACGAAGGTAAAATTAAGAAAATATTTTATTTCTACTAACCTCAGTAGAGCACATACTTTCAGTTTTATCGAGTAAGTAACGTCAACGTATCGTGTTATCGAGAAAATATGTGTAACAGTCGATAGTAGCGCCCCGTGTCTGTATTGAGTACTAAATTTTGATATCAAGTTGACGTTACCTTTCGTATCGAGTAGTAAAGCTGAAGTATAAGTAAAATAATGCATGGAAACGTGAGTGTTCTAGAAGTTCGTGCTACAGATAGGTTCAGAACCTCTAGTGTAAGTTTTGCAACAAAAAATCGAATACAGTTCGATAACTTTGATCGAGTTAACATATCACCTTGCGTTTTTTTTATTAATGCGAGTGTATTTGACGTTTCGGCACTCGATCGGTTTGAACGTGAGCTCACTTAGTCGATGGTATTATTTTTTTGGTAAGGTTGCCAGTCATGGATTACAATGACTAAATTGAAATGTCACTTTAATCTGCGTTCTTACCTTTTGTAGTAACTACTACTTAATTTATGCTCATAATACTTTTTATGAATGGACCTCTCTCTTTCTCAATAAAATCAGCGAGCGTAAAAGAGAAATAAGATTTCGAACACTTGACATTCCGTGCGTTTTTTGCTGTGTAAAAGTTTTCGATGGGTTTCAAAGTTTATAGCAACAAAATTAGTTTTAAAACACCAAATACCGATATGAAGACCAGTGCTACTCAGTTTGAAATGCTAGTTAATTTTATGCAACAGTAAGTTATTATTTTTTAAAGATTTTATTCAACAGAAAGTGAGTTAACTACGTTTTGTATAAATTTTCGGTGTTTATTATATTTACAGACATGGGGATATTAATAAACCCTCAAAACATGCTCAGGGACGCATAAATACCTTACGATTATGGGAACAATTAACTACTCTTTTAAACGCTGACTCAACTGGAGAATCGAAATCAACAGAAAAGTGGAAAAAAGTAAGTAAATTTTATTACTCTTATGTCACGTAAATCTTGTTTAGCTTACTAGCTAGCACTTTAATGTACTTTATTGGAATGAAACGATTTTTTGAGTTACGTTTAATTTTATTCCTGTTTTATGTACTCAACATATAGTTAAGTTCCTATAATGAAAATAGTGCTAACAGCAGACACAAGCTTTTCATATATTAGGTAGGTATAATTATTGTTTTTTATTGTTGCATGGTGATCTGGTTTGGAGTGATTTCAAAAACAATACCAAAAAAAAAGCGGCTAAAATAAATAGGGCTGCTCGTGGGACTGGTGGTGGGCCTGCACTTCCCTTAAAGCTTTCGGATCTTGAAGAGCGAGTCCTCAATATATTAGGGCCACAGGCTGCTACTGGGTTGGAGGGTGTAGTTGAAGCTGGCCTCTTACAGGTTTCTAATCTTATTTCCTTTTATTTAAAATAATCAATTTTAATATAATTTTCACACATCTATTTGTCACTCTTTATAGTCTCTGTTTACTTAAACTTTTACTGCCCCTTTTTAATTATACATGGATTAGAGGAGGTTGAAATAAGTTACATGTACTTAAGCTATTTAATTAATATTAAACTAAGAAGGAAATAAATAGTTAAATTTTGTTGAATGCCTGAACATTACTTGTACTTTTTTTAAATAAAATTAATTACTATTTACAGGAACCAGCTGATACAAACCGGACATTGACGTTGTCACCAACTACACAATATGTAGAGACTGAAAGTCCATCAATTTTTGATATTCCAGTTTACAATGAAAATATCAATATTACAGGTTAGACTTTGCTAATTGCAAATGCAATGATGATTTGTAAATGCAATGTAGTGGTGCCTTTAGTTTATTAAATTCATTACAATATGTCTTTTGAACTTTTCTAACTGAACTAATATTTCAGTATGTGCGAATGATGCCTGGGACCAGCCCGGACCCTCTCATCAGCTACATGCCCCACCAATCGCAACCCTGGAATCGCCCCCAAACCAAGCCCCGTGCTCGCCGATGCCGCAACTGGACAATGATGTTGCGCCGCCGTCTCCGCCACCCTACCCGGCCACGCCGGCGCGCCGCGGCCGCACGCCGCGCCGCGGCCGCACGCCGCGCCGCCGGCGCGCGGGCGCCAACACGTCGCCGAGGCGGCGCGGCACTGGACCACAGTCTCATATCGATCGGGCGGCGCAACATTTTCTCGATTCGGATACAGAATGGAGAAATTTTCAGCAACAGAAGCATAGGGATGAAATGGAAATGAAAGAAAGGGAACAACAAATTCAAGCTAGGTGGCAGGACATTTCGATGCAAATCATAACTGCAATTAATAAACTAATTGAAAAATTTTAACAGTGATTCAAGAGAAAGGTTGATATGTACAATAGATTCTGGTTTATGTACGGGTGTTACAGAAAAGTCACATAAACCGAAGGAAGGGGGGCGGGTGACTAGTAATGTAATAAAGCCATTTATTTCCATTGATTTAAAATAATATTAAAAGTACAAATAGTGGACTTAATGCCCAATGGCGTTCTCTACCAGTCAACTAGGCCAAACTGAAAAAAACTAAGGTAAGATAAGGTAATTTAAGCTGTATCATACTCCTATCAGCACCTATTTGAAATATGTGCAGTTTGTTTATAAATTTTATAATATCTGACATAAGACATCCATACAGTACCTACCTAAGGCTTACAGTATTAGTTTAATTAAACTGCAGCAAAGGGGAACTATTGCATTTTAGCAATCCTAATTTGAATTTAATTAGATTTAATTGCAGTTAGAATCTTATTTATTGTAGTTAAAAAAGTAAGAATCTGGATATTAGATCCTAAAAATCTAATTGGTTTATGTTATAACCCCCCCTTGATGTTGAAAATGGTAAATTCAGAAACAACAGGTTCAAATATTTAAATCATTTAATTCATACAAAGAGATTTAAAAAAAAAAAAATTCAAACATACATAAAAAAAAATAAAAAAAAATGTTTATTCAGTAAGTAACGCCGCACGGGCACTTTTAAACGTCAAAAATCTACCAGCGCTTCGCAAGAGACCACTGCTGAGAAGAAACGCCGCAAGAAACTCAACAGTTAGTCGTTTTTTAAATATACAATTATAAAACTTAACCTAGCATTATATAAAACAATGAATCTAACATACGATAAGAAATAAATGTATTACATTTACATTAAGGCTGTCTATTATAATTATAACTGCAAGTGCATGGCATATATAACTGTTTGTATGTAGCAGTTGGATGGTTTTCTTTTAGCATGTCACTTTATACCTACCAAAACATGTGACACCAATTTCCTAGTATTTTAAGAACCTTATAACCATGTTTCATGACAAATAAATATAATATATTCTATTCCATAACTATGACTATGACTCATTTTGCAGCCTTAAGACCAATTGGTCCCTATATGCTCTTCCTCTTAACAGATCGTTAGATGTTCCGTCTTCTGTGTTCACTTCCATTGGCTGTGGCCACTGGCTCCCTTGACCTGAAACATCATATTTAAAACTTTACAAATGGTACATTGAATTCGATTGAGATTTTTATTATAGGTCCTTAAAATAGAACCCATGCCATGACATTTTAAATACAATATGTTATCAAAAGAAGTTCTACTTTTTTATTAACGTAGAAAAAATTACCAGTATATTCAGGCTCTGGAACTTTAAACTGAAGTGCAATATTGTATAAGACACAACAAGCTTGAATGATTTTTGCACACTTTTCAGGCTTGTAGTGTAGTACACGGTCCTTGCTCAAACAGCGCCACCTGTTTTTTAGTCTGCCAAAAGTGTTTTCTATAACCACTCTTGCAGTCATGTGTTTTTGGTTATAGGCTGGTTCAGGTGATCCCGAAGTTACACCCATAAATGGAGTCATCAACCACGGACGCTGGGGGTAGCCAGAATCTCCTTAAACAGAAATAAAAAAAAATAGGTTTAAATTAGTTACAACTGAATATATTTAGTATTTATATTGAAGTAATCTTCTCAACATATACCTAACATCCAACACAGTTCTCCTTGTTGATGCAGTCTTTGCATGTAACCATTCAAGTTGCTGTTCTCCCACACAAATGCATCATGATTGTGGCCTCCAAATTTGGCATTTACATTAATAATTCTATAGTCACAATCACACACCTGGGAACAAAACATACCTACTTATTTCTTTTTGCACAGTAAGAACACCATGCTAATATGGATTTTGACAAAAAGGTTCAAACCATTTGAACATTAATTGAGTGGTAGTGCTTTCGGCAATAATAAAGATGTTCTTCTTCATTATGTGGGGTAAATATTTTAAAATGACTGCCATCAATACAGCCAATCACACCCGGCAAGCCATACTTAACGTAGAATCTGTAAACGATAATTTTAACTGGTAAATTTATCAATGGTTAATTTATCGACTGTTAAGGAATAATAACAAATATTACCTGTGACTGACAGCTTGTCTAGCAGAACGGGTGCTAGGAAAATGTATGTACTTATTAAGCACTGCAGGGCATGTAAGAGCCTCGGTTATTTCTTGAATATAAACACTACACATCTTTTGAGACACACTTTTTGCTACCCCTACAGGACGCTGGTAAGACCCGCACGCGAAAAAGAATAGGGCAACAAGTACCTGAAAACAATAATATACCTATTTACACAAATTTGACTAATCATTTAGAAAGGAATGAATTTTTTAGTTTGTTTGCTTACCTTTTCCTGCAGGCTTATTTGTTGAGTACCTTTCAAATTAGAATTATGTTCCAATATTTGGCATAAATATTCAAAAGCTTCTTTTGTAAGTCTATATCTTTTGCTGAATTCGACGTCACTTAAATCCTCTACTGGATTAAACCGCCTTCGAAATTTCGTTCGTGTCCTTCGAAGCTGGTTGTGCTCGTCTTGAGATTGCGCAGCTGCTAACAATCTCCAGGCAAAGAAACTACGAGCAAGCATTATAAATTTATAATATACTTATACGAAAAACCGACAAGTTTCACCATTCACTTGACGATCTCACTGCGTAAATACGAAGTGAGAACTTTACTATCGCGTTCGAGTTTAATACACACAAAGAACTGTCAAAGTTGTAACTTACACTCGCAAAAACACTCAAAACTGCTGTCAGACCACTTAACGCGCTCGACGCGTTTCAAAACGCGCTCGATGCGTTTAAAACGTACCGGTATTCGTACGTGACAGTGAAATACACTCGCTGTTATAGTTTCACCTATTCCCCGCTAGAGGCGCTTTTTAAGTTTACATACAAGCTAAGGTAAATACGCAAACGCGATCGTGACGTTTTTTATGTGTGAAAAAATACACTAGAGGTACAGAACACATTTTCGAATATCGAAAGCGATTCGAATACGTGAATTATGATTGAAAATGTACGTGCTCAAGCTACAGGTTTAACGGCTGCATCGAGATTTGATTTAGCTGAGAGAGAAGAGATGTATCCACTTGTGGACCTTATTACCAGACCTCGGAATACACGGGCTAAAATTAAATGACAGCTAGGGATCGTCTTTAAAGATAAACTCAACTATCCATGCGTTTCCCATATACCTACTAGTGATCGCTCCAAGTGTCTTATATTATAATATAAGATAAGATAAGATAAGATCGCTCCAAGTGCAGTTTGTAAAAATAAAAAAATATGAAAATTATGAAAATGAAACAAAACAAAAACATAATTCTGATTATTCTTAATTTTAAAAGTATTTTTGATCCTTCACTCATCGTAATCATTTTTATTCGTCATTGTGTATTTTAGAATTACCGTCCCATATACTATTATTAAAATAAACGATCATAATTTGTTCCAAACTTTCTGGCGTTAAACTTCTCCGTCTCGACTAATGAATCCATATCAGGTGACTAAAAGACTCATTTCTGTGCAAGTAGTACGGTTAAAACAATAAAAATACACACTTAAAAACCATGTTGGGGGCGATCACTAGTATATGGGAAAAGCTTCGACTATTATCACGAAAAAATATAACGAAAGACAAAGTACTCGTACAAAGGCCTCGAAAAATGCTCAGGGCGCAACGAGAAACATAAAATAGAAAAGTTTGTGAACAAGGAACCCCGGACTTGTCAGGGATTTGAAAGGACTCTCTAATTATGGTAAAAACATTTATAATAAATTTGGACACTGCGCACATTTTAATATAATCTCATTGGGATTTATTTTAGAAATACACTACTGTCAACTGTCATTAAGCATTAAGTTCACCTTTTGTACTCTGTATTTTTGTGCAATAAAGAATGACCACTTGCCTGATGGGTGGACTTTGACATCTGTCAGTATATTTGTAATACCAGAGAGTGAGACAGCTGAGTAACCCCCCTGACCAATATTCTGGCACGCGAACAGTAAGGTTCATTACCATTGAACCCTTAAGTCAGTTATTTGCAGAGGGCTCAATTCCGCCTCAATGGATGAGAAATTACCCTTGAAATTTTTTCATAAGTGATAAAATACCGCGCTGGCATTCCAGATTCCAACGGCTCTACAGTACGCTCGGCTGATTAGGGTGAAACATTTTTTTTTATATGGGACGGAGTTTGTATAAAAGATATGCACAATCCCAAGTCCTTAAGTTACAGGTATCATGATGATCTTGTGAGGTTATATCCGTGGCAACATTATTAGATGGATAAAATCTATTTCTTTCCTTTCTCAAGCTTACTTACGTGACTAAGCGAAACAGAGACTATTATTAACCGTCAAGTAAGGTAAACAAAATTTATAATCTTGCAGCTAACGGTTTCGTGTACACATGTTATTCTGAATCACATCTCAACTTGACAGACGTATTATTAACCAACTAGTTTTAGTTGTACGCCAAGTTAAAAATAATACGTATAGTCTTACCGAGTACAATAGGTTATATCAAACGATCGAAACTGCTTATGATCTCATAATAATCAACCTCAAGCAGGAATAGGTTAGCTAATTAATAACTGTAGCCAATACCAACAATCAATAGCTGAATAGGATTTCCTGCCGGCCTGTGTACGCACGTCATAAACACTCTACCGTCTAATTAAACTACCACTGCATTGCGTCCAGTTCGGAAACTAATATCTAAATTTAGATGTGTCAAAGTATTCCATTTAGAAACAACGAATCAGGTTTAAAGTTTAAGAACGTAATTTTTTACAGATCTATGATTTCAACTAAACTGTGCATTTTACTCTGCACAAACAATGCATGTTTTTTTCTTAGAAAGCAAGGGTAACTATTGTAACACGTAGTCAAAACGTACAATAAAACCACAGTAGGTATTCAGAGAACTCGGCTCTCCATCTCTGTCACTCTTACTGACGTCTGTTAGTGTATTTGTAATGACAGAGACAGCTGAGTACCATTAATACTTGGTATATGGCTGGCTGTCATTCTGAAAACATCAGTCAAATTTTTTTTCCAATTTACCATGATTCTTAGTAGTCCTTGTAATAGAAAACCATTGTACTTTTTCTATTTCTGTATTAATCAATACAAATCCTTCATTATCATTAATGAAAAACGTCGCACATTCCACGAACGAACGTTGTATATATCCCATTCCTTAACTCTGTTTTCTGGTCACGTCCCGCCGTAACTACCTTTTTGAGGCGCGGAGTGGACCGCTCAGAGCTTTATTACACGAGTCATAAGACGAAAGCCTATATTAAGATCTCCTATAATGAATTCGATTGTCCCAGACCACTGTAATTTTCACATTTTTACACATAATGTGGTCACGGGAAGGTTGTTTACTGCACTAATGTGATGTTTTAGTTTTCTTCCGTGGTTTCACCTGATGTTTCGAACGGAAGACTAGCGCTGACTTAAACGCCAGCATTACTCTGAGCTGGGACTATTTCGTGACTAAATTCTTCTAGTGCGTATTTCTCTGTTATTTGTTGTTGTTTGCCACAATTGTTTAATTTTCTCTTTCTTGTTACTTTAGGTATTGCAATTTAAAGCTTAAAATTATATGCATTCTTTATTGAAGATTATTGTTGTAATTATGTATTGCCCGTTTTAGCATGCTCATACATACATACGTACAACTTTAGGACTATATTCTCAGTGTGGGGTACGCAGAGCTACAGAATTACCCACAACTCTAAAAACTAATTCTGGGACCACATTGTGCACAATCAGGCTAAAATGTTTACCATGTGTATATTAGCATAACTTATCCATTGAACTATGAGTGAGTAATGTAGCGAAAAAAAAGTGGCCACATTTTTCCGTTAAGTTGACTACGCGAAAGTTAAAGGTTATTAAACTTTGTCTTATATGCTATACATTGCGTGTTCATTTGTACAACAAAAATACATCCTTCGATTTCACGACAATACTTTATTAAAAAACACAATAATAGTAATGGGGGCGCCACTGGACGCTCGGCGTCGTCTTAATCCATTTCTTAGCAACTTAACGATAACGCACACGCACACACAGCAACAAAACTATTGAGACGATGTAGCTAAAATTGGGCACTAAACTGCTAATGATATCCTAATGCTAATGATAAAATTCCAACTCACGGTTTTTACATTCTAATTCGAAAGCATAGGTCATTTTGAGAGACAAAATTCATTAATTGTGTATTTGACCCAATAGTTTTGTTTTAATATCTTTTTTTATTTAGCATACATTTTATGGACGACATGATTGTTTTAAATTTGGGCTGGCATTATCCAGTAAATTACAACAATTAAATGATATGTAATCATAAAAAGCGACTGTAATAGTATTTTAAAACATACTATTTCAAGCGGTTTTCGCCTAACCCGCATGAGGGCTTCAAGCCGAAAACGAATGTCATACAAAGGTTAAATATAATTTTGTCGAAACATCCGAAATAAATAAATATTTTGAAAACTTAATGATGCAGAACGGCTTTAAAACCCTATTCCTCGAAATGGTTTTCGAATTAGAGTAGTTGTAAAAATATGAACAATCCCAATTATGTCATCTATGTTTAAGTACATACATTCCTATAATACTGTGCAAAAATAGTTTAGAACGATTTTTTAAATGACTTATTTACCCTTCCGTTGGAACAGTCCCTCACCACCTTACTAAGTTTTTTTTCGCTGGTGTTACGTAAAACGACCCATTCTTTCTTCTAACACGTAATTAACACGTTTAGATGTAAAAAGAACACAGCTAAACAATTAAACCTAATTAAACGCCGTGTTTAGCGTCGCTCCGACGCGAGAGGCGTTTACATCGAGTAAACTTCAAACGGTGGCGTTTTTAACCGGCCAGGGTAATTCGCCGTAAAAGTTTTAACAGCCAGCCAGTTATAGCGGAGTTCAGTTGGCTGGGTTCATTGCGGCGTTCTAATTTTACGAGTATGAGGTTTTATATAAAATGTGACTGTAGCAAGTTTTCGAACGAGTTGAAATTAGATGTGTGTTATATCATGATTACTTAGTATACAGGGTGGAACAAAACGTACGCCACATCATGGCAACTACGTTAAATATTGGAAATAGCAAGTTCTGCGCAACCCTATACATTTTGTCGATTTTCGAAAATCGCTTATTTAGCGCTATGCATTTTGACTTGAGGCTTTATTCTACTTGGTAAAACTATATTGCTATTGTATTGTCAACGTTATGTTAGGTCTTATTTACTTAACATTAATGGCGGTTAAGTTGAAAACAAAACGATAATAATGCAGAATAGATCCCCTGATGCTGCAAATAAACATACTTTTATTATAGATTTAATCAAAGCGTACAAAATGTACAGGCGTTTTTTTGGAGTAATTTATCTGCTTTAAAGTAATTTAACAAAGAAAATACATATACAAGATCGAACCTAGTACGCTGGCTTCATAGGCAAGGTCACTATCAACTCAGCTTAATTAATTATCAAACCTAACGTCTGAGGTTGATGGTTTCGGTGACAGGTAGTGAAATACCGCTAACTCAATAATGTGCTCCTGGTAGTATACAGAGCTAATTAAGTATAGGACAATAAGGTCATGGATGATCTGTTATAAGCTGACTTATAGAATGAGAATGCTTCAATTCGATGAACAAACAGGTCCAAATTGGCCAGCGGACTATCAATCTGTTATGCCCATTGAGTCAATTTAAACAATACCCAGACAAAATTATGTCAATTACCATCTGACAGTTTTATCTGGCGATTAAAAAATCAGCAAAGTCCTAGACTAATATAACTTTTGTACCAATGCTTACTATTATGCAAAACTTAGTCGTAACTCATATAAAGTCAAATACAACCTTCTATAACTTCTAGCCTCATTACAACTCGAGAGATAGGCACAAATATCCGTCAAAGTTGACAACTAATCTCGAAGTGTCAAACCTCCAGGCGGGTGCTGATGGCCTGGTATCTTTTGATGTCAACTATCTTTTGAAAGGGGTCTTTAGAATACGGGATTATGTTTATGACAATGCAGAAGTTGCAAGTTTATCGAGTTACATGTGAAATGTATGTTCAAGTTTGGAAATAGTTTTCCTGGCATATTCGGAAATAGTTTGCAGAAACTATGCGATAAAGTTTCAGTTAGGTACTGGAGGGTTTGATAGCATATTGCAACAGTAAAAGGTGGTATTGATAACTGTAACTGAAACTAACTGAACTGAAGTTGTAACTGCAGTGGCAGTGGGCGGGGCACATTGCTCGCAGGACTGATGGCCAATGGGGTCAGAAGGTTCTGGAGTGGCGTCCGCGGACCGGAAGACGAGCTGTAGGTAGGCCTCCAACACGATGGAGTGACGAACTCGTCAGGATCGCGGGACGGCGGTGGATGCGAAAATAAAAGTGCTTATAACTATTAATAAAATGCAGGTTATTAATAGTTATAAGCACTTTTGACACGTATATATGTCAGAAACCAATCAGGTGTAGTTAAGTAGTCGGGATAGTTTAATTTTTCAATTCGTTACGTCATGTGCTTGCACATACGATATTGTTAATAACCGTGGACAGAGGGGGGCTCCTCGTTGGCTTCGAAATCGTAGTAGCTTGCCTGTGTTCTTCATTATGATTTTAATAGTTTACGTGACCACTGCGTAATGTCATTGTAACACGATATTATAATGCCTATTACGCGCAGTCGTGTAATTATTAGTAGATTATACACCGAGGGGATAAAGCACAGTTTTATGTCACGGGCGCGATATTGAATCCTGAACGTAACGAAGGACTCCAGATTTAACTCCCGAGCGCAGCGAGGGTTTTACGAGTTAATTCCCGAGCGAAGCGAGGGAATTAATAAGAGTCCTGAGCGCAGTGAGGGGTTCAAGCGCGCCCAAGACGAAAACAGCTTTATCCCCGAGGAGTGTACTCTACTTTTCTCACCTTTTGCGAGACAATAAAAAAGCGAGTCTACTAAAAACAGCGTTTTATTACAGTAAATTAAAATTAAAAGTGAAAATTGATATTTGAGACATTAGTCCAGTTATCACCAATGTATTTTATTGCAGCGTCTTACAATACTCGCGGCTTTTGTTTAATTTCAAATGTGTTCCATTCAGCTTGCCGTGGCCAGCTCGATTTTAGAAAATGTTCGATTTTCAAATTAGGTTCGACGCGGCGGTGGCGGCGGCGCCGCGCCCGGCCTTCGAGTATTAGTTGATCTTTTATTACGAAATTAGACTTTAAGGCCATTGTAATAAGAACTATGAAAAGTGAAAATATTACAACCCAGCGGGTTATAATAAGATTCAGTACAACATTACACCCCGGCTAAAGCCAAGGGCTTTAATGACTTGGTTTGCGTAAGGTTTGCATGATATGTAATTTGGCATTGTCGAGCAGGTGGTGTGAAAAATAATTTATCGAATAAGGTATGTAACATTAACCCCATCACCCTACAGTGGATTAAGGGACATAGCAACTCACGCGGTAACGACGCAGCCGACATACTCGCGAGAAGGGGCTCAGAAATGGAAATGATAGGTCCTGAACCATTTTTGCCCCTTCCGACCAGCTGGCTGCGAAATAAACTGCGCCGAATCACCAAGGTAAAGCACCAGCACTACTGGAGCAACCTAAACACCTGCAGGCAAAGCAAGGAAGCTCTTCCGACAATCAATCCCGGATTGTCGCGTAAGTTACGACTGCTCAAAAGGGCCCAACTCCGACTGCTAACTGGAGCCATAACCGGCCATGTCTTATTTAACAAACACTTGTTCAACTTAGGTGTTACAGATAGCCCCCTGTGCAGAGCATGCATGGCGGCGGAGGAAACCGCAGCCCACGTCATCATGGAATGCCCGGGGGTGGCAACATACCGGGCACGTCATCTCGGAACAACGAGATCGCTACCAGAAGCCGTCGGCAACGTCAAGGGTCTGCTAGGCTTCCTGGTAGAACTGGGTTGGCAGGAGTAATACCACCAACCCCTCACGCAAAATAGGCGCAGTTTTTAAGTCGTCGAGTTGCGGAAAAGAGCCCGCCACAACCTATACCTATACCTATACCTAACTCTTAACATACATTTTCTTTCATTTTGTGATAAACGAGTCATCTTAAAATTCGAAATGTTCAAGATTTAAAAATGTATGTATATATAATGACTTTACAGAAGGAAGGTACTAATTCATATTTACATTAAAGAAGTTGTTGCTGAAATTGACCTAATATTGGTAAACCGAACGGTTTTAGAGGACAAATAATAAAAAACAAGACGCTATGTAGATCAAAAAGTTAAACGTTACTCATTATCCTATAACAGAACATTACAATTTTGTCGTGTCTCTTAAAAACATTCCTCATTTGTTTTTACCTTCCTACATACGTAACGTATGCGCGGCAACCGGTGACATTTACGTGTTTACGAGGGAGGCCACACGGCGGGTGAAAAAACACCCCGTTTGTGCCGCGTGTAATTAGACGGAAAAGTCCGCCGGTGCAAGCTAGGATGGACACCCTAGCGGATGTAAGTCTGAAAAAGGCTTTTTGGCGTATTAAAAACATGTTTCTTTTTAATGAATTTTAAGTGGTTGGCAACTTTTTAATACTGTTAAAACGTGGTTGGTAAAAGAATTAATGAATTGCCACGAGTGTTAGAAGTTACTTGACTTAGACAAGCTTAGCTAGAAGTTTTAGTAGCAACTTCGTATGTGTGTACGGAGCTACTTCTGTTGTTTACAAGTAAATAGCCGAATGATAAAAGTATCCTTGGCTAGTATAACGTTATTAAGGTAGTATTTTGTTACTCAACAGCAAGAAAGTAAGTTTTTTTCGTTAATGTCATAATAGAGTAAACTTGGTTTTAATTCATGACTTTAACCTATTTCATTTGCTATCTTGCTTGTTAGTTAAATAAATAAAATATTAGGGTAGTCTGACTTTTTTTTTTGTTCATACACTGTGTTTTAACTGTAAAGTACTGTCCACGTAAATTATTGTAAAAAATACAGAAGGTAGTAAAGTCTAACCATTTAAAAAAATATATCGTTTTTTTTTAAATTTATCTCATTACCATATTACACAACGAGAACTGCAAGTTTTGTCATAAATATTAAATCGGCTCATGTGACGACCGCAAGTGAAACTCCCCGCAATGAATATATGATGACAGACAACGCTCCATTGTTGCATATAAAATATGTAAGCATTGCGGCCGCAAACATACGTATGACTTGCTTGCGTTGACTCGCTAAACATTTACATGGACGGAAAATATAATACACCGTTTTTGTGAAGCCGTTTATACGATGGTAAATTATGTACAATGAAACGGAGAGCTGAGGACATATGTTATTTTTTCTCAAAACCACCACCACCATCCACCATCTTATCCATTAACCTACCACCAAACAGCAGTGTTCGCATTGTTGTGTTCCGGTTTGGGGATCAGACAGCCGGTGTAATGCTAGCATACGAGTAGAGGCATTCCATCTTAGTCCTCAGGGTTGGCAACACATTTGCAGTCTTACGCTTGCAGTTTTGTGAATGCGAATGTCTATAATATGGGTCACAGTTTCCACTTACCATCAGGTGGCCTGTGTGCGCGTTTGCCTTCTTCGTATGCCTTAAAAAAAAAGTCTGGAAAAGTTGATATTACTATCTACATATTGAGACGCGAAGTACATAGTTTACTGACAGTTCTCAAATTGTAAATGTTGCATACAGATTTCATTACTATCTAGTTTGCAACTTTTTAATAAGTGAAAAGGGCCATAATAAGTCTTACACATCCTTATTGTATTCGAAACATAACTTTTTTATCTGTGTCTGGAATAGCTTGTTTTTTTTTTGTAAAAAATCTTGCGTTTCTCCTTGTCATAAACAAAAAGGCGGTAAAGAGTGATGGTTTTTTCACGTGAAATTTCTGTTTGTATGCATTTTGCATGTTTGCTGATGATGATTTTTCTTGCGATTTTTGAGAAAGTCGCAAGCTCGTCCGCTTAAACCAATACTCGGCCCGTAATTGCCTACTTCCCTGCCTAGGCAATAATGTACTATTTCGATGTTTTGAAGTTTGGATAAGGCATCCGTCACCTTTTGACAAGTAAATAAGTACGACAGTGACGGATGCTTTATCCTCATTTGACACGCGACATAGACGCAGCCATACTAGGCCCACTGGAATCGTAAGTCTGGTTACGGTTATTTGGTAGCATTATAACGTTGCACAAAAATGTAAAGGCTGTGCGTTAAGAGGATGGTGAATCGCCGTCAAAATCGCGTAGCTGTCAAAAATATCCATAAAAATTTAAATTTGTTTTTTAAATTTGTTTCGTTCTCAGAAATATTTTCCCGGAAATAAAAACGTACAGAGATGGTTTTTCATGATGTCTACAACATATTTGAAAATCGCAAAAATTGGATGAGTTTTAAGGGGAGAGAAACGTTTTCGCATTTTGTCAAAATCCTCTTAAATGCAAATGTCATGGCGAGAAATCTTATATTCGGCAAATAACCATATTTATATACTGTGCAGGATCAACTTGGAAATTAAGAAAATATCAAAAATACCTTGTGTAATTTACGTCACCAGCTCGACTTCATTCTGAATCATGATTTCATGAAGAAGGACTGGCAGACAGTGGAATGATATTAAAAGTTGGTCAAAGCCACAATAATAGGGTAAAACACCTAATTACTGCCTTCATAAATACTTCTTACTGGCACCTAGTGATTGTTGAATTATCTCTATCACCTTAAAAGTGCTTCAGCAATAGTTGCAGCTGGTACTCGAAATCGGGAACACCCAAAAATTCAGTTTTTCTTCTTCCGAAAACTCATTGTACCTACCCAAAGCTATGGTATGCTGAAGCTATTTTAGATAGCATGCATAATTTAATATCTAGACGTTGGTAAAATAAGGTTTGATTTATCAGCGATACCCAAAAATAAAGTCGGGTTTTTGACTCTCGGGAATAATGTAGTGTAGCCTGTTTGTATATTCTGTCGATAATGTAGAACAGAACATTCAAGATGTACTGAATAATCATACTACATCGTATTTTGTCGCATACGTTCGTATTCTTGCTTTCTCAATTAGCTTATTGATGGGTAATCGTGTCGACTGAGACAGCTAGAAAAACACGAATTTTTCCGCTTAAATACGATGTATGTGCACATCTGTACTCTGTGGATCATTCATAACTCAGTATTTTCATCCATGAGCTCATGGACGCGGTTCGAAACTTAATTTACACGTTAACTTTCTTTTCTTTCTTTTTTCTACCATCATTAACGTGACTATATACCTTGATGACATGACATGGAGCAAATGCAACTCGTTTTTCCCTCGTGTAACAAATCGCTTGGTTTCACCAGCTTCGTTAGGCGGACAGTGAGTAAATATATGCGTGTCGACACATTTCCGTCGTGTGGTATTACAGCCTTTGTTTTCTAAAACGTCATAATGCCCGTAACTATCCGTAAACGCTGTGTTAACTTTCATAGCTAACTATAGTTAACTGTATAGACGATACACTGAAAAAACTGATTGATTTAGTAAAGGATGATGGGCGAATTGGCCCATATAACCAATACAAATCTTATGTCTACCACGTGAAAGCTAGTTACATAAGCTTCATTTTCTAATAGGGGGACAAACTACAAAAATCCCGGAGAAGACAGTCATCAGCCTTCAAATATTCACAAACACGACGTTTAATACTACACTAGCTGTGCCCCGCATGCCTTGCAATGCTATTTCCCGTATATCCGACTCACGCTTGACCGATTTTACTATTTACAACAATTACAGCAAATCAGTGGGATCAATAAACCTACATAAGTTATAATTACATTGACGATTGGTTGCCTCAACCTTTTTAGTGGTTAACTCAACCAAGCTTCATGGATAGGTCCTAAAATTTAATAAAATCAACCCATTTGTTTTTTCAGTGTGCATTTAGCGACTTGAGTGCACTTGCAAATTTGATCAACCTTATTAATCCTCGACTTGTGTACTTTACAAAGTACATAAAAATCAATCAATATGACGCCTTGATTAGATTTGAATAGTGTTGAAATTATAACTATACTTGTTTAACGTCCGGTTGTCAGGAGGTTAAAATCAAATAAGGGCTGGACTGTACGGGACTGGTAACTCGGGTTCCATAAAGCACGATAGTTTATGCCCTACCTAAATAGCTAGCAGTCCTAATGCCCTAGATAAGTTGCTTAACACCAACGTAAACGATTTTCAAAAACTGTCAGATGCATGGAATTGACGTAGGCGCTCGACGAGACCGTCTGACAGCTTACGTCAATCATACACGTTTTGGATAATGATAACTAGAGTTAGGACTTTTGGTGGCAAATCGTGGTTCCAGAATCCATGGAGTCGCTATTTCCTAATTATTATAATACATAACACTTTGATTTTGACCTTCAGTATTTTAATATTTCAAAATTAATTTATTCGTTATTCGGCCGCACCAATTTAAATTAATTTTGGTATTGAGGATATCTCTGATATGAAAGCGTTACAAACAAGCAAATATGAATAGGTATGAAATAACCGAACTAAATATGTATTTAGTTCATTTTTGAATATGATAATACTGCCGTGTCTGGCCGATCTCACGTATCTTGAGTTACAGCAGTTACGCGTAACCAGGCTGATTCGGTTCTAAATACTGCCATCTATATACTACAATAATTGTTTTTACAATTTTCTTATTATTTTCCAAGATAATACACCATGAAAACTACTGTAACTATGTATTTTCACATAGTTGGTCACAGGTCCGTACTGTATCTGAAGTTACCTGAGAACAGCGCAACAAGAGTGAACCGGCCGAGTAACGCGTGTATACCGTATCTCTTCATACCTACCTGACTTCGGCGTTACCAATCTAGTATGAACCTGTCGGGATCATTCAATCGCTTTCTCGGGCACGCTTAATTACGTGCTCCCGTACCTACTTTTATTCATAAAAATAGTTGAAATTAACCTTATGTTAATAACAAATTATAAAAAATGAGTGGTTTAAGGAGACACGCTATTTTAGAGCTTTCGAAGGAAAATACAGTGCTAGATAACAGCAAATTAAGGATTCGTGATGCCGCAAGTTGCTATCGTGAAATAGGTGCAATTGTTATCGGGAAACAGTACAGAATGACCAAGAAACTCATCAAAATAACGAAGAGGAGTTTATTAGACTGCAAACAAACACGGTAAGTTTAAAACTTTAATTACCTATCAATTTTAGGGTTCCGTGAGGCAACTAAATACCTACCGATAGAGAATTGGTACCAGACATAACAGTATTATTTATTTTTTACTATTTATACCAAACAAACAGATACATACATTTACATTTATAACATTAGTATGGATTAGTATGGATGGATAGAATGATAAAAATTGTAATTGTAACTATACTTATGGTTATGGTTATGCCGTGTTTAAATATTATCTTCGCGGATGGAGTTTAAAGGGTATTTATACTATTTATAGTGACGTTTGAAGTATCATACTTGACTAAAACCCTTTATAACTTTATCCCCGAACGCATATCAAGTAAGCCTGATAAATAATTAAGTATAATAAAGAAATATACTGAAATATACAGAAATACTGACAGAGAACCCATACATTAAAATCCACATACATTAGATCGGTATCTCCTAAGCGCAATCACTTGGGTAGCGCCTGTACCCGCCATTTTCGTGTATTTATAGATACAGCAGGTCGCGTTACCAACAATGTATGAAATTTTACAACTCCCATAATTAAAAATAGCTATAATAAAATTATCGATTGCAAAGTTGTATTTCTTTTTATCTCTTCTCGTGTGGGATTATATTTACTGCAAATGAAAAATAAAATAAAAAATATCCTTCAATAATTTTGCGAGATATGAAACGTTTCTTTTAAAAACTTTCAAACCCGTTTATCTCAAAACAGCTCTTTCAAAGATACGTGAGTTCGGCCAGACACGGCAGAATACCGAAGGTCAAAATCAATGTGTTATGTATTATAATAATTAGGAAATATCGACTCCATGGATTCTAGAACCAAGACATGCCACCAAAATCCTATCCCTAATGATACCGAACGCCGAAAAATCTCGTCTAGGGCCTCTAGTTTCGATTGCTGGTATGGCCCGGAAAATAGGGCCTGACGAGGTTGTTAGCAGGTCCAGCCTAAGCAAAACCTGTTAAAATACCAATCAGGATATCCTCAATTCCGTCAGGATATTTAATGCTTTTCTCAAACAATGTGAGAAAATGACACAAACATATATTTATTAAAAAAAGATTTGGACGGGTTGAGATTATAATTTCACGCACAGCCTCCCGCCGCCGCCCGACGACGCCTGACAACGCCAACGCTGCGTTATTAAGTTGGCTGTACAGGATTTTTTTCTTGATCCTTACGAGTTTGTATGCAAATGATACACTTTAAAAAAACGCAGCACGCAGGAATGAGTTTTACATGTTTATTTTCCTCCTAGGGAATAATACGCACTTTACGTCTTTCATTTTATAAAAGAAAATATAACATTTCCGAGCAAGGTTGAAAATAAAAAAGCTTTGGTTATGACGTTGTCATTGTAACATACTAATTTTACAGAAAGCAACAAAGCTTAAACTTCTAAATATGCTTTTTGTAGTAAACGGAAATTACTGCTATAAATTGTAGGTACTGCTGTTGCTTTTACTGCTATAAATATCAAAACTATTACTACCATGTTGCAAAGATTGATTGTCTAGTAATTCAGAAGCACAGTTTACGTAACAAACGTAAGTTTTATAAATAAACACAACGTTAACGACTCCAGATCTGTTGTGAAATACCGTCATTGTAAATGAAATTACTCTGCTACTGTTTCTGTCTGTCCTAAACCTTAGGGTTGGCAGTATTTACACAGGCACATTCTGTCCAATTTTTCCTATTTTAATATTTAAGATGTCTGTATGATATGTCGTTTATTGGCTTAGAAAGGCAGTAAAGACATCGAACATGTCAAAGGCAATATGGTTTTGGCAAGAGAGCTCGTCAATGTTTTTTTTTTCCTACCCTTGGAAGAATAAACATCATGGAAAAGCAAACAGACAGAATAAGTTCAAAATACTGTCAAAGACGTATTCGAAAAAGAGTTCTTTAAAAAAGTTAAAATATTTTTTTACGTAAAAATCGCATTTGTGTTGCCAAAAGGAACAAAATTTAAGGCACAAAAATAAAAACTTTTACATAAAGGCCCGGTTTCCGAGACAAATTGGCACCAAGACACCAAACTTTGACTCGTGTTCGATATACAAAGTAACGATCTATTGAAAAAAAATATCGGCCCGCTGAAAGAATTTTCATAACAGAATCCTCTGAAGTATTTCCGAGACTTTCAATAAACTTTGAAACTTTTTCTCCTTATATAGGAGAAGAACTTTCAGTCAATTATGTAGATGTTTGCACCCTAAGGGAGCTTCAGAATGCCTTTATGGAACGTGAGAGGTATTTTTAAGCCCCAATGCTAATAAAATGGGGCAATGTTACGACCTTTTGCCTTGCTATTTGTGAATATAGCATAAAAGAGACCGTCTATCAAAAACTCACAGCATTTTAAGATCACTATTTCAACGGATTTATATGAAATTAGAACACAGTTGATGTATTTTTTTATTAATCCGACAGGACTAACGGTAAAGAGTATATCTCAAAATAAGGATACATTGGAGTGGTATAAAATCACTTAATTAAATGTCTCATTAACAATTTAATTAAGATATCATAAGCCGAGAACATTAATAATTCATAGATTTACTAAATTAGTTCCAGTAATGCGGAGAAGGTTATTTGAAACAAATAGGACCAAATAATTAATTAAAAGCTGTAAGGAATTCAACAGTTCAAATAATAATATAATAAAAAAAATACGTTAAGGTACAGATTTGATGTTGTGAATAATCCTTCCCCATTGTTTATTGTCGTATAACTTCGTATTTATCTTGCCTTCTCAGTTGGCTTATTGATGGGTATTGAAGCTAATTGAGAAAGCAAGATAAATACGATCTTATCCGACAAAAAACGATGGGAAAGGATTATTCACTACATTTGAACCTATAGCTAAGAACCTGTTGTCAGATCAGCTGTTAAATAGATCAAATAATATTTACATTGTCATTCATAATGTATTCCAAATTTTAGGCCAGTCTATTTACGGGAACTAAATTTACGTTTACAAGATTTGAGCAAAACACAAACACAAAAAAGGTTGTAAAAATGTGAACGTAATAACTACTTTTTGATGAATGCTTTTTACTTATTAATGTCAAAAGTCGTGCAAAAAACCTTAACTCAATAAATGACAACCCTAGTAATTACTCGTACATTGGCACAATACCAAGAGTATTTGGGCATCCTTTCATCTTATTAATAGATTAATGCCTAGTTGTTTCCTTCAGTTTGACTTGCGTCTGTAATCGCCTTCGGTTGTACTCTGGAGCCATTGATCAATGAATTCGCGATTAGCATCATGATCATCGCTTCTTGATACTTGATATTATTATGTTTTTTCGGGTTCCGTAATCAAAGTGTGTCAACGACACAGTAAAAAACATTATCAAGTATCAAGAAGCGATATGAAAACATAAATACGTGTAGTAAATAAGTTATCGTATTGGTTGTAGATATAATTGCTTTTTACTTATTAATGTAAAAGCCATACAAAAAAACCTTTACATAATAAACGGCAACCCTAACAACCACATTCAATTGGCTCAATACCAAGAATATTTGGGCACCCTTTCATCTTATTAATATAGATAAATGCCTAGTTGTTTCCTTCAGTTTGACTTGCGTCTGTAATCGCCTTCGGTTGTATTATTGCCTAACACACTCGCAATCGTAGTCGGCTTCAAAGTATTAATTTCATTTTGTATGCAGACTCGCCTTGGGACTGTCAAAATTAAAACCATTGTGATAGAGAGTGCGATAGGAAATAAACTCTTTGGAGCTATTGATTCACATCATGAATATTGATAACGATAAACATCATGAATATCATGATCATTGCTTCTTGATACTTTATATTTGGCGGGTGGTAGGACCTTGTGCAGTCCGGGTCGCTACCGCCATCTTATCCATTAACCTACCACCTAATGCTGGTTGCATTAGCAGTGTTGTGTTCCGGTGTGGGGATAAGACAACCAGTGAAATTACTGGAATAGAGGCATTCCAATTTGATCCTCAAGATTACAGTCTTGAGATTGTAGTCTTAAGAATTAAAATGTCTGTGGCTCTCAAATCTCACTTACCATAAGGTATACTCTTGCTCCTTCTCATTGTCATAAAAAAACTAACACTAAAATAACATTTCATTCCTGTTTAATACACACGTTAATTTATAAGATAACTTAAAACGAACTTAACCATTGAAAAATCTTGGCATCATCGACTTTCTAGTCAATACACACACTCAAAGAAACGTCATAATTGTTCAACAATTCATCTAAATTTAGACCTTGCTACTCGTCAACAAAGTTTAATATAAAAACGAGCTATGATCATATACGCCGTTGTACTTCTAAACTTGTACACATGCAGTAATCGGCCCTCATCCCCCGGGGGTGGAAATACAGTTGACAGGCTGTGATCGATTAGCCCGGGATTTTGTGCAGCTAATGGGCCAAATATCCGAGACAGCGAAAACTTTCAGAAGGAGATTATCAAAATGCTGTCCTTTGCCAAATAATATCTACAAGAGATGTTTACGTATAAAAGTGCCTCGAGTGGTTCGGTCCCAAATCTCGTGATAGTAATAGTACATAAACAAGCCCGTTTAATAAATTTCTGCTAGCTTTTGTAGAACAACTTCCCTTTTTTAATGAGCACCTACATTCCCACTAATTGGGCGCGTCGGTTAAAACAAACTCATAAAGAACTTTTGTTTCCATGGAGATATTTAAACGTGTCCTTATTGTAAAAACGATAAAACTTTTTGACTTAAATAACTATCACATTACCATAGGTTTATGGCGGTTAGTTTATGGCTCAATGAAAAACAAAAGGTATTTTATTAGTTTTGATTCGAAAAACATTCAAAAATTTCAAAACTCTGTTATTGTTAAATATTTATCACCTTTTTATCAAGTGAGTTAGGGTCTTAGAATTAATAAATTGATTTTGATAGATATTATTATATAAGTAACAGATAACTATCTATTTTGACGCACCTTAAGACGGTTGTTTTACTCAAAACCTTAATAACACAACCCGACTCTAGGTGTAGATGACGCTGAAAATGCATACAGTCAGTATGAACAATGTGACACATTATTCTATATTTAGCACAATCGATAGCAATAAGCTAGCGTCGACCACGATGTAAAATATTAATGAGATGCATCCATCGATCAGAATAAAGTTATTACTAGTCTGTAAACCAGTTATATAACTGCCTTGTTTTTACATAGATGACACGTAGAAAGGCAAAAACCTTATCGTTGCAAGGTTCTTGAGTGGTGTCCGTGGACCGGGAGACGAGCTGTAGGTAGGCCTCCAACAACATGGAGTGACGACCTTGTAAAGATCGCGGGAAGGCGGTGGATGCGAAAAGCACAAGACTAGTCTGAGTGGAGAGCCTTGGGGGAGGCCTACGTTCCGCAGTGGACGTCTTTCGGCTGACATGTGAAGGAATTTGCTATTCAATGTGATTTCAATGGTGGTCAAAAGTGAGTCGAGAGTCAATGTCAGGTACCGGTTGTTTATAGTTGCGATAAGTATAAATAAAAGAGTTTTGTATATAATTAAAAGGTATTCAAACTTGGCCATTACTTATAATAATGATGATTAAAAATTTTTTTTTCGATGTTGATAAACTTAGTCGACATAATGAATCACTAGCTCTGGTACATTTTTGCCCCGGGCAATCCGGTGTTTGGTTATAAACGACACGATAACATGTCAAAAGAAATATAATTTTACCGAGTAAAATTGAACCCCTGGTGAAGTCCAAAATACGACATGGTGCTTTATCGTTCGGTCCTGGAAGTTGATTTGCTACCCAGTTCAAAGAAAAACTGCTTGAAGATTTCATTGTCATAGAGATACCAAGTCATTTGTAATTGATATGAAACTCAACCTTATTGCTGTAGAATGTCAGATTGACTTTGGAACTAAAGTGGGTGACAAATTTAATTTATTGACTCTACCTAATTCAAATTCAATAGTTTATTGCATATCACATTACAACTCAAGGTGGAACAACCTATATTTCGTATATTTTGTCTGGCTTCCTCAATCGTCTTAAAGAATTGTGAGCACAGGCTTAAATCGCGTAGCTCTCTGTTAAAAATCCATACAACGTTTCTCACCCGCTAAATAAAGTCCTATTTCCACGACTTTTGAATATGTTCTAGTTGTTATGAGAATATAGGTTCGTACGGTTTTTATATTTTTATCTCTTTGCGTTGGACAAATAAACTCGTGGAAAGGACAACGTATAGACCTTTCATTCAACCCGACTGCGGTAAAGCCCAAAAGGAGGTTTATGTGTTTGACCTCTAGTAGTATGTATGTCTGTATGTATAGGTATGTCCGTTCCTATGTACCCTCGTAACTACTCAGAGGCTCACCCGATTTTGATAACGGATACGTCATTCGATTCCTCTTGATGGTGCAAGATCCTTATGAAACACGAAGTTAAAAGCAAGGACCATCTCGAAATTATCAAGTAAGATTTCAGCTTATATTCGCAGGTGGCGTCTTGTCCGTGATATAGACCAATGTAAATGAGGTCATTATTTACATTGCAAAGTTATGTTTGTGTCTGTCAATCCAATTTACCTCTTCGTCATTGCAATGTGCGTTATAGCATAGCAAGAGTCAGGATTTGTATCTAATATAAGGAACTCTCGGTGCGAAGTCGTTTACCTAAACGGTTTTTATTTATGAAATAGAAGAAACGTCAAGTGATAAAACGTCGCGTTAAAAACCACATTTAAAAGTTCCACGCAGCTGCAAACCTAACAGTTTGCGGTTAGAGTTTTAAGTATAGTTCAAAACTTGGAATCAGTGTAGTTTAAAAGTAAACTTTACTTTCCTTCATGTTCTTACTTTAGAATAAACCAGAAGTTTTCATTGAATTTAGTTTTCTTCTTCTGACTGTTCTATAACGTCTACTCCTTTTGAGTTGAAACTTTATACACTCTGATAGGTTAATTAAAAAGTAATCATGCTAAACTAATGGAATGAAAGAAAGAAAGAAAAAACTGGCCAAGTGCGAGTTGAACTTGCGTGGGAAACCCTCTCCACGCGTACATACCTATATTTTTAATTTTTTTTGTTAGAATTCTTATAGGTTTTCCTGTAATCTACAAGCAATGAACTATATTTTGTATTTTTTTTAAATTTTAGGCTTAGTAGTTTCGGAGATTTGCCCCCGCCCCAGGTCTCCGGGGGGAAAGGTCAATGTTCGTCTTCTTTCATTAATAAAATCAAAACTTTTTCTTTTACAATAACAAAAAATATATATTTGAGATCCCCATAACAAGCCCTTTCATTTGACACATCTGACCTTAATTTACAAATGTGTACCAAATTGCTACTCAATCTGTCCAGTAGTCACGTAGCAAATTGGCTGTGACAGACAGACGGACAGACAGATGCACGAGTGATCCTATAAGAGTTCCGTTTTTCCATTTTTGCGCAGAACATTAAAAAATAACGTAACAATAACAAACAGATTAATAATAATGAACAAAATGAAAAATGACGACATATTAGTGACAACAGGGATTTTTTGAGAAGGTTTTCTAAAAACGCATGCTTATAGCGGTTTAGGTAGGTTTCACGGGTCTGAATAAAACGTAGCATGAAATAATTATAAACTATTTCTTTGACCTTTAAACTCCAGAAACTAAGATGACGGTTAACCGAGACATTAACATTTTTCTCCACAGTAAAGGATTCATTAAAAAAGAAATTAAACCGCCAAATTAACAGGCCAGGTGGTCCGCAAATTTAGACGCAAAAGTCGTTACGTCTTTAATGAAAACCAGAGCTTTTTAGGGTTCTCTAGTAAATAGTGCATTTTTCACTTTATTCTAGACTTACTCTTCTTTAATAGACTCATTTTATAACAAACTGTGATATATTAAATTAAGCAGGTCACGTCTGACGAAAAGCATACTTTAAATAGGTACCCATCTTGTGTATTTCTGAAGTGAACAGCAAAAACCTATGATACTCCGTGAAGAATTTTTTTTTGGGTGTTTTAAATTCATATTCAAGTGGTTTATTGCATGTCACACGTCATGAGTGAGTGTGTGTCATGTTTAGTTAACAAGGAGAAAGTATATAGACAATTTAATAAGTAAAATCGAAGTTGGTTTTATTTTTTTATTTAAAAATACTAAAAGCAGCAGTTCGTCTTTATTACGTTACTCATCGTCTTCTACATCGACATCTTCGTCTTCTCCATCATTCTATATCTCCTTGTTAACTTAAACACTATGTAGCTCCTAAAGTATAGATCTTAGAGTAAAAATGAGTATGGCAAATTTTGTATAAAAATTGAATATACAGGGTTATTGGTAAGTCGACCTATTCCCGTTAGGAGGTGATAGGGGTGACTATTTGCGATAATTTTGACCCCTATATGCATTATGCAAAAGTGAACCATTTTTGAGTTATCGCGTTTATATATATTTTTTAAATTAGTCGTAAATTCAACTTGAAAAATGTATTACAAAAAAGTATCAATTTAAATCTTTTTTTTTTCTTCTGATTTACAAAACCGATTAAACACTGGTTATTTCTCAATATTAAAACAATAATTATCGGCCCAAATTTAAAAAAGCGAGACGGAAAACGAAATTTTTTCAATATTTTTTGCGATCGCTTTCCACTAAAATGCCTTAAAAACAAAAAAAAACGTTATGAAACTTGGCTTGCAGATTATTTTAAAAACTTAACTGTTTTCTTAGCTCTCCAAAAACGCATAACAAGTAGAAAATTATTTAAAAAAAACCTGAAAAAATAATCATCACAAAGGAAGCGGGCGGAAACAAAATCACAAATGCAACTTCAAAAATTAAAATTAAAAAACATACCAAATTTAAATCATACATTTTTTATTTGGGCCGATAATTATTGTTTTAATATTGAGAAATAACCAGTGTTTGTCGGTTTTGTAAATCAGAAGAAAAAAAAAGATTTAAATTGATACTTTTTTTGTAATATTTTTTTCAAGTTGAATTTCCGACTAATTTAAACAAAAACTAATAAACGCGATAACTCAAAATTGGTCCACTTTTGCATAATGCATATGGGGGTCAAAATTATCGCAAATAGTCACCCCTATCACCTCCTAACGGGAATAGGTCGACTTACCAATAACCCTGTATAATCTTTTTTCAGAAGTAATTATATTGATATTCGTATCGATGCTTATGTCGATTCCATTCGATTTGTCAGTTCTCGATAATCATTTACGATGGCATTATGCATCTTGTCTAACCTCACTGAATGACTTTGAAGTGTTATTTTGTTCATTTAGCGAGTGAGCTTATACGAGAGACGGTTAAGCTACCAAATTTAGAATACACGCCCTAAAATGTTGTTTAGACGCTCTGATGCAAGCATTAATATTTCACTGTGTTTCTTAATTAAATACATTGAGATACATTCAGGGAAGCATCTGTATCTATAGTAAGTACCAAATTAATAAAATAGGTTACACGCTATATTTGTTTCTGTGTTATCTCCTAACTAAATAAAGAAATGATGTGACAATTTGAACTCGCCGGTTAATCCGTCCGTCGATTTGAGAAGGTAATAATTGGAAAAGAATAATATGGACGTGCTTCGGCAGATAATGATGACGATGATGGAGATGAATGAAGGAAAGGGGAGATAAGTAGGATAAGGTTTACTAAAGTCTTACTCGCACTTGACAATTTCTTTCAAGTATAACTGATAAATAGCTATCTTCCAGAGCTGTTTTTCATGAAACCCAGACAAGAAACATTTAAAAAAAGACTTTGGCCAAATTGATCCATGGTTTAGGAGTAACGATGCCGTAGGCAGACACACATAGACAGACACAGATACACACGTTAAACGTACAACACCCCTCTTTTTTATCGGGGGTTAAAAATGGGAAAATGTGGTAAGCAAAAGCCAAACGACCTTTTATGACACCGATAAAGTCCCGGTGAAACGAAATGAAATTCCTCTTGGATTCATATCCCCACATTAGAATGAAACGAAAATGCAAACTCCATCTTAATAGCCTTTTTAATAAGAAGCCTAGTAAAGTTTTACCAAATTATTCATAAACGCATTATAAACCTATTTTTAGTTAAAGACTGGAAATATTTTCAAGAAATTACTGTGAGCACTATCGGAAGTATCTCAGAGAATTAAGAATCTAATCTATCATACTCAAATTCAGATTTTTTATAGGTGTTTCTGAGAATTTCTCCTAAGACACTCTCTCTATTTGAGCAGTTTCTGCCAGCACTAAGCCAGCGCTGGTCTTCCGTTCCGTTGGGACCGCTCGGAGACAGCACGGAAGGTACCACACATTACTAAAACAACGTATACAGGGTTATTGGTAAGTCGACCTATTCCCATTAGGATGTGATAGGGGTGACTATTTGCGATAATTTTGACCCCCATATGCATTATGCAAAAGTGAACCATTTTTGAGTTATCGCGTTTATTAGTTTTTTTTTAAATTAGTCGGAAATTCAACTTGAGAAAATTATTACAAAAAAAGTATCAATTTAAATCTTTTTTTTTCTTCTGATTTACAAAACCGATTAAACACTGCTTATTTCTCAATATTAAAACAATAATTATCGGTCCAAATTTGAAAAAGCGAGACGGAAAACGATTTTTTTTCAATATTTTTTGCGATCGCTTTCCACTAAAATGCCTTAAAAACAAAAAAAACCATTATGAAACTTGGCTTGCAGATTATTTTAAAAACTTAACTGTTTTCTTAGCTCTCCAAAAACGCATAACAAGTAGAAAATTATTTAAAAACAACCTGAAAAAATAATCATCACAAAGGAAGCGGGCGGAAACAAAAGTCACAAATGCAACTTCAAAAATTAAAATTAAAAAACATACCAAATTTAAATCATACATTTTTTATTTGCTTTTGTACAAGATGAATTTGTTGTCCTTATGCAAAATTAAAAAAAAAAAACTGTTTACGTTTGAGAATGCGAGGCCGAAAACTAAAAAATACATGTTTTTTTATCAAACTCCAACATAAATTACACGAAAACTGAAAAATTTACCAATACATTTGGCGTGCAGATAACACATAAAACATTGACGTTTTTCCAGCTTTCTAACGAGCTATTAAAATTAATATGAATTTTGTTAATGATGGCTGGAAAAAAATTATAACAAAGGAAGCAACAAGGAAGTCACGTCCGAACATAACTTAAAATTAACTAACTACTTAAATCTATCAAAACTAACTGTTATACTCGTAAACACAAATAACAACATTAACTTATGTAAAAAGTTACAAAATTAAAACTAATAAACAATTAAAATTGAAATAATCAGGATTTTTATAGTTCATTTTCAAAATGGCTACCTCCATTTCTTATTCTCACATAATTTAATGTTGTTATTTGTGTTTAGGAGTATTACAGTTAGTTTTGATAGATTTAGTTAGTTAATTTTAAGTTATGTTCGGACGTGACTTCCTTGTTGCTTCCTTTGTTATAATTTTTTTCCAGCCATCTTTAACAAAATTCATATTAATTTTAATAGCTCGTTAGAAAGCTGGAAAAAAGTCAATGTTTTATGTGTAATCTGTACGCCAAATGTATTGGTAAATTTTTCTGTTTTCGTGTAATTTATGTTGGAGTTTGATAAAAAAACATGTATTTTTTAGTTTTCGGCCTCGCATTCTCAAACGTGTACAGATAATATTTTTTTTAATTTTGCCTAGGAACAACAAATTCATCTTGTACAAAAGTAAATAAAAAATGTATGATTTAAATTTGGTTTGTTTTTTAATTTTAATTTTTGAAGTTGCATTTGTGACTTTTGTTTCCGCCCGCTTCCTTTGTGATGATTATTTTTTCAGGTTTTTTTAAAATAATGTTCTACTTGTTATGCGTTTTTGGAGAGCTAAGAAAACAGTTAAGTTTTTAAAATAATCTGCAAGCCAAGTTTCATAACGTTTTTTTTTGTTTTTAAGACATTTTAGTGGAAAGCGATCGCAAAAAATATTGAAAAAAATTCGTTTTCCGTCTCGCTTTTTCAAATTTGGACCGATAATTATTGTTTTAATATTTAGAAATAAGCAGTGTTTAATCGGTTTTGTAAATCAGAAGAAAAAAAAAGATTTAAATTGATACTTTTTTTGTAATAAATTTTTCATGTTGAATTTCCGACTAATTTAAAAAAAAACTAATAAACGCGATAACTCAAAAATGGTTCACTTTTGCATAATGCATATGGGGGTCAAAATTATCGCAAATAGTCACCCCTATCACCTCCTAAAAGGAATAGGTCGACTTACCAATAACCCTGTATAAAAAAAAAGGTACAGGTTCACAATCATACTTACAAAATACACTTTGCGTTGTGGCGGAGGAACATGCTATAGCCGCGTCTGCAAAATTATCGCAGAAAGGGGTAACAAAAGCATCAACACAAACGTACAAACAAATATCGGCCGACTTGATGATGACTCACGTAACGAGTCTTATAGGCCGATATCCGTTTATTTAGATATTCTTTTCTTGATGTTAGGACGCTGACCACTGTTGCCTTATGACTCCTGTTACTCATTTGTAGGCTTCGGAGTTTTTATAGCACGGTAACGTGAAGGGAGCTGTGGAGTTGACATTAACATTAAAATTCAACTCTTACTCATACTCAAAAAATGATTTTATATTCGCTCTGAGCCCATGAGTAAAGATGCTAAGCTAAGTACTGAAAGTTTAATTTTTACGAACAAATTATTTAATAACATAATGAACATTAAAACTGAAAGTTATCTATACTTATGCCAAAAATAAAAAAAATCCAATTAAAAAACGAATATGAGTAAGAGTTGAATTTTAATGTTAATATCGACTCCACAGCTCCTTTCATCTTACCGTGCTTTAAAGACTCCGAAAGCTACTCATTTGTTCCTTATTCTTTAGTGACATTTATCAGCGAGTAGTTAGATTTTCCATTGACAAAGCATTAACTAAAAATACACATTTTTTGAGTTATAACGGTTTGGTTTTTTATGTGCTATTAATGTTTTTGGAAAGCAAATACCCATTACACGCATCGAGCTTCTGGGACATGCTCCTGCATTTACAATCGTCTTTGTTATGATGTTGGTTTGATAATCCGGGGTGGAAGGGTGATGTGTTCCTGCCGCTGCCGCTGATAATCCAGAGCTCAGGATCAAACCCGCTAGACAAGCAAGCAGACAGCTTGACAAGAGACAGGCTAGCAGACTTGTATCTGCGCGAGAAGTGAAGTGATACACCTAAAAAAATTATGATGGTGTTTTCAAATTACGACTACACGCCCCACCACTCAAACTGACCTCGCACGGTTGCGTCAATATACCTTTTAAGTAGTATGGACCGTGGATTTAAAATAACTGTATCTGTACGATGAGATCAAATACCGGCTGTCAACAAGGATGTGCAGAAAGAGCGCGAGCTCGAGGTCCGGCAACCGGTCCGGTTTATAACTTTATGACTCAATGTACACGATGATTTTGGTTCCACGGGTTAAACGCGTCATAGAGATTATTGTATTGTTATACTCACCATTTTGAATTCGACTATAAACCGACTAACACTCTGACAATGAATTGAACTTGGACATATACGTAACGGTCTTGACGCAATGAAAACTCACTACGATGTTATGCCTAATACGTGCTTACTGATTTATTATATAGTAGTGACTACGTTTGTTTTGTTTGATAACATCTTACTGGGAAAAACCAAGCAATACTTATTAAACTAGCAGACTCCTGCGACTCCAGCTCCGCGCTTTGCATGTACGTCACAAAGCGGAATTGTTAAGTCACTTGCCACTCTTCGTACTTTGGCCGTGTTATGCAAATCAGGTTGAGTCGCTTATACTCGTATATTCAGTATGTATTACCCGGCTAAATTAGACTGTGACTCCCACGTACCGGGCCGGGCCGGCGCGCATTTACAGTGTGATTAAGGAAATTGAAGCGTTTCTACAGTAGTTAGAGTTCATAATTATTTACACAGCTTGCAACCTGCTCGTTTTATCGGGTACGCTGCATTTACTACGACGAACGAAAAAAAACATAGTAAGTATGCTTTTGAGACAAACGTCTTTAGCATGCTTTTACTATAAGCCATATTATGACAAAATGTCGCATTACACGTAAAAAAATGCCTAAAGCACATTTGAGAATTTTATCCCATACAAAAAATTGCCCAGGTCTACTTTTTCCGACGTGAATCATACAATTTCTTCAGGTACAAAATGCCCTATTATGTCTTATAGTTTAGTTTAGTTTCTTAAAGTTTATTTATTTATCAATGTAATGTTACAATATAGATTGCATTGCATGTCAAAAAATACGAAATTACATTGATATCGTCAACAAAACATTAATACAAATTGATAAAATAATACAATAATATAAAAACACTCAAATAATCAAAAACAACAATGATAAACAAGTAATAAATGGTCAGTTTCCGATGTCAATACACAAAACTAATAAAGGTCAAATATCAATAATAATTTTACAATTTAAGTTGCATATATTCGTCGACAGAGTATAATGGATTATCCAATAAAAGGTTTCTCAGCTGATGTTTGAATGCTTCGTCGGATGTTACATTTTTAAGATTAGCGGGTAGACGCTCATAGAATGTGGGACCGATGACACGCGGGTTCTTAGCCGCAAGTGCCATGCGACGGGGAACTGTTCTCAAACGCCCGGTGTGGCGGAGCTCCTTGCCAGGAATATTGACTCGTGCGAAGGATGAAATATTATTTCTGACGAACATTATTGTTTGAAATAAGTAAACCGAGTAGTGCGTCATTATGCGGTACGTTACGAAAAGGCCCCTGCAAGAGTGCCTGGGTTTCACCCCGGCTAACGTGCGTAAGGCACGCTTTTGCATAATAAGTATCCTGTTGGCATCCGTGGAGTTTCCCCATAGGAGCGTACCGTACGACATCAGGGAGTGAAAATGAGCAAAGTACACCTGTTTTAAGGCATCATTTGCAATAAGCCTTCCCAGTTTACGTAACGCAAAGACTGCACCACTCAGTCTGTTACACAATTTGTCGACATGGCACTTCCAGTTAAGATTAGAGTCAAGTGTGAAGCCCAAGAACCTACACTCATTGCATATCGGCATCGGACCATTTGCTACGCACGGAGGAAGGGATACACTTCGGCCCGAGAAAACCATGGTGTTGGATTTCGACAAGTTCAATACCAAACCGTTTGCCGAAAACCACGCCTGCAACTGTTGGCACGCACCATGAATATTCTCCCCAAGCTGCTCGTACGTGCGCGCACTAACCACGACAGTCGTGTCGTCCGCAAAGCGCACTGAAAGGCCAGCTGTAATGGCTGTCGGAAGGTCATTTACGTAAATCAAGAACAGTGTGTTCCCTAATGCCGATCCTTGAGGGATCCCAAGACCCACACTTCCGCTCGTAGACTGCATTCTTTTGCCGTTTGCGGACAACTTAACTGCCTGTTGACGGCCGGACAGGAACGACGTGAGTAGACAGTGGCTGACATCACTGATGCCGTAGTGATGCAACTTATAAGTAATTTATAACAAGATGAACACAAACATTAACATTTTTATATTAATACAATATTCGTATACTTCTGGCAAAGATAACCACTTATCAGCAAAGGTCATCTCTGACCAGGTTAAATAAATATCAATAGAAAAAATAAACGTGTTATTGCCCAGCTGGCCCAGCAAGCCCGTGGTTATCGATTAGTGGGGCTCAAGAAACGTGTAACAATAACTCATAAAAAACCCAGTTAAATAATTTAACTCAACAAGACTAGACACGTTATTTAAGACAACCATTTTTGTTTTGTTATCTATACATAGTCACTAGGTACATAGTATAAAACAAAGTCGCTTTCCCTGTCCCTATGACCCTTTGTATGCTTAAATCTTTAAAACTACGCAACAGATTTTGATGCGGTTTTTTTTAATAGATAGAGTGATTCAAGAGAAAGCTTTATATGTATAATAAGTTCTGGATCATGAACGGGTTTTACAGAAAACTCGCATTTACCGAAGCGAAGCGAGGGCGGGTCGCTAGTATTAAATAAAATGAAGTCGCTTCTGCTGTCTGTTTGCTTAGATCTTTTAAACTTCTCAACGGATTTTAATGCAGTTTCAAGCAATAGATAGAGTGATTCAAGAGGAAGGTTTTTATGCATAAGTTTTGGATTTTGTACCCGGGTGTTACAGAAAACTGACGAATGAATGATGAAAGACTTTATGTGCTTCTGCGCAAAGAACGTCAGATGAGAAGACGCGGCTCCATTCAAATAACTGCTGTAAGTTATAAAACCAAAGCATTACATTAATAAATAAAAATGCTTTACCAGGATTAGAGGATATAAGTACTCAATTTTTTATTTGGAAATCATCGCTAATGGTATAGGGGTAGGGGTAGGGGTGGGGCGGGGGGTAAGGGTTTCGAGGATTCGACAAAAATAACCGACATCCGTTGTCTTTATTTATAGACGTTTGTTATCTCAAGATACAATCTAAAGATGAAATTCTCAAGACTGAAAAAGCCACGCTAACGCTGATAACCTAGTTGGAATGCGAAACTGTACGATATACAAGAAGGATAGTCTAAATACTAAGTTATCTAGGGTAAATTTTAAGTGAGGCGTTAATGTTTGAATTTCAATTTTATTTCAAAACAAAATAACTGATTCTACCGTCAACCGCACCCTACCGGATAAATTTAAGGTTTCAAAATTAACTTATTACCAATAGTTGGTCGGAATAATTTGCCGCGTTCTGAAATTAATTAAAATAGTTCGCATATTTAACGTGTCGCTGAGTTATTAATTTGCGGTTATGCTAAAATGTCGAAAGTTATTTGTGAAATTGGCTTGTTTACTTTTGGCATCACATTAAAGTTAAATAATTATTCATGTTTCGTTAGTGATACAGGATGACTTTTAAAACATAATCTAGATGTCTGTATTATTTTGGAACACGCTTTGTATATTCAGATATACGTATTGTTACGAAACTGTTGTGAAAGTCAGATAATTGACAAAATTTTAGAATTTCTGTAAAAGCGTTTGAGAGGTACTTGATATTTAGACCCTATGAAAAAAAGGATTTATTCTAGTACAGAGCGTTTTTATTTCATGAAAAATATGAAAATAACAGTGTAAGTCAAATGGACCTTAATGTAATACAGGTTGTTACTTCAACTAGTGCTAGAAAAACCTTCAAGAACAATGAAATAAAATCTAGTATTTTGCTTTAAAGTTCTCCGAGGAATAGAATATTTATGTTATTTACGGAGTGAATGGAAATTTTAAAAGGCATTGAATAGTAAGATGCTTTGCGTTATCTTATGCTTTTGTTTATCTATTCGTGAAGTTAACGTTATTTTGGCAGAAAAATAGCACCATTTATTGTTTTGTCTTTCTTTTACGCAGTTGTATATTAAAGTAACTGATTAACGTTTTTTGAGGTAAGAGATGCAAATGCTGCTTCTTTAGCCGAATGCCTGAGGAGGGTAGATTTTTATTATTTCTTTAAATTATACAACTCTCTCTAATTATCAACAACAGTATGAAATAGGAGTTTTTAAATGTTAAAACCTGTTTCATTCTGGCGTGAAATCGGTTTAATTTTATATTTAAGCTAAAAACTGTCTGCTTTAATTTGTAAGTGTTTCTTAGAAATAAGGAAAGACATTACCGTCCTCTGCAAGCTCTGCGTCTTTTAGTTCCATTAAATTGTTTGAAGACGATTTATTTTAAGCATTTCAATTTAAAACGCAAAATTACTTCAATAATTATAATATTTTTTTAAGTTATTTTCAAGTCTATTTAAAATACCTAGCTTATATTTAGAAAATCTCTCAACTTAACTTGTTTTATTAATTTATTTCTGCTAGAAAAAAAAAACAAGTACATGTAGATAATTGACTTTCACATTGTGTTTAAAAGCAGGTCATGGGGATTTCATCAACCTACCTGTTTTTTTTAACCTTTCTAGTCGCTTCTGTATGTTTAAGGTTAAAAAAAACCTATAAAATTAATTATAGATCTTAACTCAAGCTGACATTGTGTAAAAACCAAAGTGGAAAACTGGGCAATAATTGGCTAATAACTATCGTAGTACATCATGTATTTTTCAAAAAGACGTTGCTAACCCAAATGTACAAAATAGTACAATATATAGACAATCATAAGAAAGCGTAACAGAAAATATCTATGCGATGTGGTTAATCACCTCTAACCATTATCTAGGACATGCATAGCCTCTCAAATACGGTCACCGTGACGTGCGCGAGTGTTAATAACTGCGATGACAAACTGCGAGCGCGCCAGAACGGCTAGAGGGCGTCATTAGTCCGAGGGCTTCACTAATTGGGGCCTAGGAAATAGTGCAAGGTTTAGGCCATTAGGTGTGGCATAGTAACACCCTGTAGGTGTAAAAGTGAATAAAATAAATAAATGAGAACTCATTTAGACAAAGGAGTTGTTTATACTTGTTTATATTATACTAGCTGTTGCCCGCGGATCCGTCAGCGTAGAGTCGATTATCGCTATTTCCCTCGTGAACTTTAAGACTTTGCAACATCAAAAGTTATATTCTTCCCGGGTTTCAAGCTATCTCATTATTTTTCATCGAAATGTGTACAGCGGTTTAACCGTGAAATTTTAACAGAGGATCCTTTCTTAGTGCTCACTTACATCATGAAAGGAAACCCTGAACCATATTTCAAGTTTCTAGATACAATAGTTTCGGCTGTGCGGTGATATCTAAGTTAGTCAGGTTTGCCTTTTATATATAGATATATAGATAGATTATACTTACAAAAAATACTATGTGTTCAGGCGTGTTTAAATTCCCTCATATTCATATTTTTGGATACGTAATAATTAAAAAAAAAAATAGTACAAGGTACTTTAACTACACTCAAAACCAATGGAAACGGGTCACTTTCTATGGAAATTCTGTACAAAATGACCCGCTTTCGTTGCTCTTGACAATAATATGCACTGCAGAAAACAGTTACAAGGTTATAAGTGTCGCATAAGATAAGATAACATTTTAGTAAACTGCATTTTTGCAGTACTTCCTGTAGGTACAGTCAAGGATTTAAATTGTTATGCCACTATGGAACCCTGTCATATTTTATACGACAAGGTTCTATACTATAATGGTTCATCAATTTAAGTCCGTGACTATACATAAATATACACAAAAGATAATTATAGAGGGTGGCTTAACCTGGGGAAAACTGGTTCATGTTATTCTCGTTAATCCATAGTAATAAATGATAACTTTGAAAACTAACTTTGAAAATACTGCATGGTCATTAAGAGTTGAAATGGAGTTATGGACGTTTCATAACTCTGCAGACCGAGTTTATCTCCGGCTCACAAAGGTACAGTAGAGGAATTTGATTGTTTATCAGTGTGACATAGCTCTTCAATTTGCCGGGTTATACATTTTCCACGTTTAATTAATAGTGTCACGCCAAGAAATGTATAACACGACTAATTTATGTATTATGTCAAACTGCTAAACAATCAATTTCTTTGGTTATACAATGTTATTTGTAAATTAGGTATCATCATTAAAGAATAAATGCGTTCTGATAAAAAAAACCGGTAAAATTATGTAAAGTCAATTTATGGTTAAATGCTTTCACATATATTTGTAAATAAAACCTTGGTTTTTCAATTCGTTCTAAATTAAAAAACGTCTGTGTATTTATGAAGATTAAAAATATCTTCGACAGTCTATTTCGCTGGTGAGGTGAGGCAGCTAGTGGTCGATTATGGCATTTATGGCACATAGGTTGACAGATAAAAATGGCTTGAAATTTAATGAAGCTCTTGATGTAACCTCACCTAAATGATTTTACCTCATAACAAAGTCATAGTTAAAAGATACTTATATTTAACTTACCTAAGTTGTTCTATTATTTCCTCTAAGTGTTTCTTAGATAATCGTGGTAATATTACTACCGTTTAACTTATGTTAGTTAAGAAAACCCTATTCTTCTTGCTTTAAAACGTATCTCATTTTTAAAACAATAATTACGGTTTCATAATAAACATACTTACTAACCAACTTTTTTTTTCTTACGGTTATATTTTATCACCAAACGAAAAACGGCCTCCATAACGGATTTGGCATTAATATCCGAAGCATGCATTCAATCTATCGTTAAAATTCCCTCAAATATAGGGTGAGATAAAAACCAAGTTCATAAAATGAAGGAATTATTCACCGTTCGAGGCTTGATTGCGCCCCGCCTGGTTTATTCCGAAATTCTAGAGAATTCTATTATGCTTCCAGGAAGAAGGGCATATCTGCAATTAATACATAACCTAGGTAAAACCTTCCGAAAATGAAAATAAAGTCGCGAATACATTGGAATTTCTATAACAGAAGCACTTTTTTGGAGGGCTTATTCGACGTAAGGACGTTTTATAGACTCGTCTAAATATTTGAGGTTATTTAAACAAACACTTAAACACAATTTAAATGTTGCGTATAAAATGAATCTTGGCAGGGTAGAGCAACGGGAATGTTTTTTTTATATTAATTTAAACAAAGAAGCATAATAACGGTAAGGACCGGAAAATTATAATTTTTATGATGATATAATTAATTTGTTCTTGGAATTCGTAATTTTAAAATAATGCTTTTACTTTTAGTAGAAAATGAGTTACTAGTAAATTAAGATGCGATTTTTTTGACGTACCTTAATGTCAAATCAATACATTTTGTCAGTTTTCGAATATCGTTTACGTTAGCGTTATGCCCAAAGTATTTTTAAAAGCTCTATTAGATAATATATTTTTGCTATTACGTGATTGTACATTAAATAGTTTTCTTAGTAAACATTGACTGATATTATTCGATTGACGTTATCGTTATTTATACAAAACTCGTGAATAATAATAAGGTTTATTCTTCAATTATAAGAGGAGATGATTTGTCTGTTAATTACACATTCACAGCCTGACCCAGTTTATGAAATTTGATCGAAAACGGTCACGAGGATATAATTGTGGGTGTAATTGCGGGTGGTAGGACCTTGTGCAGGGGCCGTTTGGATCGCTACCACCATTTATCCATTAACCTACCGCCAAACAGCATCGCATCGGGGATAAGATAGCCGGTATAATGACTAGCATAGAGGCATTCCATCTTAGTCCTCAAGGTTGGGAACGCATTTCCAGTTTTAGGCCCGTATTAATAAACTGATCTCAACTCCAACGCTCGTCTCGAGATGCGTCCAAAATGACAGTGTTCTATGGTTTGGCGTTTACTTTGACGTAACTTGTGACGGGTCTCACAGTCAAGATGAGTTTATTAATACGGCCCTTAGGCTTGCAGTCTTGTGAATGTGAATGCCTATGCGTCACAGTTTCGACTTACCATCAGGTGACCTGTGTGCTCGCTTGCATTCTAAATAATAATTAATAAAAAATCTGGAACGAAAACCGATAATATTGTTACGAATTAAAATAGGCGATTAATTGTTTGTATTAACCCTAACTATATCCTTACCTTACCTTAAATACCTAAACCTAACTCACACCGGACCTTTGTCAAAATATGTCCTTGGATTTGTGTTATCATGTCAGCCGAAAGACGTCCACTGCTAGACACAGGCCTCCCCCAAGGCTTTCCACTCAGACCGTTCTTGTGCTTTTCGCATCCACCGCGGTCCCGCGATCCTGACGAGGTCGTCACTCCATCTTGTTGGAGGCCTACCTACAGCTCGTCTACCGGTCCGCGGGCGCCACTCCGGAACCTTCTGACCCCATCTGCTATCAGTCCTGCGAGCAATGTGCCCCGCCCACTGCCACTTCAGTTTAGCTATTCGTCGGACTATGTCGGTAACCTTAGTTCTACTGCGGATATCATCATTTCTGATTCCTTCACGCAGAGAAACCCCGAGCATAGCCCTCTCCATAGCCCTCTGAGTGACTTTGAGCTTCCTGATGAGGCCCATTGTTAGCGCCCACGTCTTATAATCATATTTGTGTTATAATAATACAAAACTATTTATGAAATAAGATGACAGTTTTCTTTTAGTCTGAACCAAATGACTTAATGTTATTAGATAAATAATAGGTAGGTATATCCTATATACACAATTCGGCCAAAGGTTTCACAGATTTGTTATTTTAGGATGGATCCTTTATTTATCTAATATATGCATTGACAATAGCTTTTCTTTATCGTAAAGTTATTTTCATATCATTAGGTATGACAAGTTTATTTTGGTCCCTCAGAGGGTTCACTTTGCATAGTTGACAATAAGTTATGAAATAGTCCGGCATGTTTATTTACAAAGAGTGACGCTCTCTGAGGACCAGAATGTTAAAATATATTGCAATGCGTAAACGAAACATGTATGGTAATGTAAATTTTCTTTTCTGATTTCAGGTATGAAGTTTTCTGTGTATCTTTCCGAGTAAGTTTTGGGTTCTATTTATACAGTTGATACTTCGCGCAACAATATCTTCATCTAATGCGCGGACGCGAAGAATTTCGTACATTGAACTTTGATTTAGGGCACCGTATTACTATAGGGAAAAGGTTTATTTAACACGCCGGCAGTCAATGCCGCTGTGCGAGTGCTTCAGCAATATAATTGTGCGCGATTAACAGAGACAAGTAGACAGTGTCAGTGTACGAAATTCTTCGTGCTCAGTGTCCGTGGTTTAGCTAGGCAGTAGTTTAAAAGTATAGGTTCACTGGTGCGACAACTATAACAGTTACAAGGTTCTAGTAATTTAAATGAAACCTGTACATTTGTGAACCCCACAGCATATGAACTTACAAGCAGATTTTGGATTACTCTTATAGAACAGTTACATGCCACTCATGTTATAGAATGTACCATCATCATCTGCCTGCCCTTATCCCACACTAGGTGGGCTCGGCACAAAATGTTTTCTTCTTCCACTCTCCTCTATCCGCTGTTAACTTTGCAATCACACCTTTCATGTCATGCTTCAGTCAATCCATCCAAACCTTTTTCGGTCTTCCTCTACCCTTATATGCACATTCACACTCATTCCTCTTCCATTTATGTTCCTTTCGTCACTCCTCACATCTCCACTAACTTTAACACGTATTTAATTTCAGAGTTCCCTAAAAAGAATAAGAACTCAACCGTCCCACCTGATCCTAAATTTGTAGTCTGTTGGTTAAAAAAATGTTAACAAGTTTTTTTTTTATGGCAATGAGAACGTACGTGAGCACTCAGGCCACCTGATGTTAAGTGGGATCTAAACCCATAGACATTCGAAAGCTTAAGACTACAATCTCAAAACTGTAATCCTAAGACTTCAAATGCGTTGTCAACCCTGAGGACTGAGATGGAATGCCTCTATGCTAGTAATTTCACCTGTTTTAGTTTAGTTTAGTTTTGCTCAACATTGTTAAAACGTTGGCTTGGTGCTTTGTTGTTTGGATCTCACTTAACCGGTTACTTGCATGAGCGTGTTTATCGCTGCCGAGAATCAACCTGCCGTTAAATTTAACTACAGAATACTCTTTATAGGAAACAATTTCCTCACGACGTTAAAACTGACGAAACGCTGCTTCTTGTCGATGCGGTTTTTTATCTATTGCGCTTAGCTTTTGGCTTTTGTGAACAGGGATGAAGCTTCATATTTACACAGAATTATAAGAAAAAAACAAGAGGCATTTGTATACACTTTAACCTAGTCCCAAACTAAGCACGCGGCCGATATTTGCCAGGTTTATTTTTCTTGATATGATTTAAAACATCCAAACTCAGAAACACAAACTTGCAGCTCAAATACTTAAGGAATTAAAAGAACGCTGCTGAGTGAAAAAAAATACGAATATATACTTGCTATGATACCTTTTACTAGAACTCCTCGTCATAGACAATGTTTTTATATTTCAGTTTTATAAAACTTAAAAACAAACGAGTAATAGTATACATATCGTTATTCAAGCATATAATTTCGGTAGACAATGCATATTTACCCTTCTTCGAAACACTGCTGAAATGGAAATTCTAAAGTAAACAAACCAGAAATATGTGCATAGCTGACATGGAATGTATTCTGAAATGCATCGCGTAAGCTCTGTATAGGATTTGAGTCCATCCACTCAGCGTGATGGCGCTTGTGTCGCCCTCTGGCGAAACGTTTCGGCACTTAAAATCGGTGTTACTCGTAATACGTGGTAGAGTTACTGGAATAGAACAGCTTAACCGTCGTGTAAATTAAAGACATTAAGAACTATTTAAAAACCAATTAAGTAAACGCAACGTGTTATTTTGATAAAATTACTTGCAGTGAACTTGTGATGCGTAGAATATAAGTGAGATTGGGGTAAAAATTGTATCAAAGGAACAAGGAAAGAGGTGGAAGGAGGTGCTGGTCAAAATATGTGTACAAAACGTAGTTTTTTTATTGAACTAAGAACACCCTTTTCTGGACTTTACTGTACTGCTTCCTTACTCTCTCGTACACACTTAAACCAACCGATTCTAGAACTTTTAATCATGTCTCTTCCATCGAACATTCCTCTATCATGAAACGTGATAGTAGAGCACTTAGCTTGCGGCCTGACACGTCACGAACTGTGACTCTAGTGTCATTATGTCGTGCAATCAGAATCAATCACAGCTTTACAGGCCACTAACGTTTGTGAAAGTCCTAATGATTTCGAATGGAACAGCTGGTGAAATGACTAAAAGAGGCCCTTAGTCCCTAGGGTTGTCAACTCTTTTAAAATCTTGGTAGTCACTTGTGTTCTTTTTATTTATTATTTTGCCTTCTCCGTGCCCTAAGTTTTTTTATTCCGTGGTTTTTTATATAAAGGGTGTGATGACTGTCCACTGAAAACTCAAACGGTAGTATGAACCGTTTTACAAAATGTTTACAGCACTCGGAGCACTACTCGCGATAAATTTCTCACACCCGTTTTTTTAAATTAATTGTTTCCATATAGATACATGTTTAGAAATTAAATAACTGAAAAAAAAAACCAAATAAAAATATTTTATTTTTCATTTAATCCGCTGAAATTTCATACATTTATCAAATCAGAATTAAAGTGTCGTGAAATTAAACAGTTGTATCAGTTTTTGGTATACTCTAACACCCTGTATATGCATTTAAAATTTCACATTGTACACAAAAAAGTTTAGTTACTTTTTCTGTTCGAAATTCAGTCTCACAGCCTTTGGGAAGGTATCTCTATTGCTTAGTCATTTAACAGTATATCAATATACGAGCGCTTTGGGAATTGGCACTGGACCGGGCTGAGCGGCATGAATAAAGGCGCCTTTGTCCATCGGTGGGCGCGTGTGGACCGATTTGATTGAGTTGGCTGACATGCCCGTGTTTCAAATATTCAGACCTGCCGATCGTTAATGTCTACGTACCTTAGAGAAGGTTCATAGAGTTTGCTCTTAATCATGAATTCAGGGATCAGTAATACGGATACATCACCTAAACTTTGATGGCGGCGTTGTTGTTCAATTGTTTGGTAGCGGACTCGATTTTATTTTATGAATAAAATTCCAGGGTGTTCTAAATAAATTAAGGTAACTTGAATGCGTATTTAAGTATTTATATTAACTATGTGAAGTTATTTTTTATGTATAGATGTACTAAATATTTTTTAATTTTTGACGTTTGAGGAGCAAGTTGACGTGTTGTTAAATTCTAAATGTAAAATAATAAATATTAAGATTTATGAACAAAACTTGAAAATCTAAGCTATCAGAACTACTAATAAAAATTTAATAATGTGTTTGATTGTCAGTTAGTTCGTTTAGTTGTCTTTATTTCTTTACGTGAGACATGTGAACTCAGACGTGATATTTATCTCTCATTACACTTTTTTATCCAGACTAATATTACATTTGCGAAGGTATCTCCGTTTGTTTGTTACCCTTTCATGACAAAACTGATAAACAGTTTTTAATAAAATAAACAACTTGTAAGCGCACGGAGATGTGGACAAAAACTAGTATTCTATACTATAGCATCTTAGCTGAAAAAAATGTTTCAAAATATATTATACACGACTAAATTCTCCATCAAGTTAACCTTTAATCCTCCTTAATATGATATATAATCTAACAAAAGCTATATAAATACAAAAAGCTTACTGTGTAACGTTCTCTTACAACTCACAATGCACAATAATCAAACTGCTCTGTGTCTCTATATTGCACTTCACATACAACAGCCACAACTGTGATTGATGTTTATTGTAAATGCAACCTTAAAAAATAGGACTTCAGAGTTGAATCTGCTACGGCTTTTAAGCTGAAGATATACCTTATAAGATTAGAATCGCTAAGCCTATTGTAACTTGGCTGACCTTACCACGTTGGGTGCCCAGCTTTTAGATTTTCATTTAAATCTGACCCGGTTTGATGTCGATGGCTCTGAAGATGCTTGATAAGGATGCAATTGTCCACATTGAATTCAAGAGGCAGCGATTGTTTGCGGTCGTTACAGTTGAAGTCGGCAGTTGGTTAATGCTTTACATATATATAAAGTGACCTATTAAGTTATAATAAAACATAAGATCATCAAACAGCTATTATGTTACCTTGCCCGTCGAGATGAAACTGTCAATTCATCTCTATATTTTCTCAACCTCTTAACTGATCGAATAGTTAGATAGAAAAAACACTCATGTTCCAAGGTTCATAAAGTCTATTTTCGTATCAAAATATTCGATCGGATAAGAGAGAAAATAAAGAAACGAAATGTAACTGAGATTTTTCAACGTATCTCGAAATCGAGGGAGATGTTAGACAGATGAGACATTTATATTTTGATAAGGACACGCCCACTATTCAGTGTAGTTACTATGAAAGTAGCTTAGAAAAACTGTCCTGAGAATTAATATGGTAAGTGGACAACATCTGTGCCAATTTTTATCACTCAGGACACGGGCACTCATACTTATAGGCAGAGTCGAGTTTTATACAATTTAGTATCTTGTCACTTTAATTGCTGTGATAATTCGTATATGGCAGTTTGAATATGACATTAAATAGATAAGGTACTAAAGTGCATACATATTTATGAATTCGAATGTGGCTACTCTAAACAGAAGTACACCACTATTTTGTTTTATTAAGTCAATTTAAATGTTGGAGGTCTAAACATTCCGTCTCAGTGCCTTTTAATAGTTATTTTCCTTTTTCAACTAATTTTATTAAGGGGTGCTAATGCTCATATACGTCTTTGGTCTTGCAGTGTTCCAAATTCACTTCAATAAAAAGATATTCAACTGAGAGCCACAGGTATAATATAAATGGAGGCCATAATAGTAGTTTATATATGACTGGTGCATAATAGAGTCGATAAGACTCGTTTCATAAAACCAAACTCGTGTATAATGCTTAATAATGTGTACAGACATACATAACTTCTACGTGCATATCATAAGCTTTCTACAATATGTGAGACCTGTATCTTTGGTTGCCCTGTATTTTAATGTTCACATTAAAGTATCGGTCACCGATACTTTAATGTGAACATTAAGATGCAACCACAGATACAAGTATCGTTTTTGAACATAATTATAGGGAAGTTATGGATGTAGATAAAATTCGATTATCTTATCATTTTCCAAACCCCGACTTCGTGTCTCTGGCGTCGTAACTTCCGAAAGGATAAACCAATTCCTACATGATATTATAATGAAAACCGTGCCCAAATCGGTCCATCCGTTTCGGAATTACGATAGGCACACCTTCCGATACACACAAACACGGTCATATTCACACGTAAAACACATAACACCTCTCTTTAAAATAAACTAGTTATAAATACTAAAGTTTAATGCTAACGGTTAAAAATACTTCAGTTTTTCCCGGTTCGAGCCATTTTAGGTTAAGTGTTACACGCCTGGGAAAAGGAGCAATCGACAAGCCATTAGCTGCCCCATAATTCGCTGGTCTTTTTATTTGCACGCAACGTACACGTATATGATACTCGTAAAAAGCCCCGTTTATTTGCACGAAGTGTACACGAATCATTAGAAAAGTGTATCTGATATTAAAATTATATTGAAAATTTTACCTTGTGTATAAATGTGTATGGGCCAGTTTGATATGACTGCTAAGTTGCATTTGCGCCCTTTTAATTCGTCACAGCAATATGATACTCTTGCTAATAGCGATGCAATATCCGACGGAGATCGGCAGCAGTAATGATGCGAGATCGAAATGTGGATTCAGTGCCCCGGTCCTAACGAATCGAGCCAATGTTCAGTTTTAAGCACTGTCTAGCACGAATAATAATCTAAGTCACGTTCTTGAAACGTGCTCTATCGTTTTACGAAATCTACCCGTAGCATAAGCCACCACATGTTTGTTACCACATTTTTGGAGCATTTTCCATTGGCCTATAGTTAGTTTTCCCTTATAAAACTAACACTTGCCTGATACAATAAAATATAATCATTATACCAACTTTGGGCCAATGTGACTACACCTACCGTGGGTTAAAACTGTACTGTAGAGTGTAAATATGTAACGTTAGACCAGTTAGACATTGACTAACAGTGGCCCAATACCCTAAAATAATAAAGTTGGAAATTTTAAAATGCCTTAAGGAGATGGCCATATCTTACCGCTGTCCAACCAACGAGCTTCACGTGCCCCGACTAAATTCCAACAATAAATAAAATGAATAGCAGGGGACAATTATTGTCACACCAATTGACTTAGACCCAAACTAAGCTCCAGGCTTGTACTTAAATAGATAGAAAACTTTCAAGACTCTGGACTAAATATTCGCGCTCATCACTAGAGATATGTTTTTTTTATCGACTACACTCAGGAGCAAAAAAAACGACTCAGAGCGCGTTTTTCATACTAAAGAGGCTATTTCAAAGCCTTGGTTCCTCGCCAGGGAATGCTTTTGGTGAAATCTGATGATGAATACTCCGAGCATCGATATAGGACTTCCAGAGTGCCTAGGATACCCGACTGAATGAATAGGCGGTTAACGCCGGAATTGTGCATTTTCAGAAAAACATCAAAAATGGCAATAAAATGTAAGGAAATCCAAATGCTGACCCAAACTCTCCCGCTGTGGTGTTAACTGATTGTGCGATCAGTTAGGTATCTTAAGAACTTTTGACCTCCTCTATTGAACCTCGGAGTATTCACCATTAAACCTCACTCAAAACAATCCCTGGCGAGGAACCAAGGCTTCGAAATAGTCTCGTTTGTATGAAAAACGCACTCTGACCCGGTATTTTTGCTCCTGAGTGTATCTAAATGTCGATACTGTTATGCCACTGATAATTTCAAAGAGGACTAACTAGGTTCTACTACTTTTATATAACAATATATCCTTCTAATATTATAAACGCGAAAGTTTGTGGGTATGTATGTATCCGGATGTTTGTTACTCTTTCACGCAAAAACTAATATTCGTGAAATTTGGAATGCAGACAGCTTATACCTTGGATTAACACATAGGTCGATTTTCATGTATATGTAACTTAAAAGGGGAAAATTCAATTGCATTATATAAATATCGATATTAAGAAGGTCGATAAAAAAAGCATTCACGCTCTACTGAAAAACAATTTCAGTGCGACAAGATAACGGGGTCTACTCATTACACAAATATCAGCCAGCTATACCAGCGCGTAAGGGTCTTTACTACTCGAGGACGATACGAAAGTCAATGTCATTGTCAACGTGATATCAAATTACATTTGACGACACGTTAGCCTAGTTGCTACCCTGCTTATGAAGCCAGCAGTCCTGGGGTCAAATACCGGTAAGGGCAGATATTTGTGTGATGGGCGCGAGTATTTGTTCCTGTGTCTTGGATTTTTTTTACAAGTAAGTTTATCTTAGTTTAGTACCCAAACTATCAAGCCTAGAGCTTAGTATGGGACTAAGCCAATATGTGTGACTGTAAATAAACTAAGTGCTAAATGGGTGAATTTCAAAAATGTTGAACTTAGTTAAGAACTCAATTAAAAACACTTTTTTTTTTCCTTTCAGTAACGAAAATTCAGCCATACGATTGTATTTTATGACTAATTTTCGTAACACAAGGGACAAACTTAACGTTGTCTCAATTCATCATCATCATTCTCCTGCCCTTACCCCAGCTTATCTGGGGTCGGCGCGACATGTATTTTTCTTCCATACTTCTCTTTTAGTTGTCATCTCGGTAGTCAATCCCCTGTCTCAATTAAGGCCTTGACTACGTTTTTTTAAAATACATCAATACGAGGCGGTACGTTTTAAATTTTCTCGGTGACTTACGTCAATGATACTTATTAGATAAAAGGAAAAGCACGAACTCTCGAGGTACTGAATGTCGTTACGAGGCACGGTTGCTAGGGAATCACTAATTTGGAACAGGAGATCTAATTAAATAGATGTAGACCGAGAGGGGACCCTCGGTAACCCTATCAGATCGAGTACCGGCAGAAAGTCATTATGGGAAGGCGTACGAGAAAAAGCAAGCTTTAAAACTTAAAAGTTATTAAAAAAAAAAAAAAAAATTAAAATGAACTTTTTGTATTTGATATATTTATAATTATGCGACTTTGAGGGTTTAAAACCCCACTGGACATTTTGTTTTTGTTGTTTATTTCGGTATGTCAATAAATATCACATCTAAGTGTCTGTATGTACATTATCATTTCAATTGTAAATTGGCACTTAAATCAGAGAAACTACCTAGGTATACTCGTACTAGGTAAACGTAACAAAAGTTAGGTTATTGTGGTTGTTTTTGAAAAAATAATCTATATTGACTTTCTTCATCAAATTCTAAATAAATTATGTTCGATTTACTTTGATTTTATTTTATATATTATGCTCGGGGCATAAACGAAGTCTGCATAAAATATAATGTTTATGTTTTTCTTTACAAATATGAAATGCCCTAACAATCATACGATGGGTGATTTGTAAAAATATTATAAGTAGTTAAGGTCTAATTTTGTGTGTGAAATTCCTGAAGTTTACACGATCGTGAAAATAGAAGGAGGAACTGATAGAAATAAACCAACATCATCCTCAAAAACATTTAAAAATCTGTGTTACGTTTTCATAAAATGTATAATGGAAAATTGTTCTGCTTACAACTTCACAACAGGACTGTTAAATAAACTTTATATGAAATGTTATACTTACTTATTAAATAAATCGTTACATTCACAAACTCAGACTAACTCGTATAATAATACATAAGAACTTCTTAAACTTATAACTACGTGCTTAAACTTTTACATTTGCGACTGAAATCAACCATTTCTAACGAAGTCTGTAGGTATAAAGACAAGTTTTACACAAATACGGCGAAGCAAAAATGGTGATTATGGTTTACTTTTTTTATGGCAAAGAAGGCATAGGAACACAGGCTATTTGATTATTAGTGAAATCTGAGACCCATAGATATTTACATTCTCACGACTAAAATCTGAAGATTGCAATCCTAAGACTGGAAATGCGTTGCTAAAAATGCTACACAATTCACCGATTGTTTTATCCCATACACTGAAACACAACAATGCTATAGCATTATTTTGTGAAATATAAAATATCATGATCAGATTTGACAGTGATGGGAACAGAGACTTTTTTCCAACTTGGTTCAACTCAGCATGCATCTATTGGGACCGAGCGCGACGACAGCGCCACGTGACAGGCGGCCATTATGGACAATATTGTCACCGCTGTCAAACAAGAAGTAAGTAAATATTGTGAAAAATATTAATGAAATCTTGTGTTATTTTACTATATTACACAATTTTGGACAATGGTAGTCAGTAACATTATTGCCAATAATATTAAAATTGTTGTTTTCAGTGAGAAATGAGCCTACTCGTGACTAAAACGGGGTTTCGTTTTTTTCTTACGGCAAATATCCACTTATTTCTTTGGTCTCGTTTCCACAATGGTCTTGGAAATTGGTAAAATTTACAGACGCTATTCTTCTTCGTGTTATTACAATTCACAACAACACATCTTATCAGGGCCATATTTTTATCTCAAAAACGATTAGAAAATGTTTACTGCAATATGGATTTGACAGCTCAAGTCAGCGAAAAAAATGACAATTTTAGCCATAGCGAGCGCTGTGATCGTTTAGGCTACCCCCTCCACCCGCTTTGCACTCTGCTAATATCGTAATCACAGTGTTGACGTGTCGCTCTTAATCTCAAAATAATAATACCTCTATTATTTTAAGTTTTACTGACACTAAAAATGTCCAAAGAACAAAACCACGTAGAGGGGTATTTTTGATTTTTGGATATTTTAGACCTGCGTCAAAGCCAAATGCGCTTATTCAAAGTGGAAAAGCCATCGAAAAGCCAGTGGCAACAATTTATTTTTCCTAGTTCGTCTTTAGTTCTTCAGCTTTAGTCGAAAAACAAATACAGAAACGATTTTTGTATCGCACGGATGGAGCCGGATTTGGATCGGCCTTTTCAGTCGAATGACTTCACCTAGATAGGCACCAGGCTGTGTGCTCTACCTGTCTGAGATTTAAAGAATATTTTATCATTTTTAAAGGAAAACTTAGTAGCCGTCGTATATTTATCAAAGTAAAAGCCTGGTGGGATAAGTGGAAATTACTTCACAGACACGAGCGCGTCCGAAAATAATAAAAAGCCTTGGAAAGGCTAATTTTATACTTTGCAGGATTTTTATAAAAAGTTTGCACTTCCCATTTTAGAAACACGATATTTAGAGGCACGGTGCATGAAACTAAGCAATAATTAACTAATTTCAAAGCGTGTCCATAACACTTTCTATTGAAATCGTCCGGTTTGTGACTAAATTTGTACACACTTTGTAACGAAATGGATATTTCCATACGAAATTGCAAACAAAAGATATGGTTTGTAATGTCAATAACCAAATCATGTAAAATAGTGCATTGATGACTTAATAATGTTTTTAAACGGATTGAATGCATTATTATACATTTTCTTCAAGAAACCGTAATTTGGTTGTTCAAACGAAAGTTACAATAGGTAAGATTCCTAAACTAACATTGATCCAACTATAAATACTGGCTACGTATGGTTGTATGTCGTATGTCTTACATACTCTGCCTGCGGCAAACATCGAGTCAGGTTTCCGTGTTTGGGGTCCAATCCTGCCAGTAAGTATCACATCAAATACTTTTTCATCTCTCCTGTTCGGAAAGTTTAATTTGAATGGGTGGATAGCCGGGTGGAAAATTGCGTTTTCATCTCTAGGGTGGAAAGTAAATTTTTTTTAATAGTTACGATTGGCCACGGAGTCTAAGATAATTGAGCTACGTCATATTATAAACATAAAAGATTTTCATATATCTAAACTCGGCTATACGTTAAACGATGTATTTATTACGGCCTATAGGTTCATATGAAAATCATTTTAAGACTGGTCTATTTTTTTCGCAATTACAGAAAATCAACATTTAAAATTATTCCTCTATTATGCTGCCCGCCATAATGCCGTGATAGCATAGCATGACACTTTTTCTTTCACGTTTCGGCATGGCCATCTAGAAAATACACTACTGCCAAGATTAGAAAAGTTTAATCGAGTTGGTCACGACCAAGGAGCTTATTATACAACAAGGAGGTTGAACACCGAACATCCGTTCGAAACAAGAAATTTGACCTTTATTACGTCACAAATATATTCCATCTCTTTCTTTAGTTAGGGTAAGAATGAGATGGAAGTCATGCTCCTTGGCCGTGACCAACTCGATTTAACTTTTCTAATGTTGGCAGCATGTGTATTTTAACTTTTTTATGAATCTACAAAAAAAAAGTTTTCAATAGATAAAGCGGGAAACGAGATTAAATATATTTAGGTATACCGTGTCTTTTTTCCTCACAGTCGAAATGAAAAGTAGAGTGTCTAACTCGGGTGAAATTACCCATTTCCCCTCGAACTATTGGCGCTCTCACTTCGTTCGAGCGCCAGAAATATCTCGGGTGAAATGGGTCACTTTCAACCCTTGGTTATCAATCTACTATTGCACTACCTCCTCCTACACGTCCATCATAATTATTGTAAACAACTCAGGTCGAAAGCTAAAAATTACATTACATAGTTTAGTTACGTAGTCATTCATGGTCAAGTTTGTGTTAGGAATAGTTTGAAAACTATCGTGTGTTAGGGTGAAGGTTTATCTTAGTTTAGGTGTTATATAACATAATTATGTAGGTAGAAATAGTTTTTTTTTTTTTTTTTTAAATCCGCTCTAATTCTTGCTAACAAATGGCAATTTTGATTCTTTCTTTTGGTATACTTCCAAGTTTGGCGAGCGTGTGTTAGGCATGGTAAAAGGCAAGAATTCAACACTTTGGTCTTGATGTGTATTAGCAGCTTGAAGATTTCTTTCAAGCTTCAGAATGTATTCCACTTTAACTGTGTACTGCGATCTACCTCCAGCTCGTTGCTTTTTGGATCTTTTTTATTTATTTATTTATTTAAAAAGTTTTGTAAGTAGGCCCTGTAGGCACTTTTACAAGTCTGAGTCTACCAGCGCTTCCAAAGAGACCACTGTTGAGAAGAAGCGCCGCAAGAAACTCAACAGTAAGCCGTTTTTTTCCAAATAAATCACATTACAATACTAAACTTAAACCCAGTAAATTCAAATCAAAATTAATTAATTACCCAAGGTAAATGTAACTCACAGTCGTTGTCGATTTTAATCTTGGTGCTGTAAGTCATCAGCATTGTTTTAGAAATGTTTATTTCTGGGCGGCTCATGGTTCCCTGTTAAGAGGGAATCAGTAAGGCAAGGTGACCCACTTTTACCTATACTATTTATAGCAATACTGGAATCAATAATAGGCCAACTGGACTGGAGTAGACTCGGCATAAAGGTAAAAACAGGTTTCTAAGCCGGACGTCACTCATTTAGTAACTGGTGACGGAGGATGCATCTTGTCTAGCTCCTCAGGACTTCCTAAATGCAAGGGTTCAATTACGTCGGAGCTGCGGAGTTGTTAAAAATACTGGACCGCAAAACTAAGGGCCGTAAACCCATCTTGTCGTTGGGATTAGTTTTATTTAGAGTTGAGATTTATTTATTAACCCCTGGTGTCCCAAGCCACGCGCGCTCAAATACCACTGTTTCCCACGGATTTTTAAGATACCGACCGCGCTGAGGACTTGATTTGCTTTATACGCTCTATACACTTCCTCGTACACTTTTTATACATAGAATTGTATATTTTTGGAAAGATGAAAATGTAATCTACATTATTATTTCAAAAGTTTAGCGGTATAATACATAATTTAGTGTATGTAGCCAAATGATTTTAGAGAGGCAGTTTTCCGAAAATATGCTCATTAATAAAAAACTTACTCGACAAAAGTGTTTTTTTTTTTAAATTTTCTGTTTCTTTATGATATATTCTAAAAAATAAAACATACAAAATACAGTATACCACATAAATCAAAAAGATATGTGCATGTTAACTTGAAAGGAAAGCATTGCGAAGCGATTTTGCATGCGCTGTGAGTTATATTTTCCGTTGAAGTGTTATGATTGGTTGATGTCAGTTTGTAGCTAATTTCACACTGAATCGATTGATATACGATTCATGGGAATTTATGAATTAATATGAAAGAAAGAGGACAGAAAATCAAATCATGACGTGGTGGCAAGCATGACTGCCGGTGGGACACATCGCTTTTTTGGGCCGGCAGGTATGACTGCCGGCGGGACACGAGGGGTTAATACGGGCCTACGTGTCACACTTTATATGAGATGTTCTTTAAAAGTGTGTTAATTAGTTTTGCGGTCCAGTGTAGTATGGTCGTTTCATGTCAGCCGAAAGACGTCCACTGCTGGACATAGGCCTCCCCCAAGGCTTTCCACTCAGACTGGTTTTGTGCTTTTCGCATCCACCGCGCTCCCGCGATCTTTACGAGGTCGTCACTCCATCTTGTTGGAGGCCTACCTACAGCTCGTCTTCCGGTCCGCGGACGCCACTCCAGAACCTTCTGACCTCATCGGCCATCAGTCCTGCGAGCAATGTGCCCCGCCCACTGCCACTTCAATTTAGCTATTCTTATGGTCGTTTAGTCAGAGATTATCAACAAGTAATGATTTGTAAATTTATTTTTGAAATTGCTTTGAGTTGAGGGGCCCACGGTTCCGAATCACCTTCAATCTGTTTTTGAACATTTCCATGTTGTTTTTTCTTTATTCTTGTTGCTATCTTAATTATTCTTTATAATAAAAATATTTTTATGACATGTATATCCATACGTTGTCTAGTATTGATATATAAATAAAAATACCTTCGATCTCGCTTTATCCTGGATGACCTCAATCGCACTGTAGCTGATGACGTCGTGGAACTGGAATTCGATATCTCATTGATATAAAAAATAGAGTACATACCAAAATTGTCTATTTGTAATAATGATACTTAATTAATAAGAAATACCTTAGGCTATTTCAAAATTGTGGTTATTGCAAACAAAGATCAAAGGTTGAAAAATAGAATTGTCCATGGATGATGTAATAAGTGGTTCTAGTTGACGTAAGTAGATAGTGTACTGTAGTAGTTTTCTTAAAACCGTCTTGGCTAAGAGCTGTAAGCTTGTAAGTTATTGTTGTTAAATAAATTAACATTTTGTGCCAGGTATGAACAAACCCAAAATTGAATCTGCGGGTGGTAGGACCTTGTGCAGGGTCCGTCCGGATCGCTACCACCATCTTATCCATTAACCTACGGCCAAACAGCTGTGTTCGCATTGTTGTGTTCCGGTTAGGGGATAAGACAGCCGGTGTAATGACTAGCATAGAGGCATTCCATCTTAGTCCTCAGGGTAGGCAACGCATTTGCAGTCTTAGGCTTGCAGTCTTGTGAATGCGAATGTCTATGGGTCACAGTTTCCACTAACCATCAGGTGGCCTGTGTGCTAGTTTGCCTTCTCTGTGCCATAAAAAAATAATAATTGAAAATGAACGTTTATTGCTAACTAGAGGACGCCCGCCACTTCGTAGGCGTTGAATTTGTTTTCCACTACCCCCCTCTTTAAAGCTCTTAGGGGAAGAATTTCCAAAAATCTCTTCTTGGTGCACATCTAGAGATCATAAGAAACCTACGCGCCAAAGAATGATGGGCAAAAATGTATGGAACCCAATCGTCAATATAATTATAACTTATGTAGGTTTATTGATCCCACTGTTTACTGTAATTGTTGTAAATAGTAAAATCGGTCAAGCGTGAGTCGGATATACGGGTAATAGCATTGCAGCTAGTATAGTATAAAAAAATAAAAAATAAACGTTGTGTTTGTGCAAATTTGAAGCCTGATAACTCTCTTCTCCGGGGTTTTTGTAGTTTATCCCCGTATTAAAAAATGAAGCTTATGTAACTAGCTTGCACGCGGTATACATGAGATTTGTATTGGTTATATGGGCCAATTTGCCCATCATTCTTTGGTTTCTCACGATCCAGCGGTTTGGGCTGTGCGTTGATATGCCAGTTAGTTTTTTCTTTCATATATTTAGTATCCCTTAACTCATATTTTCCCTTACAGCTTTTTACATACAAGCCGTAATTGTTTTATCATGAGATGCAGCGTCAGGCAGCCCAAGTAGAGCGTTAAATCGAACTCTCAAGACGGCACCTAAATCAGTTTGTACGGCCGGAGAAAAACGATGGATATCCATTATAACTCAAGCTCGAAAACGAACGTTGTTAATAGTCGTTTATGACTCAATTTTATTTGAATAATAGAAGTAATAAACGTTGTTATTAACAGGATATTTCTTTAACATTGACGCTGTCTCGCTGTTTATATTATAATAATCTATTAAATTATCGGCATTTGAATAATTTTGTTTTGGATTTATGATAAGCAAAGAAAAAAAAACTTGGCCTGTAAAACTGGATTTTTCCGCAACTTCGTCCGCGTTGAATTACCTGTATCATTTCACTTTCAAAACCTAAACAAAGTCGGAATAAAAAGTACAAAATTTAACTTAAACCCATTTAGTCGTAAAGGCAAACCTCCTCATAAACTTGCTTTTATAATAGGAAGGATTTTTGAACACTCCACAGTATTCAAGCTTTCAGTGCCCAGTTACCTAACTTTCATACGAAATGAAACCGATTAGTGTCCTTGGCACTGAGAGCATAAAACCGAAAAGCCTTACTACATGGCAAGCACCCTTGCTGGCTTGACGTGGGTCCACCCCGTCTACCCCTTTCAAGGAACCCTTCTAACATGTTAATTTACCACTACGTACAAACCTGTGTATTGCGTTTCTAAATCTCATCTTTAGGGTAACATATTCATCAAAGTGAAAGTTTACTAATGCCGTACTAATGACTATTAATTTAACAGCGTTGCTTTTTGGGTTCCGTACCAAAATGGTAAAAAAAAGAACCCCTGTAGTGAGACTTCGGTGTCTATCTGTCTGTCTGTATGTAACAGCAGTTTATCTCTGAAACTATTAAAGCTATCAACTTGAAAGGCTAAGTTGTATTGCCTGTTGCACGCATCAGTTTTTAGTGAAAATATACACGTTTAAAAAAAAGTTCAAAGAATAACTGATGTGACATACAGACAGATTTTTAACTATTTTGGTACGGAACCCTAAAAAAAACGCCTATACTAAGCGCACGTTAGGTCACCATTACTGTTATTTTAGGGTATGGCCGCTGGCGACTGGGTCTTGAGCTCGTCCCGATCTTAACTCAGATATATTAATAATACTATAAGGTCTGGTGGGGCAAGTACGTCATTCCCACAATATATCTTAAAATTATAATAGTTGTTTATTTATTTATTTATTTTATTTATTTATTTTATTTGTGTGTGTGTGGCAGTGGCATTATGATTCAAGACATAAATCATAAATCCTCTATTGTGCGTTCAAAACCCGTAGGCAATCACCAGCATTACCTGTGGTAGTAAGTGACAGCGATGACAGCTGTTAATTATGGAACATGTTCCAAATTTGGATCTCATTACTTTACAATATTCGATAACGTAATTTCATTACGTTACAGCTGACGCATACGCATCGCTGTCACCTGCTACCACAGACAATGGTGGTCATTGGCCTTTCGGCTTCTGGACTCATCTTAGAGTACTGATAATAATGTGTGCAGATAAAGTATTGTACGTAACTCTGCGTAATTGGCATTACGCATCCGTCACGTAAACTGTTATTGTAATAGAATAGAATAGAATAGAATAGAAAAGATTTATTCAACACACATAAGAAAAACAATGGAAAAAATTAAAGAGACAGGAAGACAATAATAATATGTTGAATAGGATCCCTCTCAGCATTGTGCCGCAGTTAAACTGCGGCGCTGATTTTCAGAGGGGCCCTGACTTAAAACTAACCTAAATTAGACATAAAAACGGGTAACAGTAAACAGGTAACAGGTAACATTACAAACACTAGCGACAATTTTATACAGTATACATAGATGAATAAATAAAAATATAATCAATTAATATAACTAGTTAACTAATAGTAATATCACTGTGACACCGTTTTATGGTGGCTCATGATAGTACATACTTGAAGATCGCTTTATTTAATAACTATAATTAATTTACAAGTTTCCAATCTATCTATTTTTTCCAATCAAAGAATATTCATCAAAGCTAGAATTGAATACCCTGCACAATGGGACACAAATTGTCGACCCTCAATAGAAGTTCATTCGTTTTAACTACTCTCGTTCGGTTTCCAATCCAGTCCAAACTGAACCCGATTGGAGAATAAAACTATGTGCTGTCGAGTTCTGGCTACATATACCTATGTACGCTGGGGACTAAAGATAGATTGTATTTCGGGCTGGTGACCTGTAAAACGTTTCGTCCGGCAATACGCTATCTATTTAAGTAATTTGCCTTTTCATCTGAATACACGGTGAAAAAGAAGGGTTATAATACTAGGATTCTAGTAAAAAAGGTTATAAAATAAATAAATAAAATAAATATCAGGGGACAATGTCACACCAATTGACCTATTCCCAAACTAAGCTCTAGGCTTGTGCTATGGGTACTAGACAACGATATAAATACTTATATAGATAAATATATACTTAAATACATAGAAAACATCCATGACTCAGGAACAAATATTCGCGCTCATCACACAAACATCTGCATTTACCGGGATTTGAACCCAGGACCGCTAGCTTCGTAGGCAGGGTCACTACCAACTAGGCCAGCGCGTCGTCAAAGGTTATAAGTCAACTTAATGAGTACCTACATTTTCATTTCATCATAAGCACCGTAAGGCATTACTCGCCGCATGGTTTTTTAGGGTCACATACAAAAAAAGAAAACCGGGACCCTTATAGGATCACTCGTGCGTCCGTCTTTCACAGGCAATTTTGCTCCGAAACTACTCGAGTTGTTTGGTACACATATGTAAATTGATGATTCAAATACAAATGTGCAGACAAAATTGACTCCCCACAATCTCCATAACTAGTGAGTCTAAAATTTTGAAAAAGATACAAAGTATAGTTCATTGCTTGTAGATTACAGCAAAAGCAATAAGAATTCTATCAAAAAAAAATACGTATGAACGGGACCCTCTCCACGCGAGTTCTACTCGCACTAAGCTGGTTTTTTTTTGGCAGTCACAAGCCTAACCTGACCTTACTAATGTAATTAATGTTTGAAATGGAAACATTATGGTTCCGGCAGAAAATTGCGTTCGATGATGATGGGGGTAATAAAAAAGCGTATGTACATAACTGGACTGGAGACTTAAACCCTTTTTCATTTGATCTTCAGGAGACTTACACCGTATTTTCCATATAAATCAGTTAGTATAATAATCTCATTATTACACGAAAAAAAAAAGGAACTGCAGCGAAAAAAACAGCTTAATGACAATTTTTTAAACCAGTTCAAATGTTTTGCGTATAGTGGTAAAATTGTACTTATTGTAAAATCATATAATGTCATAATTTTTCTGCCAAAATAGTTAAAAATAACTAACAATAAAACTACAATTACCATCAAACCTATTCAACAAAGCAACATTAACAATACCTGTGCGATCTACCTTTATCTCTGTCAAGTGAATAAAGGATAAAAATATCTCTCTAATCTCATGAATTAATTCAAAATGGCGTAATTAAACCACAGAGAGCCTTATTAAATACCCGCATTACAGAATAAAGCGGTTCTTACACAGATTTCGCGTATCTTTGTTATGACATACCCCCATACTATACACGAGGGGGAACTTACGCGCTTACCCCCAATTTAAAGAGTTAACGTATTAATTATGAGACGAAATAGGTAACGGTTTAAGAGGGCTTTGACAAAGGTGAGCTAACAATGTAGCACTTTTTAAAATTAAGTGAAAATCTCTACTGTAATCTATCTAAGTTTAGTTTGCGCACCTGTGGCATTGATAAGGTGATTAATGTAACGTAAGCGATTGTCGAAAACTGTCAAAATGTAAGGAATTGACATAAGCGCTAGACGCTATCGTCCGGCAGTTTACGTCAATACTGTAAATTTTCGATAATGATAACGTCGTCTAGTCTAGTCACTTGTCTTTTTAAACGTGTGTATAATGTAACATTTTGATATGATGTGGCTAGTAATTATCTATTTACGGAATTTAATAAAAAAAATATGTAAATACATCAGATGGACACAGTTAAAACAAGTGTAACCAGGTGTTGCCTGCAACTGTTCTCCGTCCGTGTGCTAGCGCGTTTAAGCTATTTCCGTACTAAATTTCATCGAAATCGGTTCAGCAGTTTAGCCGTGAAAGAGTAACAAACAGACAAAGTTACTTCCACATTTATAACATTAGTATGAAATATGAATGTTTAAAAAAATAAAGAAAATAAACGACTTAACCCTGCAGTCTTGTCCAGCGACAACATCATAATAATGTTAGGATATTTTTTATCACTTCAGATTCTGCCGTCGTACCAAAGAAAGAGACTAGCTGCGTAGTAATAGTATAAGCATTTGAAATCTATTGTAGTAACTAATAAAGTATAAAATGCTTTGACTACTACATTGTACTTAGACGCCTCTGGTTTTACGACAGCTTTTTGATGAGTGTATTATAGAGTAATCCGCCCTAATAAAACCACGAGTATGTTCATTTTCTTATCCAGACCTCGGAATAAACGGGACAAAATTAAATGACACCTAGGGATCGGCTATATCGATAAACTCAAACATCGATGCTTTTCTCATATACTAGTGACCGCTCCAAGATTGGTTTGTAAAAATATTTCTTTTGAAAATTGAAATATTTGAAATAAAACAAAATAGCAACTTAATTCTGGTTATTCTTTTTAAACAAGATTTTTGTACCTTCACTCGATCATACTTCTATTTTTTTCTCATTGTGTATTTCAGAATTACTGTCCCATTTACTATTGCTAAAATAAACGATTAGAATTTGTTTAAATTTTCGGGCGGTAAACTTCTCCGTCTCGACTGATGAATCCATTTCAGGTGGCTCAAAGACTTTTCAATTTCTGTGCAAGTAGTAGGTAAAAAATACATATTTACAAACAATGCTGGGGGCGATCACTAGTATATGGGAAAAAGGGATGTACGCGATCTCCAGCTGTCATTTAATTGTGCCCCGTATATACCGAGGTCTGCTTATTATGTTATGTCAAATGTGTTGGTCAAATATTACGCTTGACTTTGATAAAGGTAATCATTGTGAGTATTTTTACGGGTGGTAGGACCTTGTGCAGGGTCCGTCCGGATCGCTACCACAATCTTATCCATTAACGTAATGCCAAACAGCAGTGTTCGCACTGTTGTTTTCCGGTTTGGGGATAAGACAGCCGGTGTAATGACTAGCATGGAGGCATTCCATCTTAGTCCTCAGAGTTGGCAACGCATTTGCAGTCTTAGGCTTGCAGTCTTGTGAATGTGAATGTCTATGGGTCACAGTATCCACTTACCATTAGGTGGCCTGTGTGCTTGTTTGCCTTATCTAGGCCTTAAAAAAATAAAAAACCCATTTGTAGGAAGATAACCGCGCTTTGAAGGAGACCTTCAATCAGCTGCGGGTGGTTTTGGTTAATAAAAGAAGAAGAAGAAGATTACATAAACAAGATTCCTTCGTATTCAGCTTAGATCATTGATGCTTCTCTCTTTCGCAAAGCGGAATGTGGGCGTACACGATAGAGAGTTTCTTAATTACTTCATGTCTAGGAACAAAGTAAGTACTCGTAAAACAAATATTATGATTGCCTCGTTTAATACTGTCTTGTGAGAGCGATGAAAGAGCCCTTAAAAGGTTTTGTTTCGGACCCCTATAATTATAACCATCTTTTGTGCTCGGGCTCCGCGAGTCCGGAAGGCTTCCCTGTTCCGGAGATAAATTCCGTTTCCGTTTCTAAAGAAGTTACGTTTAAACCGGATGTCGATTCCGGCTTGAAATGGAAGTCGAATTTATGACTTATGGCTTTTAGCTGACTTTTAAATTAGGAGATTCGGTGTATTTGTCAAAATGATTGTCATGTTGCGAACGTTTTTAGGTCTTTGATTACCATTTCAAAGTAATAGCATTGTCAAAAAACCTCTTCAATTCTAATAATGCGGATGGGATACAACTAAAAACGAAGCTCCATTTTTTTTGATAACTTCATGTCTTTTGTTGAAAATTTAATTTCGGTAATCCACATTCATATTATAAATGTGAAAGTAATTCTGTCTATTACGCTTCCACGGCTAAAAAGCTAAACCGACTTTGATGAAATTTGGTATGGAGATAGTTTAAGCCCCGAGGAAGAACTCGGGTAATACTTTACTTGCGATAAACGACTTTTACGTGGACCTCACGAACTACATCTAGTAATATATAAATTGAAGTTTTGAATTTAATGATACAAATATAGTGAATTTAGCTCTATAGTAGATTGTTCAACAAGGGACTAAAACAAGCCATAATGACACGAGATGTTTAGCCACGCGAGCGAGCTTGCGAGCGAGGGTGGCTGTAGTTCGAGTGTCATTATGGTTGTTTAGTCTCGCGTTAAACACTCTACTTTTCACTTTGAATGCGAGGAAAAAAACGACGTTCTAAACAAAATTACAACATTTATTATAAAAAAGTTTCTAACAATTAAAACTAACAATTAGGTATCTTATTATTACTATCGTTAATCTAACATTAATGATGTTATTTGTTTCCCACATTTCCAATCAATAAAAGTTTGGTATGTTTTTGAATAAATGCCACTAGATTTTGGCGGCAAAAGATCACCTCTTTTGCTTTCTTCTCCATTCTGGAGTTAGGCGTTAATTCTTCTTCACTGGATGATGATGATGACATTTCTGGTCCGTAATTTCTAAAGTTGCACAATTAATTCGTAATTTTTTTAACAACGTACGCTCAATACAAATTATGAACATCTATTCAAAATACAAATAGGAAAAAAAAGTTCCGCGGTTTTTTTGTAAAGTGATGTTTTAAATGCTTGCATATTTAGCCAACAGATTCAAACTTGGAAACCATTTTAAGAGTAATTGGACCACGCATAATAAAAGAGTTCGGCCTTAATAATGATTAAATAGATTCATATTCGTAATAATTAATCGTGTTTCACGAAATTAAATCCTTTTTTTAAATTATATTTGCACAGTTGTCCTTTTGAGGTTATTTCGACACCCAAAAATATGGTCCATACACAATCACTGAAAATGACGATAATCCTCCATTCACAAACGACGTGATTGGTTTTTTAGGGGTTTCCAAAGTTAATTAAAAAAAAAAAAATTTAATCCCTAAAGATTAATAAGGAGCTTTAGTCCCGATTCGCAGAGTTTTAAGAGCATGAGAAGTGAAAAATATTTTTCGAATGATCATATCCCAACTCTAAAAAGAAAAAAAAAAGGTTAATTTTCCTTTTACCCCAGTATTTTAGCACCGCGTCAGGTGCAACGTCAAATTTACTTTTACAAGCCAGAGAGCTTGTTACCAGCCAGCAATTACAATGAAGGCAGCTGGGAAGAGGTCGTTAAGTACGATATTGGAACTTCCCCCGATACTCGATGGCGTCTGTTTGAGGCAGTCTCGACTGAGGACAAAATAATAACAATTTATTACGTGCGTCATACGTCTTTTTAGTTATTAAGTTAAGTTGTAAACAAGTTAACATATTGTTTATGATATTGATGAAATTGCTTGATTCAGATTCAGATTTTATTAATCAATATAACACAGTATAAATTACATTACATGTCAAATTATATGCAGTTACATTGAGATCGTCAGAAATAAAATTAAATTATAATAGTAAAAATAGTAAAAGTCAACACAAAAACAAAGTATATTACAAAATTGAATAAAATAGAATAAAATAAAATAATCAATAATAATTAAAAGTCAAACTAATTTACAAGTCAAGTTCCATATACTCATTTACCGAATATAATGGGCTTGTATTAAACCTGTTGGTTTTAGTCTCAAATATCTGATATTTTGAAACTGTTACATTATCAATGAATGTTGCATAACTTTAAGTGTTAACGATACGCTCAAGAATTTTATTCTACTCGGTAAATATTGCCAACATTAAGATAGCTCTTATTTACTTGATAGTCATCATCATCATCATCATGTCAGCCGAAAGACGTCCACTGCTGGACATAGGCCTCCCCCAAGGCTTTCCACTCAGACCGGCACGGCCGGCCGGTCCGGTCGGCTAAGGTTACCGACATAGCCCTAAGAATAGCTAAACTGAAGTGGCAGTGGGCGGGGCACATTGCTCGCAGGACTGAAGGTTCTGGAGTGGCGTCCGCGGACCGGAAGACGAGCTGTAGGTAGGCCTCCAACAAGATGGAGTGACGACCTCGTCAGGATCGCGGGACCGCGGTGGATGCGAAAAGCACAAGACCGGTCTAAGTTACTTGATAGTGAAAGCAGCCATTTTAAAAACCATTTTACCGAGTAGTATCGACCCCTAAAACAGATGATTTAAAGCAAAGCGTAAGGCAAAATGGTATTTTAACAAAAAATCACTAGGTTTTTACAATATGCAGCATACTCGTAAAACCCTAGCCTTTCGCTTTAAGCATCGCACCACTCTATACTATAATGATGTCGTTAAAGAAAAATCGTAAACGTACGGTCAACCTTTCACGTCATGTTATGTAATTAACCGTAAATTATTAAGAACACGATTTCCTTTCACATATTGTAATATACAAACCGTAATACAGATATTTGCGTACCTCACTTTACATTTACAAAAACGCGGTCAGAAAAATGTAGCATTACAAAAAAATCAAAGCAACCATCAAAGGCTTCCCATAAATATTGTAATCACATTTGCTCAGTTCCCGAACTCGTGTGTAAACAAACGTAATTTTAACAGAGAATATTTTAAATTCCAACAGGCACGAACCTAAGCGTTCTGTAATTTATATTACAAATTAACGTTGTTATGTTGGCACGCCTGAGCGCGGAGCTTGTTTTTGATCAAATTAGACAACACTGTGATACCCCACGCGCGCAGCTATCTCTGTTCCACGTGTGTTACCTCTGTTACATTTTAACAATATGGTATCATGAGTTGGTTGGTATTACCATTGTTCAGGGCTTCTATTCTGCTGGTTACTGTCAAGTAAATAAGAGCTATCATTAAAATGATACGACAACATGTCAAAAACAATATGTTTTTACCATATTGAATAGAGCCTAAGATAATGGATGATTCGCAGTAAAGTGATTCTGAAAATATGATTGAATATTTGTCAACAAGGTCATTGACTCGCGATAGCAGAAATAAATAAAAAAACCGGCCAAGTGCGAGTCGGACTCGCGCACGTAGGGTTTCGTACCACTATACATCTAAATAAATGTTTTTCTTTATTCTTTATTATATTGGAGTTGGTTGAATGAAAGGTAAAATGCGGTAATGTACATCATATATTATTTTTACATTTATCATTCCCTTATTTTAGAAGTTACGGGGGGGGGACACACATTTTTCCACTTTAGAAGCGTCTCTCGCGCAAACTATTCGGTTTAGAAAAAAATATATTTTAGAAACCTCAATATCATTTTTGAAGACCTATCCATAGATACCCCACACGTATGGGATTGATGAAAAAAAATTATTTGAGTTTCAGTTCTAAGTATGGGGAACCCCAAAAATTTATTGTTTTTTTCTATTTTTGTATGAAAATCGTAATGCGGTTCACCGAATACATCTACTTATAAAGTTTCCATAGTATAGCTCTTATAGTTACGGAATAAAGTGGCTGTGACATACGGACGGACAGACGGACGGACGGACAGACATGACGAATCTATAAGGGTTCCGTTGTTTGCCATTTGGCTACGGAACCCTAAAAACCGGCCAAGTGCGAGTCGGACTCCATTATCTAAACAACATAAGACAACTAAATATTCTGTGAATATTTCAAGCAAAAACCGGCAAAAAAAACACGTTTGTTGTATCGGAGCCCCATTTAAATATTTATCTTATTCTGTTTTTAGAATTTGTTGTTATAGCGGCAACAGAAATACTTCATCTGTAAAACTTTCAACAGTTTATCTATCACGGTTCATGAGATACAGCCTAGTGACAGACAGACAAACGGACAGTGGAGTCTTAGTAATGGTCCTGTTTTTACCCTTTGGGTACGATACCCAAAACAAACAAGGTTTCACCCTAAGTTGATTCCCACGACATTACTAAAAAACTGTAAAATCTGATCATCATTTCGCGTTAAAATGAAGCATACTATATTGAAGTTAGTTGCTATGTTAGTGGGATTCCCACGTGAATCCTGTAACGTGTGTTTGAGTGGAAATTGACGAGTTTAGCGATCGCCGAGATATTGACTCGACTGCACGCCCTCAAACCTTCAATCTGAGACCGTTAAATTGAATTGTGCTGTAGTCTGACGGAGTGAATCCGAGAATTTCGTCGGTACATCTTTCATATCTATCCATATAGGGTGTGCCAGAAGTTGCCGTAAATATTTAGAGGTAAGAGAGCCCCCTCTATATCGGTTCAGAATTATTTTACTAACAATTATTACTTTGTATAGGATTTATTAAGGTATTAATGATACTAGTAAAGAACGCTAATTTGCGGTAGACTTTGGCTACCTGGGCTATATTTTTTTAATCTAAATATTGAAATCTAATCCGTTACGTTTGATTACTGCGTATCTCCAAAATATCTACGATTTAGAAATAAATTCACACTGTCTAAGCCGCTAAAGCATAATATCGTTTTATTTTCAACAACTTTGAGTCTTCGTTTTTAAAATAATTTTACTTCTAGCCAAGGTAGCATTGTATTCAATAGTTGGCACAGTGTATCAAAATTTTGAAATAGTGCTACAAGTACCTAATATGGACAAAGAAGAAAGTTACAGCTAGTTTTCTTCCAAGTAAGCCGTTTAAATTTTGCATACGTCCCCAAATGCTCATTCAATTTCTGGGACATCCTGTATATAAATAAAATCGCGAGAAGCCGATGGATGCGAGAGGCACCAAATCGATCGCGACGTGGAGATTCCTTGAGAAAGGCCTATGTTAACTGTACGCGTATATGTTAACTAATTATAGCTAATAAACAATTATAATACATATCTGCATGTATATAGTTAATGTATATGGGCAAACTTATCTCATACAGGATCTCTTACTGTCGTAGTGTAGTCTTTTATCGTATATTTATTTTGTGTCATGGGAAGCCCTGATTAGGCCCTGATGGTAAGTGGGATCTGTGACGATTAGAAAGTTTCATTCTCAAGACTGTAATCTTAACACCGCAATTCTAAGACCATTAATAATAAATAAATAAATAAATATCAGAGGACGATCTCACACAAATTGACCTAGTCTCAAACTAACTACTAGATAAAGATAAAAATACTTATACCTATAGAGAAATAAATACCTAAATACATGGAAAACATCTAAGACTCAGAAACAAAATATACCATACCGGACATCGTGCCCGCCAGCTTCGTAGGCAGGGTCACTACCACTAGGCTATCGCGTCGTCCACGTCAAATGCGTTGCCAATCCTGAGGACAAATATGAAATGCCATTGCGCATGGTAAGAATATGTGGTAGCGATCCGGACGGACCTTTTACAAAGTCTTATCAGCTCTATATAACGTCTAATAAAAAAACAAATATAAGACACTGTAGCTAGAACGATAATATTGCCAGAGGCGTTCGCTGCCCTAATGGTAACTATATCAAGATTGTGAGGGAAAAAATGATCCGAGTTGTTTTAATTTGTAGGGCAACGAGGAAATTTCACAAGCATTGGGCTTTTTCACCGCCGAGGTCAAGTTTATTTCTTTATCATGATACCTACTCTGGTAGATTACAGAATCTTTTGTTGAATATTATACTTTTTAATGATAAATAGCTCCCAGTTATTTTACTTACAGAGTACACTAAACTTGAAGCAGGAGGTTTGATGGGATTCTAAACGGTTCGGTGTGACCTTCTGCCGTATATATATCTATTTTTTTAAATACATTTACTTGTACGTTTAATTAGATTGTTTTAACTTAGCATAAAATTTGTTAAGGTTTTTAACGACAAGTTATATTTTTTTAACAGCGGACTAAAATACTTTTATATAAACACAGACGACTCATTGCTTTCTAGTAAGCCTCAGAGGCTTCTGTAAGCATTTAATGTGATGTGTTGTATTTATATTGAACAATGAACACATTTTTTTAATTTTTTTTGGGGATTGTATATTATGTTTGTACAGTGTTTTTTCCTAGCCTGTATGAGTGTCCCACTGCTGGGCAAAGGCCCTTGATCTCCATGAGTCCCTATTTGGTGCCTCTTCCGGCCAGTTGTTGAGGAATGCGTCCAAGTCGTCCCGCCATCTCCGTCTAGGCCTGCCCCGTTTACGCCGCCCATTTTGCGGCACCCACTTGGTGGCTACGCTAGCCCACCGGTCCGGGTGCATGCGGCAGACGTGACCGGCCCAATCCCACTTAAGCCTGGCGGTTTTTTCTCCTACGTCAGCTATGCGTGTTTTGGAGCGTAGTGTGGTGTTCCGGATGCGATCTGTCCTTTTGACACCTAACATACTGCGCTCCATTGCTCGTTGGCAAACCTTCAATTTGGACTTTTGACTCTCTGTGAGTGACCATGTTTGGGCACCGTAGGTTAGGACAGGCAGAATGCACATGTTGACGAGTTTTCGCTTGAGTGATAGGGGAAGGTTGCCCTTCATATATTCCTTCATGGACCAGTAGCTCTTCCAGGCGTTTTCGACACGGCGTTCGACTTCTTCGTCTTGCCTGTTGCTGAAAGAGACTAGCTGGCCCAAGTATATGTACTCGTCAACATAGTGTATTGTCTGCCCGTCTACCTCGACCCTACGTTTCGTGCTGTTGGTCATCACTTGAGTCTTGGTGCGGTTCATTTTAAGTCCAACTTGAAGGCTCGCCAAGCTCAGATCCTTGAGCATTGACTGGAGCTCTGCTGCTGAAGACGCGAAGAGAACAATATCGTCGGCGAAGCGAAGGTTTGACAACCTTCTGCCACCGACAAGTATTCCTCTCGCCTCCCAGGACACCGCCAGGCTCTTGAAAACTTCTTCAAGTACGCTGGTGAATAATTTCGGAGATAACGGGTCTCCCTGTTTAACGCCTCGCTGTATTTGGAACGACTGGCCGGAAGACTGAAGCTTAACGTCTGCTGTACTATTGTCGTATATGTTTTTGATTAAATAGATGTAGGTGGGATTGATATTTTGGTTTTTGAGTGCAGTTAATATGGCTAGATGGGTGATACTATCGAAGGCTTTGGTATAATCGACAAATGCTAGATATAAAGGAATGTTAAATTCAGTGAACTTTTCTATTATTAGATTAAGCGTGTGGAGGTGATCGGTGGTGGAGAACCCGGGGCGGAAACCAGCTTGGTTAAGAGGTTGAAGAATACAAATAAAGACAGTGTTATAGAATACAAATAAATAGTTCAAGTTAAAGGCAACAAGATATGTGACCTTTACAAAAACTTCGGTAGTCTTGTCATCCTGTATATAAGTATCATAGCACATAAAGCGTGCTCGGACCCTTACAAAGGATGTAGCAAAATTTGTTCCAACATTAAATGGCATTTCGTCCCACACTTAACCTGAAAATGGGCGGTGTGTTTCAAACGGAACTTTTAATCTTCTTTATAGTGCCTTCAACACTTGGAGGGTAATAAACTACTTTGTTGGGCGGGATTTTATGAGATTTTATTTTCAGGTCATGCTACGTTTCTGTAAAAGAATTGTTACAGTTTGATAAGCTGTCCGTTTAGTTTGTTACTTCGCTGTCTTTTGGCATCTGGTGTAAACTAGAAACTGTGCCTCTATTCTAGGCAGTAAAAACCATGTCGTATTTGACCTGTTATGCAATCGTTTTCAAGTAAATAAGAGCTATCAAAACGGTGACAATACGATAACAGATCAAAAACGATATTGTTTTTACGGTGTTGAATAAAGGCCCTGGAAGCATTTGTTTCGCCTTAGCCCAATAAATGTAAAATGAATTTTTTCAAGGTTGTAGGACGTATGAGCCTCATTAAAGAGGTAACGCCCAACGTCTCAAATAGGGGTGCGCTTTAATCAGTCTAAAAACATTTTGTATAATTTCATTTACTAACCACGATAAGCATAATGAACGTTTAATATAAAAAAACAATTGTATAATTTCATCAGACATACGATCGAATATCATAACACTCATTAAGTATAACTATAATTTTCTTGTTATTATGTATTTTTAGTCCATTTCTTCTAACTAGGTTAGGTTAGGTTAGAACTTTGATTGCATTAATAGTAATGAAAACTGTTCTAAATATTTATTTTCAAATTTATGACCGTTGTAATTTTTGAAATTTGCTATTCGTTTTATGCATATTATATCCGTTGGTTTATTAGAAAGATCGAAATTATGCAATTTGTGTTACGTAAAATGAAAATAAATATATGTTTTCTAGTCTATAATTACCACATTTTTACGGCCTTTTGGCATTTTAATTCATCAGTTAAAGCTTTCATAAAACGTTTGACCCACTAACCTTCCGAAGAAATTACTTAACCGTAAAATTTTAACACACTTGCAATTTATAATATTCATGAAGCCTCGAGCTTGCTGGCTAATAATGTTTGTTTTTACGGCCTTATGCAAACGTCTGCGTTAAAAGTTTTTGTATCCAAAGGCTGCCAATGCCAATATTACCAAGACTCCACTGTCCGTCTCTCTGTCTGTCTGTCAACGGGCTATATCTCATGACTTATGACCGTTGCTTATTTTAAAATAGTGTGTATTTATATAGTCACTGTAACCATAAATAATAATCATAAATAAATTAATGGGGGTCCCATACTAGAAACTTGTTTTTCGCTCAAACTTAACAATCTTATCTTGAAAAAAAATGCTGCTAATATTTAGTAAAAATATAAACAAACGTTCACACCTCTGAATCTTTTCATTTAAAGCTATCATTTTTATCCTACACTTTAAAACTTACCTCCAAGAATAAATCCAAAGATTAGATAAATAAATAAACCACGAAACTCATAAACGTAGTATGTTACTAAATCCCCCTGTATAACTAGAACTGGAACTTCTGTTGGACTTTGCATATTTGTTTTGCAACTCGACTGAGTAGTAAGCTGATGGTACGGCGAACTTAATACTGCTGACGTCGACGTATGATGCTTAGTTAAATAAAGTGAACACGACTCGGATGGTTTAGTAACTTGTACGTATGCATATTTAACTTGATATATCATTTCTTGTCCATTTATATACTTAATAATATACAGGTTGTTATAAAACGTGAGGTAAAAATTGTAACGTAAGAAAGCTGCGTGTAAGGCTGTAGTAAAATGATAATGATGTTAATGGAAACAAATATTTGTTAGCCAAATTGTAAAAATGGTTGGTAGATGGTATCCCCAATTTAAAACTTTTAGTTTAGTTTTAAAAAAATTATAAGACTTGAAAATTACCTAACAATAAAAAAAAAGTTTATCGATGGAAATTATTATTACCTATTTAAATGTAAATTATAGCGAATAAGCCAAGGATTTCAAGTCTACCGCATGTTCGACACATCATTAACGATTTGTTGTATTCCATAAATGAAAATATTTTTCCACTAATTAATGTCATCATTAATAAATGTTTTAAATAATAAAAAGAAACAGTCCAAGTTCAGCTGTAAAAATGTCATAAAAAATTAAAAACTTATGGTATAGTACGAACATGCGGTAGACTTGAAATCCTTGGCTTAATCGCTATAATTTACATTTAAATAGTCCATTATATTTTCATTAATTTCGACTAACAGGGTAAAAAATGAATAAAATTCATTAAAACGACGCAAATCAAAGATAAAGCGTGAGCTTCTTATATATTTCCTTCCTCCTTCTCCGAGTCGTGATGTGTTTATAAAATTGGACGATTTGAGCGAACGAAGAGCTCACGTCACAAAACACTTTCATGGACTTCTTTGAATACAAACATCGTCTCACGCTTCTCCGTCAAAGAGATTTTACGTGTCTAACCCCAAATTTCCTTTCCCTTACGGGACACCGTGCTCCCAAGAGCAAAGAAAATGCTCCACTTTGCTTATAAAAATACATACTCGCTGACCCGTGTTCTTGCTTTAGTGAGTATTCCAGCTTTGGCTCTGTTCGCGCAGTAATATCGCTATTTCCTCGGGAACTGACCTATTTTCTGGAATAAAAATAACTACCATTTGTCCAACTCCGGGCTATTAACTATGTCTGCAAAATTTACGTTGATCTGTTGAGGCATTGAAACGTAGAGGAAGAAAAAAAACACACCTTTTCACAATTAAAATATACATAAAGGAATAAGAAATAGTAGAAGAAAAAGAAAAGAATATGGAACAAACGTTAAGGAAATGTTACTCAAGACTTGATCTACGTAAAAAATAACCTATCTAGGGTAAAACAGGTAATTATTGGTCTCTAAAATACCAGTTATTAGCCTAGTGACTGTTTAATTATCGTCTTTATTAAAGTTCGTGGGGGCAATACTTGGTACGTGGCCAATAATGGGGCAGTACAACAGTACTCTTATTGTAATTATTTCTAGATCAATTAAGTAGTTGTATTACTAAGCTAGAACCTGTGTAACTCCAATGACTTGAAATATTGAGGGCTCCTAATTACCCTGTTCATTTGATTAATCGGACGTACTCTACCTGTCGATTAGGTGAATTGGTCTATTAATCAGACTATAAAAGCAGGGTAAACGTTCACAAGCGTTCAATTTTTAATTTTGGCATTCCGTACTAATATCGTATATAAATAAATAAAAAGTAAGCTTTAAACCCGGCTGCCTTTTTGGATACTGTCGTTGATATATGTAAAAAACTTTAAAACACATAATCGGATGGAAAAATGATTTTATTTTTTTAATTGTATGTTCACAGTAACTTTTGCGCCATCAAGACGAATCTAATGACGTATCATTTGTCAAAATCGGTTACGGTTACGAGGCTACATATGAACGGACATAGATGCAGGTCAAATACAATAATCGTCCTTTTGGGATTCGTAAAAAGGTAAAAAGGAACCGAAGGAAGAAAAGGAACAAAATCAACTTGAAATTCGGCATCATTTTATAAATAGGCTGCCGTCATATTTACTAAAAAAATAAAGCAGAATTACTTGGTCATTAAAATAGGGTCTAAATTGTTAAAACTGAAAAAGAAGTTGTTATAGCCAACGGGATGTTTTTAAGTATATGCGCCAAGAAAAAGAAAATCATTCAGACTGTATATTCACCGAAATTACAGAACCAGTGATATAATGTCACTGTTACTGAACGTACTAAGCCTCTGTGTTAATAGTTACCATATGTCACCACAAACTTGTCTAAATACGCGCGTTGTTTGCTAAGTGCATTGTTACAGGACTCTGATCCTCTTTGTGACGTAAAATTGAATACCGTGTTACACAAACACCTTCCCTTACTTACGCTACTTAAACGTTACAAGCTTAAGAATGTTGGTAAAACAGTGTTAGAGTTGAGGGAAAATATAAGTTGCGTGTTTTGCCCGTGGTGAGAAGAACTTTAAGGATTTATAAGGTATTTAGACACTGTAAGGATACCTTTTAAACTATAATAAAAGTTATTTTCAAATGTTTATCACTAAGCACATCAATATTTGCAATAGTGCCACTGTGTTGTTATATATTTTGTCTATTAAGGGGCTTATAAACGAGCAACATTGTGCCGGCAACTAGAGTTGCCAGCTTCACATTGCCATAAAAAGTTGACAGTCGTCAATTAAACCGCGTGTTCAAGTAACGACTGTTGGACAAAATAAAACACCCTTTAAGGTTAGATATTACGTGGAGTTATGTACCAATGATAGGACAAACGGTAAAATGACTAGCTAAGAGGTATCCCATGTTAGTCCACAGGGTGCGCATGTCAAGACAATATACAATTTGTAAGTTTTTGAAAATGGTTATCATAATGCGAGATGTATATCTCCGGGCTCTGGAATCTAGGTCCCAAGAAGAGTCAAGTTAGGCTAGCTGGTAACAAGAGTGACACAGAGACATACCTTTACTAAAGTTAGTGGCGGTGCCTTTGACATCGTTTCTGTTCATCAACTCGCTTTCAAAACCTAAAGTATTCCTTAAAGTGAATGAATTAAGTAATATTTTGCGTTACTCAGCAGCGTTACAACAGATTTACCTTCGATGTTTCGAGAATAAATAGCCAACAGCTGCTGTAGTGATGTTAAATCAAAACCACAACACCCACAGCTAAACCCTTTTTTCATTAAAAAATAACTCATACTTTGGAACAAGCCTTTGTGCCAAAATGATATTAATCTTGAATTAATTACCAAAGAGAAAATCCACGAACATAAAACACAATAGCCAGCCACAAACAAAAAGGATGAAAATGCTATTTCAACGATACCATTGCGTATGTTTGTGTTTTTACTTAATCTTATTATAGCCGCGTTTGTTGACGTGGATAAAGATCGATAAAACATTCGCCACTATTGCACACGAATATACCTAGTCAAAACTAAGTCTAGGCTTGCACTATGGGCACTAGACTAAATATAAATGGGAAATCTTCGTTTTTGTAAGAAACACGAGTGACAGATATATATACTGTCAGTTGCGAGTGCAAGGGTGATAGCGATAGCCAGCCGAACTCTATTAGATAAGAAGCTGAGAGGACAACTACTAAACATAAAAGACTCACAAACAAATGCTCGCGCTCATCGCACAAATTGCTGCTCATACCGCAAATCGAACCCGGGACCGCTAGCTTCGTAGGCATACTTGTCAGATAGCGACATTTATATTTTATCAATATTTATCCGTAGCGATGAATGTGCCTGGAAAAGTCCTGCCGTGCGACTAAAAGAGTTAACCGTATAGGGGAAGATATTTTCGATTTTCCGATTCTGGATTGAATATCGAATAGTTAAGTGTGATTTGCTTGCGATGTGCCTGCGGCCGTAATAATAAACAGAGATCCGCTTTTTATAAATACGTTGTTTTTATATAAAATATGTGCAGAAAGGAGGATATTATCATTCAATGAATGCTATAAACATTTGAAACAGTCCTTAATTTTTTGAAACAACTTTAATCATTTGTAAAGTCATTAGATATTGTTGTATTTATTTTTGCTTACTCTTTTAAAAAAGGGGTTTTAGTACTTTTAGTAGACATTTATTATACTTTTGGTTAAGTACTTTTATACGTAAAATATTTTTATTGAGAACTAATAATAACGTAAGAGTTAATATTAGTATGGATACAACAAAATCCCTACACAGAAGCAATGCACCAGTGCTTGTTGATATAACAATTAAAATCACTTTAATTATCTTTATTACCCTAAAGACGAAGCTACTTTATGATAAAAAAAAATATGACAGATCAAGACATAAAGATAAGTTTTATACGGTTAACTGGGGGTACTTTGATTTACGGGGTAACATTGACCGACCTTAAAACGATAACTATTTTAGTTGTTATCTTCTTAAATTGTTGAAGTCATTATATAACTGTATGAGTAGCTCAGTCCTGATGAAACATTTAATAGAATAATTAAATATTAAAGATAGTTTTTGGGGTGGCCAATGTTACCCCGTAAATCAAAGTACCCCCATTCTACGGTACCTCGATAACACTTCGTTTTTAACCCTTTTTATACAGTCAAGGAATTAAATTTGTCACCCACCTTAGTTCCAAAGTCAATCTGTTATTCTACAGCAAAATGGTTGATATTCCTATCAATTACAAAAAACTAGGTATCTCTTATGACAATGACATCTTCAAACAGATTTTCTTTAAAATGGGTAGCAAAATAAGTTCAGTGACCGTACTACGTAAAAATATACTACTAATACACGTACGTACGTACGTATAATACACGTACGTGTACGTGTTACGTATAATACACGGACGTGTACGTGTTACGTATAATATATTGACGTGTAAAAATGCCCGTGCGTACTTACTGAATAAACATCTTTTTTTTATCTTTATCTTTATAAATAATGTAAAAGCTAAAGAATTACATTAATTTTAAGCATTTTGAATTGTAAATTGTGTATGAATAAATTGATTAATAATAATCGTATTTTTTGCCAACACGTTGCAATGCCCTATTAGAATGCTTAGAGGGCCCTGCCTAGATGCACTACCAAACTAGCGTTTCTATTCGTTTCGTTTTTAAACTAATCGCGTCACTGTTAGATCACGCGAGTTTTCGTATCACGTGATCTACCAGTGACGCGATTGGTTTAAAAACGAATCAAATAGAAACGCTAGTTTGCGTAGTGCATCTAGGCGGGGCCCTCTGATCTATCTATCGATCAAAACCTTTTATAATGATCTAAAATATTATAACCTAACTTAGGTCCTTACGCATTAGGGCTTAAAAATAATATTCACGAAAAGGCAACCACTTCGCTGTGCCCCTGGCATTGCTGATGGTTATGGGCGACGGTCGGTGACTGCTTACCATAAGGTGACCCGTCTGCTCGTTTGCCTTTTATGGCTATAAAAAAACCTCTTTTTCTTTCATTCTCATTGTGTTGTTCTTGCCATACTCGCAAAATATTTATTTACTGAAAGGAACACTCCAAACTATTTGTTATTACCAAGGAAAAAAGAGTCGATACCGTGGCTTTACAATTCAATGGGCCGAATAATGAAAACTCGGCTGGATACGCCATAACATATGGGTGTCGATTTATCATAAAAATCGAAAATTTATCATACCTGGGGGCGTTTGAGTTTTTATTTAAGCATGAAGTTGCTAGTAGATTTTTTAGGATCGCTTTGAGCGCATAAGAGTTGAAACAAACACTTTATTTTTAGTAGTTTGTTCCTTTTCAACTGGAGAAGGAAGAAACCACTAAAAATAAAGTGAACGAAGGTTGTTAAAAAAATCATTCCATCTTTGCGAAATATTTACTAAAAACGGCTTTATTCAATTAATAAGATATGTTGTAAGGTTTCTGTAGTGTTTGGTGTAATTATGTCTGAATAAGCCTTTATTGTAATTTGTGCTGTGGATTGTTTTTTATTTCTTAAACTTTTTAAAGTTTGAAATTTTATACCAATTTGTACCATGAATATCAATTATTCGAATTGGGCGATGGGCTTGCAACCTGTCACTAATATACACTGGTAAACTTCTTAGCCTGTTTTGTGCTAAATGTGTTTTTAGAATTAACAACAAGTTGTTAACAGTTGTTGGTAATTCTGTAGCTCTGCCTACCCCACTCTGGGATGAAGGCGTGACGGTATGTATGTATGTATGTATGTATGTAGATATTTATTATTCTCATTAAGTATTTCTTATTAGGTAGTGTGTACAAGAACACGTCGCGTCATTATCTCACAATTTTAGGTAACCCTAGCATGTCGGGCTAAATAGTGGCTACAACCCTTAGAAATTGCGGTCAACTTTCAACCTAATGAAGATGAAACGTGAAAGGGTTTCCTTCAGACAATGAAACCTAACACTAAGTGTATCTTAAAGCAACCAGCTACATTCTCTTTCACTTTGAAAAAAAGACAGGTTTGTAACAAAAATCTTTATTTAAATACAACTTTCTTGACTGGCAGGAAAGGTTGAATTTTCTATAACTGTTGAGAAGTAGATCTGCCCTTTTAACCTGGGATATAATTCCAGGCTGCATTTAGAGTCACGACTCGGCAAGGGCTGTAAATCTTCCAGTTTACGACGTGTGAAGGCTCCGGCTAACAATGACTTACGATTTTATGATACACACCAGAATCAACCTTATTTCATTGATATAAAAGCGACGTGAAGTGATAAATTTTATTAGCCCATAATTTTTATATTGATAGTTAAGGATTGGGTGTCTTGTGTCAATAGAAATCTTGGGTTTAGTAGGCAGGGTTGATTTTTAATAGCGGGTTGATAGGGTATTCAAATAAGATAGGTGTTGATTTTATAGGCCATCATTTTTTTCGTTTGCGAGCGTGCTACTTGCGAAGTGATTGTTTAAAATGTACGCGGCGGGCAACGTTCACGCTGCGGCATCGATGTTAAAACGTAGAATTCAAAGTCACTATTAAGATGATAGTTTGCTGCAACTGCAATATTGGCTGTCTTTAATTATTTTTTATTTTTTAGGTGTGAGTACCTTGTAGCGAGGTTTAGCTACCACGTGTTTGAAAGTGCATAAACAGTGCAAAAACCAATAAAAAATATTAGTTTTGCCGTTCTAGGAGGTCCGATTTGACAACTGTCACAGCCGTTCAAAACATGACCTCTAACACATATTTTGTACTAAGATGACAGCTGTCAAATCGGGCCTCTTAACACGGCAAAACTGTAGGTAAGCTTTTGATAAAATAATAATAATTATTATGCGGCGGCGACAGCTTTAAATAATCGAGTTTTACTCGAATCAGAGTAATTAAATATGTATTCATAATCGCCAAAATAGCTTTCTGTACGCTAGTGAGAAAAAACTTTATACATACGGCACTTTCCAGATTTCCTCAATGCGGCATTTCTTAAATACTATCTACTTCTAAGTAAAAGCCATTTGCCGCTGCACTGGCATTGAATTTTAAAACAACTGCATTCAGTGCTGGAAAAGGTTTTAGAGGAAGAAAAGCTTAAGTTGAAACTGCACTTTGTACGTAAAAGGAAGAAATGATACTTATCTTGTTGACGTAAGAAATATTTTTTTGGGAAATACGATGTTTATCATTGTTTATGTTTATTACTTTGTGTAATGGAAACCACTCCAAAATTACTCCTTTATATGTGTAGAAAAGCTGTAGAATTATTGTCGAATTAAATTCAGAGTAATGGAATTGATGACTGTAGATTTTTACGTTGTTAATCAAGTACGGACACATCATTAATAAGAAAGCCTTAGGCGTTAATGGTATTAAGATAATGCTTTAATTTAAATATATTTTTGCTTATTTCTCCTTCGTCAAGTTGTCCGCCCATTGGGCCCTCAGGAGGTTAATGCTCCTGGTCCCAGTCCTCGACTTATCCTACTTATATCATATTAATCAAATATCTTCATCTTTATATAATTCAAATAGCTTGATGGTGAAAAAATTGAATACGTACTTAAATCAAATATTAAATACTTTTTATTCCTTAACTCTGTTTCTTTTTAAGGATTTGGTTGAGATTTAGCATAGATAATAATAATAGTCTACATTTTGAATTGCCAAATAAAATACAATTCATCTTTAAAAAAATGTTAGCTTCTGCAAGAAAAGCGATAAATGACTACGCGATCGATGCGTGGGCAAAATCTGGTGACTAGTAAAGCTCTTGGTTAAATAAGTGTAACCCATCAAACCTATACAATAATGACCTTTTTCTTTCAAGAGTTTTTGGTTTGATTGCCACTGAGTTCGAGATGGATTGGCATTAGAAGTCTGATCACACGTCCACGTTTTTTCGCACGGCTGACGCATGAATTCGTCGCACGTGAGACATTTGTTACCTAACATGACAAGAACCTTTCAAGTCGATAAATTAAAAATCGAAGCGAAAGTAACATGTATTTTTTACTTTGTTTTACCTTGCTTGTAGGTTGAGTTTAAATCTGGAAAGTCAATTTTAAACCAGTTGCTGAAATTGAAATATGCAGAAATTTGGAATAATTCAGGTACCGAAAAGCCGACAAGAATTATGATAAGAAAATGATCTGATGATAGTCGAAAGGTTGGTAACGGTACTTCCACGGTCGTTAAAACTTAGGTATCTTAAAATAACTTTCTAATTGCACCTCTTGGATACTTAAGGAATAATCCCTCCAAATGACAAGTCCCTGGGTCTAGCGGTTTATGCTGTGCGTATACTGTCAAGGAGTTTTTTTTTTTTTTTGCTATTTTTTCATGCTTAACACACAACAAAGTGGGTTTTATAAAAACTTTACATTTTCATTGTCACCACCACGCAAACCAAATATTCCCTCGATATTGCAAACATTTCCCGGTAATAGATTGGCAATTAATGAAGTGGCATTTGCAAAATTATCTATGGGCGGCGTATTACATCCAACACGACTTTGATTTTCATTCCGGCCAATCCAGTTAAAAGGTCCAGTATACAAAGAACTCGCGGCTCGTATTTCACCGTACGAAATTAACCAATTCGGCCGAGTGAAGGAGTTCATATTATGTTGGCTATTTAATCGATTATGTATGCCCCGACAGAACTAAGATTCATTAGGAATATCGTGAATATTCTTCGGCGTAATCAGGATGGGGTCTTTTTGTTACATTGGTGAATTAATCAGTAAAATCTAGAATTAATCCAGCGCACTAGTTTAGCAGAGAAAATGTTGCCAGATGTGTATGAAATTTAGTAGCAAAACTGGAAATTGGTAGTCGTCTGTGAAATTATTATGATAAATAATTTTCGAACATTTCAAATTACATACATTTTTCATAATCATGAAATAATTAAAATACATAATATTAACATCAACTGACCGGTATCTATGTAATTATATATAGTATCTCAAGCCGTAAACTTTTTAAACATCGATAACAACAGCAATACCCGTATGACAATATGAGTGTATTTTGTTATAGTGAGCGTCAGCTGTTCTACTAGCTAAAACCATGTTGCCTTTGATATGATATCGTTTTGTTTAAACTCGGCCGCCATTACTGTCCAGTAAATAAGAGCTATTGTAACGTCGAAAAATACGATAACAAAGGCGATGATTTTTAATCGAAGACACTAGAGGCTCAGATTAGTGGAAAAACTGATTTTTACTCAGTTCTAGATTATGTTCATTTGTCTCTAGTTGCATGATCTTGAGGTGCGAAGATGGAAGCGACATTTGTTTCTTCTTAGACTATTGTCAACACATTATGTATAGCATAGTCACGAAAAGTCAAAAGTAACTAATTGATTACATTTCCTATTGAAATTATACCTTCTATTATTTGACATTGCAATTGAATTAACTCAAGAAAAAACGATCCTTTTCGAAAAATATCTTCAAATAAAACCAAATTATTCAACAAAGAGAAGTAAAACCCTTTATTATCCTGTCATAACACTCTTACTGTTTAGGGTTACCGTACTAATACAGTAACATTGAAGCACCTTCTTATCCCTTCAGCTCCGGTAGATGGCGTCCTTAGCGCGGTTTATGTTTGTGACATTATCCACAACGACTACAAAAACAGATATGCCAATCCTACTAATATTATAAATACAATGTTTACACTAAGACTCTTTTCTACTCGGTTAAAATACATTGCATATGTCATGTTATCGTATTGCCTAAAACTCGGCCACCATTACTGACAAGTAAAAATAAATTGTTATATCGTTGACAATACAATAATAGGGTAAAACCGAGAAAAATAAATAGAGCCCTGATTGACTTTAAAATTGGTACAGTTCAAACTGTTCTCAATGTAACATGGATAAATCAATTTTGTAGACAGTCGCCGGAAGAATGCATATATTTCATATTTAAATACACTGACACCAACACCCAAAATTGTTTCAGAGATATAACCCCAATTTTATAAAACTATTCTACGACACAATGCGAGTTTACAATTAATTATGTGAATACATACATACCTTACATACATACCTTCACTCCTGTTTCCCAATGGTGTAGGTACAGACTATGGAACGGCAGGTGTTCCGATCTAAACATACTTACAACTTTCGCATCCTCTAAATTCATCAACCTCTTCATGCGCTGACGTCGGTTTTGGGTGCTTTTGATTTAGTCCTTAGTCAGTATATCTTCAGTTTTATCACTGTATGTGCATCTACGGCGTCCCTTACCGACAAAACCGACATCTCAACTCAATTCTCGCTCGCCATACCTCTTTCGTAACTCTTCTTTCATTCATCTTTTCTATATTACCAAACCATCTTACATCTTCTTTCAATCCACATCGTTCTCGGATCTTGCTATAAAATGTTAGGTTAGGTTAGGTTAGTTAAGAATGCAATACTTAAGGATACCCACAACATACGAGCGTAGGCCAGTAAACTTGACTTAACGTTGGCTAATAACGAACGGCTTTAAACGCCTTATAGAAAGGAAATTCAAGTTGTTTTGTAATAATAGTTAAACTCATTTAAAATTTAGGTATAAACCAACATTACGCCAAGTTTTCTGGCCAACGCTACTAAATTGTGGGATCCTTAAGTTTTGACAGAACATTTTAACCTTATATTCACATTGATGCAACTGTTTTCCTGCTGTGACACAGAGCAAGAAGCTTACTTCTTTGAGCCCTCCGTATTGTTGAGTAACTTTTGATGTTTTTGCTTATCCGTTCGCAAGGTGACAAGAATACACCAATATAATTAACGAGTTCAAAAGCCATGGGATTTACTGCAAAGTTGTGTCTTTCGAGTTTCTTTTGTATATAATACTGTTACGTGTTTATGCCCACAGGCTTTGAAAGGGTTTTTCTTTTTCCGGTTTGAATGATATTTGCATATATGATGTTGCAATATAAAAAGAAATGTAATACTTACTGTAAATGGTATTGCTTTATTGATCAATCTACTTTGGTATTGCACATTTACTTATACGTATTACGTATGCCGTGGTAAAACTTGCTAACTGAAAATAAAAACATATAGTCCATTGCACATTTTTACTGTTCCATTTGAAATCGGATTCAAATTGGAACATAATAAAACCTGTACGTACTACTGTACATACGTACTGTACGTATTTTAACGAACGGATAGATGCACAAAATCAATTTCGTTCGTGTGTCAGCTGTCAGAAAAACACGAGGGATAAATACATTTTCAGGTTACTGTTTTTTCGAGTGAAAAATAAAATATATTTTTAAATTGAATTCGGTTCTTTTAACAATTACGGTGCAATGTAGTTTTTACGCTTAAACCAAATAGCTTATTTTTATTAACGTTCGACAAAAAATGCCTCGTTTGTCTATAGCACCCAAACGAATGGACAAAGGAGGGTGGGCAAATTGGCCTATATGACCAATAACAACAAGCAATATGTCACCGGATAGGTAATTTGAATTGGTAAAACTATTTCTATGGCAGGTAGTTCGAAAACTTTGTGTGATAAAAGTGATCGCCGTGCAAAGACAGCGGTGTTTCAAAGTAATTATGCAAACGTCGTCCACGTAGGCGTCCCGAAGTTCCCGATTTTTAAAATATTTCTCACAGTTCTTTGAGGTTTCCCACTACACTAAATCGTTGTAGAATTAAAATGCATATCCGATGATATAGTGCTTATTGTTATTGGTTTCTAGGCCACTGTTCATACATTTAAGCCCATCCTCCTTTAGACGCGGACTTTTAAAAATAAAAACGAATGTAATCTGGATGGTTCTTAGCTGGATTTTGTCAAAATTGGTAATAGGGATCGCCATTATATCATTATATTATATAAAAAAAAACATATAGACAAATCTAAATTAGCACCAAATTACACTTAAATAAAAACCTTAACTACCTCATACTACACCAAACCAATTAAATTAACTTTAAATAAGGGCCAACTCGCTGTCCCCACTGATTGTTTCAGGAACAGGAAGCTGGCAGCATTGCTTCTTTGAGCAGCAAGATTTATCCTATGGCCAAAGTAGCTGCCAGCCCTCTCGTCACCCGAACCGTCATTGAGGCGCGAGGAAATCTCCTTAAGAGGTCACATACAACTCAACTCATAGTACTGAAAAATAACCCCATTAAAACGCCACACGTTATCAACAGAACTCTGGTCATTGCATCCATCGCTGCCACGCCGGCACAAGACTGAAAAGGGATGGCTTTATGTGCTTCCGCGCGAACAACGTTAGATGGAGATAGTTCGGCGCACTTAGATGGCAGCGCCCAATTCAATTAATTGTAGTTTACCTTAAAAACACAACATTAAAAAAAAAGTTCTCCAGTATTAAGAAGTAGGTACTAAACTATTTTTAAAATCGTTTAAGATCATAGGGTTCGAAGATTCAACCAAAA